>JAHQRK010000015.1:1200000-1800000 GCA_019828595.1 Aphanomyces cochlioides
AGCCCAGCATTCAAACTCAGGTGGCTCAGTGAGTGGCGGACTGTCGAACGTCAAGCACGGCTGTGTAAACCCTCGTCCCTCGTCAAGCTGTAGGCAGAGCGCCAGTCCTGATGCACCACCGCCCCAAATGATTGAGCGACTAGGGCCCCCGTAGATGAAGTTCGTATCAATGCCACTCCAGCTGTAGATCGTCGAATGCTTGAACACAAACGTACGCCCATTGCCATAAACTTGTCGTGTATGTCGAAGCGACGACGGGGAGAAGGCTACAACGACATGCGAAATCAAAACAGACGATGAAAAGTTGCCCGTCTTACCGCCAAACACTTGTCCAGTCGAGTCTTTTATAGCAATAATGGTTGGACCCTTGTCTTGTGTCCTGTGGTAAAACGTCGTCATGTTGAAGCCGTGGGATTGAGTGGTGAAGAGCAGCGTCCAGTTTCTGCACTGGAGATGGGGTGGCAGCGCTGCTGACAAGATGTGGATGTGGTTCTTCTTGAGGATGACAGACTTGTCGTAGTATGCCAGCCAATTGTTTTGCCGAAGTTTTGCATGGGCAGTGTGCCATTCATTCCTCGAGGCGACTTCTGGACCAGTGGATTGTAATTTCTTGTACTCATTCGTAGCTGGAAACATGGCACGGCTCACCGAAGTCGACGCCGGGTTCGGTGCTTCAAAGTGCCGTCGCAAGTACTGCAGGTGCAGTCGGGGATTCCGAAATGTCATTTTGAAAGGAGCCGTTGTTGTCTAGCCACGCAATGAGGGATTCAATGTGGCGAAAACCAACCTGCAAATGGTGCTCCAAGTCACTGTGGGTCCATTTTGCTGCAACGCTATCGTTGAGCGCAAGCAAGACATCTCCAGGATATAAGATTGACTCAACGTCTTTGGAATCGATGGATTCAATCTCGAGGCTGCCATACAACCGCGTGCTCGGTGCAAACTCGATTCCAATCGGTTTGGATTTGAACGTGTAGACAATGTCGCCGATCGATGAGTACCCTAGAAGGTAAATCTTAAGCACGACTCGAAACTTTGGGCTGTGTAGATGTACCCTTTGCTGATAGTTTCGTATTGGAGTCCTCGTGTGCTAATGACTACAAGAATAGTAAGAGCTATCGAACTACGACGTACTTGTTTCCACTGTTGGGCTGACGCTCGGCCGTGTCTCGTGCTTCCTCGCACAAATTGCGTGTACTCGAAGCTTTGAGGAAACAAAGCTGTGGCTGTCGTGTGTGAGTCGCAATGGCCATAGAGTCGAGGTTTGCGGAATGTAATAGTCAGTGGGCATGGCAGGCGCGCAATGAATGCTCGAAACGAGGGCACGTCCATGCGATTGACAGACGCATTCTCGTTCACAGCCATGAGGACGTCCCCGACCTCAAGTTCAGGGAACTCTTCGGGAGCATGGCCGACTTCCCATGCTCCATACAGCTGCGTAGACGGCACAAGGCCAATACCAAGAGGCTTCTTCGTGAACGTAAGCGTCACTTCTGGCTTGCCATGGCTTTGGCTGCCATGGATTCTCTGAGGGTTCAACATGGTGGTTGAAGATTCGCGATTGTTCAGTTGACATTGCAGTTGAAATTTGAAATTAGTGTAAAAGCGATCTTTGCTGCTTCATTCAAAACAACTCTATTTATAATATTACATTATTTAGTGAATAAATGTTTATAGTGTGAGTTGAATAATTGGGGGATTCCCGTGTCCATAGACATGCCGACGGTAACAATAAAATCGCCGTGATGAAGGCCTCTTTGCTATGAGGTCGATCAAACTAGCAGGCGCATTGCGAAAGAAGAGGCATTGGGCGTGTGTGTACGTGCATTCTCTAAGCGATGTTGTAAAGTTTCATGGGTTCACCAATTTGTCGCACGTTTGGCCAGTTGTTCGAAATCATTTCTGAACTCTGCGGTCAGGTTGGGCGATCAATCTCGTCGGACGACAGTGAGGACAACGTTCTCGGTCTTCTCGATTGACAAAGGCACCGCAGTGGAATCTTTCAACGAACCTTCTCGTTTATTTCGCGCCGAAGACTTGAAAAATTGCAAAAATATGACATGGAGCTGTCATCTCTCATCATGAAATGATTTCTTGAGAAAAGGATGGAAAAATCATTGAAAAAGAGTTTTTTGTGCATCAAAATCTCACGACGACGAGAACTCGATCGTCTCGGACTGGTCCATTCACGCCAGTATCTATTCTTAAATTGAGCTCTCCATCGCGGAAACTTCATGGATCGTGCCTTTCAAGCGGCCCGCCCCCTTGTTTTGTCGAGTTTCCCCAGGTGACAATCAAGTTTTTTTTCAACATTCCACCCGGCACCACACAGGAAATTACAAATCCTACCATCACAACCATGTACTGAAGGAGGGTACCCAAGCCCGTGGCTATCGCACGCTCTTTTTAGCCTCCTCGTATCACGCCAGAATCACACAACAACCAGTGCGAGACGCAACACGATGATCAGCGAGGAAGGAACTGAAACTACTACATTGCATACGATTGTTAAAGAACACTACGACATATTTCACTCAATTGAGATGTCCATCATCACATTGAAAATTGGCCGACAGTTCAGCCGAATGAGAGACTTGGCCTACATAATAATATTATGTAGGAGGAGGTATATTATACCTCCTCCCAACGACGTTGCTTTCTCTCCTTGGTTACTTGTCCAACAGGTCAAACAAGATGGGTTTGTGTGGGACCAGAGCACTTTCCCGGCAAGATCTTCCATGTGTAAGTTCGACGGACTTTGGAAAAGCATCCTCTGGCGTGTTACACTGGCTCTGCCTCTACTTTGACTGGAAGTTTGTATGGTGGTCTGAATGTCGTCAATTACTCACTGCCACCATTGCCACATTGGATTCCGCCCGCAGGTTGCGACGATGCAGCGTGGCCTTCGACAGCTCGATGAAGGAGGAGGCAACAGTTCCCTCAATATTGCACTGGGAACGGTCACAGGTGTCATTGTGCTTGTGATCCTTGGGCTATATTGCCACTCGAAGCGCAAATCAAAGCAACGTCAAGAAGCGCGCCGAATCCGTCGCGAACGTCAGAATGCCGCCACTGCTAGTAAAGCTGCTGGTGATGTGTACATGGAAGCGGACAATCGAACGATCAATCTGCCCATGATCGGCCAGCCCAACAGTGGGCCCCCTCCACCAAACAGCGGGCCAAGTGATATCTACATCATGCGCAATAGTGAAGAGGACTACAACAACGGCTACCACCACCACCAACAGCAGCCTCCACCCATGCTAATCAAGGCGCCCCCTCCGTTCAAGATGGACACAGCTCTTCTCCGAGCCAAGGTCGACTACGGAGACATTCAATATACACGCAAGCTGAGCAAAGGTGCTTTTGGCGAAGTCTGGCTGGGGCAATTCCAAGGCAGCTATGTTGCGATCAAACAAATCCTCGAAGAACGCAAAACCGACACCAAGGAAATTGAATGCTTTGTCGCTGAAATCAAACTCATGGCTAACTTCAAGCACCCCAACATTGTCGACTTCCTCGGCTTTTCATGGAATCCTAAAGACGCAAATCTGTGTGTCTTGACCGAGTACATGAAGAACGGCGATCTCTTCGGTAGGTTTGAGCTCCAGCCCTTGTTCTCAAAGTGCGTGTGTAGTGTACCTGCAAAAACGCAAAGCCACTTTGACATGGAAGCATGACAAGATCAGCATTGCGAATGATATTGCGCAAGCTCTTGTCTACCTCCATTCACTTACTCCTAAGGTCATCCATCGCGATCTCAAGTCCAAGAACGTCTTGTTGGATGAAAACTGCACTGCCAAGTTGAGTGACTTCGGTATCTCCCGTTTACGTCAATTGGAAGAAACCATGACAGCCGGCGTTGGTACAGCACTGTGGGCTGCCCCTGAAGTTTTTCTTGCCAAGAAGTACAACGATCGTGCTGACGTCTACTCTCTTGGTGTCGTGCTGTCTGAATTGGACACTTGTGCGATTCCATACGCCGATCAAGCTGTTGGCAAGAACGGCAAACTTGATGGCATGGCTGTGATCAAGCTGGTGACCCAACAAAAGGCCAAACCAACGTTTTCACCATCGTGCCCTGATGTTGTGCGAGACTTGGCCTACCGATGCTTGGACTACGAACCTGACAACCGGCCGTCAGCTGCTGAAGTCGTTGAAATCATCCACCGTCATGTTCGTCCCGCGTTAGAAAATGAAATTTATTAGGCGCCGAAGATAAATATTGTATTCCCTGTTTCTTTGTCCTTGCAATCTCGTAAACCAGATCGGGGTGTCAATCCAAATTTCTTCAAGAGGGTTTTCGGAGACACTTTATGTTACAACCTCTGTGCCCAGGAAATCAAAATCGGTCTTCCTCTATAAATTTATTCACGGTCTTAACTCGAAAGTACTTCCTCTGTTCCTCTTTACCGCCGACAGAGGAAATCCAACTTTTTCCACTTTACCACCGACAGTGCACAATAATTTTTTGTCCAAAATCAAGTTTTGGGGTCGTTGAGAAGTCAAATGCTGGATGTAATTTAGAACAGAGGTAGTATTGTGCTTCAGGCCTCCTAAAGTTTGCGAAATCGCGAATTTAAAGGAAATAGAGAGATTTCGCAAATTGCCATTCTCACTAAAACTATCATGACAAAGTTTCTGATGAGATTTTTCAAGATAATTTTTGAGCGCGTTTCGCAAATAATTCAATCACGAAAAATATCATAGGATAGAGTGGATAAGGAATGGTGGAGCAACTCATTGACCAAATCTCGTTGGAAATTGAAGGTGAAAGACATGAACTTCCTCTTAAGACCGATCACTCGACATACCAGTGTGAATAAGTACCTGTTCAGCGATTTGCAGCTTTGCAGAAGCATTATTTTCTTGCATATCCATTCATGCAGCATCACGTATGAAAATAGATTGTGTCAAGTGCATTGCATGGAATAATAAATATTCTTATCATATTTTGAGGTATTCCATTTCTAGAGGTTTTCTCTTGAGTTTTCAAGGTCATGAAAACGAGGACTTTCGTGAGAAAATCACAACTAAAAAGTCATGAAAATATCACTTTTAACAATATCCTGTAAAACATTATATTTTCGTGAGATTTTTCGTGACAAGGCCATTTGCGAAATCTCTCTAATAGTCTAAATTCGCGATGTCATGACTATTAGATTTGCGATATCGCTATAAGAAGCACCTTAGCACTAAACGTTCATCAGTGAATCTAATTGCTTCGCCTGGAATATGCCTTCAAGCGACAAATCGAGTATCGAAGAACGGAACTCGTCCTTTTTCCATTTTAGGATTGAAAAATCCGAGAACGTCTTCACATGTTCTGTGCGCGGCCGTTTGCGCTTGTCAGATCCGTCTTGTTCACGACCGAAGTACTTACACAGTTTGCAAACAACAGAGGTCACATTTCCATTGTCATCGCGCTCATCAATTTGCAGAGCGTACTGCAAGTCATGTTTCTTCTGGAACTTGACAGCCATCCTTGCAAGCTGTCTGAACTCGACGACAGGCTATTGAATTCCTGAAACCAGTGAACTGGATGATCACTTTAGCTCAGAATAGAATCAATTCAAATCCAGTTTACATGTAATGAGCTCGGACGAAAAATACAACTGCAAATGACGCAGGGCGCACCATAGAAGTTGAAAGCATGCCTACAAGTGGCGGGGGCACCACAAAGTGGTATTTTCAACCCAGCTTAAATTCGCGATTTCGTTATTTTCTGTTTCGCGATTTGACATTCAATTTTCAGGAAATAGCGAATTTTAGGAGGCCTGATTGTGCTTTGCAAATTGTTTGGCGAAACTGACACCGAATCCCTCGATTTAATCAATTGTTACAGTTAAACAAATTAAACAGTCCCTGTAATACAAGTTCATTTGGCCTAAGTTGATCGAGATACAAGATTTCGCGCGAATAAGGCCCTCAGATTTAGAGAACTTGTCTCAAAATTGCAGTAAATTTGTGCTATTCTGACGGCAGTTTCGTAACTTGTCGTGAGTTAAAGATAAACCTCTCTTTCTTCTTTGATTGTCTATCTCGGTAGCCACTTCAGAGGCTCGTTTGATCCCTGTGATACCGTCATCAGACTCTTCGGGTTGTGCGTTCGATGCGTATTCTATATGGCCCATTCCAGACTTATCTCCAAAGTATGTTACCATCATATCCCAGTACTCTGGATATGATGGTGACGCTTGGTTTCCTGTTTGTTGTTCGCAAAGTCGGATTGTAGAATACTCTTTCTTCAGCGCGTGGTACTTGTTTTTCACTGACATAACAGGCACTTTAATGCCATGTCGCGTGCTAATGCAAAGGGCTATCTTTGCCCATGCCTTGGACAATTGCGCGTTGCTCTTGCTGCATTCGAATGCAGCATAATGGTCCTCACAACGAAGTTCCAAAAGACTTCCAACCATGTCGTTAGACCAAACAAGCTTCTCTGGCTTCGATTCGTTCATGGAAGGAGAATCTTGGTGATACCGTTGCAGAAGCTCAAGAAGCTCCTTCTTGCTTGGTGTCTTCATGGGAGATTGATGAGTCAATTGGCTACAACACGATGATGGATAACCAGTGCTATTATCAACCAATAACATGCTCCGAAATAGTCTGCAACTCATGCCTCCAAAGAACGATGAAAATGCGACGCAACAACGACAACTTCACTGCAAACTTCATTTTGGACAGTTACTTCGAACTGGCCCTTAACGCGAATGTATTAAGCACTAGGGCGTTAAAAAGGAAGTCATAATTTCTGGCTACTGTTCTCGATTCTGGTCTGATATGTGGGAGTCGTTATCCGGATTGAGAGATTGTGACATCCTCCCCGACTTAAAAAAACAAAGCCCTCTTTGGACGGACATCTCTCATCAAGAAGCAGTCATGGAAGACGAGATGAATCTACTGGAGGCCAGATATAGTCACCAAACAGCTGCCTCATCAGTTGCATCGTCTGCCCAGAGGTTCACTGAGGTCGTTGGCAAAGTGTCGGAGGAATGGAGACTGTCAATCGTGGAGATCCAAAAGCTTCAAGACAAAAACCGCACATTCTCTATCTCGTTTGGTGCCGCGACCGCTGAGATCGAGAGTCAAGAAGAACGATTAATGAAAGCAGAGTTAGACCTTCGCAAGCACCAGCTTGAAGCCCAAGTCACCAACAGGATGGAGTTGGCGAGTCGGCAAACAAACGGAGGCAATGTCGCTTCCGAAGGACCCGCAAAAGGTCGACTATCGTCTAGTATTGCACATCCAATCTATCATAGACGTAGCAACGGAGCAAAAGTTATCGAAACTAAACAAGAAGGTGCTCCGTCTGAAGGCTAGAAACAAAAGGCTGGTTTCGAGTTTAGCGAAGAGTAAGGAAAAGTCGAGGAAGACAAAAATTGTACTGCAGAGTGAGCTTAAACGACTTGAAGAGTTGACTGGTCGCGCGATTTACCCAACAGCATACTACAAATTCTGGAATTTTGTGGTGCAAAATTTGTTTATCAGTGGCGACTATGGGTTCGTATTATACGTATATTTAATTAATATAATTTACGTATTATACGTGAATTTTATATATTTGATGTATAATTTGTGTAAATGCAGCACACCCACAGCACATCAGACCATGGACCATTACAAATCGATGTCGTCAGTGTACGCGTTGTGAATGTCAGCTTCCAGCAAAACATCAAACGCATCAAGTGAATCATCGTCGTCTTCATGAAGTGAGTCAAGGTTGTTCTCAACAATAATGACAGAGTCGTCATCGTTTGAATCAAAGCTGGCAATACTTGGATCCGATCTCACAAAATCCAACATATGGCGTAGGAATCCGTCCGATCTGAAAGTGAGCGGGCTGTGTTTTAATTGAGAATACTTGTATGCCACTGCTACTTGTTGTTGAATTCGCGAACGCCCCAGTGATGCACGTCACTTTGAATGAACCAATTCTCCCGTTTTATGGTTTCTTTCTCCGCCAGCAGCCTGCAGGGTTATTGTGGACCCGTAAGAGAGCTGACGCCAGGATTCCAAACTGTCCACGAAACTGGGAAACATGTGACCACAACAAAGACGGATGAACAAGTGCACTTTCACCAAATAATGATACCAAGGGATCACGCAGATGCAGGAAATGTGAGAATTCCGAGTATATTTCAGTGAACCGTGATTCATTTTCAAGAGATATGTTCTTCAAAGCTTGCTTGCATTGTAAATCTAAGGGACCATGCCCGAGTTGAATAAATTCGACCCCGTACTTACGTACTATCTCTGACCGCATATGATTGAATAACGGGTCTGTAACAAAGCAAAGGGCATGGCACGGTGAGTAAATTGAAGCAAATCGCTTGTGAACTAGTTTCAGCATTTCTGAAACTACAATGGTTGAATCCAAGGAGTCTTCAAATGCTATCAGCTTGCATTTAGAAAACAAGCGTAAACCGACGAAAACGAAGCCAAATCACTTTCCCAATACCCAAGAGATAGAATCCAAAAGCGAGTTTAAAGATTCAACGCCCTTCCAAAATGATGTTGACATGAGCTTGCTTACTAAGTTTTGATCAAACGCGAAGTTCTCTGTTGTAGCTAGTCCAGGCAGGATAAACAAAACGGACTTCACTTTTAATAGTCTTTCAAACATGTACTTCGACGTTGACCATCTTGTCCGTGTAAAAAGAACCAGAGAGAACGAACGCCCCCATTTTTGCTTGCAGAGAGAATCATACAGACGAAGCAACAAATGAGATCCTCGTATATATTTCACAAGAACAACACAATCTTTCAGCACTGGTGCAGTATGTATGCCACTTTGCAAATCAAGAGCCAGGTTGTTCAATGTGTGTGGTGCACATCCATAAACAGCCACATAATCTCCATTGCTGAGCAATAGTTTTCGCAATTTTACCATGACATTAGGAGAGTCGGATATAAATGAGAATGTAATGTCTGAAGGCCACTGAGTAAATCCAAGAGACATTCCTAGACGATTTTTAGCATCTCGGACAAGTTCCAACAGGTTGACTGAAGTTTCTCGATTCAAATCTAAATCCAAGTGTTCAAGAAAAAACGCCATGGGAGAACATACCATGAAATTCAAGGTCTGCTGTCCAAGAACATTAGTTGCGCCATCTAGAGAAAAACAAATATGGTTCCAGGAGCGCAAGAAATTAAAGACCTTGTCCATAATATGTTGATAAGAGTCATCCAATAAAACACCACCATTTTTGTCTTTGTCAGGAAGTTTATAAGCTGGATATAACTGGTGAAAAAATGATTTCCAAGCTTCATGTTCAAAAAACGAAAATGGGGTTGCTGTATAGTGCAATGCAAGTGCTAAAGAAGAGTCCAATGACGACAATTGCTCTGATGTGAGTCGCGGAAACTGTAGTTTTCCCTGAATTAAATTGGGAGATTGGTTGGATTCCTGCAACATGAGGGATAAATTGTTTGGGCGAGTGATGTAATGAGTTGAGTTTCGAGGCAACTCTGGGGCTGACTGTGGCATTGCTTGCAGTGTAGTGGCAAGGATGGGACGGTGCATTCCTATACCCCGAGGAGCCTTTGTACATATTCGCATATGATCTCGGAGACGAGGAGCCAAAGCAGTGCTTGCACTTTACTTGCTTGTATTTTTTGCCGGATGTGGTGTAAGGCATAGTGAACTCACTCCACGCAGCATCTTGAGCTCGAGGCATGGAGAATTGTAGAGAAATCTCTGCAAGAGAAACTCGTTATGAAGTCAAAGAAATGTTAAACTATAGAAACGTATGAAGAGGGTCTATATTGAGTATAGTATACTTTTTATTCTATTTTTAGTCGGATCGTCGAGCTGTTAACTTGTGAAATTGGATACCAAAATTCATAAATTTACACAAGTGAAATATTTGGTACTACCAACTAAGAGTTGATAACACAAGGTAGAGGTAGAAGATGAAGAGATTCGGACTTGAATACCAAGATCGTTGTTCACGAACTGTGATAATAAAATTCTTTTAAACATTATATATTGTACCCTGAAATTTGATATCACTATTTTGACGTCTGACTGTATATTATCCAAATTAATTTGTGATGAGGCTTCAAGGTGTCATCCCTCTTAGTCCTTGACATGTGTAATGGACTGATTTACGTGATGAATATGTCTTCCCTAGTATTAACTACAAATATTTAAACACTGAAGCAGTTGAGATCGTTTCCTACGTCTTCCCTATTGTGATGGACAAATGCAAAAGACCTGAAGTACTTAAGATCACTGTCGTCTAGAAAAATTGTTATGTAGTTTTGCTTCTCAGCTTCCATTTCAGCTAGCTTCTCGTGTGCTTGAACCATCTCGACGCAATGATTGGCACGGCGACGGAGGATTCACAAGTTAACAGCTCGCCGATCCGACTATAAATAGAACATAAAGTATACTATAATCAATATAGACCATCTTCATGCGTTTCTATAGTTTAAGATATAGAATTAAGAGTATACTGTAATCAATATAGACCTTGAGGAAGTCAACCTGTTGCGTCCAGTAGAAGTTGCCTTCCGTCTTGGATCTAAGAAAGACGAGTGTCAACGTTGTCATAGAGCAAGTGCAGATGTGGGAGAGATTGCTGCTAGTCGAACCCGTTGCCTAGCAGCAATCTCTCCCACATCTGCACTTGATGTATGCTTTCCACTTGCGCCTGGTCATCTACGATTTGTCTTAGAGCATGCACTTGCATCTGTTGTCTACCATTCGAATTATCTTGTAGAGAATCTCCAGCCAAATCATCCCATATTTTTGTCGCTGTTGTGTTTTGGATCCTGCCTTGATGCGGGGATTGAAATCTGTTATTCAATATGACGTCGAATCACCAAGCCAAACTATTACCCCTACCGGTGTGCCTCCTCACGTCACTATTCTTATGGAGTTACAATTGCTTCGTCGAAAAGCGGATGCTACGAAAGTATGTATTAAAGAGTCATGTGAAATGGTTACAACGAAGATTATTGACGCGCTTGAGGGGCGTCCCGGTTTTGGAAGCTCTATCTGATTGGATTCTATAAGGGATACAATTCTATCGTGCTTGGAGGGGGACGGATTAAACTTGGGTGCTCAATCATCTCGGATGTGCTCGGACGAAGCTCCTAATGTTGTTGATTCGACAAGCCTCAACCAAGAACTTCGCTTGCTCACTGGATTGCCACGAAATTATACCCTCCCAACCGGCTCACTGTACCCGATGTGGATGCTGTGGTGTTGTGGTAGCCCCGCTGAGTCGACTCCACCATTAAGGTCCGTGAGCTCTGGTTGGCGACTTGACAGAAATCTACAAAAACGACTCAGTGACCTCCGCTTCCTCATGCGTCGCATTGAATCAAAAGCACGCAGTTTGACCATGATGAAGACGTCAATGACCCAAGACGAGGCACAGAGGGCATTCCTTGCTTGTGGGGACGCTATTTCCATCAACAACACGACTCATCAATCTCGCGTTCGCCGTCGTGGTCAGCTCACTTGGAGAACTCTCGTGAAGTTGTTGAGAAAGTACCAGGAATAGATGCGTCAAATACATTGAACCTAACGTTAAGTGATAAATCATATACGTTTTAAAGTCCTCCTTCGTCCTACCATTTCCAACTAAGAGTCATTTGTTGAATTGCAGGTATTTCGTGGCTTGATTAAACGTCACTCAAACGGCAATTCGAAAATACTTGATGTTATACTTGAGAAACGTATGAGTAGGATTTATATTGATTAAAGTATACCCTGTATTATACGTACTTTTCGTGTGTATTTTACGAAAGGTATAATACCTGTATAATACGGGAATGATATGCATACGAAGCCATTGTGGCGACCCATCGCCACTGTTTAATGTATTGTACTGGGAATTTGTCGGACGAGGTTTCGGAATTGATACGTTGGTGATGTGATTGGTTAATATTATAAATAAATTTGAATGTCACGATCGCCTTGGACATTTCTGAGGTTTATGTTATTCATGGAGTTCATGTGAGCCAAATATCAGGCAGCGACATGCATCACAGCCACTATTTTCAAATAGTGAATATTTTGACGTGTTTTACATCCCGTCAGAGTAGTAAATTGAAGCGATATTGAATTAGAGAGAGACTTTAAGTGTATGTGTTGAATAGCATGTTGTCCTACAATTCCAGCGCAAAAGGGAGCTTTGAGATGTTGCGCTCGATTAAACATGAAATATTATTATTCAGTTGCAAGCTAAAGTACTTGAGTTTGTCTGCAAACGTAATGCAGTTTGATCAACAAGGTTGAGATTCTAAAATGGTAAAATGACTCCTTGTCTGGGAGGATAACGAACATTTTAAAGGAATGTAGAGGTACTAATGCATGTCATTCCTACATACAATGTATTCAGATAAACCCCACTCGTTTATTTGTGATTCAATAGTTCCGAAGATATTTGGACAGCAATTCAACCTACACAAGTACCGGCACTTGAAAGCTTATTTCAATTCATTTAAATTAGATCAATATTCATGTAGATAACAATCAACTACGAGACGTTTAGAGTCATCGTAATAGCTGCATGGGGCTTGTAATTTTCACCTTGAAATTGTGGAGCATGAAATTCCTTTTTGATGGTAACGACTGCCTGTAGAATTTATATTAACTACCAATCAAATAGCACCGATTATCTTTCCGACAATTTCATGTGTAATACTAGTATCTCTATGACTTGAGATTCGTATACCCATCACAAAAATATTAAAAAGGGTCGACTATTTTTCCGACGATTCCGATATTTCGTCAAATTTTATCCAACATTTTCTTGTGAATGCATTTTTGAATGATGATGATTCCTTGTTGCGCCAATTCGAGGGCTGTGCCATTATCAACGCAAAAACTGTTGCTCCAACCACTTTTGGTCCGTCATCAAACGCATCTTGACTGAAGGACGATATGATTGCCAGCCAACAAGACCACGAAAAGAGCGATCGACTAGTCATCAACCTCATTGATAAGGTCGAAGAAAAAATGAGATTCATAGCGAGGAGTCGACGAATTCGTTTCGTATAGTACAGTCGAGTCGGCGAGTAGAGAACGCATGAAAATTTATACCTTTATTAATGAATAAATTTTCAAGTATCGAATGGAACGCTTCCAAAACCCAATCTTTATATTTGCGAAGGTTCGCAAATTCTTTTTCTTTTTTTAATTTAAAATGCATATTTGCGAAGACCGTTTTTTGGTCTTCGCATTTCTTTATTTGTGATTAATTTGCGAAGACCGTCTGAATGGCTGCAACGGCAGGCAAGAAAAGTGGTCGAGGCAAGGGCTGGTGCATGGAATCCGTCAACTTCATGCTCGATCAAGTTGAAGACATACGACCACTTGGTAGAAATGGATGACTGAAGGTTGAGCGTGCGTTCAACATGTCAAACTTTGCCGAACGCGATGCCGACGCTCTGAAACGGAAGTTTGTTGCCCTCAAGAACTATCCCAAGCCAACTGGCGATCCAAATTGCCCTCCGGATGTTGCCAGAGCGAAGCGCATATGCCGCATAATCGACAACCAAGCATCAGTTCTTCCTCTCACCGACGACCAGGATGTAGACGCGTATGACAGTAACGATGACTACACACAAAAAGGAGGTCCGTACACAAAAACAAACAACTTCATGAACTCAATGACTTAATCTAGATAATGACGAATCACAAAATCATGATCAGCTCAGCTACGACAAACCAAATCGTACAGGTGTCCCGACGAACGAGCTCATTGAGTTAAGCAAAGACTTGAGAAAGAGAAACGGAGGATCGTTCTCCGACATTGTATCGTCTTCGAGTACTGTCTCCTACACTGCCAAGCGTCGTCAAAATTTGGACAAAATTATCGATGGAGCTCTCACGACAAAGAATGAAACCACTAACTTTCTGTCAATGATGATGTTGATGGATGAACGCGCTGCTGAAAGGGAAGAGCGACGTTGTGAACAAGAAGACGCCCGTGAGAACCGACGTATCGAACGTGAATTACAATGGCAGCGAGAACAACTGGAGCGTCAACAAAAAGCCGATGAAGAGCGAGCTGATCGTGAAAGGCGTCGGGATGAATTTCAAATGGCCCTACTTGGTAAGCTTTTTAGTTTAAGTAAGTAATGAAAATACAAGCTTTGCGTTCATGCTATTGATATCTTTATCTCGTCAACACACCAAAAACATTCTTGATCTCGCTGATTCCTGTGCGCCGAACGCGGTAGTTGTAGAGACGAAAGATATTGTTGATCCAAACAGCTCGTAAATCAGGATCAAACGGAAGTGGAAGTTGAAATTGTCGATAGACTTTTCCTACAGCACCCATCCCCCATTCTGCAGCTTGCCGCAACGACACAATTGAGTCACTCATCGCCTTGAGAGCTAGATGACATGCATGAGGTTGGCGCTCGAGATCACCCTCTTTTAATGGAGTAATTATTTTGCCCTCATAATGTCCTTTCACTGGGAAGGCCGAGTCTGCCACGATCTTCATTCCATCCGATATAACACCTGGGAGTGCTATAAATTCTTAAAGTTGACGGCTAACTTCTCCGTCATTCTAAGAGCCTGGACAGTTATGTCGTCCCCAAATCAGCGTTCCATCCAAGCCAAAACAGAGGACGCCAGTGACAAAAACGGAGTGCAGCCATCCTAATTTGATAAATGTAGATAAAGTACTCAAACGCACACCATGTTACCGTTGTAAAGAGCATTTTGCAAGTCCGATCGACTTGGTGATTGCACACGAAGATTTTTGCCATCCAAGAAGGCGAAAACGCCGTAGACAAGCGGCTCTTTGTTGTTTGATTTTTCAGCCCATTGGGTTTGCGTACGTTGGTTCGGCCATGTGATTCGAGAGTCACGCATGTTTTGAAGCGCATGGCAAAGTGCAATTTCAGCCTTGCGGATGATTCGGGAGAAGGTGGCAGGGGCTACACCAAACAGTTCCTGGAGAGTTTTGTGTTCTACTGCAGCTGTGTAATAGTGTAGAAGCATAGCTAGGACAGCATGCGTATACGGGATGCGGGGTGGTCGTCCTCCACGGCCTTCTCGAGAGTAAACCTTGT
The DNA here is from genome assembly GCA_019828595.1 of Aphanomyces cochlioides. Lineage (NCBI taxonomy): Eukaryota > Oomycota > Saprolegniomycetes > Saprolegniales > Verrucalvaceae > Aphanomyces > Aphanomyces cochlioides. Next base: position 1,215,046 of record JAHQRK010000015.1, read on the forward strand.
AGAACTTTGAAAACTCCAGTAAAAGATCGTCAAAAGCCCCTGGAGGCAAAGAAACTGTCGAGACAAACGATGGTGTGTGGCGCGAGGAGTACATAATGTACCATGGTGCTTGCTCTTGTTCGACAATCAAAGCAATTCCATGAATGGCGCGACGCTCTCTCAGCATCATGCGTAGACGTATGGCAAAAGCGATTCGACGAAGCCGCTGCAGCCGAGCTGCGCGAGCAGCAACAAGAGCCAGCACCGTCAACATTCCCTTTGATTTTAACCAATTAGATCCTCGATTTGTGTCTGAAAAATACTCCTGTTTTGGTGGCACAAGCACTCGCAAAACAATTCATTTCGTCGGGCAAAAAAATTCGAAAAAGATGAAGTGGCACAAAACAGAAAGATGAGGTTTTGGAAGCGTTCCAATATGTGAGTATTCTGTGTCTACTACCTTGAGAATCCAAATAACCGAGATTATCTTCAGGCCTGGCACTACTTTACTATAACCCCCGCACTGTTTTAAACCCTCATACAAATTATTCGTTAGATGTGTTTTAAACTCACATACAATTCTGAATACTAATTACAAAGGCTTAGAAGTTGACAATGTTGCGCACTGTCAACGACCACTAAGCCCAAATCGCATCGTTATAGTATTGCGCGCGTAGCGCGCGGGGTTCACGGTGGTTTGGGGTCAGGCCTATCTCTTCTAAGAGACTGATCGTCAAACCTTACGGATACACTTTGCCAATTTTTTGCGTTGCTGTAAATTTAAAATAATTTTTCATAATAAAATAAAGCTGCGGGGACTCATTTACAAGAGTGTGGATGTTTAAAACACATCTAACGAATAATTTGTATAAGGGTTTAAAACAGTGCGGGGGTTATAGTAAAGTAGTGCCTCAGGCCCTGTTCGATAAAAAAACTGAGAAGTAAATTAACTTTGACAGAGACCGGATAAAGGGACGATTAACCGGACAAAAAAATCGTGTGTCAGCGACAGAGACTCATTCTCATGCAACCATTCGTTCTTGGTGCCCTTGGTGCAGCTATCTCAAGTGTATGCATTCGTACCGTAGTCGAAAGAGCTGTGTGACTGCCTCGTCGCACCATCGAAATGTTCCTGTATTGCGTTGAATTTGAGCTCGTTCGGAGTTTGTATCGCTTGAAACTTGAAGGAGCGTGCTCGTCCCGACGTGCTCTATCGCCAAAGACTCGTCGCCACTGGCTGCTAACGCTTCGACATTGAGTCGATCCATGAGAGTCGTGTGTCTTGACGAACGGAAATGCGAATGCCACTTTCGTTGCAACCCCTCGTTATTTCTACCAATCAGAAACATGCGTGGTTGTCTATGTCAACATTGCATCCACTTGACAGAGGTGAGTTACCTCTGTCAATTTCACTTGTCTTGGTTGTATTTCCAACCGAGATGGATGTGCAAAAACGACCAATCAAAAGTGCTTTGTCACGGTATCTCTGTCTCAGTGTCGTCTCAGTTCTTTTTACGAACAGGGCCTCAAGTCAATTATGTTTTCGGAAAGTAATTGACTCTCCTGTAGAAGGAAGAGATTGCGGCTACGCAGTGTGCAACCAACGACATCATTGCGAGTTTTCCTGTCAGACCTGTTGTTTCCTCATGGATAAATGAAGCGAAGAGTTACTGGGACAAGGTCCCGAAATTCTCCAACAATTCGATAGTCAATTTCATGATTGACGTTGCCTTGCTTCGCTTTTGACGACCACAGCTTGATATCTTGAAATATGATACTAACGTAAATCACCAGTCATTGCCCTCAATATCGACCCCTTAGCTTTTTTGCCATATCTCACGATCCATAAAAGATTGGCCGACCCACGACACATGGATGTGTCTGAGAAACGCAGCTCTATAAGACAATATTCACAGAAATATCCTCTCAAATTTAATAACACCCCTATCCCTGCCCAAAGTTATTCTATTTCACAAGTTATGTGCTCAAAGAGGAGATGAGTCACTTGCTGAATTACGCAACGGGTGATCTGGACTGGCAACACCACCGGCTGAACAGACAATCGATGCGATAAAATCTTGATTCTGCTTGATCAAAGCATGTAAATTTGGACATTATCTTCAGGATTGAAAAATGACTCACTAGGCTCAACGGCAACTACCTTCGATCGATGTTGTTTTGGCCTTTTGGACTTTCGTTGTGGTCGAATGGGCAGCTCGTCCAACATCTGTTCCGCCAATTCCTTCGTCAACAGCCTTCCCGCGACTTCAATTGTTTTTCGCTTTCCAGTCGGCTTCTTGGTCTCTGGTGGCAATACGAGCACTTCAGTTTGAATCATCTCACGATGGCGCAGCCATACTCCGTCGAGTTCACATGACTTCGTCCCGTTTGCAGTAAATAGAGACAAACGCTTTTCCATTGCAACCCAAGAAGGGGGGTAAATGCCGCAAGTTCGAAAACCCGACACCACATTTATAGACGATATTGAGTGAGTCCAAGCAGACGTGGCCAGCCGAATAGCCATAGGTTTAGAAACATTGCTTGATGACGTGGTTACCATAAACTGACATAGATCACGTCTCAACTTTTTCTTGTACGGACCAAAGCCAGCGACATCGAGAGGCTGCACCAAATGTGTAGCGTTCCCAGGGAGGCACACTAATAAAATCCCAAGCTTCCACGCTTCCAACACAATCACAGGGTCCGAAAAGTGAGCTTTATAGCCATCAAAGACAAGGACAAGAGGGCGTTCCACAGAGAGCGGTACATTGGCAGCCAGAAACTTCAACCACTTGAGAAAAATTGATCAATTGATAAAACCACTGTCGCTTGCCGTAACCGACGAATTTGGGATGGAGCATTTGTCTGAAATCGTCTTGTCGATACGCTTGCCAGGAAGTATGAACAGAGGGGGTATTATATAGCCATTGGCACTCGCACAAGCCACAATAGTGAGATGGAAATTGGAGGAAATGGTCTTCGACCACACATTTGAGGAGCCTTTTAGTGCAATCACTCGTCGTGACTTGCGTCGAGAGCCAAAGCCTGTTTCGTCCATGTTAAATATCCTATCCGACGACAATTTATTTTCAATAATGAGTTTCACCAGGGTATGAAAGAGAGTTTTAACACCATCCAAGTCGATTTCATTGCGGACTCTGGAGATAACTTGCGATTGACGTGTCGTCAATTGAGGATGCCTATTCATGAATCTCGTACACCAACCTTGAGTCATTTCAGAGATTCCAAGGAGCTGACAAAGTTCATTCGCCTTCATGAGGACGTCTTGCCGGGCCACAGGAAAGCCATCCCGTTGCATGCCCAAAATCCATTGCACAATCTTTTCTTCACAATCTGGTGGCAGAGTTGGCGGTGGGCCCATACGGCTTGCCTTAATTGGCATCCCACGGCGATGCATGGACATGTAGTACTTTAACGTGCGGTATGATATTCCTGTCGACAAACTCACATGCTTCTGCTTCTCACCAGCCAGGACTCTGTCGATAGCTGATTGAATCACTTCAGACGTGTGCTTGACGTGGGTTGGCATTGCGAAAATGCTGATCCGATGTGTATGTGGTTTGAAGGTTTCTCTCCATCAGACTGTTTAGCCAATCATAATCAAATAAATCCCCCTAAAAGGAACGATTGGTTATAATAGAATAATTAGACACGTGAAAAAGAAAAGGGGCAAACGACTGAAATCGAGGGCAAAGACTGGTGATTTACGTTAGTATCATTTTTGTATAAGTTTTCAAGCTCACAATGGTGTGTGTAGAAAGAAGGTCCTAACAAGATAAGTTATACCTTCAAAACATTATATATTCCACCCTGTTCTAAAGCATACAGATATCAGTACAGTCCGTTCTCGAATTAAGAACATGGGTGTCAGGATAAATTTTCGGAGGTTTTATTACATGAAAGGCATTGTATAAATCTATATTTGTCATTGTGTACTGTACAAGTTCATGAGTAGTGAAGTCCGTCCACACATGACTACACAAGATATGAAGATCCAGAAACAATTGACAGTGATATACAATTACAGTCTTATTTGCCGAAGTTCATCATCAAGTTCATACATGTCTTCATCGAAAATGTTCACGTGCCGCCAGCAGTTAGCGATTGAGCTTGCATCCAATTCATTCCAGGCCTGTACCGCCCATTGCATCGCTTCAAATAGAGTGACCTCATGAAGCTTGTTGACCTTCATATGGAAATTTTCTTTGTCGTTGTCATCGCATTGAGCCAACAGCTCATCGAACTTCCGTAGCATTTCCAAAGTCTTCTGCTCCTCTATTTTGGATTTGAACTTGCGTATAATCCCAGCATCTTGGGGCTGTAGATATGCCGTAGTATTTGGAGGTAATTTCTTGATTGTAACATTTGACAAAACTCCGTCGTATTGATGCGACGACGCATTGTCAAGGAGGAGCAGAACATGACGATCTTCAAGTCGCATCTTCTCGTTGAAGCCGAGAGCCCAATGACCAAACACACTTCGTGTCATTCAACCTTAAGCGCGCTCAAGTATTGACAGCCCATTTCTTCAAGGTTTTCATTTTTGAAGCAACGTGGATTCTTCGCAGACCCAACAAAGAGCAGAGGAGGCATACAAGACCCGTCTACGTTGCTCGTGATGGCCACCGTTACTCTTTTTTTGACGACTTCCGTCCAGAAACACATGATTGTGAAATTGTTCGAGTTGGCGCAGCACAATAAACGTAGGCCGTTTCGTCCATATTAAAGACGTCACACTTTGGGAATGATTTTGTGATTTCATGGAGTTCTTTTCTACCTTCCTCAACTCGTTGAATAAACGTCGATGCAGCCTCTCCATAAGTCTTTCGAGATTTCAAACCATGTCGAGCTTCAAAAATAGAGATCCAACCGTTGGAAAAGGTCAAAGAGTCGAGTCTTGGACTCAATGCACATCCTTCCTCTTTCATTTGGCGTCGGAGCTGGCTGGATTTGACTCGTATCATGGAAAACGTCACGATTGGGACGTTCCATTGCTCACAGACATTGATCCATTTCATGAGTCGCTTTTCCAAGTCTGGTGCTTGGGGCTGCACGTTGGATTTCTTCCATGGGACTGCATCTTCTGAGGCCGTATGGTGGCTCAAAATCTTCGTAATGGTACATCTTGCAGGCCGTCGGGGAAGCTTAAACTCCTCCTTTAACCAGACAGCTAGGTCGTCGTGTGTTGTATTGGGGTTTTCCGCATGATGATCGATCAAAGCCGACCTGTGCTTGTTGGTCAAGCGCAATCTCGTGTGTGGTCCCATTGAAGAATGCTACTGACTGACGTCATACCTACCCTGTCTGATTTACCTGATTGAAACTTATATATATATTTATTTTTACAGGATATAGACTTGGAGTAGATGTTCTTAATTCGAGAACGGACTGTATCTAACTTGGCCTCTCTAAATGAATATATTCTGACCAAAGTGCACTCTGGCTGAGAAACCCAAACCGACTCATAGTTTAAAATAGTGTGGGATGTCCCTTTTCACTTGAAACAAATTTCACTACAATTGAAATAGTGTGAGGCACCCACGTGGGTGGCAGAGTTGGACGAATCCAATGACGATCACAATGTACGGGCAATACACAGTCCATCGACTGTTGTTGTACGTCCCAGCCTACTAGAACCCATATTGCCACGACGAAAATAAAGCATCTCCCGAGTCTTCCTCGCATCTCGCCGCTGAAAGACGTGGCCACGATGAAAATCACACGATTAATCGCCAAGAAATGTCTTGAAACCTCGTCTCAATTTTGTATCATTTTTGTCTATCAATTTTCATTCGGTTGATTTTGATTGGCTGAAAAACGGAATTGTATGAGAGACGGTGGGAAAGTTCAGCGCTTCTGTTTCCGCAACAAACCAAGTAACCATGGCGTTCCGAAGGCAGCTGGAGGAACAGGGCAATGGAGCGCTCAACATCGCGCTTGGTGTTGTCACAGGCATCATCCTGCTTGTAATTATTGCGCTGGTCATTCGTATGCGAAGAACGCGAAACGCCCCCCGCCAGAAGACCCGAAATGTATACCACGAGTCCGACACCCATACCATCAATGTACCTCGACAACAGGCACCCCCTGCCCGTGTGCTCCAGAAAAATCGCGAGAGCGATATTTATATTATGCGTGGGAGCGACGATGAAACAGATCAACGGAAGCAAGCCCAAGCCCAGAATGCGTTCCTTCCCTTTCAACTCGATGAGACCTTGCTCAAGGCTAAAGTCGACTACAGTGACGTTCATTACACGCGCAAGCTGAGCAAAGGTGCCTTTGGAGAAGTCTGGCTTGGTCAATATCACGGAAGCTACGTCGCGATCAAACAAATCCTCGAAGAGCGCAAGACCGATGCCAAGGAAATCGAGTGTTTTGTGGCTGAAATCAAGCTCATGGCCAACTTCAAGCATCCCAACATTGTCGATTTCCTCGGCTTTTCGTGGAATCCCAAGGACGGTAACATGTGCGCATTGACGGAATACATGAAGAACGGCGATCTTTTTGGTAAGCTTGAGCACTGTTTTCCAGCTCACGTGGGTCTGTGTAGTCTACCTTCAAAAGAACAAGGCTTCGTTGGCATGGAAGCATGAAAAAGTCGGCATTGCCATTGATATCGCCAAAGCCCTTGTATATTTGCATGCGCTCACCCCCAAAGTGATCCATCGTGATCTCAAGTCGAAGAACGTCTTGCTGGATGAAAACTGCACGGCCAAGTTGAGTGACTTTGGTATCTCCCGTCTGCGTCAATTGGAAGAAACCATGACTGCTGGTGTGGGCACGGCTCTATGGGCCGCCCCCGAAGTTTTCCTCGCCAAGAAGTACAATGACCGCGCCGATGTCTACTCGCTCGGTGTCGTTTTGTCCGAATTAGACACGTGCGCTATTCCCTACGCCGATCAAGCCGTTGGCAGGAATGGCAAGCTTGATGGCATGGCTGTGATCAAGCTGGTGACTCAACAAAAAGCCAAACCAACGTTTTCACCATCGTGCCCTCAAGTCGTACGAGACTTAGCATACCAATGCTTGGACTACGATCCCAACAAACGGCCGTCCGCTGCTGAAGTGGTTGAATTGCTGGAGAAACATGTCCGACCAGCATTAGACCGGCCGTCGTTTTAGGGCCTGATATCAATTGTCATTTATCTAAGTCGTCTTGGGTGCATGTAATAAAACTGCATTCCACGCTACTGAATCCTCCGTCAAAGTGAGCTAAAAATAAACTTTTGACGCGGTAAACTTGTTAAAGTACTCTTTTGAATATAAAAGGAGAGAGGTTTTGGAGAAAGCGTATTAAATAAGAGAGGTTTCATTGAAATATGGAATCGAATGAAGAGAACTGAAACTTGCCTGAACAAGCAGATGAGGATATGAATTTGACTATCATAAACGTCGCTCGACTCGACCAGAGTAGTTTGTATGCAGACGAATGATATGGTGGAGTCCGGTTGTGGATTCATACATTGCCGATATGATACGAGTATTAAGTATGACAGGTTGTCAGTGAAATTGCATGGAGACTGAAAATGTATGGTCGAGAATGAAGCAAGCTTTCAGTTTTCCCCAACGTCAGCGACGAAGAACTGGATCGTTTGGATCTGCAGACAGTTTTTGTCGCCACCTCGTTCTCCGCGCGAAACTGAATGTGACGAAATCATAGAAACATATCAGTTGCACCATATACTCTAGGGTGTGTTCGCTGAAGCAAAAAAACTGGTTATTTGGTCGAAATTTGGATATTTTCTGAGAAATAACTGGATTTTTTGTGATTTCAGCGAACACGAGTTTAATTCCAATCAGTTTGTCCCATGTCCAATTTCCCAGGAAATAACCAGCAAAAATAACCATCTCTGGAGGTGTTTATTCTGCGGGTTATTTTGATGAAGCTCTTCCATCATTGAAGTTTTTCACAAGAAGTTCCGCGGTGGAAGTCCACTTTTTCTCTCTTAGGTTACAATAACTAAGGGCCCGTCTGGCAACCGAAAATATTACAATAAGTGGGCCCAAAATGCCATTTTGTGGCCAAATTCAATAATTGAAGTCAAAATATGAACTTGTGCCATTGAATATGCCATAAATCGTTGATCCCAATTTAGCTGAAAATGGCATATTGATTTTGAAATTTTGCCAGACGCACCCTAAGTTAAAATAACTGGTTATAGTAAATAACTGGTTGCCTTGAGCGAACACACCCCTAGGTATATAGTATGCGTTCTCGCCTGTCCACATAATCAGTCTTGCCACGGATATTGTCGTCGTATATTCTATTAAAGTCTTACAATCACACAGCGCGAACTTTTCATAGCCGTTCAAGTTTAGGAATCTCATATCCATGGCGCTGATATCAATCGAGTTTATCCTCAGTGGACGCTTGATTGATGTTATGATTATAAAATTTTACAGGTTTTTTAAAAGTGGTGTTGAGCTGTTTATGGTCGTCCATTCAATGTCGCTGGGTCGAAATCCTTTATACCATCTCTTTCTGTTTTGCATACATATAAACTCTCTGGCCATCTCTCCAATGCATTCCTTCCCCTTCATCCACGAGCCTCTCTGTTTTGATTCCCTGTGTATGCTAAGTCTATGGACATGGCATAAAAAAGGACGTCAAATTGTTGCCTCTCGTTTAACGCGCTTTATTCAATAAAACGTGATTGTTTAGAATTTGTCATTTCTCCCATTGCATTTTTATATAAACCATACAAAGTTCAAGTATAAACTATTTTTATTGGTCGTGAAAAATGTCCTCTGTCCTTGCGTCATATTACACACTTTGGCAGAGAACTGCATCTCTCAAGCGATCCGCCCGTCATTACACAACTCTGGAGCAGCGATGGCTCAAGCGACGACGAGCGGACAGCGTCTGCGGCAGCTTGATGGAGATAATAATGCGCTAAACATTGGTCTTGGTGTCGCGATTGGCGTCATTTTGCTCCTTGTCGTGGCGTTCTGGCTCTACCAGCGACATAAGAACATGTCCCGACTGGAAGAACGCCACGCGCGTCGTGCGAACGATCGACACTTAGCTGAAGAAGACGACCAACGCACGATTAATTTCAACGGACGACCCGCAAAGAAAGGTCCCCAAGCAGACAATTATCACTTGGAAGACGACGAATACCGCCACGCCAAGAACAAAAAAGCAGCAGCCAAACAAGGTAACCCCCTTTCATCTCGTTTAGGAAATGCTCATACGTGGCCTCTAGCGCTCTTTCAAATGGACCAAGAGATGCTCGATGCCAAAATCGACTATAATGCGATCCAATATACGCGCAAGTTGACCAAGGGTGCCTTTGGTGAAGTGTGGCTTGGTCAATACCGTGGCAAATACGTTGCCATCAAACAGATCTTGGAAGAACGCAAGAATGACACCAAAGAAATCGAATGTTTTGTTGCAGAAATCAAGCTCATGCTCAACCTCAAGCACCCTAACATTCTTGACTTCCTCGGCTTTTCATGGAACCCAAAGGACCACAACTTGTGTTTCTTGACCATGTACATGAAGAACGGCGATCTCTTCTACTACCTTCAGAAGCGCAAATCCAATTTATCATGGAAGCGCGAAAAGATTCAACTCGCACTTGACGTCGCTCAAGGTCTGGTCTACCTCCACTCCCTCACACCCAAGATCATCCACCGCGATCTCAAGTCTAAGAACGTCTTGCTCGATGAGAATTTCACCGCCAAGATCAATGACTTTGGCATCTCTCGGTACATCTCCACGCTCTCTCTGGCTTCAAATACTTAATGCACTGTGTAGAGTTCGTCAATTCGAAGAAACGATGACGGCTGGTGTCGGTACTGCGTTGTGGGCAGCCCCTGAAGTCTTCATGGCCAAGAAATACAACGATCGTGCCGACGTCTACTCACTCGGTGTCGTTCTTTCTGAGCTGGATACATGTGCAATTCCCTTTGCCGATCAAGCGGTAAGCATCCATTCCTCTCGGCAGTCGCGTGATCAACTTGGCGTAGGTTGGCAAGAATGGCAAATTGGACGGCATGGCAGTCATTAAGCTCGTGACGCAGAAGCGAGCCAAGCCGACGTTCAGTCCACAATGTCCAAAGCCCGTCCTCGAATTGGCAATGATGTGCTTGGACTACGAACCCGACAATCGGCCGAGTGCCGCCGAAGTCGTGCGTCTCATCCAGGAGACGATCCGACCGGCGTTGGAAGCAGCTTATTAAATGGAGTTATACAATACATGGGTCCTGTACATTTCATGCTCAACCCTCTCTCTCTAGATGGAGCCACCTAGAGGCGATGCATGCTAAGAGGAACGTTTGCTCGCTTGGCTTCCTCCACTTCTCCCTTGGTATCAACGAAGCAGACAAGAATCAGCAGAGCATTCAGTACCGTGTATGACACTGTCACCAGGAGGAGGTTGAGTTGTCGTCCTGCAGTGCTACAGTACTTCAGTGTGGTGCGTACGACTGCGTGATTGTCTTCATGTTCATGGGCTAACCACGCTGCATCTGCAACTATTTTCCCCTTGACTGGTCCTTGCTGGCCGTGTCTTTCAAGGAACCCAAGCATTGGTGGTGAGGGGACCACCTCTGTCCTTCGACGCCATTGTCAAAGGCTCTTTCTTTGCTGTCCTTGAGCAAGATGCTCGAGGCGCTCTTGGGTTTGTCCAACGACGAGCTCTAGCTACAAGGGTCGACTCGCCACTCGACTGTAATTCCTCCATCATTGCACCAGTTTCGTTGTCGCTCCCTCTTAGAGATCTTCAGATGTTCCTCGTGTAATCAAGCCCCTCATCGTCGCTTGGAGCCTTTGCGTGTTGGGTTCTTCTTGATGGCTGCGTCTGTGCAGGCCATCGCTGGATGAGCAGAAAATGGAACCCTCGCAACTCTTCAAGCTAACTAAACTCGACGCAGGTGGCGATGCCGTTGGCGTATTGGTAAAACACGTCGACAAGAGTGGTGCAAGTCGACGGGAGACTCCTTGGCACGCAATCGCCCTCGCGGTCCTTACGCATACCACGACGACTGATACGATGACTCTATAGGTTGCGGCAGGTATCATCGTCCTGGTGGGCTGATTGCTTGTCTGCACAGCGACGATCGACATAACCAACGTACGAACTCGTCGCACCTCGCTGTTCCAGCAGAAGAGCTCTCAAGCAGCACCAGCTACACGCTATACAAAGTACAGTCGAGGCGTTCTTGAAGACCAGCACAGCATGAAGATGGCTCTACTTGAAGCTCGTAGCTAGAGAGTTGGAGATATCTCGGCGTGGACATTGTCTTCACGCGTTTGTTCGTTGCGTTGTCGTTGCATTTCGAGCGTCAGGGCAGACAACTGTGGAGTATCTCGGGCTGGATGACGAGTTCCACGAGTTGTCCTGCTCCGCGCATACGTTGGTATGTTTGGCCGCCACTTGGCTTAGACGTCATTCTCCATTTCCTGATTGCTGTCCATCATCATGAGCGTCTACTACGCCAAGAAACGTTCGTTCCTCGACATGCTGCGATCAGTGATGGGGAAACCATTATGGTATTTCCATATTTTTTCCATATCGGACTATCCCTGAGCCGGAATCAATTGTTCGTACATTCCCCTAGGGGTTTTGTGTTTCACATGGCCCACTCCTAAGGATGGACTGATGGTGTCGGGACAAGGCAATAATGGCTTATGGTGAAAACAACGGTTAAAAGAGGCCATAGGTAAACATTCCGTTGAGATCGCGGCCTTACAATTTGTATGTCTATGGAAGTGAAACATTCTCAACCATTCTTAAAGTCGTTGAGCTTCAAATCCATACTAGTGAGTGAATGAGTGATGCCGAAAAGGCAGCTGTGGCATGCTTCTTGCAAGATATTTCTAGGTCGAACGTGGAAGTGGTTGACCGTCGCAGCTATGCCGATGGTTTATTGATGGATAAACGACGTCGCATTGAAGAAAGCTCGCTGATTTGAAATTCATCCCGCCAACTTCCAATGTTGTCGAACGCTTGTTTTCTCGTGCGAAGTTGGTGAATAGTGATCTTCGCATGCGTATGTTGCCTCTTGATTTGGAGATGCTAACCTTTCTCTCGTGCAACAAGCGTTTTTGGGGACGGACAAGTCGAACAAGCCATGGAAATGAATGATTAGGATGTCCCTAGTACACCTAACGACTGCATAAGCTACATAATGCATGATTTTTGTTGAAAATACAGCAATCCCATACGTCAATGATGCATGGCAATCTCGCTAGGTATTTTGATACACTCCGACAAAGCAGTCCTTCGCAACGGGTTATGGACAATACACTTCAAACGCCCCTAGGTACGGCAGTGTAACTCTTGCAGCAAACTTCAGTATGGCCACGCAGCTCTAATTGTTCCATTGCCGTTCTTGATATTTTCCCAATCACTGGCTGCGATGCCTTCCGACGAATTACATGGCCGTGGAAATCCGCTCCCATCAACGCTTGCTCTTGTTTATCAGACAAGGCGATCTTCAGCCTCGATCAAATCCTCGACATTGCGTGGTCGTCGCATAAGACAGTCACTGTAACCGGGCGCAGAGGATATCAGGCGCGTGTGAACTGCGACTGAAGTGTAAGAGTGAATTAAAGTTAAAGCAACCTAAGTCTCATTCCTGTCTTGTTTCTCGTTGGCTATCGCACAGCCTCACTAGGAGCTTCAACTTCTGTTGCCTCCCAAGGCCAGTCGTTCACACAGCAGAGCGCGGGAACCGCTACTGCGGGCGCCAGGTCAATGCACAGACCGCGCCCTCATCTTATGTACCTGCCAGACATGGCACGGTTACATCCTCCCACACTTAGGGCGAAAGCCCGTAAGCTTTTGCAGAGATGCCTCCCTCGCTGGGGGTAATCCCTTCACAGTCCCGTCTGAACTGGGACTGGTGTGTTCCAACTATCACATTGGCTTTCGCTGAGCCAATCAGAAACATTTTCGAAAATGTTCGCCGGCGAAGAGGTCGATTACGAGTACACGCCGTCCTCGCCCGATCTGGGCAGTAGCGAGCAAAGCGCAGCGCCGGCGCAGGGGCGCACCAAATACCTTGAGAACCTTTGGATCCGTGAGGGCCAAACTCGACTTGGTGGTGGTGTCCACGCGCGGTGTCAGGCATCCGACACAGGATGCGATCTGACCTTTGATCAAATGCCAGGCTTCACAGCCTCTCGCAGTGGCACGCCCGATCCGGGCAAGTTTCGAGATTTGTTGGCACAATTGCCTTCTCGCCTGCGCGGCGATTCTAAAAGTGATTTTGCGGCGGGGGTTGCCTTTGCAGTGACTTTGTGGGAAACCTGCAACCCCGTCATCGTCGATATGGCCGAATGGCCTTCGATCCGACAAGACCAGCGCCGCTTTGGTGGTATGCGCGCGTTTGTTCCTGTTTCTCCCTTGCGGGACGAAACTAAATTTGAGTTCGTGGCCATCTGGGCCAACCGAATGCTGGCGCGTATTTCGCTCGACACCACGACGTGGCCCCACAACTACGCTAAGTTCCAAGAGCGTGTTGTTAATTTTGCGCGTGAGCGCCATGGCTTGAAGGTACGCCTCGCTGCCGAGACCGTCGGAGCGATCGCTGTCGCGTACCAAAAGCTGAGAGTAGTCTATGTGAGTCTGGACCAAGGTCCGCTTCTCTCATTCATGTGTTCGTAGGAGCCGCCTCCGAATTTTGCGCCAGGAGGCGATACTCGCGGCCGTGCTGGCCCCAGCGCTGCGCGACAATCCGCGCGCCGTCATCGCGCCCCTCGTTCTCGCCCTCGCTCGACCGAGCCTGAGGCGAAACGTTCGCGCCGAGAGGCGGGGCGTAGTCCGAGTCGGGACCGCCCGCGATATGCGCTGGACGAAGATCTGTACCAGCTGCGTGATGAAGTTGCGGAGCTGACCCGCCAACTTGGTCACTCCGAACAGGAGTTTGAAGGTCGGCTTCAGGACCTTCAAGACGAGCTCCAGACTGAGCGCGAGAAGCGTCGCGACTTGCAATCGCGCTTCGAGAAGATGTCGAAGCTCTGCGAGCAACACGCAATGACCGCCGAGGGCTTGAAGAACTGGGTCCACGCGATGGATGTTCACCGCGAATGTTTTTACAAGAAGAGCTCGGAGCTCGAGCTACTTGTTGAGCGTCTCGCGAAGGAGAGAGATCGTGTGGACGCGCATCTTCAAGCGCTCTACTCGAAGATCCGACAGGACTACGTTCCGTTTGAGGAACTGACGAAGGGGTAACCGCGTCCTGAGGTATGTGTCTCTTGAGCTTGCCCGTGTAGATGACGGGATGGATGTCCCAGTCATCGGGCAGTTCGAGCTCGTAGTCCACTGGACTAATAACTTTTCGAATAGGGAATGGCCCCAACCAAGGGCAGCGAAGCTTCGAAGGGCCGCTAGGTCCTTTCACGACCGACCGATGCACGTAGACTAGGTCGTTAACCGAATACACATTTGTATTTCCTCGGTTGTGTTTGTTGGCCTGACGGGCCTGTTTCGCTTGAGCACTGGCGATATTCTCGCGTAGGCGCAGTAACAATGATTCGCGCGACGACGCGAAATGTTCGACAGAAGCGGCTGTCCGCCGCGGAACGTCATCGGAGATTCCTCCCACACTTAAAACAGGACGGTCCACGTCCGTGGGAAGCCGCGGGTGCTTCAAATGCACCGCGTAGAAGGGCGTAAAGCTCGTTGACGTATGAACAGACGAGTTGTAAGCAAAACACTCTGTTGGCAACATGGAACTCCATGTTTTCGGCCTAGACAAGGCATAGCTTCGAAGGATGTCTTCGAGAACGCGATTCGCGCGTTCGGTCTGACCATCAGACTCAGGATGGTCCGAGCTGGACATGTTTAACGTCGTCCCGCAGAGCGCGAACAGCGCTCGCCAAAAATGGGACGTAAACCGAGGGTCTCGATCCGAGACGATACTGGACGGGAGTCCAAAATGACAATAGACGTTGTCAAAGAAAAGGCCAGCTGACTGCTCCGCCGTGACGGATGCCTTAACAGGCAGCGCGATCAGGTACTTGGATGCGCGATCGACAAGGGTGAAGATACCCGTATTGCCCGACTTGTCACTGGGCAAGCCAAAAATGAAGTCCATGCTGACGGACTCCCACAGTTCCAGTGGGACGTCGAGGCTCTGTAGCGGAGCCTGTGAGTGTGGGGCGGCCATGACGGCCTGACATACGCCACACGATGCGACAAAACGTGCCACCGCCTTATACAGGCGAGGCCACCAAAATGAACGGGCGACGGACAGATATGTCTTCTCGCGGCCAAAATGGCCGCCGCTCGGGGTGTCGTGAAATTCGTGGATGATCTCCGCACGGAGAGTCGGGTCGCACGGCACAGCCACTCGTGGGGCGTCCCCCGGAGTGACCGAATACCACAACAAATCGTCGTGGAATGTGAAACGTCCGATCTGGACTACCTTGGTGGAAAGCGATTTGCCAGCGGTAATGGCATCAATCGTCCGGCTAAGGGCAGGATCCAGGTTGTACGCTCCTCGAATGCGATCAAACAAGTCCGAACGGACTTCGGATAGGGCAGACAGGCAGGGAGGTTCCTCCTCCGCTGGACGGCGCGACAGCGCGTCTGCAATGACGTTGGGACGACCTGGTTTGTACACAACAGTCATGTTGTATTCCGCGAAAAACGCGAGCCACCTGGCCATCCGGTCAGAGATGTGCGGCGAGTTCACAGCAGTCTGTAAGGACGCGTGATCCGTGTATACCGTAAACGGCTTCGAGCCGAGAAGGTAGATGCGGAATTTGACCAAGGCGTATTTCATCGCCAGTAATTCTAGGTCATGGACCAGATAGTTGCGCTCTGCAGCGCGCAGCTGCCGTGACTGATAGGAGACGGGTCGGTCACGACCCTCGTCATCCTTTTGCATGAGGCAGCAACCTATTGCTCGCACAGATGCATCACAGACGACCGAGAATGGTCGATTGAAGTCAGGCAACGCCAGGATCGGCGCTTGCGTGAGGCTAGCCTTGATGCCGTCAAAAGCCTCTTGACATTCTTGTGTCCAGTCCCACTGGACATCCTTCATTAGTAGCCGCGTCAGCGACGTTGCGATGTCGGCAAAGTTCTTTGAAAACTTGTGAAGGTAGGTCGCAAGACCAAGCCAGCTGCGGAGCTCTGTCACAGTGGCCGGGACAGGCCAAGTTGTGATCGTGGTGACTTTGGCCGGGTCTGGCCGACATCCATTGATACCAACGTACTCCCCGAGTACGGGTATTTCTTCAACGCCGAACATACACTTCTGTAAGTTGGCATACAATCCTGCGTCTCGCAGCGTCTGAAAGACCTGCCGCAGGTGTCCAAAATGGACTTGCACGTCGGTGCGATTCCTGTCTGCACGGCTGTGCACGTATATGTCGTCGAAGTACGACGGCGCAAAGTCGCGCAGCGGGCGCAACTTTTGCGTGACCATTCGGTTGAAGGTCGCTGGGGCATTAGCGAGCCCTTGTGGCATCACCAGCCACTCCCACAGCATGCCCGATGGCGTCGAGACAGCTGTCTTGGGAATGTCACATGCGCGCATGAGGATTTGATAGAATCCATCGCGCAGATCGATCGTTGAAAAGTTCGTCGAGCCACCCATGCTGTCAACGATGACATCTTTCCTGGGAATCGGCGTTTGCGCCGGGATGGTGGCTGCGTTCAGCTTGTTATAAGCATGAACGATTCGCCAAGAGCCGCTAGGCTTCTTGACGCAGAAGGTCGGACTCGAGTGTGGCGACGTACTCTCCCGTACATGCCCCGCCTTCTTGCGTGCAGCGAAGAATGAGTCGATGAACTCGACTTGCTCACGTGGTAGTGGCCACTGTCGAGTGACACACCACTTTGTCTCTGGCGTCAGGTCAATCTCATGACGCACGCCCTTGTCCTTGGGCAGTCTCGCGGGAACTTCCTCCGGGAAGATATCCTCGTATTCCTTCACGAGGGGGGAAAACGGGCTCGTTCGGAGCCTATCCCATACGCGAGAGTGTGCTGGCGGTGTCTCGCCAGCTACGTCCGGATCCTTCGCGGACGTCGTGTAGAGGTCAATCTCATCAACACTCTGTATCACTGCGATACTGGTGATGCGCTGGGAGCGCAGAGCACTTCTAAACTCGGCAAAGCTCATCTCTTCGAGCTTGCATATTTCTTCAGCTGTCTTCGGCAGCTCAGTCAAGTCGCAATGCGACAAAATGACACCTTCAACAAAGACGCGCCCAGACACGGGCAGCGTCGGCTTAGGACTGCGCTCCAGCGCGTCCTCTTCAACAATCACGTCTCCGTGCACTCGGTCCGTCGGTGCACTCGCGAAGGAGACTTTAAGCCCGGTCCGTTGGGCATAACTCTTGTACACAGGCAACCCAGTCCGTCGGGTGTTTGCCCAAGTGTTGTTGAAGGCCTGACGGCCGATATCTTCCTTGGAAGACATAGGACCGCCCTGGCGTGTCGACTTTCCCGTAGCCGGGAGCTGACGCAGCGTAGCTAACTGCTCATCGCCAGCTGGCGAGGGGATGGGGTCATTACTCTCCATGCCCAGATGGCTTTTGAGAAAGTCGGGGCCGACCTCATGGATGGTCTTGGCCGGCCAGTTTATGCAGGGCTGGTGTTTCTCCAACCAGCCCATACCTAGGATGAGGTCCCAGCGCTCATCTAGGTCTATGACGAAGTAGTCCTCCAGACTACTGAACGTGCCAACCTGTGTTAACAGGCGCACTGATCTCTTGGGTGCTGTCACTACCGACCCATCACCCAACTTGACGCGCACAGTCTCAGTCAGAGACGTGCCGCTGTCGACCTCTGCATAGAGGCTCACATTCTCTTCGAGCGTCTATCGACGGGCAAAATTCTTCGACGCTCCACAGTCGATTAAGACTCGGAGCTTTCGGGAGAAGCCCTCCACGGGCATCTCGACATGCAGCATCGTAGTATGCTGTCCCAGTTGACACAGTAATGTGTCAGAGGCTAGGTTCTGACGAACAGGCGGTATGCCGGAACGCTCTTCATCAGAGCCTAGAGTTGTCCCAGTAGGTCGCCCCGCGCCTACTGGGAGTTCTCTTTCCCCTGGCGATGGCCGTAGCCACGCCCACGCCCACGATAGGCGCCACCGCGCGAGCGGTGTGGGGGGTAATTCGGGTTCTTCCTCGCCTGTGAAGGCTGAGGGCATTTCCTTGCGAAGTGACCAGTCTGGCCACAATTGAAACAGCGGCGCTCTTCACCAGAGGCCGCTTCCATTCGCGAGATCTCCATGTCCGCTGAGACATTGGGGGATCCGCCGGAGGAACGCGCTAAACCGCGCGAATGTTCCGTGTTCAGCGCGATGCTGATTGCCTCATTGAACCTTTGAGGCTGCAAACGGAAAAGCTCGTCACGAGCTGGGCCTTAATTCAGGCCGTACATAAAGACCGAGACTCGACCGATCTCGTCGATCTTGTAGGAGTTCTCGAAGGACCCGAGGATGGAATGAAGTTCGTTCACAAACTCCTGAATAGTTCCCTTGCCTTGCTTGGCTTGGTTGAACTTTGCGCGATAGCGCATTTCGACGTTCGAGTGAACGTACTGCTCCTTGAGTTGTTCAATCAAGGAATCGAACGTGGGGAAGGCCTCGTCGTCCAACATGTGAAGGTTGTTGGCCCAGTCTCGGGCTCGACCTTGCAAGTTGGATAGCGCGAAAGCAACGCGCAGTGTCTCGTTCGTTACGAGCTGGGCGCGAAGGGCAAGTTTCACTTCGGAAACCCAGAGGAACAGGTGCTCGTCCGCGGCGCCGCCATATTTTGACACTTCGAGCTTCAGAGGTCGGTCGCGCGACACTCTGGAGTCGATGAAGATGTCGTCAATTCCCGGTGAGGGGTTTTCGGGTCGTCTGGCTTGGTCAGCCAGGTCCCTGTTGGACTCTTCAAGGCTGGCGATCTTTGCCGTGGCATTCAACAGGTCTGCTTCATAGAGCAACGCCGTCTCTTCTTGAGTGCGTTGCGCAGCGGCATGGGCCGCTGACTGCGCGGTTGCTTCGCCATGCAGGCGGAAGCTCTCAATGACTATGATCTGGTCTTGAGGGTTCACCCCACTGAACAATCCCCGAACGATGTTCTCGGGGATCAAGTGAAGCAGCTCGGTCAGAGTAGCTTGCTGTTCGGGTGAGAAGTGGGAAACGTCGATCGTCGACGTTGCGGGCGCAGCGTCCATGGTCCTGGACGAACTAGAGTGCTATCAGGTGTAACCGGGCGCAGAGGATATCAGGCGCGTGTGAACTGCGACTGAAGTGTAAAAGTGAATTAAAGTTAAAGCAACCTAAGTCTCATTCCTGTCTTGTTTCTCGTTGGCTATCGCACAGCCTCACTAGGAGCTTCAACTTCTGTGGCCTCCCAAAGCCAGTCGTTCACACAGCAGAGCGCGGGAACCGCTACTGCGGGCGCCAGGTCAATGCACAGACCGCGCCCTCATCTTATGTACCTACCAGACATGGCACGGTTACAGTCACGATGCAATTGGAGGCGAAAGATGGTCGCATCACCAAGCAGAAGCTCGCATTTGACTGCCAAGCCGATCTCTTCTACTTTCTCGTCGAGCTCGGCATGGAACCAGCGCAAGTGAATGGCAAAGTCCAGCGAGGATCCTTCTGCAAACCCCAGCGACGCTTGAGCTTTTCCTCCCGATCGTCTACCTCTCGACGGTCCAGAGCCACGCTGCGCACCAAGATCGTTTATATTCATATTTAGGGCGGGTCTGGATGCCACCAAAAATGGCATAAAAATGCCAAAAATGCCATAATTCGAAATATGCCATAATTTTCAATTTTGACTGTCTGAATGCCACCTTCTCAAAGAATATTTTGTCACAATTTTCTGGAGTTTTGGCCAAATTATGCCATAAAAAAATGGACCATTTGGTCTATTTTTTAATGACATATTTTCGTCATGAACGCACTGATCGAGTCAAGCTTGAGATTCAGCTTGTCATCTCTACAAAATACACACAGACACTATATATTATCACTGTTGCATGTTCTAACACTCTAAGAAGCGACAGTGATCGAGCCTTGCTCATCTCTGGCTCATTTCAAAGTTTCCGGTAGGAAGTGACTGACACAGCAGTATGACAACAATGGTCGGTACCGATAAAGTTGATGTTTCTTGTGGGCCAAAAGTTGTGGCATCCAGACAAATAACAGATTCTCCAACAATTCCATTTTAAATTGTGAATTTGGAACTTTGGAAAATTTTTGCAAAATGTCATTTCAGTTTAATGGAATAAGGGTGCGTCTGGCAAAATTTCAAAATCAAAATGCCATTTTCAGCGAAAATGGGATCAACGATTTATGGCATATTCAAAATGGAGGTAAAACCTCCATCTTGCAAAATGGCATTTTGGGAGCCTCCACTGAGTATATCCCAATCAAAAACATTGGATTTGGTGCAAAACTCTTTGAGATAAACAAGTTCATGTTTTGACCTCAATTACATATTATTAATTGTATTGAATTTGGCCTCAAAATGGCATTTTGGGCCCATTTATTGTAATATTTTCGGTTGCCAGACGGGCCCTAAAAAAATTGATGGGCATCCAGACCAGCCCTTAGCTTAACAAATGCACTCATCCCCCCCTTGAATCCCCTTCATTCCTGCATAGTTCGATGACTAGACTTAGCTCCATCGGGCTCAATTGTGGCTCGCTAGAGCTCACAAAACTGTCACCCCTAGACTTAGCGGAATCGTTAGCAGTGGTAAAGAGCTTAAAATGGCCACTGGGGACAATCGGGACACTGAGGGAGGCTCGGGGGGGGGCTCTTGGCGTTGGCAACGAGAGCAAGAAACCATTTGGCAGTTCCTGACAATTAATCATGCTGTTCTTGAAGCTGCATACAGATGCCAGCGACTGGAGTCCAACACGACATTGACTGCGTCCTGGTGGTCGTTCCATTACATACCGCTGAACGTTCTATTGGATTGGAACTCTTTCATCTGGTCGGTGTCAAATCAGACCACGTTGATCAAGCTGGCGCAACAACTTCGCATGATCGTGCGATGGACTTTATAGTCTCCCAAAGTCAATGGACAGCTTGAAGCCGTGTTGAGCTTGCCCTGGACTCGCTTGGACAGTGAATCATTGTTGGCTGCTGTTGTCGATGGACATTTGAAACGTGTGAGATACAAATATGTCACAGTCTGACATGGATTTACAGCGGCAACCGCTTGGAGACGCCAGGCTCGTCACCATGCACCAAGCAATACGTTGACAAGAAAGCCTCAGTGGCTGCTGTACGCCAATAAATTGGTGGTTGACTTATCCCCACTACGACCGCAAGAAGCTGACGTCCATCCCACGTGCTCCAAATCCAGCCTGGGAGCCGTAGCCTGTCTTGGGAGCTATACAAATCAAAAAGTTCTATCAAGCCGATCTTAAAATCATAGGAGCATATAAAGATCATATATCGTCGTAAATAATCAAGGGATGGCGAGGGAAGCGATGGATATTTCAAACAACGTTGCTAGCGTGTTGCACAACTTTGCGATTTCAATGAGGACAGCGACGATCAACCACTGCCAGCCATGGCCTCGTCATCCCAGCCACAATGAGCTAATCGTGTATGCATTCCTTGTGTAATCGTGTTCCTAGACTTCCTAGAGTCGATGGAAGGCCATGACCTTTCGCTGGTAGTCAGACGAGCACATCTTAAAACAATGCGACGACATAACTCTGGTATCAAAAATTCCAGCCTGATAACACAAGACTGTCTCGTATTGAGAAAGCGAGACTCGTGTTGAAAGCCGCAGCGATCGTACTGTAGAATCGCAAATCGAAATGGGTCCAAACACGGCTCCGTCGTGCAATGTGAATTCCATAATCCCGTGGCTTTGCAGAGTCAGCGTCGATCGTCTTTCTTGGCGAGTTCCCCTGTCGCCTATGCCATTGACACGCCGTCTATCCAGCGTCAAACGACGACTGCCACGTTGGCAATTCATCTCGAATCCTCTTGTACGTTTTTGGATTGATCCAGTCCACGGGTGTCAACACGTCAGACGACCGAGAACTTTCTCGTTGAGTAAGAGGCCCACCGTTCGTACTGTATGCGTAATAGTATTTCACACTTTTCAACTGTCTCACTTGTCAAAATATTCCAATTTATACTAATATCCGCTCAAATTGCTTAATTTCCCCGTTTTATATTTAAGTATCAAGATGATATACTTTATTCAGGTTATAATTTAAAACTAGTATGGAATAAAATAGTTCTATTTAATTAATTTGAGCAATGTTGGTGACAGATTAGGACTGATATAAAAAGAGACTGGCGTGGAGGCTGCGATAGGATCCAGACGGAATGCGGTGGGATTTGGCGGCCGATGCATGGCTCATTTTTCATTTTGCCGTGTTTTGACAACGAACATGGTCGTCTACTACGCCAAGAAGCCGTCCTTCCTCAACATGATCAAGCTCCAGTCGGCCGATTACGTCGCAATGGAAGTCGAAGCGACGCAAGGTCTCCTCTCGTTCCTCAACGACAGCAAAGTGTACAGCCTCGATCAAATCGTCCAGGCGTCATGGTCGACCCACCGCACGGTCACGATGCGCTTGGACACGCGCGATGGCCACTTGACCAAGCAAAAGTTTGTCTTTGACTGTCAAGCCGATCTCTTTTACTTTCTCGTCGAGCTTGGCATGGAACCATTGCAGGAAAATGGCAAAGTCCAGCGTGGATCGTTCAGCAACCCCCAGCGCCGCAAGAGCTATTCCGCCTCCCGCACCAACAGCTTCCGACGAAGTGGCCGCAAGAGCCGCGCCAAGAGCGATTTCAACTAGAGAGACAGAGAGACTTATTTAGTATTTATTGAATAATGCAACATGTAGGAATCGACTTGTCGTCTTCAGCATCTCCGTCATGCCGTGGCCATGGCTTCACCCCCTCGGTCAGGCTCGAGAACGTCCAAAGATACTCGTGATAGAGTCACGACGGTCAAAGTCGGTCAACTACATAGTATTCGGTAAACTTTGTCATTTAATGACAAAGTTTTCTGGACGTCGCCGCCGGCGACGTACACTGTAGAGACTCCCAGTTCTCCTAGCTGCGACGAAGCGATGCGGCTTCTCCAGCTCTTCTACTGCGTCCAGAGGACAGAGGAGGGTCCGTGTATTACTGCAGTAAGGTGCCTCGATGTAGTCATCAACCCTCGATGCAGTCATCAACGTGGCTGCACATGGCATCTACAACAGTTCAGTGCGGTCTTTGGATGAACCCACTTTGCACCGTGCTGAAGATTCGTCCCCACCCACCTTGTGTGGTCTCCAAACGCTGTTTTGCATTGCAGGAATGGGTGCAAGAGGGGGAACAAACTCTTGACCACGATGAAGAGAAACACAGAGAAAGACGTGCGCTTCGTCGTTGCTCTCTGTCGTTAGCATTTGCAGCCATTGTATCCATGGATGACAGTGTCGTCAACATGCAAGTTGACAATCCATGGCAATGCAACAACAGATCGACGGAGGAGGAGGATCGCTCCTCGATCATGGAATTGACTCGACGTCGCTCGTTGGAGTCGTAGAGAATTCGATGGACGCACCCACGACGTCCATCGCCGTCCGTAGTTGTGTTGACAAAATTGTCACCCATATCAGTTGGGGAAACCACTGGAGCTCCTCGTGGGCCTGGGTGGATGCCACTGAAATTTCCACGTCGGTGGCTTTTTTTGCAGCCATGACCGAGAGCTCAAGCGAGCCCGCCTGTCTGTCGTTGTGACCGATCATGGACAAGTCCCAGCCTGTCTTGGCCGTCGAGCGCAAAGCGTGTTGGGTTCCAGGGCGTGTTGTAACAAGACAGTCGAAAGACGGTGGCCAAGAGATGAGGCGACGTATGTTCGCCTCTGTCTCTGCTTGGATTCCCGTCATCCAAGAGGACTTTCACCTTGCGAGGAGGCGCCGCTCCACCTCTTGCAACTGAACGTCGCTTCTAGCCACGTAACGATGCAAGAGGGTCCTCAAGATGGGTTTCATGAGACACCAACGAAGGCGACGTTGGTCACTTGGTGGATCTGCAAGATTAGTTTCATGGGTGGAAAATCGGCATGCATCTTTCTCGATCTCGTCGGAAGAGTCGTCACCATGGACGGATAGCACCAGCGAACGATCCCGCCACGATCTTTTGATCGTCTATACAGCAATCAATCGCCATAGAGACGTTCCAGGGCACGTCGACTGCCGAGACCAACACGCAGCATGTAGATTCAACTCGCCAAGAGTCTTCCCTGACTCTCGCCGATTTGCTGGAATAGAACGCGGCTGACCGTGCCTCGAGCGACTGCTTCCACCTCTTGTTCGAGGGAACGACGACGAGAACGGAGCATGGATGAGTCAGCTCCTATCGAACGGAGCGGCAACCTGAGCTCTGCTGTGCAGTTGGATATTCATGACAAGGACATTTCTTCGTCAACCGCACACAACCACCTCACCTTCCTGCTGGTCAGAAATCGCGTCCGTCACGCACGCCAGTCAGAAAAAAGTTCACTCTCTGTCTGCTGTGCAGTCTGTCAGTTTTCAATTCTCACGCTCGCCATCACACGTCGTACGGACAGAGAGTGACACGATGGTCGTCTACTACGCAAAGAAGCAGTCTCTCCTCCGAGCACTCAAGCTCCAGTCCGCCGACTATGTCGCGATGGAAGTCCAATCGAACCAAGGCTTGCTCTCGTTCCTCAACGACCAAACGGTCTTCGGCTTGGACCAAATTGTCGACGCCACGTGGTCTACCCGCCGCACAGTGACCATGCGTTTGGATGCCATGGATGGCCACATGGTCAAGCAAAAACTCGTGTTCGACTGCCAAGCCGATCTTTTCTACTTTCTCGTCGAGCTCGGCATGGAACCATCGCAAGAAAACGGCAAAGTCCGCCGCGGATCGTTCTGCAACCCACAACGGCGCAAGAGCTACGCCGATCATATCATTGCACGCCACAGCGCACGAACGAGTCGAGCCAAGAGCGACTTCATCTGACCTCCAAGACACAGAGCGTATTTATTAGAAGTAGATCTATTTATCAATACAGCATCGACGGGACGCTGGCATCCCCCACCGATTCCTCCTCATCGTACGCTAAAGGAGCGGCTCCTGTCGCTGCATAGAGGTGGTGGTGGTTGTCGCGGCTTCAATTCATTCTTGTACAGTATGCAGGTTGGAATCGCATTCATAGATTGCTTGCTGTGCGACGTCATGTCCAGGAATGTAGCGGCGGCGACCTGCCAACCTCCACCAACGACAAGCCAACAACCCACCAAACTAATCGCGTGAGTTATCCTCCAAATAGTGACATATACCTCAGCATTGTCATTAAACCGAGGTATTTTTGACTTAATAAAGCGGTTATGACCACATTGCCTTTTATGAATGCCACTAAAACCAGGTGATCACTATTCCTAGTATGTCAGACAAGTGAGTCACTGCTGCCCCCCTCTGCTCTGAGTTCCCCTTGAATCCCCCTCAGCAAACCTTGTTGGAAAGAAGCAGAGGAAGGCGAGAGCTGCTGGAATAGCATGCATGATAGCTCAGTAATCTGCCAGTTGACGGTGTCTCCTGCAGTTGAAGAGAGCCGATGTTGAATCGACGAGCGGCGGAACGTCATGGCGTCTTGCATCGTCGAGCAGTTAGCATCAAAGGTGTTAACGCTCACGCTGGCGCTGATATCTCTTTACTTTTGTAGTAAAGATTGATCTTTCCTCGTTGGTTTTACTCTCGTAGCATAAGTTTGACTAATTTGTCGAGGGAGGACATTTGAGATGTGTGAGTCTACTTTGGTACGTATTCATCAAGTGTCGGATCTTTGGACATGCGACACAAGT
Organism: Aphanomyces cochlioides; assembly: GCA_019828595.1. Lineage (NCBI taxonomy): Eukaryota > Oomycota > Saprolegniomycetes > Saprolegniales > Verrucalvaceae > Aphanomyces > Aphanomyces cochlioides. The sequence goes on from JAHQRK010000015.1 coordinate 1,240,821, forward strand.
GGTCAAGCTGTGGCTTTGCTGAGCGTACGACGCGCGACGCCTCTCGTCCAGACATCGAGGAAAGCGACACTGATACACAGAATCCCAATTCAACGCGGCTGGTGGTTGTTTTCTTTCCATTCTCAAACGCATTCCGTCGAGATGAAGCTTGACCACTCTACAGGGATTCTGTCGCTGGTTCATTAGTGTACGTACCCAACAATTCATCACTTGGTACGACGACTGCTCTGTGACTCAATTTGGAGAAGAAAGACAGGCGATGGATAATATTTCATTGGCAAGGTGGGCCATCTCGGGAGAGTTCCTACAGTTTGCGAGCCGTTCTTTTGATACGAACTCTTTCATTACACAAAGCTCGAAAAACAACCAGAAGGGGATGTGCGAGCGTGTGCTCTCAACCACTGTTTGTGCTGCTCGATTGCACATCATGACAGGCTGGTCGTTTAGTTCGCTCGGGTGCAAATCCCGACTGCGACAGGCGACTTCTTGTGACTCGACCAGCTCTTTCCATTGGTCTCTGCGTTAGTTTTATGCACTCGCGTGGCCACAGTCCAACGCTGCAGCCACTCGACGTCGATAGACACATGCCACTCGTCTCGCCAGTTCTTTTGGACCAAACGTAACCTATTCACGATGCTAACGGCTGCTCTGGTGTCAATTCTTCAAAGCGGCCAAGCCGGCAGAGCGAACGGCGGGCTTGATGGCAGCGACTGTGATGTTCTTCTTCCTCGTACAAGTGAAAAAGGACACTGGATAACACGACCCACGGCTTCTCTACATCACCTGATCCTCCATGAGCCGAGTCAAACAATATCGTTTGGTCGTCAACTCTCATCGTTTGTATGTTGGCTCCGTCGCGACGAATGACGAGAGCACACGCTGTCTCTGTGAAGGCTGGCCTTGGCTTGATGGGTTCGCTGTAAGACACGTTTGGCATTGTGTTGCTAGCCAAAGCGACGGACGCTCGCAACAACGTCAGGAAGCAGCTTTCAGAGACAGGACTTGTGTTGGCCAAGCATGTCTTGAACCACGACCACGTAAAACTTGTTGACGAGCCTGATCCGTGTCATAGCATCTCTACTACAGTGATGCTTGCGATCCTGATAAAGTTGACACGACGAGAGAAGCAGATGCGCTAACACATCTCTCCTGAAAGTCCATCACACGCTGACGTACGGCTTCCGATCTTCCCTCAAAGCGCCACATGGAGTCGCAAGGGTTTGCAAGTCCAACTTGTAACTCATCACGGCATGCCAGTAAGACGCCAAATTCACTGGCGCGCAACCGTGAACACCCATTGCGATCGAGTCGTGCGGCAGGTTAGCCAGTCCCACGTTTGGATCCATCTCGCCTTTGACAGTCAGCTCCTTGTAACTCAACATGGGTGTGGCGCAAACGTTACAGTGCGCCAAGCCAGAGATGTGCTAGAACCTCCCCCGTCGCCGTTGGCGACTCTAACGCTGGACGTTGCCATCGTGGGTGCATTCCCTAGACTCTACACCGCGTGCGATCTCGGTGACGTTGGTTTTCCATGCATAAACTCGATGGTTTGGTTGCAAAAAACGCCGACGGGGGATGTGAGGGGCATCCTGTGTTGACCGTTCAATCAAGACAGGCGTAGCATCTGGTCAAACACGCGAGTTGTCACTTGGTTTTTCTGTTTCGAGGCACCTTTGGCAGAAACTTCCATCAAACGGCTCGATGGGTCCTTTCGTCGGGTGCGTCACGGTCGTTTGGTCACAACGGAAGGTTGCAACTTGCGACTGTCTCGATGTCTCTTGGGTTTTGAGAAGTTGACATTTCTCTCGGGTGCCTCCGCTCTCTCTCGTCTTGCTTTCACACCTCTACGCGTTCGTGTGCTCTAGTCGTGTGCCTTTAACTTGTGGACAAGTACAAGCAGGAGGTGGTTGCTGTTCAGTGTATTAGTCCAAACTCGCTTGGCTGTCATCTTGCCTCGGACAACGTGTGTCTGGATAGTTCGAGCGAGGATGTTGACGAGTGCTACTGTGTTTCCACTCATGGGACCAATCTCTCCAAACTCTACCGTAACATCCTCATTGTCGTGATGGAGAGTCGTCGTTCTGCTGCTGCACCGCGAAATGAAATCGTCGTCGTTTGCAGCGTTTGACCAAGTCGTCTAGGACTCACACCATCGTTTCTTGGTCTTCCCATGCGTCGCTCGCTGGGCCTTGGTGCGTACCACGAGCGGCTGAATATGCGTCAACAGACGAAGCTCGAGGTGCCCAAACGCAGCCAAGGGGCTTTGCAGACCCGTAGAGATGCCGTTGTCCAGGTCTCTTTGACCAAATATAATGCGCTCCATCTGCATCTTTGTATAGGATTCTAATTTAATATGGAGAAGTTGCGCCGTCACCCATGTTTCCTTGTTGACCAGACCAACTCTCTGAATCGTCGGTCGTCTTGTCCGGATAAATTAAATTAAACCATGCATTTGTATCGCATCCTCCGGATAAAAGATGAACCTACTCGCAGCGACATCAGGACTGTCGACCCCAGTGCCAGATGGAGCACTTCAACGTTTCCAGAGGCCTCTGCCTGTTGACCATTCTCCAACTCGACTCGCAAGGACACGATGGTTGTCTACTACGCCAAGAAGCACTCGTTTCTCCACATGCTCAAGCTCCAATCGGCCGACTACGTCGCGATGGAAGTGCTCTCAAACGAAGGCTCGCTCACGTTCCTCAACGATGAAAAAGTCTACAGCCTCGACCAGATCGTCGACGCGTCGTGGTCAACGCACCGCACGGTCACGTTGCGCCTGACGTCCTCTGATGGCTCGATCACGAAAGACAAGTTTGTCTTCGACTGCCAAGCGGACTTGTTCTTCTTTCTCGTCGAATTGGGCATGGAACCCTCTCAATTTGGCGGCAAAGTCCAACGCGGCTCCTTCTCCAACCCCACCAAGCAACACTTGAGAAAGAGCTACTCGTCTCGCACCAACAGCCACCGTCGAAGTGCGCGCAAGAGCGGTGCAAAGAGCGATTACTACTAATCTCTCCTCTCGCTGTCGTTCTCTCCTCTGTAGCATATTTAGTACGTATTTATTTGAATGTAGTCCATGCACTCTCAATTTCGATGTTCACTTTTGACTTGGTTTTTGTATGCAGGTTGGTCTATCTGGTAAACCCATCGAGAAACCCTCTGTGAACTTGACGCCAAGCACTATGTATGCTATGCTATAAAGAGCAAACGATCTTACTTGTTGCTTCAAGCGCAGGCTCATACGGTAGAGAGGGATGACCTTCCATGTCTTGGCCGTGCCAACTTGGCACTGCAACCTTGGCACTGCCAAGGTGTATTTGAAAAAAATTCACGAAAATTTTTTTTTTGCAATTTCTTTTTATTTTTGATTTGTACAGAGTTGTAACCTGAATGCGACATAGCCACGACACCATCACGGTGGCGGCACATCGTCCGCTGGAAGAAGAAAGGAAGAAAGCGGATGCAGGCAGTTTGTATTAGTTGATCAAACGGACGGCAGCTACCTCTTCTAAGATGAACTTTAACCCAACAAAACACGGTCGCTGCCGATGAACTTGTAAGGAGGAATTTCCATGTTGAGAGGAGCTGGGCCCTTGCGGATACGGCCACTCAAATCGTAGTGGGAACCGTGGCATGGGCAGAACCAGCCTTCGTAGTCGCCGGCGTTCGATGTAGGCACGCATCCCAAATGCGTGCAGATACCCAAAATAACGAGCCATTTGGGGTCTTGCACACGGACATCGTCAGATTCAGGGTCTCGCAGTTGCTTCAAGTCGACATTGCGCGCCTTGGCAATTTCAGCATCCGTACGGTGTTTGATAAAGATAGGCTTGCCACGCCACTTGACCTAGATGCATCGTGTCAGTTCCTGCAGCTCTCAAATGTCATGCGAACCGTGATGGTGGAACCAGGTTCGATCGCGCTCAAGTTGAATTCAGCTGTCGAAAGAGCCAACACATCGGCAGACGCACTTATGGACCCGACAAACTTGATCACGGCCAAACGGGCAGCAGTGGCATAGGCAATGCGGGAGCCACCCAAGACAAAGTAAGTGAAGGCACGCTTGGACGGATCGCCAGCAGCAGCCTTGACTTCATCGTCAAAGTAGTGATCAGGACTCGAGTAGTCGTCATTGCTCACAGGGGCCGAGAACGAGCGAGCTACGATTCAAAATGAATGTCTGCACATACGTCGATGAATATATATACCGGAGAAGGCAGGCGCAAGGCTGCTCTTGGCCTTGGACGTCAACAAGCGGCGGGCCAGCATGGTGAAGTCACGAAGTCACAAAATTTGCGAGTAGTCAGGAAGTGGTGGAGAGCCGAGGATTCGTATTCACTTGATTAAAGTATGGTCTGGTGAGAAACCTCTTGAAAGTAATGAACAAATATAGAAAATGACAGGATGCGGTTCCCTTGATAATCAATATTGACATTGACAGAGTTTAATTATCTCGTGAGCTGCCATCCCAACATTAGTTGGGATTCCATCCCAACTAATGTTGGGATGGCAGCTCACGAGATAGCAGCAAAAAGGGAGGCAAAGGTCCTAAACAAAACGTAATCTAAAGCATATCTAGCAATGAGCTCATGCCAGTGATCCGAACGAGGCTACGCCATGAACACTGCGCCAAAAGAGCCCCTTTTTCATTAGCACCTTCAATAATCTGTTAAATTTAGAATTCTTGACATTCGTTTGACTTCTCGCACGAAACCATTTTTATCAAGCCTTACAAGACCGAATAATCAAAGCTCATAGCTTTAGCATCCTTATCCTGTTGCCCTTAAGCATATTGTGTCAGCACGGATATCACTCGCAATTTTCATTCTTTGTGCACAACTTATCTATAAGAAACGGCATAATTGTGGCACTATTTACCTTTCCAGCGAGTAGAAACTCGTGCTCTCCATAGTGATATGTAGGCGTCATTCAAAGACCGAGGATACATGCAAGTCTTCCTCTCCCATAGCCGCTGGAGACCGCTGTGCACACAAAATATAAATTTTGACAGTGATATATAAAACTTAACAGTTCATACTGAAAATGAGAAAATATCCTCAAAACGAAAAAAAGAAACAATTTTCCGATTTACTCCTGAAATATTTTAATTGGTTAAAATTAGAGCTATCTGATTGGCCAATAGAGCCCAATAGATGATTTTCATTGGCTTGTTGCTGACTGGTGCAAGCTCCAACCAGGGAGCGTTGGTATGCTTACTTTTGGATTCCTCGTTCAAGCACCAAGTAAAACATGGGTCGTATGCATTCCGGCGGCAAGGGTATGAGCAAGTCTGCTCGCCCATACAAGCGCACTCCTCCTTCGTGGCTCAAGGTCACGGCGGAAGATGTCGAAGATCACGTGTGCAAGTTCGCCAAGAAGGGTTTGACCCCTTCCCAAATTGGTGTCATCTTGCGTGACTCGCACGGCATTGCCCAAGTCAAGTCCGTGACTGGTTCCAAGGTCTTGCGTATCTTGAAGAAGAACGGTACGTCTATCATCTGATGAAGCGAAGGCTGAACGTGGCCCGCGCTTCATATTCCCACCAATGGCTTTACCTCGGTATTGCCTGACCCACGCTCGCCATCGAGCGTGAGGTGGGAATACGCGGGGTTTGTAATAGGTTTGGCTCCTGAATTGCCTGAAGATTTGTACATGTTGATCAAGAAGGCCGTCGCTGTCCGCAAGCACTTGGACCGCAACCGTCAAGACAAGGACTCCAAGTTCCGTTTGATTTTGATCGAATCCCGTATCCACCGTTTGGCTCGCTACTACCGCATGAACCGCAAGTTGAGCCCCAACTGGAAGTACGAATCGGCCACCGCTTCCACTTTGGTCGCTTAAGCGTAGTTGCTCTCTGGCTTTTCCATGCGATCCTGACGAGGAACTGCATTTAATAACACAATTAAACATGCTATTGAATGCATCTCAACTTGATGTCTTTCCCATCATCTCAATCAAGCCATGGTCAACCTGCCCTTTTCACACGTCGAGCTTAGAATTGTGTGCTATCTGCAAGATCCTCTCAAGTGAAAATAGCAGGATGTCCTTTTATAGACGAGGGGGCGGAGTAGAGTCTGCTCCAGAGCTGGCAACAAAAACTGTCCCTTGCTGTTCACCGAACAAACTGGAAGCGTAATATTGAAGGGTCTTCTTGGAAGCAGTCATCATAACAACAGCATTAAGCATTAACTCCAACTTGACACACCTGAGTTGTGCTCCTAACTCGTCACAAGTAGATTCCGTCAAAGGGGCCCTTTGAAAACAAGCTCGAGTACAGCTTGGCAAAGGGCACAAGGGTAATAGCAGCCCCCCTTGGTCAATCTACAGTAGCTGCTGCAATGCGGGAACCAGGCCAACATGTCTGCATCCCCTCCACCTTAGATGTCACTACACGATCAGTAGCATGTCACTATTGGCGAAACCTGTGAGATTTATATATTTTCAAATTCGATATGCAAATATATGTTATATTTCAAAGGTTATATTGTCTTTTTCACCCAAATTTGTATTTTTTTACCAAAATCGAATTCGATTCCAAATCGATTCGATCATACTGAAGTCAAGTATAAATGGAAACGTCCCAAATTAATTACACGTGTGTCTGGGTGTGTTTTGCGTGAATTAGGTAAATACTCCATTCTGATTGGCTGAGCGATTTGCAGATCGATTTGAAAAATCGATACATTTCGGACCCCCCTCACAATTTCGAATGAAATTGACAATACGTGATCAATCAATATTTTTGAGAATGGGATCAAAAGCCAAGGCCGCCTTGCTACGGAGTGCACTATGCCTCACGACGGGTACGCTCTCGATCGAGTAAAGACATGATGAACAGCATATTGCATGTAGCAAAGCCTCGGCCAAGTCCAACTTTGTTCATGTTTCCAGGACTGAAATCGGCGCCATTTCATAATCCTCGTGACTTTGAGTGGACTGCTGCGCTTGAAGCTAACTTGGACACGATTCGCGAGGAGTATTTGCAATTGAAAGATCAAAAGAAGAAGTCCGATTATGTCCTAACAGGCCAAGAGCATACCCTGCATCAAGGTCAATGGGACTGGTTCAGTTACGTCTCGAAAGGAAAGCGCATGCCATCGTTTGAAGAAGAGTGCCCCAACACAACAGCGCTCTTGAACGCTATTCCTGGTTTTATGACGTCGCTGCCATTTGCGTATGCATTCTTTTCGACTCTTCAACCACAGAGCTCCATCAAGGCCCACTCAGCTCCTTGCAATATTCGCCTCAGGTGTCATTTTCCACTTTGGGTGCCCAAAGGATGTGGCATTCGCGTCGCCGACGAAACAACCGAATGGAAAGAAGGCAAATGCTTGCTCTTTGATGGTCAGTTTGGCTGTGCCAGCGATCTCATCTCATCTGAAATCAATAGATTCATACGACCATGAAGTTTGGCACGACGGACTTGCGGGCGAACGAGTTCTGCTCCTCTTTGACATTTGGCATCCCGATTTGATTCCCGAAGAGCGCGAAGCTCTCGTCCAGGTAAATCCTTAGACCAATAGCTCTCATTTCACTGCGTAGATGTTTGCCGATGCCAAGGAGAAGGGATGGCTCAGTGACAAGTAGATCAAACAAACCAGAGATAGCTACGATGCAGATACATTCCGCGGCTTCCGAGCAGCATTAACTCCATCCCGTTGATAAGCTCATTTTTTCTTAATGAATCCATCGTGGCTTCCTTCTCCCTTCCTGCTGGGACTAGCATGGACGGTAAAGCTTCCAAGGTCATCACCAGAAAGGCTCGAGTTCTTGGGGTTCAACTTGACAACCATCAACTCACTCAGGTGATTAAAAGAAAGCATTTTACAATAAGTATTTGTTCTTTAAGTCATTTCTTAAATTATTTACAGTTCCGGACATCATCGAGAGGGATTCTTAACGAAACGCGCAGTTTATTGGTCCAAATTTTGATCTATTTTGTCCAATCAAAAGCACTTCGAGAGGACGTCAACCTGTGATATAAAATGACTCTTAAATAACAATAATCAAAGAAATATGATCGATCAATGGCTTGAGTGATGGTATTTTTGACTGTTACAACTAATAAACTCGTTATATTTTATATTCATGCTACTCTATATCAATATCATTTTTTACAAGTAAAACCTCACAGAGTTGATTGTCATGTAAAAAGTGTTCATTGCAAAATGATCAACGAAGACATAGAAGCAGCCTTAGGATACATCAAGTCCAATCGCCCACGAGCCTTGACACTTCCAGAAAAACTTGACATTCTCGCAATGCATGCCAAGCTGCGAAAAGAAGGGGCTAACGATGTCATTCAATCGATTGCTACATTACTTGGCCGCAGCAAGAATACCGTTCAAAGTGTGTGGAATGAATTTTGTTCGAGTCGACATCTTTCGTTGTCTTACCCCCAGCAAATCGATCATCGCACCCTACACGATTACTCATCAACTCAATGCTCATTTCTGAACTGCAAGCTTTTGTTCGCCAGCGCCGCTTCAACCATGAACGTACTGTTGCCAACGACGTGCTAACTTTCCTTGAGGATGGCAACCATATTGATGTAGACCAGCTAAGCCCCAAATCAATCGACTCTGCCTTGCGACTTGTCCGTCGATTGTTGATCCGACTTGGCTACAAACGAGGTCGAAAAAAAGGCTCGCAGTCCTACCACCTTGCACAATCACATCGCCTACTACGAGATATATATCTCACCACCATGACAGCGTCGACTCAAGTTGTCAATTTGGCTAGCCGTCGAACTGTTGTCTATACGGACGAATCGTTCATACGTCACCACTACTCTCGACATGAAGACTCCTTGTATGATCCAACTGACGTACTTGACAATGCTCCAAAACAAAAGCACAAAGGCCAACGTTTATGCTTTGTCGCAGCAATTGTGGACGAAGGCATACATGGGCCATGCTGACTGATTGCATTGGACATCTTTGAGGGTGGCAAGCGTGGTCCTACAGACTATCACTCAATGTTCAATCATGCTTATTACATCTCATGGTTTGCGAGCATGTTGCGCGAATTAGATGGCATCGGAGTTCGAAACGCAATCATCGCTCTGGATAATGCCAAGTATTATCGAACAAAACCACTTGACACGCCAAAGTATGGTGATCGAAAGGCCGTTCTACATGAGGCGTGTGATAAGTACAACATCGCTTATGATTCGAGTGACACCAAGTCAGTGTTGTGGTCACGTTTGAAGCAACATATTGCTGCGCACATTCAGCCCTTGATTGTATCCATGGCAGCCCAGGCTGGCCACACCGTACAATACACCCCACCACATCATAGCGACCTTCAACCAATCGAAATGATATGGGCAGCCGTCAAGGGCGAAGTTGGACGGCAGTACTCTGCGTCCACAAAGTTTGAGCAAGTTCGCAACAGACTGGACAAAGCTTTCGAAAACCTTTCAGCAGCTACAATAAAGGGATGTATCAACAGTGCAGAAGCGAAGCTTCTCAAACTCACATCTGAAGTGCACCATATCGACAATCAAGACTCTTTCAGTGATGAAGACTCCAATGACGACGACAGTTTTTCTGAAATAGAGGATGCAGGTCTCTGAAAAGTAATAGTCTTAAGATTGATCCACCATAATTATTCGTACAAGCCTTCGTCTTTTTATTCCTTATCCGGATTCCCTCTCGATGATGTCCGGTACTGTTAATGCATGCATAAAGAAAAATGAGATTCTTATTTGGTATTTTAAACTGTTTCCCATGCTTCTTTTAATATTTGAAATTGAATCGTTTTGACAAACCGCTTCAAACTTGACAACACGATGTCCATCGACCACTTGGCGTTTGAACATGTCTTTGGCAACTTCCACGACTACTACGACTTCAATCCCGAGTCTGAGAGACTGCGGTTTCTATCGCCACAAGTGCATCGTGCTATCCGCCGGTATCTCCTCGAACAACCTGAAAAAAAAGGCACGCTTCTCGACGTTGGTTGCAACGAAGGTTTGAATCCTATCTATGCTGTGCTGTTGATCCTAATGCATTCCAGGAAAACTCACAATTGGGCTTTACAATGCTCTGACGTCTTCTGCGTCGTCGTCAATGGCTGAACGAGCAGTCTTCTCCACTGATGCAATCACACAGCTCAACGACATCCTGCAGCAACAACATTTACCACCTCCACTCTACATCACGATAGGTGAAGATGGCACTGGCCATCGCCCTGAGTTTACGATCTACGTCTACGTCTATGGAGAAATCTTCTTTGGTGAAGGCCGTGGTGTGTCGAAAAAAGTCGCACGGGCGAAAGCAGCGTCCGAGGCAGTGGCGATATGGCAGTCCATTCACAACACTGCAACTTTGCCAGCGGACTCACAAGCCATGGACACCAACGACGAAATCCAAGCAATTGAGAAGGACAACTCAATCGATTTGCAAGTGCTTGGAATCGATATAGACGGCGTTCTCATTGACCGAGCAACGAAACGATACGACAGCAACTCCAACGTGACGTTTGCCACTGGTGACATCATGAAGCCAACTGAGCGAGCGCGACTCTTTGGACCAGTTCTAAATGACCGCGAGCGGTTTGATCTCGTCACTTGCTTCAGTGTGACAATGTGGATTCATCTAAATCATGGCGATGCCGGACTTTGCTCGTTCCTGGATGCTGTCAGCAACGTCGCCGAGCATTTGATCGTCGAGCCACAGCCATGGAAATGCTATCGCACGGCCATGGCTCGCCTCAAGCGAAAACACATTCGGAATCCATTTCAGCCGATCAAACACACGACCGACGTCGTCGAGTTTATTGAAACAAAGCTCGCAGAGCATTTCCCACATCGAATGCTTTTGGGCAAAACGAATTGGAGTCGCCACGTTTGGCTCTACAGCCGCACGCCACTGCCAGCACTAGAGTACACAAAGTAATCACACTCTACTTGGATATTATTACACCGAGGTTGCCACTGTGGCTAACGCACTCCCTGAGTTTTCTCGCCGCAGTTGATTCACAAACGTTTCAAGCGCTTGCCTCATTTCAGAGTCGCTGGCGTAGACTGTGCCAGTGACAAAGGCGAGTTTCTCCACCACACGGGTTGAAACGACAGCAACGTGCAGCCCAAGGACGATCATCAAACCCCAAACGTAGCCGCGATACCACCACGGCGTCTTTGGAACCACAATGACAACGGAGGCGCTGAAAAGTAGCGCAAAGAACAATGCATTGAGTGCTAAGCCAAACTTGGCAAGGCCACGAAGAAATCCTCTGGACAATTTGGGCCGCACTGTTCGATTGCTCAATGTGCTTTGACCGCTCGGTCGTGGAGGATTCATCGAGAGCTTGGCCACAGTTTGCCTCCACCACGTTGACGACGTCGCTTCGTGCTCACTGTCAGCAAGTTTATGAGCCAGTCCTTCCATGCGTTGGGCAGCATCGTCAGGATGTTCGGTCGCCTCGTCGTTCTCTCGGAGTGAAATCTCACGGAGTGTATCAAGCAGGGTCTTGATATTCATGTTGTTGATGCAGTCGCTCGCATGGTCGACGATTTTGCGCTGCCAGTGATCCATGTAGAGATAAAGAGCAACGGAGCCAGCCCATAATAAAACGACAAGAACAGTGAGGGCGAGGAGACGGTATTGCAAAGCAAGAGGGCGGTACACGTCGGCAGCGAGCATCTTGACTTCGCGGCTCATTTCATTAGTGGCATGAGGAAACTCGGAGGCCAAGAAGATAGCATCCGCCGCAATGAAGTAGACAGTGTACGTGCAGACTAGACAAAAAAACGTGGCAATGTCCAAGTGCAGCATTTCGAGCACGAGATTGTCTTGGACAAGTTGGAGGTACTGGGAGTACGAGAAGCGTCGAGGAAGATTGTGTAGCTGCAGAAAGAAACGCCGCACGATGTGAAACTTGACGCCCTTTCGAAGAATGCGAGGCACACGGCTATCGTCGGTGACAGTTCCAGCAACGGTGGCAACATGTAGAAATTCACTCGAGCTTCGGACTGCCATCGTATGCACAGGTTGCATGCGCCGGTCAAGGCGGTAGAACAAAAGGAGCGCTTGGAGGATACCCGACCAGAGGAAGTACATGATGATATCACCAGCGATTTTCAATCGGCTGTCGTCGACATTGCCTGGAGTTACAAGCTGCCAGTTCTCAAACTGAAGGAGCAGAAATTGCAGCAAGCCACCGATCATGAGATCTAGTCATGGCGATAAGAAGGGTGGAAGGGAAAATATGCATACCTCGGCATGAAATGTGAAACATTTGAACAAACTTGGCCTGGGAGAGCAAGTGCTTTTCAATCAGTTGAATGAACATCTCCAAGATGACGCAGAGAGCTGCACATCCGATGAGGTAGCACATCACAGTCGTGACGCTAAGATCAGGATCCAACGCAATATGCAAAAGCGTCGAGTTGCGAAATTGCTGGAACGCTGCATTGTTGGCAGCCATGGAGGATGAAGATTGATAGCCGATGTGCACACGTTCCATCCACGCGTTGACTTGAGCGACAAATTGAATAGATGCATTGGCTTCATTTGAGAAATCGTCGCGATCGTAGAAAATCGAATCGATTCTGCATGGAGTATAGGCTCGCATGATTGCCGTGTAGTTGGTAAAGAAATCTCGGCAAGCTTGCGTTCGGTTGAATGCATGGACTTGGATTCGCATCAAAGGTTGCTCGTATAGAATGGAAAAGACGCTCATCCCCGCTGCAATCATGCATTTGCTCGTGCTTTCAAAACGGTCGAGGTTGTTTTCAATTGCCTTGACGTCACAAGCTCTCCATTGTCGGCTATCAATCGGTTGAACATGGTGGGGTGGTGCAACCGGTCCGTAGCAATCCGGAAAGAGCAAGCGACATGCATCACCCTTGTCGTCTTCGTCAGGATTTTGACAGAGCTTTGGGAGCATCTTGCACGTGTACAAACTGTCGTCAACAATGGACGGTGCTGGCGTTGTTGGATTTGTTGTCGTCGGCGCCACAGTAATAACAATTGGATCAGTCCAATTCGCATTCGTTCGATTATGCACGCGGGTTCCATTGATCGAGTAGTTTTTCCCTAGCACGACATCAAGCGCAGTAGACAGAAGGAGGGCCAGCGGCAGCAGAAAGAGCGCCTGTCCGCGCATCGTGTCTCTTTGGTTGCAAATTGCAAAATGAAATGATGAATAATGTCATTCGAAATTATATTTTAAATAAAATTGAAGTGTGAAGTACAAAAATCCCGTAAAATGATTCATTTTATTTTAGCTCATATTTTAAAATACGTTTAAAACTATAATGTACACCTTTTTACCTTCAAGTTCAGGGGATCGGAAGTTCAAGCGCAGGGTGTATTCAAACTTTATAAATTCCACAAAAAATAGCCTATGAAAATTAATACTCTTGTTTTTCTTTACAACTTTATCTTTGATGGCCTAGGTGTTGAAAAGCACTCAATAATCGTCCTGAAGTGATGATTTCACATCTAACCGAGCTCTCTTTACTTCATGAACAGTAATGCGCGAAAAAGAAATGATCTTGTGCCACCGAAAGTGCGCTATTCCTCAGAAACCGACATTACGACGTCACATCATAATCTGGTCGTCGTCCAAGGGTGATATACCTCTTATCGTTTATACGCTGAAATTATAAAGTTTGAATACACCCTGCACTTGAACTTCCGATCCCCTGAACTTGAAGGTAAAAAGGTGTAGTACAACAACCCAAAATGTTGGACGATCGAAAGTTCAAACTCTGACGTCCTTGGAGGTTGGTAATTCTCGACTTCTCTTCGTGCGAAGGTGTATCTATCTTACACATGATAGAGAAATGGACAGATTCTAGGTTGCTTTGAAGATTTCCACAGCATTCAAGCATTGAATGCACGTTCTTGCCTGCCCTGTGCAATTTCACACATTTGGCTTGTCCACCATTTTTCGGACTGCAGGCATTCCATGGTCCCAGCTTGTTGTCAAGCGCTGAAGCAAAGAACATCTGACACGTTTGCTGCTTCTTTGTGTAATCTTCACGTCAAGGGTCCTCTGGTGCCTCAAGAGATGTGTGGTGGTTGTGCGTGGTCGTTCGTCTGATTTCGCAAGTCGACCCATGCAACAAGATTCCGGATAAAGATAAGCCGGATACACTGCATGTTGTCCGGATAAATACGTTATCTGGATACCGTATCGGTCATATTATCTCACCAGCATTCATGTCTCACCACGAGGCAAAAGTTCATATATATTCACCAGGTTCGGGGGATTCGTTCATATCTACTCACCACCATGAAGATCATCGGTCATATCTACTGTAAAATCTCTAATAATGGCAGGGGGCTACTAAAAATAGTAGCCTCCCTGAGGGGGGGCCACTATTAGAAAACCCTCAAAATATTATATTTACAAAAAGGGTGATATATTTAGTTTGATAGGTATTAAGAATCACAAGCAACACGAGTCATTTCTCGAAAGGCGATGAAGCAGTCGTTCCCCACCAAGACGAAGATACAGGCAGTGAAGTATGCTCAGCAGCATACTGTTGCAGCTGCATCAAGGAAGTTCAAGGTCGACGCAGCGTGCATAAGACGTTGGCGGAAGCAGCTTTCTCGTCTCAGTGAAGCGAAGAGTGGATCGAAGCGAATGACAGGCGGCGGAAGAAAGCTCACGAGCGACCAACACGACAGCATTGTCTTCGAGCGCATTCTCTATGAACGGTCAATGAATTTTCGTGTTACTCGCTCAACAATCGTTCAATGGGGAAAAGAGCTCGCAGATGAGCTTGACGTGCCACTTGTTTGCTCGGATGGATGGCTTGAGAAGTTCTTGCGACGCCACGACCTTGTATTGAGAAAAGGAACGCGCAAGCCTATTCTCTCCCCTGAAGAAATTGTGAATCGTGGTGTTGCGTTCATTCAGCAAGTACGTCGCGTTGTTCGTGAGAACCAAGTTCCTCTGGACAATATCTACAACATTGATGAGAGTGCGGTCTTCATGGACCATGACAACCAAAGCACAATTGACATTCGCGGCGCACGAGATGTTCCTATCAAGTCATTTGGTATTGAGAAGTCCCGTATAACTGCTGTATTTACTGCAAGTGCTACAGGAAGAAAGCTGAAGCCATGTCTCCTTTTGAAACCAACAAGTGAAACTCCCCATGGTTGTCACACCAAGCACAATTTGATCCATTGCTATGTTCAAAATGCTTGGATGAACTCGCGTTCTTTTGTGGATTTCATATCGTTCAACTTTGCTTTCCACCCTCGCCCTCTTTTGCTTGTCTTTGAGAGTGCAAAGTGTCATATCAGTCGTGAGGTAAAGTTGTTCCTGCATCAGCAGGATATTCTCTTTGTTGTGGTCCCAGGGGGAATGACTCCATTCCTCCAACCTGCAGATGTGAGTTGGTTCAAGCCATTGAAAACTGCGCTTGCTCATCAAATTGACAACTGGAAGCGTTGTGGACCCTTTGAATATACTCGCGGGGAGCACATCAAGGCACCATCGTCAGATGTGTTTGGTCTTTGGGTCGCTGAAGCCTGGTTGAAAGTGACTTCTGCTGCTATCAAGAGAAGTTTTACCAAATGCGTGCTAGGGAACGACAAGGAATTGCTGCTTTCGAGCCATCCTGCCTATGGCGAGCAGTTTATTTCAGCTTTGGGCAGTATTGTCGATCCCACAGGTGACTTCGACGACTTGATCGACGAATTCGACGACCTTCTTGTTGTTGATGAGTAGACACTCCATAAATGAATGCTTACTCATTTTGATCGAAATTTAAAGATATTGAAATATAGGGTGAAGTGGAACATGGGGAGGCCACAATTGGAGAGGAGGCCATTATTAGAGATTTTACAGTATTCACCAGGGGTAGGTGAATATTCGGTCAAAATATGTTTATCGTTTTTGATTGAGCCTTAAACTTTATAAAATACCTTTCATTTCGATTTATTCACCGTGTCCGATGCGTTTGGCTCACGGCTAGGGAACCCACAGGTTGCGGGTTCGAGTGCCCGAGTGCGCATTTTTGATAAAATTTTGTATAATCCCATGTCTGATTGTTTGGCTCCAAATACCATTGATTGCTCCTACCTCACACACAATAGGAAACGCATAGATCTCATTCCTTCAATGTGCAGCAGGCGAGAAACTAGCATTCCAATGTATGCCATAGCGTCATTGAGCACTGGCAGGAATCTCAAATCCTATTTACAACAACAGTCTCTCGATGATTCTGTTGTTGTACACAGACTTTGAACTCCATGCCAATGCTCAATGATGCATTGACATACCGCTGCTTGCAATCACAGAGCATGTATGTGTGATACCTCTGTGGTTGCGAATAGACTGTATGCCATAGCGTCATTGAGCACTGGCATGAAACTCACGTCCTGTCTACAACAACAGTCTCTCTATGATTCTGTTGCTGTACACCGACTTTTGGCTGCATGCCAATGCTCAAAGACGCCTTGGCATGCAGCCTAAGTCTGTAGACAGCATGTGAGATTCCTGCCAGTGCTCAATGACGCTATGGCATACAGTCTATTCGCAACCACAGAGGTATCACACATACATGCTCTGTGATTGCAAGCAGCGGTATGTCAATGCATCATTGAGCATTGGCATGGAGTTCAAAGTCTGTGTACAACAACAGAATCATCGAGAGACTGTTGTTGTAAACAGGATTTGAGATTCCTGCCAGTGCTCAATGACGCTATGGCATACATTGGAATGCTAGTTTCTCGCCTGCTGCACATTGAAGGAATGAGATCTATGCGTTTCCTATTGTGTGTGAGGTAGGAGCAATCAATGGTATTTGGAGCCAAACAATCAGACATGGGATTATACAAAATTTTATCAAAAATGCGCACTCGGGCACTCGAACCCGCAACCTGTGGGTTCCCTAGCCGTGAGCCAAACGCATCGGACACGGTGAATAAATCGAAATGAAAGGTATTTTATTAATCCATACGTTGATTAAATTGCAGTCAAAATAGTTCATCATTAGCTTAGTATCGCTCGAAATATCTGATTGGTCATCTCAGCATTCGTTCATATGTGTTCACCAGGCAAATGAGGATCGTTCAAAATGATTCACCATAGCCGAGCCATTCGTTCACTCACCAAGCCGAAATTTCGTGGTGAGATAATATGACCGATACGTTAAAACTAGTTGTCCGGATATGAAAATTCCGGATAATTGACCAGATGTATTGTACTGCATGCTCTCCCCTGCTCCAAGTGCCTTGATGGACATCAAAGTTGTGTCGTTCGTGCTCTTGGTCTTGCAAAATGCACTTGGAACAATTGTGATCAAGTACTCCCGAGCAACCAAATACCACGGCACGACCACAATCTTTCTCTACGAAACTCTCAAACTCATCCTCTGTCTCGCGGTTGTCCTCATCTCGAAACGAGGCAATGTATGGGATACGATCCGCACCGTTCGTATTGAAGTCCTTGGAGATACGCAAGGGTATCTTAAGATGGTTCTCCTTGCGACTCTCTACAGTGTCCAGAACAACGTACAGCTCTTAGCTCTTGACCACGTCAGTGCCTCGACTTATGCAATTGTTTACCAGCTTAAGATTGTGTCAACGGCTTTCTTTATGATGGTACTTCTCAAGCGGACATTCCATCCTGTGCAGTGGGTCGCAATGTTTGGCCTCATGTTTGGTGTCGTGATATGCTCAATGGGCAACGCCAAAGCATCATCGGATGGGAAAACGTCGAATGCACTCGGGTTATTAATGGTCATCGGCCTTGCCATCAATTCAGGAGTTGCCGCGGCTTATTTCGAGTCCGTCTTGAAGACCCACAAGCCCAAGACAGCAACGCACGATCATGTTCCCATGGATTCAATGTGGAAAACCAACATCCAACTTGCATCCGTCTCTGTGCTCGTTGCGCTCGTTGGAGTCTGCCATACCGCTGCTACAACTCCTCAATTCGTGTTCTTTGAGGGATACAATGGATTTACGTGGGGCGTCGTGTGGCTCCAAGCTTGCGGAGGGCTTATTGTCTCAGCTGTCGTGCGCTATTCCGACAATGTCGTCAAGAATTTTGGCACAGCGTTTTCTCTCGTCCTTGGCTGTCTGCTGTCCAACTATCTCTTCGACGACAGACTCACTTCGCTCTTCTACATTGGTGTTGCTCTTGTCGTGCTCTCAGTCTATGTCTATGGCGACTCTCGACTCCATGGATCAAAGACTGAAATAAACCAGAAGAAGACAGTTGAAGAGCATGATGTCTCCATGACACCCCAAGGGGATACGGCCCAAGGACTCATGGGGCATCGAAATCATCAACTTCACGCACGAAGTAGTTAAATAAAAATGAACATGCCATAATGGGCAAATGATTAAGAGCTCTCTCGTCCCATTGATTATAAACGCAGTTGCATGCCTCATTCGACGAGAATGGCAAGAAATAAACGAGATGCAATCGAAAGAAGTGTACATCACGAACGATACCGCAACGGAGATCTACCCACCATTTATTCTTGCCTGGCAGAGCTCGGCCCATGAACTTGCTGCTCCTCCATCGTCGAAAGTACCCCTGAACCCCTTGAACTCCCTAAAGCATAACCCCTACACCCCGTGAAACCCTGCACCCCCAGCGGTTACAACCCATGACAAGAATTGAAATAGTGTATGATACACTAATTTGAATCTCAACTATGAACGAGATGGCGAGCGGTTGCAAGATTCGATTGCTCGACAAACGGCAAGGCGATGAATCCGTCCATGGGATCTTCGTCTGTGCTAAGGAACAAGTCTCCATACTACAAGAAGAAAGCTTTGAGTAGACAAGACAGCGGCGTGACACCTGTCTCGGGAAGAAGCCAGCGAAATGCGGTGCAGGCCAAGCTGCTCGCCGCAGTTGGGTTGGATCTCTTTCGCACCGGTCTCGCTGTCGACAATACAAAGCCCATTCAAAAGGAATCCCGCCATCCAGCAGTTGCTCCAAATCTTCTCTCGATACCTGAAGGCGAGCAAGTCGTGCCTTCATTGAAATCCATGCCCATGACGCAAGCGATTGTCATTATCGATGGACCTGTGTCGGGAAATCTTCCTGGGGTGTGGCTTGGCCAACGCATCGACGCTGCGTTTTCCCTCTACCAGACTATCGTGGAGCAGCACAATTCTCTCTGCTATGTCTTTCCACTGGGTGGCGACGACAGCGACCAAAGCTTGATCGAAGCCGAAACTGCTCGCAACCATCTCGTTCATCGTGGTGTCTCTCCCCACCACATCGTCATGGACTGCAATTCGGTACTCGCATCCCTTCTCGTTGAGCTTTCTCATGCAGACTTGTCGTAGGCAAATACAATCGACAACATTGTGTCCCTCGTTCGGTGCTTACGCCACCTGCGCATTTCGATCGTCCGAGTCGTCTCCTCTTTGTACCACATGCCACGTCTGCAGCAATACATTGGCCGTCTCCTTGGAGCTTGCCACGACATGAAGTTCCAAATCTTTTATCATCCAACAGCCCATGACCATTTGAGTCGTCAGCAGCAAGCGGACAAGGAGGTCTTGGATCATTGTCGCTCGGCGAAAGTCTGACCAGTGTCGTTGTAGGCTGCAGAGCAAGCAGTGGTCATTCGTTCGCGTCAATATCTCGAAGACGCCGTGCGACTTGTCTCCCTCCCGTTTGCCCAGCATTCACTTCCACCTCCAGGGCCAACTCGCGCTTTCTATACTTGAACCCTTCGTCGCCCCTGGATCCCCCTGAGTCCCCCTCGACCCCTAAAACATAAAAATCTTGGATTGAATAACTTCATCATCTTTCACACGGTCATCGCCGTGGGTTCACCTGTCGGGGGAAGCGCATTAAGCAGCTTGAAAATGTTGAGGAAGAGATTTCCCGGTCCTTGGTCAATCGTTGTCGCTATCAAATGGTTCTTGTCGACGTGGCATCCAGCGGGGAGTTAAGGAGGCTCTGGAGTGCTCTTTGCTTACTGGAATGATGAGAGGATCCTTTGGTGTCGCGGCGATACTGACCAAGCAGATCTTGTCCATGTGCACGAGCTGATTGGTGCGGTCGAGTCGACGTGCTAGGAGTATATCGTAGAGAACTACAACGAGACAACGGCATTCCTCGACGAAGAGGAGGACGACCTCCCACTGAGGCATGTTGAAATCGTAGAGCAGCTTGAACCACGGCATGAACGTCGTCGTTTGGAGCTTCCGTACAAGGTCAAAGAGGCGACGACGACTGGCCAAGACTCACAAATGGCACGCCAGAGTCCAGCCACGCGCCAAGGCCATTGCACATTGTCGACCTGGAGAGTAGTTTCAATGGCCAAGGAGGCTGCTCTACCCTGTAAATGGCCCTGAGATCGACGTGATGCTCTTGACCCACTTGCAGTTGCCCCCGACATGGAACGCGTAGTGGCGAATCGTTTGCTTGAGCTCAACAGCTTCCCAATGTCATGAAATTACAGCGCCACGCAGTCCAACTTACAAGTCATCGCCCCAGCTACACCCGACTAAGTGAATCGAACTGTCAGAGCAATGATGCCCTCGAACGTCTTCAGGGGCCATTAATCGAAAAGTTCCCATGCCAACTGTCATGGAAGCTGCAGCATCTTCGCGTGAATAGCTTTCCGGCTGTCCACAAGGAGGTACTCCATTCAGGATAGAATGTTTTCTCCTTGGGGTACAGGTGACCGTAGCGAGCGTGGCCATGCTTCCTCGCATGCTCTTCGCCATAGTCAACTCGACCACCATGTGTTGATAAAAGGCTTCAGTTGCGCGGTCGTAGTTGGATGAAATTCGACCAACGTCTAGAATGATGTAGTTCGAGTTGGTCCGACCGAGAGCTGGCGTCGGCCACACGCTTGCCATGACTCCAAAGGGCGGTCTGTTCATGCTCTACACGAGAAATCCTACGCTGATGTCGCTCTTGGGAGAAATAACTTACAGAAAAACCTGCTAGTTTAAACACCTCGGATAGCTAAACGCCTTTCGAACTGAACAGGTTTTCAATCCACGGACATATGTCGACCCTGGTAGATTGAACAAAAACCTCTCATGCTAAACGAAGTAATTTGATCAAATATGAGTTGTACAACGTAACGTCAGAACACATCGTTGGTTAGCCACACATTGTTAGTCTTGGTGGAAGGATGGTCGACTTGAGATGGAAGACAAAGTCACCATGCTGAAGATGATCGATGAAGGCACCCCATACGAACACATCAAGAAGCGCTTCAAGTGCTCGGTTGAGACAGAGTAGAGTGTATTGATTGATGAACGACAGACGTTACTTATGGAAATTACTTGGAAATGTCCTGATACCATAGGGTAAATTAGTAACTTGAAATTTGTATGCCTATACAAACGCTTCGATAAAGCTATAGCTGAACACCTTTGGAATTGAACACTCCACCGCGCGTTGTTCAAACAAGCAGGTTTATCTGTATATATTATTATTGATTTGATACAAATTTTGGGTGGGTGCTCAATCGAATCACGCTGCCAAATCGATCCACTAATCGCGCCGATTGGCTGAAATTTTCAGAAATGATTTTGATTGGCTGTCCTATTGTGGTGTTTGCTCGTTCTAGCCATAAACGATTGCCAACTGTCGACGCTTAATTCCGAGGAAGAATTAACCGTACAAACAGTGCATGGCGGTGTTCGTGCTGGCGTGTTGCGATATGGCTGACTCGATGGCGCTCATGTGTCGACAACTCGAAATCAAATGAAGAAATATCATCAATTCATTGGACAATTTTACCCTAACGTAAACGACCAGTTTTCCAGCACCGACCAGTTTTTCAGCACGATTCAAAACCTTCTTATTTTTATAGTCCCTCAATATTAATTGCAATAAATATTGAGAGGAAATGTCAGTCCCCATCATGTGTCTTTGCTCACTTCCTCACAAACATCTTTCAAGCTATCATTAGAAGAGGTAAACATTGTTATCGTGTTACATTTATGTGTGTGGTAGGCTCGTATGGATGCATTTCCAAGCATGAAGCTATTGAGTTTGCGTCACTAGCATGGAAAAAGCACGTGGTGGGGGCGAATGTTGTCTCGGGATTTCATGTATCCGGGCTTTATCCGTTGTCGAAGGAGCAAATGATGGCTCGTTTGGCCTTGTTCAATGACGGCGGGCTTTCAAACAACTACGTGCACCCAAATTGGATTGCGCGGAAAGAAAACATCCAACAAGAAATTCTGACATTGCCTCCGAAGCCAAACGGACCTCAACGAAAGCGGAAAACTGTCGATGTCGGTGGAAGAAATTGACCTTGGCTCTTTTGGATGAGCAAGTCAAAATTGATTCCAGCAAGAAAACGAACCGCCCAACAAAGCAACGACGACTGCGTGTTCGCCACAACTGCACTGTCGACACCAACCAAAAGAGAATTGATGATGTTGAGTTTTTCGTCCTGTAGGTACAGTGTACTGATAATTTCTACATAAAAATATACTTTCAGAATTTACATCTCCTGTGAGAAGTGATAATTTTTGTTTTTAAAATATTCCATACAAATTCCAAGTAATATAATGTGCTGAAGAAGTGATCGTCGGCAAGATTTGAAGATTGGCAATATCTACCCTAATAACTTGTCAAATTTTGTTCAAAGCCCTGATATAGAATTGTACGGGTCGATGGCATCCATCCTGTCGAAGTCCCGTCAAGATCAGAGCAATGGTCGACGAGATATCGACTGAAGAATTTTGTGCTGGAGAACTGGTCGTTTACGTTATATAAAAGAATGCACAAATAGCCAATAGGATCGGTTTTGGACCGATTGTTGTGGCTATGATAAACCATTCCAAAATCCGAAATTTCGCTCGAAAGCACAATAATAGATGTCCCACATTTGGAGTAACACATTCTTTAATTTACAGCTCGAGGATGCATCGACAAGGGATGCGTATGATCATATGGCTTCACAGCTGGCAGTTCCGCCAAGTGGTATCAGGTGTGACGGAGTTAATTCCATCAACAGCGGACTTTTGCCAAAAGTGGGGACTATTTTACTAAGGGCCCGTCTGGCAACCGAAAATATTACATAATCAAGATTTTGTAAATCATATAGATGAAATTATACTCTCGAGTAAATCAAATGATTTACAATTTCGATAAGTATGAATATTTGTATGAAATTTAATAAATTTTCTTCGGAGAGAGCCGCAGAGAAAACGCAAATCCACAGATTTACTGGAAGGAGAGCCAATCAAACATCAAAGAATTCACAAAAATTTCCCCAATTATGATCGATGTTGCACTGCGAAGCAAGCAAAAACCGAAGCAGAAGCCTGTGCTCGAATAGTGAACAGGTAAATGTGGTTAGTCTTGACCAGCACGGCAACTTCCTTCGGCCGAGCTCTAAGGCTAAAGATGGGACAACATTAAACTTATCGACTGGTGAACGTTGTGCCATCTTTAACCCCAGAGCTTGACCATTTTCTTTCAGTTCCAGAGATGTGTCGTGCATGTAGATTATGGAAGGACATATTTTTAGTTTGTGCTGCTTGTGTTTTTTAATTACATTACATGTTGGGATACGCCACACATCTCCAAACAGGAGTTGAATCGCCAGTGTGCGCTTCCGTTCTACTCGCAATCAATACATTGTACCTTTAGCGGAATCAAAAGCCGCTTACCTTATATGCGTACTTCTCTGGATCGTTCCATCAATCAGATCCAGAGAAGCACTGCGCTGCAAGTTGCGTGCAGAAAGTTTGGCTAGACTTCATGTAGTGATCGGGCTGGTGCCTTTCCAAATTAACTATTTCTGCCCAATCTCAACACATCATCCAACTCATTGCACTCTAATTGGACGATAAACTTGTTTAAATCCACCGATTTACGTTTTCTGACAATAAGTCAATAAATAAGCCCAAAATGGCATTTTGAGGCCAAATTCAATAATTGAGGTAAAAATATGACCTTGGTTATCTCAGAGAGTTTTGCACCAAATCCAATATTTTTTTTGGGATATACTCACTGGAGGCTCCCAAAATGCCATTTTACGAAATGGAGGTTTTACCTCCATTTTGAATATGCCATAAATCGTTGATCCCAATTTTGCTGAAAATGGCATATTGATTTTGAAATTTTGCCAGACGCACCCTAATTTTACCAAAAGTGGCACAATTATGTCAAAAGTGGGGGCTGAATGATAGAAAGTGGGGGCGTCACCAAAAAGTTTCTGATGGCCCCCACATTTGAAAATCTTCTTCTCTGTGGCCCCCACTAACGAAGAAAGTCAGGTTTCCCTGTTCAAAGTGTGATGTCACCTTTTCTAGCAAGCACAACATGAAAGTTCATCAAACACGACGAATTTGCAAGGAAAACCGAAACACAAATCTTCGGAAAAACGGCCTACAATGTAATGCTGCAAAGAAGGTAGAGAGGGCAAGGGATGTAGAGCGTAAGCGCAACAAGTACGTTCCCAAGTTAAAAAGATGTATTATCTGCCAATCTACAGCAAGAAAATCATGTTCTTGTACAGAGCAAGGCTTTGCCCTGGCGGTCCACCTTGGATGGTGTCTTCTTCGTTTACCATGGCAATTCTTCCATTGACTGTCGGGTCACACTAATTAGGCGAAGTTCATATTGTCATTTTCATCCAAATTTGTGGTTTTGACCAAAAAGCGAATTCGTTTTCAAATCGATTTCATCATACTGAAGTGGTGTGTGTCAGTGTGTGTTTTGCGTGAGGTAGGTGGCTGATCAATTCTGATTGGCTGACTAATTTTAAATTTTTAATTCTAGCCAATCAGAGAAGCCCGTTCGATTCGGAATCGATTCGAAACCTCGGTTGACTCAAACCGTTCCTCACAATTTTGTATCAAAAGCACAATACTATATACAGTAAAACTTACCCAGTGAAACACCTCATATAGAGAAACACCTCGCATCTTGAACGATATTTCATCCACCGATTAATATCCACACATTTCAACTTACCAAGTGAAACAATTCAACCTCCAAATGAAACATTTAGCTATAATAAAACCAGTATAAAATCCAGCTCGTTGTGCCGATTGACCCACCGTAGCATGGTTGAGTTGAGCCTCTCTGAAAGGGCGAAGATTGTCGAACTAATTGATGCCGCTACTCCATACAAGACAATATGTCAAGTGTTCAACTGCTCCAAAGCAATGATCACGCGAATCAAGCGATCCAGAGACAAAACTGCTGATCAAATCGCTCAAAATGGAGACCCCAACTCGAAACGCCCATGCCGTTTGGTCGGAGACGCTGTCGAGCTCGATCGACGTGTGTATATTGGTTCTGCAAGGCCAGATCCACAAAGGTCATCGCTGTTAGTGGTCCCATGATCCAAGAGGCGGCTCGACGTTGCGCCGCCGCTCACCGACGCCATTTACCAAATGGCAATCTGGACACTTGGCTGAATAATCAAAGATCACAGTACCTCTAATAAATAATTCTATGACTACCTCGGGATGTAAAACACCTCTCATCTTGAACGGATTATCAGTCCACCGAGTGGCGTTTCACTTGGCAGGTTTTACTGTATTAATTTTAACATTAATTTAAATAATGGCCCCCACTGTTGGAAATTCCCCAATAGGGGGTCAAAAAACCCCACTTTTGTGAAAGCCCCCACTTTTGACATAATTGTCCCACTTTTGTAAAATTAGTAAAATAGTCCCCACTTTTGGCAAAAGCCCATCAACAGCAATATATTCCGGATAAGATTCCATAAATAGACACTCGTGGTGAAATGTGTGAGCCTATAGGCCGATGCAGCCAACCAACGTATGAACCCCCAATGTACAGCTCGTCTCCAATGTTTTGCCTCGTTGCTGCGAACTGCGAAGCCCCTTCGACGAGTTTGTCGGCTTTGGAATTGTATCTCACGGCAGTGATGAACTCTTATGAGTGTGAAGTGTTGGAACTGACGGATAGTCCTCCAGAACTTCTAATGCGAAGTTCAGGGGGAAACATGACGGGAACTTCCCAGCAAAATCCGTCAAAATATCTCCAATCCAACTAATCCGCTCAAACTTATAAACTATTTTGTCGGTGCTATTTTGACAGATCCAGCGTGGAGAACTTCTTCGACACAATCGATACGCTGGCTGTGATTGGTCGATTTTGAAAGATTGCCCAAACCAAACTGATGCTCGTTGTCGTCGGGAATGTCCTCCTCTCGTCTGACCTGATGGCGGCCGTGACAGCGTATCAAGACGGGATTTATGAAGACATGATACCTCTTGCATACGTTGAGCTTCCAAGGATGCTTGGGAGGTCGAAATGCCGCGTCGATTTGAAAGATCCAGCGTTGAATACGGCCGTCAAGAAGATTCACAACGTCGTCTCGCCGTGGCTCGACACCTTTGGAGATTCTCGACTTGCCAAGCTCTTTGAATGCATTCAGAACGCGAAAATGCTCCTCGCACTTGAAGCGATATTCAACCGCGATACGGTATTGTTGGAAGTTTTACACAACGCGTTTGATGTCCGGTCATTTCGAGGGAACTCGCTGCTTTCACCAACGACTTCGATTCCGTCCGCTTCTTACTCAGCCATGGCCATCGAGGATGTACGTCTGACGCAATGGTGCTGCTGCTAGCCATGGCAACGTTGAAATGGTGCAATACCTCCATTCTCACACCAGTCATGGATGTACCGCGCGAGCTATTGAGGACGCAACACTCCACGGACATCTTCAAGTCGTATGTTACATTCGTCGCCATGGGCTAGTCGACTACAATCCTCACTATCTCCGCTTCCTGATGGATCATACGGCAGCTAATGGACAACTGGCCGCGGTGCAATATCTCCACGAGATTGGAGCTCCATGCAGTGACTTAGCCATGGATACTGCAGCTAGTCATGGTCACCTGAACGTCGTCTAGTGGCTTCATTACCACCGTCTTGAAGGCTGTACGTATCGAGCAATGCGCGACGCTGCTGAAGCTGGTCACCTGGAGGTCGTTCAGTTCCTTCATCGTCATCGCAGTGAAGGTTGTGTGAGCTACGATCCACCGACGTTCGCGCCATCGACGCATGCCATGGACGCTGCGGCTGGAAATGGACATTTGGACGTTGTGAAATATTTACACCAACACAACCTCGTGGGAGCCTCAGTTCGTGCCATGAATTATGCTGCTGCCAATGGACATCTCCACGTTGTTCAGTGGCTCCATGCTCACCGAAGTGAAGGCTGCACGCACGAGGCTGTCGATGGCGCCGCGACCAACAACCACATGGAAGTCGTCCAGTGGTTAATGACTCACCGGAGCGAGAAGTGCTCGACAGCCGCCATGGACGGCGCAGCTCGTCGAGGCCATTTGGAAATGGTGCAATGGCTTCATCGTCACAGCGATGCTGGCTGTACGATTGCCGCGGTTGACTGTGCCGCCGAGCACAACCATGTTGCGGTGGTTCAGTGGCTCTTACACAATCGACGAGAGGGTTGTTCGACCCGCGCGATGGACTTTATGGCCAAGTATGGCCACCTCAGCATGATCAAGTGGCTCCATGCAAATCGAAGAGAAGGGTGCTCGACGCGGGCGATGGATTTTGCAGCAGCGGGCGGCTTTGTCGACGTCGTGGCGTGGCTCCACACGCATCGTTCCGAAGGCTGCACGGTGGAAATCCTCGAGCAATCCGCTCAAGCTGGACGAAAAGATGTTGTCGAGTGGCTCTTGGCCAACCGATTGGAAGGATGTCCGCGATGTGCGTCCAGAGTTGCAAGGCTGCATGGCCATTATGGCGTCGCGAGAATCCTAGCGCAGGCCAACACTGATGGCCGTTGGTGCCGCGTCTGCATCGGCTCAAACAATCCTCGTCGACGACAAGAGGTCGAACGATGCGGGGATACGTGGCCTGGTGGACCTTATTGTGCGTGTCTGGTCTAATTTGTCTTAACACACTTGTCATCGTAAGATTTCTAGACGTCGCCTGAGGAAGGAGAAACACCCGAGTCGATGGCCTCTGTTCTTGCGACGATCACGTCGAAGGAAGGCTGGGCAAAGCTGTCGCGCTGCAGTCTATCATGCTCTTCTTCGCTTGTTTATTTCGCGGAGCTCTCTCTCCCGCATGTTTTGTCAACACGGCACGACTCCACAACGCAATCGTAAACAGAGCAGATGGAACGCCAACTTGGTTGTCGTCCTCCTTCATCCTACCGCCTTTGAAATCCATTGACATTCTACCGTGTTGCCAAGCTCAGCTAGCGCTCTATGGCATTGCAACGACACCAAATTCCTCAGTGAATTCCACGTCCAGAGCGAGACAGAGGCGATCGATAGCAGCCATCAAGTTGTACCGTAAGTTGACCTATAAAAAGGTCAACTTGAAGCTGATCCATCATGTGCAAAGTGACCAAATCATCCATGCGCGTCGTCGAATAATTTGAAGTCGATTTATCCGGATGATTTTCCATACAAATTTCAAGATAAAAGATGGACTCATCCGGTTAAAGAAGATCATGGACAAGTGCAAGTTGCATGTTGACGAAACGACCGACCATGTCACTTCCAAATGGAGCGCACGAAGGATCCCGCCGTCTTTATTCATGGTATTCCCATCGCCTGTCTGTCGTGTTAGAGCGTTTTTCTGTAGGTTTCCTCGAGTGGGGCTTGAATACGCCGCTCTTTGGCTTGGCGCCGAGCTTTTGGCCGACGCATGCGCTTGAAGAGATCAATTCGAACCATATCATTCTTGACGTGGGCCGAACGACGTCCGACCATGACCGCGCGACGGAAGCGTTCTATCAGCTCGTAGGCGGCCAAGTCGATTATGGAGAAGAGCATGCGAGGCGGCATGGCCATGCGCGGTTTGGACAGACGTATCCCAAGGAGAAAGCGTTTTATCCACAGTGGAGCGAGGTTTCTCGCATGGATTTCTCTCCCCACGCATACATACTGATCGTCTTGAGGTAGGACCACCCGATTCACTTGGTCGGCCATAGCTTTGGCTCCACGACTGGTACGCTCTATCGCGGCGTTGATTGACGTTGGTTTTCGCTAGCGATTGAGCTCTACCAAATGATTTGCAACGATGCGTTCCACGTCGGCAGCAATTACAAGTGGGTCAAGAGCATCACGTCGATCTCGGGACCCTTGACAGGGTAGAGCCACCGCCTTGTCTGTCGTGCTAGCTTGGTCATCGGTGACGGCGTGTAGATCGACGTTTTGCAACATGATGGGAGCAAAATACGACAGCGGCGTGCCGTTTTTAAGTCCTGGCCATCTCCTCGTCGGGTTTCTCTCGCTCGCTTGGAAGCTCCAGGTGACGTGGATGCCATGGCTCACGCGCGTCTACGACTTTCAAATGGATCATTGGAAGGATGCCGTCCCGTGGAGCACCGTCTTGTCGACGCAAAGTCCATTCCACACGTCCAAGGACATGGGTACACTCGTCGCAATGTTCATCTTGGATGTTCACGTCTTCGTTGTAGTTCTCTACGACTTGCTGCCGTCGCGACGTCTCGAACGCAATGGAAAGCTCGTCCACATGGATAAAATCTACTTGCTCAGCATCGTCGCGACGCCAAAAGACCCACTCGTGATCCCAGTAAGCCATTTCTCCAAACTTGATGTTGATATGCTCCCTGCAGACGGCGGAATGGTCGCTCGCCGCTCTCGCGCTGTGGTTCCTCTACCGCCGCAAGTCGATTGTCCAGCAGCGTTCGTTGCGCTTTGCATTAAGCGTTGTCGTCGTGCTCCTTGTCCTGCGCAAAGTGCCCGTCACGGACTACTCGAAAATCCGCATGAGCTTCTGGGGACTCACGTGGCTCATCGGCCGCCACACGAAATCGATTCCATCCCATGAAGTCTACGCAGGTCTGGCCATGCTCTACCTGCCGTGGTTTCAACTCTCGTAGGCTTTGACGGCAACAAGTGGGAACTCAACGACGGCGTTGTCAACACATACTCGCAGATCCGTCCGCGCGCCGATGAATCCATGAAGCGCATCGATTCCTGCGTCTCGCACATGTCGATTGACTTGAAAACGGACCAAGACGACACGGTCGTGATGGAGAAAGGGCAGTGGCATACCTACCGCGTGGACAAGAACCATCTCTCGGGCACGACGTGGGACAAAGAAGCGGGAGAACTCTACAAGAACCTCTTCAAGCTCCTCAACAACCTCTCCAAGGAGAACCAGCCCATGAGCTATTAATCCACTCGCACGTTGTAGAGTTGACATTGCCTCGCTGCGGGACGCCTTCCCGGCTTGGTGTGCGTGGAATAGCTTTGAGAGGGCGATGAGGACGACAAGAGCAGCGAACGTCTTGATCGTGCGCAGTTAAGGAGGTACATTTACATGGGAGAACCTCCAAGAGGTCGTACGGGAGAGCTTGCATGTGCAGTCAACCCCACGGACTGCTCTGAAATCGCTCGCCGCTGGAAGACTCTCGGACGACTTTGTTCTTCCCAGCGACTCGTGCGTCTCGATCTTCCGCCACTTGAGCTCCCGTCCCCAAGGGAAAGAGTTGGAGAGTTGGTCCAGGTTACAATGCGCGATCTTGAGATCAGTCCACGATGGAGACTACCGTAGAGCATGCTGTAGATCGAGATGCACTCAAGAAAGCAAATGCTGCATGACGCGACGATGTCCGCGACAGGAGGACTTAGAACTCCCAAGCTACACGGGGAAAGACCGCCTTTGACTGCATTGGTCTCCGCGAGACACTCAAATCGTCGCTTTTGTCCATGGACTAGACGGACTTAGCACTCCACGGCACACTGTAGCCAAGGTCCCCACTGGGTTCTGCATCGACGAGAATGTCATCTGTCGGTCCTTGCTGTCTGATCCGACGATTGTTCATTCAGGCGTTCGTTCGCACGTCAGCCTTTCTTCCGCTTGAATGTCATCCTCACGTCAGAGTCTCTTTGCCCCGCCACCTTGAGTCCCCCTTGAGTCCCCCTTGAGTCCCCCTTGAGCCCCCTGAAGCTCGTTATGCTCGCAAATAATCTAAATGAAGTTTTTGTGCTAGGATGAAGCACAAGAGCGATGTTGAAAGCTTGTATGCCAGTGGAGAGACAAGAGAAAGTTGATGGAGACAAGAGCGTCTTGGCCATATCAACTGCATTGATCGAGTTAGGAGAATACCAAAGAGGTTTACTAGAGCGCGACGCATTGACCAGGGTAGCGGCACGGCCAGGCAATGGATCGTCCCCCGTGCAAATCGGCTCGCAGTAATATCCCGCAGCACAAGGCTTGGAGGGGCGGCAGCTGACAGCTTGAGAGGGCGACACGTAAAGCGAGACGAGGATGGCGCAGAGGAGAACTATGGATTTCATCAGGAGCAGTGCGAGGGGAATTCACAAGTGACGGAGGACGACGGGGGGAAGCTTTCTCGACGGGATTGCAAGCTGTCGGTCCTTCTGAGTCATGAGGATTACTCCGACTTGGGAAAAGTTCCTTGAGGTCGCTCTGTAATGAACAGCAGTGACCTCCTCGGGGCGGCCATTCCACGCCGTCATATTGTCGACTTTGGCGGTGGAAACGCGACAACAAGACGATCCTCTTCCGAGAACCAACGAGTGCAGCTTGGCTTTCGACAATCAGAGTTACAACAGGACGATCTACCTCGAGGGGGTTCTCCCCGCCGTCTCTCTGGCTCCGAGTGTCGGCTGCAGCACCAGCGTCTTGCGCTGGAGGTTCTGGTCGGACACCACTCGCGGCGCATTATTCAACTCGCCGATGCCATAACTTTGGAATTCTCACGAAGTCGCATCTTAAATTCAAGATCGCGCATTGTAACCTGATCTTGTCACTGCTGAGACCGTCCAGCGCATGACGGTGCGCTCTACAGTGTACTCGTCTGCAATCCATAGCCATTCTCTGACTCTCCACTGGCACGACGCCCCCCCAAGTGATCCCATCGTCAACTGCCGAGTAAGCGGGGGAATGAGGGGGATCCCAAGCGGAATACACTGACGTGCTAGAGTATAGTGCAGGAAGCCCCCCTCTATGGATAGCCATTGATCTGAAGCCCAGTGTGCGAATTCAGGGCACACAACACGTCCAAGCAAGCCACGTATAGCTCTGCTACGACATCATCGCAGGCAGCAAGGATCAAAGTCAACACGGGGGAGACAAGGGGGGATAGGGGGGGGCTGGGCTAACTGATCGATCGATTTTATCCTTCCTTGGGGACATCTTTTCGTCCTCCGCAGGGGGTCAAAGGAAGAAGAATTGACCGCTTGATGGTAGAGCGGAATTGCTTCCAACTCGCTGGCAGAAGCGCTCTGACGATGGAAAGTCAGATCTAGTGTCGTTGAAGTGCAGAACGGACGCACAACTTCTCAGACCCAGACGAGGCCTTCCCCCGCTCCTCTGCACCTCATTCTCTCACTTGCCAATTTGCTTTCGACTGCTCACGATGAAGTCCATGGCTGTAATCTTCCTCGGTGCCATCCTCGTGTCGCTCCAAGTTGCCCAAGCCGTGACCAAGTGCACGGCCACTCGCCCATGTCCCGCGGGATACACTTGCGACGTCGAATGCACGGAACCCTTGCCAAACCGTCCTTCGAAATGCTTTTATCCTGGCACTTGCGTCGCCAACAAGTAAACCTGCTCGCGCTGTCTTCTCAGCTGTTTGACATAACTCGATGCATCCAAACTTGCTTGACAATTGATCTTTCCTTGTTTTCCAGCCGTTCTCCATCGAAACATGCGCACAGCTTCGAGCGACAACATGGTTGGATCCAACATTGACCTCGTTTCTTGTCGACACGATCGAATGCTCCATGCGGGGCCTAAGGGGGGAGTTCATGGGAACAAGGGGAAGATCATGGGAGGGGGGAGAGGTGGTGCCATGGGAAGTGCCGTCCATGGACGGCTACCTCAGTGGTCGATCCTCCATGTCCATGGCGGCGACGACACGAGTCTTGGCTGCAACAATTCGAGCGTAGCGTAGTCTTGAGCCTGCTGTCCATTGTTCCAGCCGCTCCGATTCACGGACGTAGTCGACCACCGTCAAGTCTAGCATTTGCAAGCATTGTCGTCATTAAGATTGTTCATCGAGCTCCTCTCTCTCTCTTCATGATCCAAAGTTGACAATTTCGACAACGGAGCGAGGACAAGTGCAAGCAGTCGTGAGCCAACTCGTGAGCATCTTTGTGGCCTTCGTGATATTGTACATGGCGTCTCTCTATCTGGTCGTCTACGCGAGGACCATCGGGCATCCTTGCGCATCGGCTTGGCTTTGAATGTACTTGAGCGACATCTTGTTGGCGCATCCAAAGCGCGCAATCTGTCGACTCAGCGCGGCAAAGACGTCCGGGTCGAATGCTTTCTCTCTGGAATCTACATGGCAGTCGTCAATCTTTCCACCGCGGCATTTGTCGTCTACCTGCTAGCATTTGTGCCAATATCGAGACGACTTTTTCCATCTCTCGACTCGACGTCACGGCGTTGATGACTTGGAGGATCGTCGTCGAGTCGACGGCAAATCCATCGCATTCCATTTGAATCACGACGTTGCAAACACGCTCGACGAGTCCTAAACGCCGCCGTCAGCGCAAAGTCATCGAGATTTTTGCAAACCTTTCCCGAGCCCGACGTGGATCAGCCCCAAGTAGACTCCAGCGCAGTGCTTGATGGTCAGCATGGAGCCCATGAGAACAAAGCCGCGATCGATGTCGGTCTCCGCGACGACTTTGGCAAAGACAGTCTTGAAGAAAACGTCGTCTGGCGTCGGGCCATCCGTCATGAGCACTGCATACAAGCGCACGAGCTCGTCCAGGTTGTGGTTTTGGCTCAGGAGCAGCGCATAGACCGTCGCAAACTTGACGTCCATCTTGACATTCTGCGCTTCCATCATGTCGAGGATCATATTGGCTTGACTCGTCGGCGCTTTGATAAAGAGCTGGCTTTCCAGCATGAGTGTGTACATGACGAGCGTCGGCCATTCATTTCGCCTACGAATTCCACGCCATCAGATCCACAAGAGGGCCAAGGAACGTACTCTGAATAGGCATGGAGGATCGCATATTGCAGCTCCGTCGACTGACGCCGCGCGAGACGCAACGAATCGAATAAACAATTGCTGTCGGGGAGAAATGACAGCCTACAACGAGAGCGTCAACCACCTCTCGTCGTCAGAATGACGACTTACTTGTTGGCTAGAAACATCTCAATGAACGCCAAGCCGACGTCCGTCATGACGGCATCATTGGCGCAGCACATGAGTGCTTTGCGGTAGATTTTCTTGTTCCATTGCGCCGGTGGAACATCCTCCAAGAGCTCGAGCAAGCTTCGGACGAATGTTTGGTTCTGCCTCTCGCCCTGCGTTGATAAAAAGAGCGCAGACTGGAGCACGGGAAGCGTCACGGTCGTCGGATGGCGCTCGAGAAGCTCTGTGCGGAAGAACTCGGCGACATCGCGGCCATTGCGGTCGTACATGTTGAGCATCGCGCTCGTTGCAGTCGCCGTTGGCGTCACGCCATGCTCTGCCTACATCGAGAGAGAGAGTTCATGCCTCGAAGTTGCTGGAATACCATCAAGTTCCAAATCGAATGCGCGGTTTCTTCGTTGTCCGCCTTGCAGCAGGCGACGATCGCCAATTGGAAGGCTTGATCCGTCGGCGTCGAGCGCTTTGGCTCGCGGAGCCACTGCTGAAGGACGTTGATCGCTTGGAACGTCGTCTTGGGCATTTGCATCGCCCTTGTGAACCACGAGAGATACACGCCGTCCTTGAGCGTGATGCCGTCGTCGGCGCAGACGAGAAGCCATTCCATCGCGTCTTGGAACGTGTCCTTGTTGTGCACCAACGCCGCGAGCATGCGCTGCCACTAAAATGTCGACAGGTTTGACAAATTCCACGCTGAGTTTGGCCTCACCATGGGGCGATCAAACGCCGAGGCCGCCCGGACGGCGTCGCGAACGCGGCGGGCTGTCTTGACGTCCGAGTCGTTGAGTAAATCGACGACAGCGATGTGGCCGACGTGCGCCAAGTCGTCCACGGCGCTCATTTTTGACACAGTGGAGGCAACGAACGGCCCGATTTGTTGCAAAGCAGTGACTTCAGCGGATGGAGAACGCCCAGGCGCTATTGCTTCACTGCCAGCGGCACGGAGAGCAAGCATGAGTGTCCGTCGATTCGGCGCCAAGGACTCGTCCTTGCTGTCGACGAGAAAATCGACCAAGTCTGCGAGGAGAACGTGATCTACAGAGCATCTAGCGCCGACGTCGTTGAGAAGAGAATACCTTGAGGCTCTGGAGAAGCGACGAAAGCGTCCATGGCCACGTTGATCATGCCGCAGTCAAGGAGCTTCCAGTCAATGTCGTCGAGAATTTGTCGGAGGAATTGAAGATCTCGCATTCCCGCCGCGGAATTGACCGCCATGGCAATCAACGCTGAGTCCTACAAGCCACTCCAGTCAGAACAACGAGCTCTAGCGGCATGGAGAGACCTGTTCAGTTCCTCTAGAAGCAATGGCATCGGCGTAGTACTGCTTGAATCGCTCCATGTCTCCATGGGGATTTCCTTCCACCGGCCGGACGAGCGTCATCATGTATCCCGACATGATTGATGTGATGCGAATCGACGGCCTTGCTTTGATCCAGTCGTAGCCTACAAAATACAGTCAAGAGGACCGGCAGCGACAGTCTACGGACATTCAATCGCAGTGTCATGCTCGCCGTGCTCAGCGGCGGCACGGAGTAATTCTTGGGTCATAGTCGATGTGACGTTGAAGGGCCACGCCTCGAAGTGAGCAAAGAACGCCTTCATGACCTCGTTCACCGTCACACTCCCACGATCAAAATCAGGCTGGAGAAAGACTCTGAAAATGCGCGTCCACACGTCAATCGGCGTCCGATTCAACGTCGCAAAGCGGATCAACTCAAGGATCTACTGACGTTTCAGCGCTCATGGATGGAAGATCGACAAACCTGAGGCATAAGACGATGGTCCACGAGGTGCAAAAGGACGTCGTGGAGCTGTGATGCGCTGATCGAGTCGATCGAAGCGCAATAACTTCGAAAGAGGCACGGAATGCTAGTCGCCGCTTTGGGATTGACACAATGCTGGTGGATCACTTTCTTGGCAGCTCGCATCATTTCATCCTTGCCGATCGCTAGAGACATTTGCCGTAGGACCTACAACATCCACTGTGATGGAACTGCAGTTGCTCCTCGCGTGTACTTTGATAATGTCCATGTCGCGATGGAGTGGATCAATGTAGGGAAAAGCTTTGGTCGAGTCGACAAGCAGAGCGAGAACATGTGGAGCGAGAGAAGGATGCCGTCGCAGGAGGTGGAAATGACTGCTTGGGCCATCTTGCTGCAAATATTTGGCTAATTCTGAATGATCTTGTCGGAATGCCGGCCCGAGCGCATCGCGCCATGCATTCTCCGGCCACCATGTCAATGCCATGTGCCAGCTATCTTTCTTGTTCGCCAGCAAGTCCTGCAATGAAACGACGCGTTGGGTCGTATTTGACGAGAGCCACACGGCGCGTGGCTGCCGGAAAAGCCCAGAAAGAGGCCGACGGCGGCTCCATCGACCAAGCATGGCGCAATTTCTGCTGGTGTCCAAGTAAAAATCTACCGGATGTCCGGATAATGGACCAAACGAGCGCGAGAAAGACGGCATGTCGGCCAGAACGGCACCGAAGACGACGTTCGAAGGCCCTGGAGACGTCATTTCTCTATAGAAGAAGCCGAAGAGAGATGACGAAGGAGGCTAGAGGTATTGGGTCTCAGCATTTCTCGTGATTGTGTTCAATATGTGACCTAAGCTGTGGATTCACGAAGGAAGGTGTCACGACGACGCTACTAGGTCAATTCAGCTCTTAGATTGCCCACATGACGATCTTTATTCGCACCTAGTGTATGTGGCGAGTCTGTCTGCTTGTCCATCGCGTGAAGTCGAAAACGACCGTGAGTGGACGAGACAACGACAGGAAAGCGCATGGTTCTTGCCGCCATCTCGATCTTCTTTGTCTATCAGCGTTACGTCCACTTGGAAGGACGACTCCAGGGCGATTCTATCCATGTCATTCACGTCCAGAGTGGAGGCACTCAAGTTCATATCCTCGTCGAGTCCAACCAGAGCCCAGTTCGTTGGACGTACCCACCTTCCCACTGTTCAATTGTGATTCACTTCAAGAGTCTTCTATCGCTCATGTCAGCGTCGTTGTGGCTGGTTTGCTTGCTCGAATCCACGCGCACAGTTGGTCAAGTGCGTTCGACGGCACGACGGAGTGTTCACCGCCCATTGCTGTCCTCATTAATGGCCCCGTTGCAGCAGGTACAAAGAAGCCACAACCGCGATTACCATGAGAAATCTGAACAACTTGATAGGGCAGTGGGGCTTATCTTTTCAACTCATTCCACGATCAGCTCCGCGTTCACGCTAAGTTCTTCACGCCATGCTGTTGCACTCTAGAGTAATAGCTACTAAAGGTATTTCGTAACCCAACCCCACAAAAACTACAACGACAAGCAGCAACAATTATCCATCATGGTAATCAGATCATTTCACACCATCAAAAAGCATCTCCATAAGACATATGGACGCAATGCGGATCAGCAAGTACTTCTCAAGGGACAAAGTGCAACAAAAACCCAAAATACACACGCCAAACGATCAAACGTCAAAATGTAGTAGAGTTATGCATCTGAAATCGTAATTAGAATCTGAGTCGTCAGAAGCATCTGAAAGCAACAATTACTCCTCAAGGGACAAAACACAAAATACACATTGCGGCGGCAGCGGGTGGTTATTGAAGTGCAACCGTAAGTGGAGCATAAAGATCAATATCCAATTGAGGTGGAAAGTTGGGTGGCAAAGGACTGGTTGCAGGTAGCTGCAGGACTAGACGCGAATCCAATTGTATGACAGTGTTGGGCGGGGCAATTGGACGCCATGATGAACAACGTGATGCACTTTGTAGGATGGATTGTGAGGGTCCAATTTAATACAGATGATGTAAACCACAGTGTCTACCATTGCCCACTGGTTGGCCTTCCAATCAAGATTGGCCCAACTCTGGGACCACGCCACTTCCCATTTCACAGTGTGGAAGTTGCCCCAATCGTCGAGACCAGGAGGCAACTGAACGTTGTATGGAGGCTGTGCAAGGACTCGACGGGGTATAAGACACAAATCTGGCTCGAGGCGGCGGATATTGGTTTGATACGCATCTAAGGAAATCTCTACAAAGTCACTTCGAGTGTGGGTAGCATCACGGATAGCAGCCAACAATTCCCCAACATATGTTGCATGTTCTCGAGACGGCAATTCAACAATGAAAATCTTCCCATTGATCTATTCCATGTTTTTCGACTTGAGTTGCTGGTCGTCGCTCGTAACAAAAGCTTCCCAATCACTTAGGGAAGCATCTCCCAAGTACATCATTCCCTTTTCGAGCTCTTTCTCCACGAGCTTCCAGTCGAGAGATTTGATCTTCTGATTGATCGAATGGATTGCCATCAACTCACCTTGATTTGGTTCTGGAATGACCGCAGTGGGTGCTGGAACGATCATTGTGTTCCAAGATGGTTTTTCTTCAATTCGAGGTTGCTTCGAATCAGTTGGTGTCGCGCTGTTGTTGGTTCGACTTCTCTTGGGGTTGCCTTCTTCGACTGTTGCACTGCTACGTTTGAGACCCTGCGCAGAGGGAACGCTGTCGTCGCCACGGACTGCGTCGGAAGTGCTAAAGCGAAAGTGAAGCCGCCCCCGTCCCTGCTTCAATCTGGCACACTTTCACCGGATAATAAATACTAGTATATGGATGTTCAATCTCTTCAAAAAGAATGAATGCTGCTGTGATTGCCGCGTCGGATCACCGCATTTGACGCAAGTAGTCTTAACGTCGTTTTTGATGGAGGCTGTGTATGATGTAGCGAACATTTGGGAAAAAGAACAAGAATATTGATGTCAGTCTTGAATTAAAAATAGAACATAAAGTATAGAACCGACAGATATCCGACAATTTCAGCCGTGTGATTCGTTCGTACGACAAATCGTGCTCATTTATTGGCTGCTCCTTGATAGACAGCACCTGATTGGGCGAGGGCTGTGTCGGACAAGCAACATAACAGAAATATATCTCGGATCATGAATAAAAATATTTTGATTGGCTGGGAATATGCGTTCTGAAGGGATTGCCAGTTTGTTGAGAGCAATGAGCCGACCTCTCGCCCCAAAGCCGCCAGTGCCGCCAAAAGAAACGATTCACGCTTTGTTCTTGAGCAGCTCAACCCATCGACAGTATAAAACCTACCAAACGCAGTTTGAAGACTTCCGTGTGAAGCATAAAGATGGACTGCGCGGTGATGCTGCGACTCCAGACGACTACACCGATTTCCTTCACTTTTTGTATGAGAACGGTCGAAAGTCTAGGACTGTCGATGCTGCTAAGAATGCTTTAGTATCATATTTCAAGCAACGACGGATTACGCCAAACCCAGCACAAGACTTGACAACAAAGCAGTACGTGGTTGGTCTTCAGAAATACAATAGACGCAACGACTTTGAGGACAAACAAAGGCTCATCCACTAACTGTCTTTGAAATGTCCACTATCATAAATTCCTTTGCCAAAATGGATCCATTTGTTGGTGCCATGTACCGATTGCTCTTCTCTGGCTCCTATCTTGGTTGCTTCAGGATTAGCGAGATGCTTGCCTTGAAGTGGAGTGATGTCTGTCATGTGAAAGACGAGTCGGGTGACTAGTGCAATGGAGGTGGGGGTGACGATAAACGAGAATGATGATGTGAAGACTCATGGGACAACGTCGAGAACCTCGCAAACAACACGCACTACAAGCTCCTTGACCACTTCGAGTTGAACCGCCGACTGGACGGAATAGACTTGCTTGTACCCGAGATACAACTGAGTCGTTGATGTAGAAAGATTGAAAAGACTTCGTGGTTGGATGTATTATAGCGTAGGATTAATTCAAGGGGGGTCAAAGCTACCACCAACCACCATAGCCCCAGCCTCCCCAGGGTCCACCCCAACGGCGGCCCCAGCCCCAGCGTCGGCCCCAACCCCAGCCTCCTCCCCATCCCCAGCGACCCCACTCCTTGGCTTCGCCGTCAGTATCTATCCGTCCGTTTGCGTTGGCACAAAAAAGCCAGCGTTGAGAAGGAATGTCAAGTGTACAATCTTGTTGACGAAATTGCTTTTCCATGTTTGAAAATTTGTGGCATGTATTCCGACTATATATCAATGACTCGAAGTTTGGCTGTCAATGTGCCAAACGATGCGTTTCTATTCCCAAATCTATCGCATCAATCCAATGGACATGTTAAATTGGACTGGTTTAAGAGTGTCGAGCAAAATCAAGTCAGATCGTGCCTCAAAGATATTGTGAGCTCTACACCAAGTGTTCCGTCGTAGTGTTACTGTCACTCTGCACAGCATGCGTCGTGGTGGCTGTTTCTTTCGAGTTTTTGAGTCGTCGCAGCGTCGGTTCGACTTTAAAGAGCTTATGGCGTGGTGTAAATGGTCGGATGCAAAAACATGCTGTGAGTAATAATTCAAGTGAATTGAGTTTATCAAGTTCTATATAAATTAATTCATAACGATTGGTGTAAAATTAGATTACCGCCATTTTGATATGTCAAGCTCATATCAGCGATACGACAACCTCATCCGACAGTGTTTTGATTGGATAAAACTATGACATTGTTTCTGTGTCCAGACAGTTCGAGTTTGGCGATGGAGGTCGCTTGTACACTTGCTCTGCCCATGGATATCATGCAACCTAGTCTTTGTCTGTGCGTTTCAAGCTGTTGCTTTATGATTGAAGATGGCAAATCTCTGTGTCACAAACAAGTATGTCGATGAATTTGATTGATGTCACGAACGTGCATAGTGAGATCCATGACTTGAATCCTGCCACAGGCTTTTGCCAAGACTCGACTTCCAAAGCAATGTCTATCAGTGTACTGCCATGCTTTCGTTATTCTTCGACTGAAATGTCATTCGCATAGGTCAATTCAATCGACCACTGCTTGCTAAGTGTGATCTTCTCCTGCAGCATTCCTCTCCCCTGCCCAACACCTTGATTTCTTGTCACACTGGCACCAGCGCAACACAACGAACATCTTGTAAGTTTCTAGACTAACACCCGAGAGCATGCTAACTCTTTTGATTTAGTTAAAGGAATGAAATATGTCGAAAGCTGTCGAATTGATATGAAGGCTCATGTCTGATTTCACATCTGGGGTGAACCACTGATCCCATGCTTCCCTTGCCAAGTGTGCCGCAGGTATCATTTTGATCGACACATAGCTATCAATTGTTTTTTGCCTTTTTGGTTGATTAATCGACGCTGTCACATTATTGATACTGCTCCCTGAGGCTTTCAAACGCTCAATAATTGCATTCACGATGGCGTCGACATCCTCACTGGACAAACTAGACTGAACCGAGACTCTGCTCTTTTGTTTTGATCCCGATCGAAGCAAATTTCGTGGATCTATATCATTGACGATGCTTTGTGTAATCAAATAATCATATAGAAATCTGACATTTTTTAACCTTGAGGTAGTTAATTATTAAATATCTGAAACACAAATCTGCATGAATAGGTTGATTTCTTTTTTGTGACGATTCCGGGCACTGATTTTATCCAAGATATGTCTTTGATTTTTGTAATAGTAGTCATGATTTACCTTAACTCTTGGCTTTTTGTCTTCTGGTGATTTTTTTGGTGGAGCCATTTGCTATTGATTTTCCAATCTTGTTATACTATAAGATTTATAATTCAAGACTAAATTAATAACTAAATTGAGATATGCAAAATACTCTGAGGGATGAGTATTTTGACGTTTGATCGTTTGGCGTGTGTAATTTGGGTTTTGTTGCACTTTGTCCCTTGAGAAGTACTTGCTGATCCGCATTGCGTCCATATGTCTTATGGAGATGCTTTTTGATGGTGTGAAATGATCTGATTACCATGATGAATAATTGTTGCTGCTTGTCGTTGTAGTTTTTGTGGGGTTGGGGTACGAAATACCTTTAGTAGCTATTACTCTCTAGGGTGGAGATGCTCGAGAGGATTATGAAGTTGCTCTCAATCTCCGTCGGAGCCTGTGAGAGATCACAGAGCGGCTGCACCCAACGTCAGCCTACAGCAAGTGTCGAAAGCGATTGAAGCCTTGACAAGTCTGCATGAAGTCGACTCGATCAACATGTACACAAGTGCTAAAGCTCATTTACCACCGCACAGTTGGAGTACGATCGCAATCCCAACTTCGCTCATCTTCCCATAGCCTTACCACAAAAGAACAACAAGACTGACTTGGACTTCGTGACTCGAACTCCTTGAATGGCCACGACTGCAGTCTTCCAAGACACTCTTCATCTCAGTTTTTTACTCTCGGCTCCCAAACGTTTTGTTCTAAAAGCATTGCTCAAGTGCCATGAAACTCCCAACCCCCAACTCTCGCGCGGCAATGCTGCCCAATTGTTCATCCCCTTGGCCATTTTGATGGAGGCAGTGGATCAGCATGGACAATCGAAAATTATCCCCCCCTGCAGCAGCAATGGAAGCCATGGGAACGCTAGGCGGCAGTTTCAATTACCAAGGCAAGTGTCGCTGGTGAAACCGCTGCTCGCCGTCGAAAGTAATCGCCAAGGAGTCGTAAACGTGCGACGAACTTTATCATCTCGAGCTGATTGGGGCTTGAGATTGACAAGCAGAGCTAAAATTAGGACGAAGCTCCGCGAGTTCTAGAGTTGGTTTCAAGGTCCAGAGGTCATTTTTGAAATCCTCACCTTCAGTATGGCATCGACAGAGGCAGCGCCGGCTGGAGACAGCCATTTCATCGCAATCAGCACGCCCAAAGCCGGCACGGAAGAGTTGGTATCGACGAGAGCATCGTCGCCAATGGGCCAGCTGCGCAAAGTGCCAAAGCTATCGATCGAGTGGAAGATTGACGACGTTTCTGTCAAGATTCAAAAGCCAAAGCGCCAAGTCGAGACGAAAACAATCCTCAAGAACGTCAACGGCGTCGCGTCTGCCGGGCAACTGGTCGTGATCATGGGCCCGTCTGGTGCTGGGAAGAGTTCCATGCTCGACATCATCGCTGGCCGCAATAAAAACTTCACGGGGTCCATTCTCGTCAATGGCAAGCCATGGAATGCCGACACTAACAAGCGAGCGTGCTACGTCATGCAAGATGACGTCTTCTACCACACGCTGACGGTCGAAGAGCATTTGCAGTACCAAGCGCAGCTCCGCATGGGCAGCTCGGCGTCGCAAGAGCAGCGCAACACGCGTGTCCAGTTCGTCATCGACGAGCTTGGGCTTCGGAAATGCAAGGACACTCGGATCGGCAACACCATTATCCGCGGCATCTCGGGCGGCGAGCGCAAGCGATTGAGTTTTGCGACGGAAATCCTGACCAACCCGTCGCTGCTCTTTGTGGACGAACCGACGTCTGGCTTGGATAGCTTCATGGCCGAGTCTGTGGTCCAGCAGATGCAAAAACTGGCTCAGGACGGCCGCACGATCTTGACAACCATCCACCAGCCATCGTCCGAACTCTTTGCGCTCTTTGACATGCTCTACTTGCTCTCGAATGGCCGCACGGTCTATTACGGCAAAGCCGCTGATTCCGTCGCGTACTTTGCCTCCATCGGGTATCAATGCCCCAACTACATGAACCCGACGGACTACTTCATGAAGCAAATCATCCAACTCGATCCTGAAGCCACGAAACGTGTCGGCGCCATGGTCGACCTGTGGCTCGCTAAGGAAGCTAGCCAAACGCCGCCAAAGCTTGAGAACGCTTCCGAGGCCGAGCTGGCGCAGTTTAAAGAGTCTCGCTTGGGCTATTTCGGCCAGTTTGCCGTCTTGTACAAGCGCAACATTACAAGGCTCGTGCGCGATCACATGGCGTTCAAGGCGCGTTTCTTCCAGAGCATCTTCATCTCCGTCATTGTGGGCTTGATCTACTTGAACCTTGAAATCTCCCAAACGGGCATTCAGAGCTTCTCGGGCGTCCTCTTCTTCATCACGATCAACCAAGTCTTCTCGTCGGCCAACTCGGAATTCATCGCGGTGCCGCTGGAGCTCCCAATCATGAGCCGCGAGTACAGCGGTGGCTTGTACGGCTCGTCCATTTGGTACTTTGCGAAAAACGTGAGCGAGCTCTCGTTCCAGATCTTCTTTCCCATGATCTTCCTCATCCCGCTCTACTTCATGGTCGGGTTTGGACGCACGAATGCGACGCTCTTCTTCACATTTTATCTTTTCCTCGTCCTGCTCAACTCGACAGCGACGGGCCTTGGCTACATGGTGAGCTGCATGGTCCGCCGCGCAGATCTGGCGCCAGTTATCGGCATTGTGATCATCCTGCCGCTTGTGCTCTTCGGTGGACTCTTTATCAACGCCGACAACACGCCCAGCTACTTTATCTGGCTGGAATACGTCTCGCCATTGAAATATGCGTATCGTGGCGTCATGCGGGCCTTCTGGACGTCCGTCGCGACGATTCCATGCGATCCAACTCGCGCAAGCTGTACTAGCACTGGAGAAGCTGTGCTGAAGAACGCATCGCTCGATAAAGCCTCTCTGACGGTGGACGCGCTCGCCCTCGTCGGGATTAACTTTGGCTTTCGCTTCCTCGGCATGCTCTTCCTCGCTCGAAATGTCAAGAAGCGCGACTAGACTGACTGTCGATGTTGCTCCCTGCAAGTTATTGCAGTTGCCCAGTACGCATTTGCACGTGATTTCAATATTAAGTAGTCATTTTATAACCCGGTAACGAATATACCTCACCAGTATCA
Source organism: Aphanomyces cochlioides (assembly GCA_019828595.1). Taxonomy (NCBI): domain Eukaryota; phylum Oomycota; class Saprolegniomycetes; order Saprolegniales; family Verrucalvaceae; genus Aphanomyces; species Aphanomyces cochlioides. The sequence continues at coordinate 1,285,501 of JAHQRK010000015.1, forward strand.
ACTTCATGAAAGGTCATTGAGTACTTCACACAATTCAATGGTCTTTCAGCTCCTCCTGCAGCCACGATATACTTTCGTATAGCTCCGAGGGACAGTGACTGCTCTGTGGAGTTGTCCAGCTCTTGAGAACCGCGCAGTGCTTTCTCCAAGCTGACATTAGCAAGCAAGTGGTAGTATTTCGGAGCGCATTGTGGTTCCATCGTGTCTATTAGATTATACTTTTCAGGGGGACTCCCCGCGCACAGTACTGACGCTGCATTAGTCTCTACTCTTCGGCATTATATCGATTTGTTTCTTCAGCAGCGTTGAGCTTAAATGAAACTGCACGGGGTTCCCTGGTGACGACTTTCCCCTCGCAATTATAGGCGTCTTTTTCGCTGTAACCTCGTCACGTTCTTTGAAACAAAGTGTCCTACACTGCTGAACATGAAAGATCTCGTATTTTCTTCCAGGAATTGATGGGAAGAAGCGCACGTCGATGGAAACTCGCCGCGGAAAACGTCAAGGGGAAACCCAAGTAAGAGTGTACCTGGCTGATTTGCCATATACATATATGTATATCAAGATAAATTGATATATTTTATGATATTTTCTTTGGAAAATGATATTATTACATACACTCTAAATTGTGAACGGGGTGAAAAATGTATCTATTTTTCCGAAATCTATAGCCAATCATAATCGAGTATTTGTCTTCTTGACAAAAACACACACAAAACACACATTCAAAACTTTACTTTATTGAATGTACTTTTACATTACACTTGAACTCACTATACCTGAATAGTATTTGAGAATATTTCAATTTTTTGTCAAAAATACAAATTTCAGTGAAAAAGACAATACGTTATTCTTATTTTCGACATGGTGGACCGATACATTGACCGTGCGAATGCCGACGCATTCTTCCAAGCCGACGGCCACGAAGTCGAAGCGAGTGTCTTGGTGCGTGTTCCACCCGCTATTGCGTTCTTAAAATGGGTCGATCGATGCTGGCTTGACGGCGGAAAGAAACCTCCAAAAGAGCTCAAAGCTGGAGATGTCCGAGAGACGATCCACGGAACGGAACGTGTGATTGCAGTCGCTCCGCCGAAATCCGACGGCAGTGATAGCATTGGCAGCGTGCATTTCAACCTGATTGCCCAGGGAACATGGATTGAATCGTATCAAGCGATGGTGAGCTTTATCCCGGACCGATCCAATCCAGCCAACACACTCGTGCTGTGGGATGTTAAGTTTGAACCATCACGGACGAGCGTTCTAGTCTGCTGTGGCGGGACAATTCTGCGCATGCTGATGCGAAATCACATGCAGAATATGCTCAAGAATATCGATTGAATAGTTAATCTAACGTAGCTTCCTTACGAGGTCCGCATTTTGTGGCCAAACTTGGCCATGGTCGGCATGGCTGTTTGTAGGGTGTATGGCCATTGGAAGAGCACGACTACTGTGCCGATCAATGCACGTTGGCTAATGAGGCCAATCTTGCGATGCCTCCCTACAGCACACACGTTGCCGAATTCATTCTCAACGACGTAGAACGCCTGGTTGTCCAAGTCAATCCGCTGGCATTGTTGATCGCCCAGTGCTTGAAACAGCCCCCGCTTCGCTTCAACTGTCAGATGATCGCGGAACCATCCATCTTCGAATGCAACAGCTCCGTGCGAGTAAAAGACCAAGATGCTGCTAAAAACTGGGCCGTAGGCGCCATGGACTTGGAGTTCTTGGACAAATGCTGCCCAGTTGGCATCGTCGTTGGTGTCTCGCAAATTCATGGTTGATCATCCGGATAATAGAGTGCAATGAGTAACTTATCCGGTTTGGAGATGGGGGATAACGAAAAACACGGATAACAATCAACCACCTTCAGGGACCCCAACGAATTCCCCAAAACACGTCAAAGCCAGCTCAAGATGTCTAGAAGAGGCTAGATGTGTCATTCGTTGGGAAGACACGATTTATGAAATCAGCTCATATTCATGAGGGGACAAAATGTCTTGAGATTATCGAGAGCTTAGGATATATATGCGATGACTGCTTGAAGACAGGCTTTCTAATGATATGCATGCGTCTACTGTGAAGCGCAAAGTCTGTGCCATCTGATAGACATCGCTGATTGTGATAATGCTCAGTTGCTTAATGAGAGATATGCGATGGAGAATAAGGTGGGAAGCAGCCGTCAACTGGCTGGGCTTTGCTATCAGCGCGTAATATCAGCTTTACTGCTCTTAATTATGGAGATATCGACTTGTGATGCCTCTCATAAGGATAGTGAAAACACAATAAGAGGATTAAGTTAGACTTATCCGGAAACACAACGTATCCGGATATTTGGAACCATTTATCCGGATATTGAAAGATATTTGTGCCGTTTCGAGGTTATGGCGACCGAGGAATGCCGCGTGGAAGGCGACGATGGCTTGGGCGATCCTGATGTCAAGGTGCAACATGCCAATGGAAAATATTTAAAGACGGTTAGATTATCCTCCTGGGGGACTCGGCAGTCGGCAAGTCCAAACTGGTCGAGCGATACATGATGAACGAGTACCAACCACGACAGGTGAGGAGGTTTTGGGCCTTACACGACTTCATGAATGATGAATCTAGCTCTCTACGTTCGCATTGACGCTATTTCGGAAAGATTTTCAACTCGAAGATGGAACGACTGCCAAAATTGGTGCGTATTGAGCCCCACGAGAATACATTAAGTCTGGTGTGGGTAGATTTTTGGGACACCGCCGGCCAAGAACGATTCAACAGTATGCATGCGTCGTACTACTTTGGCGCATCAGCTTGTATCCTCGTTCGTATCATACAATGAAGTTGAGTTGAGATAATCGCACAGGTATTCGACGTGACTCGCAAGACAACCTATCAACATTTGGCCGATTGGTACAAGGAGCTGCGCGAGTATTGTGAAAACATTCCGTGTTTCCTGGCCGCCAACAAAGTCGATGTTGATCTTGAGGTACTCGACAGCATCAAGTTGGTGTCTTGAGAGCTTCTTTCCAGGTGACAAACAAGAAATTCAAGTTTGCCGAGACACACAACCTCAGCTTCAGTTTTGTCTCGGCAGCCGACGGCACCAACGTTGTCAAGGTGAGTCATTATGAATGTCATATTTCATCGAGTATGTAGCTCTTTGAAGATACAATTCACGCCGCGCTAAAGCACAAAAAAGAAGGTGGTGATTTCATGTCGGATGTGCTTGATCTCCTCAACGAACCGTCGGACCGAAGTAATGTTTTCCTCGTTCCATCACGCCTGAACAACGTTATCCCCTTGTAGAATGAAGCGTCAATCCTCGCCGAGGCGATAAACTTTGTCTCCTTTGCTATCCTTGACTGCATTACATCCACGTTTCGACAGCTCTCATAAACCGACGGTTTCATAATAAAATAAAAAACAGATTATTTTATATAAACTATAAGATAACATTTAATTTAATTGTTCAGTTTTGTGCTGTAGACAAATATTTGATTGACAGTTTCATAATAAAATACAATAATTTTAATGTACATACAAATATCAAGTTCAGATAAAATAAAAATTGTCAGTTACACAAATTTGACGTACGCATTGGTATATGTGGCGCAAGGCTGACAGTGCCGTCGTCTTCGACGTCCACGTGACTGTCCATGCGTGTTCCAATATCCCTCATAGCCATGGCGGAGTCTTCGGCGTTTGGAAATTTGCAGGCAGGCGGGGATTGAGCTCGATGGGGCGTGTTGGGAAGGATCACAATGTCGTGTGGGCTCCACCGTGGCGCATCTCGCTTCCATCGATTGAGTTTCCTCTGACGAATCAAGTCATGGCCAGCCAAAGTGTACGCTTTTCAATCCGCCAGGAGAAGAACAACTCGACCAACGGCTACACTCGCCTCGGCGTCGTTGTTGTCGATTTAGCCGAGTACGTTGGTGGTGAAGAGGTAATCCAAAGGCAGTTCAAGACTGTAAGTAGCTGTGGCTAGACGTCAAGGCGCTTCTTACTCGAAAAATCCCGCGTCAATTGCACCTTACATGTAAGAAACCCCACAATGAACAGCTAGCTCTAGCTACGAATCCTCTCCTAGATGACGATTGCATCCACCCAGCGACAAGGCGATGTTCTGTTCAAACGGTACGTCCTCGCATTTCCAGCTCCCTCAAATGTGTTGACCTCGATATTGTAGCCGCGAATCCAACCAAGCTCCTCTTGTGTCGTCTCAGTGTTCGCTGTGGTCGCATGACGAGATCTCGAGATCATCGCGAACTTCCTCCGATGAAACCGTGGTCGAGGAAACAACCACGGCCACGACGACTTAGCTAGCGCGAAATATTCCAATCACCACCTTGTAAAGTGTAAAGATTTCCATTCAAACTTCGACGAGCAACACTTGGCTCAAACAGACTGCAATGCCACGGCGCACAGTTGCCACGAGCTCTTCATCGTCCTTGGAATTCTCGTCTGACTGAGGAACAGTCAGCGCCAAGCGGTGGTTTTCCATAGCTTCCAGCACACCATATAGCTCATTGCTTGCAAAAACTGGAGGCGACACAGCTAGCAGAGGCACCATGGCAGACCAAACAACTTGCCACAGATGATGTGGCACGCTGCAGTGCGTACAGAGCGCACTCAATCGCATCGCAGCTTCTCGCTGGACTCGAGGAACTTTTTCTGGCACTGTGGATTCGACGTGGGCTAAATCGGCGAGCACCAACTGCATTTCGTGGAATTTGACCAAGAATTCGATTGTCGGGGATGAAATGCTCGTTGCAGACGCCAACACATCGGCTGCAATTTCTAATTGAGCTGGATGATCGGCGATGATTTCGTCGCAGAGGCGATTAATTGCGTCCACGTTGTTGCCACGGATGTACCACGTTAAGGCCGAGCCAAAGCGCTGCTTGGCATACCAATCGTCGCCGCGTCTTGACGCAATAGCGGCTGTTGTCTTGGAAAGGTTATATGTTGAACAAATGTCGAGCAGCTTGAGAGCTTTAAAGTCAGAATCAATGCTTGGAATGGAGTCTTGCAGCAGCGCGAAGAGGATTTGGCCGCCCTGGCTTGGGCATTGCTCCAAGTAGAGAGTCGCAAGTGGCCACAGACTGTGAGGGATCAGCGTCGACTGGACAAAATCAAGAATGAACGATTCCGTCGGCTGGAGCTCCCGCTTGCGAACGAGGAGATCGCTCAAATGGGCCAAGAACCATGGAAATGAACCTACAGTGATTCATTCATACTGGCTCATGAAATACAAAAGTCTTACCGGCACTCAGGGAACAAATGGATTCGAGGGCGTGAATCAAATCGTACTGCAGCAATTGGACGACAATTTGCTCGAATGGGGGCAATTCTGATGGAAATGCTGCTTCCATCCGCTGTACAAGCCGGCCACCGACAGTTGCAGCGGATAAATGCGTCTTGGGATCGTCCAGAAGACATTGAGCCACGACGAGTTGATGCCAACTTCGAGCATGCTGTTCCAAATGCTGGCCTGTGAGCAGCTCGACTACGAGACGAATGTGCGGATCTGAATGCACCAATTGATCATTTTGGAGGAGTTGCTGGGCTGTGTCTTGCCACGCTGCCCAGTTGAATGACTTGTCCGAAAAAGTTGATGGCATATTGAGAAGTAAATGACGGAGGGTTTCCAAGCTCTGTGCGTGACGTCCATGCAGCGCCACCGTTCGGGAAAGAAGCTCCCATGCTTTGCGTCCATTTCCGCACATCACAAGCTGGATCACAGTCGGCCAGTACGTTGTTTGTGTCTCGAGGGAGATATGGTTTTGGAGGTCGAAAAACGCCGCGTCTAATTCTTCCACTTCAATCGCGCCGTAGTGTTCTTGCATCCATGCGGCAAACTCATACGGCACAACAGTCGATGCTGAGTCTGAGAAGAGCAGAATCTCACAGAGGTGCAGGAGCGCCATCGATGCTTTGATCACTTCGAGCAGATTTTCCTCTTTGTCCATTTCTCGCACACATTTAAGCATCGATGCGCGGTACGCACGGCATGCTGTTTGGGCCGAGACAGAATCCGAGTCTCGCGTCAGTCGTTCAAAGACACTGGCCGATTCTGCAATAAGATTCGTCAAGCTCTTATCGAGCGGCGCGGCCGACCCTGCATCAATCTCCATTCGAGTTGGCATGCCCATTGGTTCCTTCGGACAATGGAAAAAATGCAAAATTTTCAACCAATCAAATAATTGTATTAAAATAATCTCTTTTAATGAGCAATAATCCACGTAATCCAGAAAATCCGTTTCATGATAAAGGCGAACGACCAAGAAAATATTCGAGAGAACTATTTAGTGGGACTGAGATACAGCTGTAAGATTGCTTGTGACTTTGGAAAGGAGATTCAATTATTCAAGAAAACAATATTCGCCTTTTTTAGCCAAAATTGAGATTCATCAACTAAAACATAATAGCCAATCAAAATATAGAAAAACACACCCGGCATTCAATGTATTGATATCAACCAATCATGTTCATTTTAAAATTGTATTGGACTTTGATTGGCGAAATATTTTATATTTGACCAATCATAGCTGATTTTTTAGTATTATTCAATTTTGATTGGATAAAAATTACATTTGCTCCCTGAGATCTGTGCAAGATCTCATTTTGCTACGAGATGACGCAGAAGCAAGCGCAAGTGTCGTCGGACACAAAGCTTCCGCTGGTCTTGGCTGTTCCGTAGTTGCCACAGGCGCAATTGAAGTCAGCGGGAAGCCGGTTAATTGTTGCGTGAGCCATCAGGTAAGCGACAATCTCGCTGTGACCTCGGTCGCGTGCTCGGGAGAGCGTTTTTGTTGTGCACTTGATCTGACAAACCTCAACAAGGTACTTCATAATGGCTAGATGCCCCATTTCAGTCGCCCCGTCGATAGCATGGTATGAGAACGGATATCCCCGTTCGTAGAGAAGCTTGACTGCCTTGAAATGGCCTTGGATTGCAGCCAAGTCTAGCGGTTCGATCGTGTCGGATCCTGAAATCGACCGATACGAATGGCTCCAAGCAACCATATTGATTCGTCGCACCCGCTGTACAAAAGCATCGGAATGGTTGGCCCATTTCGATGGACAGAGGATGTTGAGGACTTCCATGTTGCCAAAGTAGGCAGCGTGAGCTGTCAACATCGCATACAGATTTGGCTTGCTCGTGACAAGGCGAACGACTCCACGGATTCCATGGTTCTTGTAGAAACGCGAGAACGGAATGTCAAATCGTCGAATATGGTGAATCGCTGGATGGGGTGCGAGTCTTGAGCCAAGGATGTGCCATTGCACGTGCTGGAAGTCCTTAAAGTCATGGAGTTCACTAGTGAACTGCGCAATGTCAGGAGAAACGCCGTCTTGATAGGACAAGATCGTCGTCCAAATGTCTGGTTGATGGAGGATCGCATCCATGCAGCGCCTTGTTCGATCGTCATGCAAGAAAACAACACAGTTGAGAGAATACAAACCAAATGTACGTAATAAATAAATACATTAAAAAAGTTTCCCTCCGAAAAATATCATCAATATACCCATCACTAAACAAAATGTATTTATTATTTATTGGGGTGGAGAAAATATGGTGCACAACAGCGAAATTTATAGTCTAACGCCTATCGCTATAAGTCCTTTGAAAGTGCATATTCAGGTATGTAAGACCACAAAATCGTTAGCGCTGGACAAGACGAAGAGAAGTTATCGCTTGGTTTTTCAATCCGGTGAAGATGTATGGAGTCTGGCGTAAATTGGCCGTTCAGTCTATCTTAGATATGTATATTAGAGGTAGTAGGTATAATCGGCCATATTAGCTGACTCAAACTTTTCGATCCATAGCTCGTTTCAAAGGTCTTATGATTATTATTAATATTATATCCGGACATTTTATCCGAACATAATGATGAGTTTAACCACTTGAGCCCTAAATAACGTATAATAATTAATAGGTTAAACCTAAAAATCAGTAGGTCTAACTTATTACAGTCTACGTTATATAATAAAATCATGTGAGATCAAATTGGCCAGAATGCAGTCTACAGCTGATGTACACCATACTGTCCTCTTGGAATGATAAATTAAAACCCGAGTTAGTCACACCTTTCTAATTTTATATTTTATATAAATTGATACTTTATATTTAATAAAATTTGAAAGGTGAAAGAATAAGTGGTGGCAACGCTAACTTTGAATCTCAATGCAGCCGCAAGATGCAGGTGTGATTCGATCGTTCAAGGCGAAATTGTCAAGAATGAAGACCCAAGACACAATTCAAAAAGCCGAAAAATTGTTGCGAACAGTTGGAAAGGAGAATATTTCTCCTTCCCATGCCAAGAAGCTCTTTGAAGTCAATGTTCTTGAAGCAATGCAATGGGCCCAAGCAGCGTGGCAAGAGGCCACTGAGTCAACAATTTCGAATTGTTGGCGCCATACAGCAATCCTCGATGAAGAACTGTATGAATTGGATAACTCGATCAATGCAATTGAGCTTTAAATTTGCCAGGTTTAATGACGAATGATAACATGACGTCACCTTATAGTCTTATACCTTTACAAATGTATAAACTATACTCTGAAAATTGATGTGACTATCTCGGGGTTTTACTGTAGTAATTTCACAAAATATATCTCACTTAACATATAGTACCACCAGAAGGGCTACTTTTTGTGTTTTGGACCAGAAATATACTTAACTTAACATAACGTATGCATTACATACACTCCAGTTTACATACACTCCTGCTATATTGGTTCCAGTCTCTCCAAAATCCAACATGGTCGACGCGTCGACGAGTCTCTTTGGCTGCGTGGAGCTTATGCGGCAGGTTATTCGATTCCAAGACGGACTTCCTGGCGTTCTACTGCCTCTAGCTGGCTGTATTCGATGCTCAATCTGCACTCAGTTTGATTTTGTGACTGATGAGAGCCATATGCATCGATCCATTCATGACGACCCAGCGATGAGAATGTGGTCCTTGACGTCGCTGCAGCACATGAAGCACAGCATGCCACGTTTTCTCTCCGACAATGGCTATGAGAACCTGACTGTTTTACTCCAATACAAGCCGTCACTTGTCAATTGTCTGATAAGCTATGCAGCTAGTGACGCCGCCCAGCTCCAGCTCCTCCAGCGCCTTGTAAACTCTACCCCCTCTTCGATCACAACGCAAACACCGCCGTACGAACCAATGCATCCCTTGATCCTTGCTTCCAAGGTTGGCTTTGTCGATGCGATTTCGTTTCTCCTCGATTCTGGAGTCCTTGGCTCGACTGCAGCGATGGATGTAGCCGCCCAAGCAGGACAGATGAGCTCCATCACCTGCCTGCAGCGATACATGCTTGGCTGCTCGAGTGCTGCTCTACACAGTGCCGTGGAAAATGGCCACTGGGCTATCGCTCGCCATCTCATGAATGAACTCTTGGATCCATGGACAGCTTTGTGGCATGCCGTCGAGACAGACTTGTACGACTTGGATCGCATGCCCATCTTGGAATCCGTTGTCGTGGAAGGTCCGTTGTGGATAGACGTCAAGGCAATCCGTGGCTCGGCAAAGTACTTGCACGTGACGCTCTCGGACGCGCCGTCCAAGCTCGTTTGTCGTCTCAATGGCGTCATGCTCCCTTTGCTTCCAGTCGACGGTCTGGCCTTGCTGCTGAGGCGAACAGCGTTGCCATACCGTCTGGACGTGATCGACACGGCAGTGCTGCATCGAGAGCAATGCTGGATCCACGATCTCGTCCAAGGCATGAAGGCCGATGCGTTTTGGACCGACTGTGACGAATTCGACATTGTCGTGCCATTGCAAATGCCATGTCGACGAGCGCGATCGAGTTCGAGTCGGTCGAATGCAAGCGCGAGAGGTCTCGATGTCATCTCCACGCGGTTGGTCCGCAAAGGAATGGCAGCCTCCATCGACGTCGAGACTGATGACATGGACGACGAAGCGTGGGGTCTGCTCGCCCCTCAACTGAAGGCCACATGACGACTTGGACCGTTGGATCCAATCTGTCTTTCCTTCCTCCCAAGAGATCTCCATGTCACTGTTCTCACTATGGGATGTGTGGCTAGGAGTGATCGTTGGCAAGCTCTAGATGCATCTTATGGCCATCCAGCGTTGCTCCACGTGGCTCTGCAGTGTAATCCCTGGACAAATCGAGAAGTTCAATTCCAGCTCGATCGTCAAGCCGAATGATGAACATGGGCGGGCCGTCTTGCGATATCATGGCTTTGAGATGACTCTGGTCGTCGGGTTGACACTCTTCGTGCATACTTTTGGCCATGCGACCGCTGCGACTGCGGTGTTCCATCACTCGCCTTGCCGTACTGTGTATGTGTACACTCATGGCTTGATTAGATGTTATCTTTGTGTGAGAATGTTGTCGTGGATGGTGTTCTTCGTGTGTCGCGTCGCGGCTTTCAGTTGCTTTCCATCTAGGAAGCCAGGGAAATGTGATAGAGAAGACTCTCGCTGCTCAGGAGACCGATTGGAAACTTCCCACGTGATCCAACACGACTGTCATGACGTCCACGAGGAGAAAGTTGAGAGCCCACGAAACAAAATCAGACTTATTGCCATTTTGATACTTTCGAGTTAAGACCATGAGGTTGTTAAAGACTCCAAGGACTACATTTTGAGCCATCATGCGTCTCGAAATTCAAAGTATTCATGGAGATATTGTCGATGGCGAACGGCGTCGGCGCAACATTTTGGAAATTTCTATTTTGAGTTTTATAAAAGGGTGCGTCTGGCAAAATTTCAAAATCAATATGCCATTTTCAGCTAAATTGGGATCAACGATTTATGGCATATTCAAAATGGAGGTAAAACCTCTATTTCATAAAATAGCATTTTGGGAGCCTCCAGTGAGTATATCCCAACCAAAAATATTGGATTTGGTGCAAAACTCTTTGAGATAAACAAGTTCATATTTTGACCTCAATTATCGAATTTGGCCTCAAAATGGCATTTTGGGCCTATTTATTGTAATATTTTCGGTTGCCAGACGGGCCCTAAAATCACCATTCTTAGCTCTGTGCATTGATACTAATATTTAATCGAAAGTCACAACGGAAGTTATTGTCTTTTCAGCCAGATTTTGGACTTACGTGATGATTGGCCGATTTGATCGATCCATTTATTTGTACTGAACAATTTATAGTATACAATTATCAAAGCTATTCCCCTTGGAGATGATTCTTGACGTCGTGCGCAGACAGCACGCATCGAGGAACAACGTAATGCATGCACTTTATGCTTACTACTACCTTGGTATGAAGAAAATCGATGTTGCAAGACTCTTCCACAAGTCTATGTCAACGGTATCATCATGGATTCAAATCTACGAAGAAACTGGGGATTATGCAAGAAAGAAATGCGCTCGAGATGGTCAGTTTTCAAGGGACCAGCGCAAGTGGCTTGTTGAGTATTTTGAAAAGCGACCAATGTCATTTTTGGACGAAGCTAAGCTGGCGTTTGAGGTGAAGTTTCGACGATACATATCGTTGTCGTCTGTATGGAATATCATCCACAATCATGGTCTGACGTGGAAAGTCTTGGAAAGACGCGCAATTCATATCAAACAACACGACATTCAACGGTATTTTATGGAGTTGTCATCACTGGATTGGTCCCATTTGAACATCCAATTCCTCGATGAAGTCAGCTTTGACTCAAGAGGAATGCTGCGAAAGCGCGGCTATGCAATGAAAGGCAAAAAACTTTGTTTCCGTGGTGAATTTCAGCGAAAGCCAAGAGTCTCTTTGCTTTGTTTCCTCGACGTCTCGGGTATGGTTGAAGTATTTGACACGATTAGAACCTTTGACCGTGCCAAGTTCGTTGATTGTTGCGAAGCTCGTGCAAAGTCTGTTCAACCATACCCTGGACGCTCGTCGATTTGGATTTTAGACGGAGCCCGTATACATTGCCATGCCGATATTGTTTATTTTCTACGTGGGCGTGGCATTGTTCCGATATTCCTTCCCGCATACTGCCCTTTTTACAACCCGATTGAATATGTTTTTGGGTTGATAAAAAAGTCGTTCAAGCGGCATTACAAGGAGTCATTGACCAAGGATTTGATGCAATTCATCATGAGCATCATGAAAACATTCAAATCATTTGACACATCTCGTATCTTCGAGCATTGTGGATACACAAAGCAAGGTCGATTCAATCCCTCCAAACGCCTTGTAGATGAAGGATCCAAATCTGAAGAAATCAATGACAACATGTTGGATTATGTTCCATGCAATGAAGACAACGATCGAGCAGATTAGAACTCAGTTAAGCTTTATTTTAAAGCGACTCAAATCATTACCAGTGATTAAGTCTAATATGCATTAAGGATCAAAGGCATCACTTTCTTCATCATCACATTGATTGTGGTCTTCATCGTCAAGGTTTGGAATATTGTGTATCAATGAAACCAAATCTGTTCGTGTAGACACCGGGGCTATCTCCTGCCGGAAGCCTTCAATTATACGACGCTTCGCTCTAAGTGCTGTCTCACTTGTTTCAATACGCGACACAACATCGTTCACACACTTTTTCAAAGTGTCCAAGTCTTGCAAGCAAGATTCCACCACATCAAGAGCTACTGTGAGACTGTTTTGCAAATTTTGATTTCTCTCTTGGGCACAATTGGGAATTGGGTCGAAAAGATGAAGCATGGTTGCCGGAGGTGGGTTTGAAACATGAATGGCGTGTTGAAATACAGGCGCCTTCAAAATATGCGCCGCCCACATTCTCCAATTTGCTTCATATGATGTGTAAACTGATCCCCATTTTTCTTTCAGTTGGGCGACCATTTGAGCATGAGCACTCTCTGCAGCTGCGCCAGCTCTGTCTTGAATTTGAGGTTCAATGCATTGCTCACGCAACATTTGCAAATCTGTCCCTGTACTGACGTGGATTCCCCACGCGAGTACAGTGATTGAGAACGTGTCATTTCGATGATCTGATATGTATCGATTTGCTTGAGCTTGACTTCCAGGCTTGAAAAAGTACCGCCCCATTTTGATGGATATAAAGGAGTCAAAATCATTCAAAGTGGGCTTTTCGGTGTCAACTGTCCAAACATGGGGTTCGCCCTCATATGTAGCCTTAAATTGAATGTGGGGTAGGCAATGTTGAAAGATGAGTTCTTTGAGAGCTGCCCAACTCGACCCTTCAAACACATGCTGCGGTAATCGCTTGCCCTTGCTGTCTCGACCACAGACAGTGTTCTTGACATTTATATCTGCTCGCAACGAGAATAAGGGCTCATTTGGTATTCCAACCGGAGTTGCGTCTGGAATTGGAGACGATCGTGTCGAGTAGCGATGCTGGTGCGGGGGTGTTGGTGCTGACACCTTTCAAATTGCGGGGAATAATATTTAACGATTTTGATTGGATATTCATCAATATTTTCTGAGATTATGATTGGCTGTTCGTATCTGCCGATTCTTCTGCCGATTGTCGTCACAACAATATTGAAATTAAGATAAACAGTTGGGCACCCTATACAATTCCATCTATGGAACAATTTTTCAATTCTATTTTTCTCGAATATAAGTTTTCAAAAGGTAAAAACTTTGAAGTCAATTATCTCGAGAATAAATTTATAGAGGAAGACCGATTTTGTTTCAGTTGGTGTACAACGAGCGACAGGCAAGCTTGATTGCGGTCCCATCCACAAACAATGGCGGTTCATGTCGCGAGAGCGTACAGTAGTTGCCGCGGCTGGATTTCTGCAACCCATCGTCAACCTTATCGCCCCTATCATCCCATAACGTTAACACACGAGGAGATTGACAAGAGAGGAGTTCCAAACGACGACCGACTGCGATGGCAACTTCGGAAATGTGTGGAAGCGCAGCACAGCTCACCAGCTCGAATCGTGATGATCTAACGTTAGACGGCCACTGGGATCCCAGACATCGCGCTCTCCCGTCGACTTGTCTGGGCGTCCAACGTCGCCATCCATACAAAAGAGTGTCGTAGGCTTCTGGACTGGTTATCTGTCGTTTGCGGAGCCGAGAACGTTGACGGGGATCGATGGAGATGGCCTGAAATCCCCATCGAGTCGAGGCTGTGCTCGTCTTACTCACGCATCAAAGGGACGACACACGACCGTATGCTTCGATTGGAAACATCGGTTCATGGAGAGACGATATGTCATGCCATCGTGAAACTCCCATCTGTTCGTGTGTACATGGATTCATACTCTCGTCAGAGACAGGGAATTGAGCCTCGCACTGAGTCGGGACGACAACCTCATCACGAAAACAGTAAGCGTTCGTCGTGTTACCAGAACGCTTTCTCACTTCACCACTGGATTCCTCACAGGACGCTTCACATGGAGTCGCAGAAAATTGTTCGTTCTCGCACACACATTCAACGTTGGAAGAAAAGTGCACATCTCGCTCTTGGCGGCTTTTTATGGAACTGACGTCGACAAACAGATCCATACATCCGACGAACACGCACCATTCTCATCGACGCAGCGTGTCCATCCAACACACAGCGCCGCCGCCCATCCATATGAACGTGCGGTGCGTTCATGGCTCTGTCGCGAATGTTGTTGCGAGGCAATTGTTGTATGGAATTGTTTAACTCACAGACCAATCAAACTACTCCATTTTCAATTCTAGATATTTGATTAGCTAAAATTCAAAATGGAGATTCCACCATGGATTTGAGGCCTTAGCAAGAGACTTGGTGCGAGCTACGAACGCCACACAAAGAAAAGTTAGATGAGAGGCATATCGCGTTGGATGCAGGGCGATGGAGGCCGTTGATCGCTTTCAATCCTCGATTGAATCTTAGGATATCCGGTTAATTATCCGGATATCATCTCCTCCCTGTTGGACCATGGACGGTCGCCATGAGCATTGTCGCTGGCGGGACTGTCCAAGTCGGGAATAAACGCCTCTAGGAATCAATCTTGGAACCGAGAAAGGGCGAATATGAGGAGACAAAGTATGAAGAAAGGACATTGTAAGAGGTAGGACGAGATGTACGTGCATAGAAAGCTGAATTGGCCGTAGAATGGGATGGAGTGAGTCATGTCCTACATTGACCTGTCGTGAGATGGACGACAGCGCTGTACCATGCACACAAAGGAATATATAGCCGACACTATTCAGTTCGAGGGGATGGAGAGCGCGCAGACCAAGAAGAACCGCAATGCGCTGTCGGCGGCGATCAAAAGGCTCGGAGAAGTGGAAGCAGGCCGGCTTGTAGCTGCGTTTATGGCGCTAGATCACAACTGCAAGAAGGATTGGGCCGCGGGAAACCACATGATTGCGAAATTGCTCGACGATGGCTTTTCCCACAACCAGATCCGACAACTCTTGCGTGTCGGCGGTACACGCATCCGACGTATTACAAAGGAAATGGCCGCCAGGTTTGGCGATGAACACACAGATGATGACGATTTGAACCCTACCGACGACGACGACGACCAGGATGAAGCCGAAGCCCGCGCACTGCGATTTGAAATCAAGCAGCTTGAAGCACGTCTATCACAGCGTCGCTCGAACAAGTCGAGATCGCTCCAGTTACCATGGAAAGACATTGCACAGGTCATGGAAGGCATGCGACACGCGTCGACTTCCGATCGACGTCTCCTAGTCAGTCAACTCCAAGCGAACCGCCGACTTGCGCCGTTTTTGCTTCAATGGGCTGCACAGCATCACCTCCAGGTGCGATCGTATGAGGATATCGAGGTATTCACATGGAATGTGATTTGTAGGCGCCAGTGGTGACAAGTAAATCGACTCCATTTCAACTCAGCCACGCGAATATTGTTGCCAATCCAACGGCTCGTACGCAAACGCTCGACTGGCTCAGTCAGTCGGTCTACCACAACATGGACCGCTTGTATCAGCGATATCACTACCCTCCGAATGTCACTGGGCGCCATTTTGATGGTTTTTATGATTTCTCCGACCCAGATTTCCTCCGCGTGGTTCGTCATCAAATAGACCTTCCCGTGCCGCTCGAAGTCGCCTTCCCAATGTTCAAGGAAGGCTACATCGACCGCCAGAGCTTTCGGTCACCCTCTCCGAAAGTCATGAATGAAATTCGTCAATATTTTCAAGTCCAAACCCTCGACGAAGAGGTCGTTTGAGAGGTTTTATCTCGGTTGCTCAAATCGTTGTTGTTCCATTAGGCTCGTCGTGTCGTGTCGCCTCACATGTGGTATATCAATCGCAAAAGTCTCGTTTCAGGCTATGAAGACAAGCTCCTGTTTCGTGTCTTCTTTGAAGAGAATCGCGTCGTTGTCGCGGGCCAAACAGTCTATGCCGACGAACTTATCCCCAAGGGAAAAAGCACAGAAACCAAACTTGTCATCATGTATGCGACCTCCCCCGATGCCTTCAACGATTGAATCGTCCCCTAGGTTGGTGTTGGAGCGATTGGAAAATGGCCACACGCGCATGCGTTGCTTGTCGCTCACGCCGCCAAAACTCAAGCGGGACGGCTATTACTCTCTCGAAGAAGAAGCGCTCGAAGAGGGCTTGGACTTGTCCAACTGCCCCGAGGAACTGAAAGAATCCAAGTTTGAACAGCACATGGCCGTCAAAATGGCCCAAGGGTGTCACAGCATTGACGAATACTTCAATGGTGTCTTCAGCCCCATCTTGGTCTAGTCTCTCTCGTCTTTTCTTGTTGATATTATAAAGTAGTCTTATTGCATTCACACCTGCTGCTCCTCTCCTGCCGCATGTCCCCCAGCGGCGGCACTATCGTAGCACCTTCGTGGGGTGTGAGACTGCTCACGCATGCCGACTGAGCTCATTCCACGTATGAAAAACCGATCTACATGGAAAGACAGTGTTGAAATGATGCTCAAGGCGCATTGCGCGTCGAGCTGGACGTGCTATCTCGTCACGATGAGCTGCGTGGATGCCCTTGATTCGTATCTCCTCAAGGAAAGATGTCAAGGGTTGACAACTTGTATCTCGTCGACTTGGTCCACGACTTGCAAAGTCCATGGCGGATGTATCTGGCTTGGAGAGGATTCACCGCCGAGCGCCGCACTCTGACGCCTTGCTCCACCTCCAGTTGGACTTGCCCATCTTTCCCCATCCTTGATCGTTCGATGAAACCGACAGGAGCAGTTTCACATATGTCGGTGGCAAGTACATCAGCAGTAGACGCTCTGAACGCCCAAGTCGATGCGGCCAAAGTCGACGTGCTCAAGAAGCGCATCGACGAGCTTCAGGCCGAGAACGAACAGCTTCGGCTCCTCCACCAGAAGAGCGAGAAGGAAACGCACGAATTCGTCGCGTACTTTCAGAGGGAGCTCGGCGCTCGTGAAAAGGTTGGCATCGTCGTGCGTGCGCTCATTCTCTCTCTTAGGTCACGACGAAGCTGAGCGAGGATTTGAGTGAAGCCAAGACGCGTTTCCATGACGAGACGGATCAACTCAAGGCGAAATTCGACTCGGAGACCAAACAACTCGTCCACACGGCCAAAGTCGTCGAGCAAACGCTGTCCGACAAGCTCAAAATCGCCCAAGAAGACTTGTCCAAGCTGGAAATCTTCCGCGATATGAAGCAGTCGCTCGAAGCCAAGCTCGAGTCGCTCAGCGAGACGCTGGAAGCCGAGCGAGCGGCCCACCGCGACGCCATCAGCGCATTGGAGCGGAAATTCCTCGAGGAGAAAGCGCGTCACCAGAAAGAAACGGACAAACGCATTGAAAAGATCAAGCAGCAGTCGCGGGAAGATGCTCGCAATGTCTTGGACGCCGACACGCGCAAAATCGTCACCGACAACAAACGCATGGGCGATGAATTGCGGTACGTTCTGCCCGTCGTCGTCGTTGTCGCCGTGGAGCTCATCGTGGCGCAGCTTTCAGCTCCAGACGACGGACGAGTTGACGCGCGAAAAGTCGATGCTCGAGAACGCCAACAAAGCGCTCAAGCGAGAAATCCAAATGCATCTTGACAAGGAGCTGGAATATGCCAAGTATGGCCAAAAGCAGACGCGGGAGATCAAGCAGCTCCAGGTACACCGACGAGAGCCGCCGCGGCGACCGCCGCTTGGGCCAAGATGGAGCTCAAGTTGTTGTCGTAGGCCAAGGTGAAGACGTTGGAGAAGTCCCTCGGCGACATTGTGCACAGTTTTGAGAAGGAGAAGCATCTCCTGACCATGAAAACCGAGAAAGAAGTAGATGGACTTCCATCGCGGCGGCTAATTTTGTGAACTTTGTAGCTCGATGATGTGAGCGTCGACGCGGAAGGACTTCGCAAGCTCGTCAAGTTGAAAAACAAAGAGCTCCGCAACATGAAACGCCTTGCACAGGCCATTCTGGACCAGCGCACGGACGTACATGATGCTGCAGATGGCGTCCTTGGCCTTCTAAGTGTGACGCATGTCTAGGTCGAGCAGTTCTTCCTCGACTCGCTCGAGCTCGTCAAGTCGGAAATGCTCCAAGAGCGCAAACGGATCGTCCAAGCCGAGAAATTGCAAGACGCCCAACTGGTACGCCTTGGACGATGAGGAACGACTGACGTCTCCTGCTTGTCTAGACACCGGCAGAGCGTGGTTTGAAGTTTCCAAGGCTACGGACGCACATGACGACCTCAAACAATCATGCCCAACCGCTGGATAAAGTGGATTTGAGGGCGTTGACATGGGAGGTTCGATCGCAAATGTCCATGGCGAGGAGTTTGAGCATGTTGTAGGATCGAGAGCGCGTCCTCCGCCTCCTCTTTGCAAAGATCAACAGCGTGCAAGGCTTTTTCGATGCGCCACGACCGCCAGAGGACGACCAGCGCTTTGAAACGCCGTTCTTAACGGAAGTGGACCATGCGAGCGGTCCGTCCGCGACGAGACACTTTCCATCCAGGCCGCCGACGCATGCTGACGGATAGAATCGAGTGTGTATTACAACTTTTCGTGGATTTTCGCCAAGACGGTCTCGGCCTCTGGCTTGTGAATCATTTCTTTCCCGCCTGGGAATCGAATCAAGTTGTCCCCTTCGTAGCGAGGAATGACGTGAATATGAGGGTGAAACACCACTTGCCCGGCAGCACCGCCGTTGTTTTGGACAATGTTTATGCCGTCGCAGCCGAGCGCTTCTTGCACAGCCTTGGCCAAACGCGGCAATTCTTGAAACAACGCCGCGGCAACGTGCGGTGGAATGTCGAGGATATCCGTGTATCCGGTCGCTTTCGGAATGAGCAAGCTGTGGCCCGCCGTGCAGGGGAATGCATCCAGTATCGCAATCACATCGTCCGTCTCAAAGATCTTGTACGACGGAAGTTCTCCGCGGAGGATCTTGGCAAACACGTTGTTGTCGTCGTATGGCATGGCTCGCTTCTGACTCAAGTGACAAGGTCGAGTGACATCCGGTTAATGCGACCATAACCGGATATATATAATATATCCGGAAGTAAATCCGGATAACGCGACCTAGGTCAATTGTGGCTGTGTTGGCGATATATCCGGTTAGTGTGATTATTATCCGGATATCTTAGTCAGTGCCAAATTGCACGGCCCTGGAATGACAACCAATCGATGGGGCTTGCAAGTTTGGGATTTCCATGAAGCTGCTTGAACGTTGGTGCAGTGAGGGTAGCTGTTGTGACGAGCAAGGCGTGCTGGGAGATTGTCGAGTTGTCGGATGTACTTTGTGGTTGTTTGTGTTCAAAACTCCGGATAAGTATCCGGAATATTCGATAATAGCGATTCCTTCAAATGTTTTCATGAAGAATTCAATCCTTGTGCGAGAGGGACTTGGTACTGCTACAGCGGAGATATTGTCGCCACTTTGGCTACAGGACAGGAAGGCTAAATGGGTTTTTGAGGCCTTTGACTGTTGTGAAACACACCATTGCCGTCTCTACCGAATGTTGAGAGACTTTTGTATGGAAAACAACCCAACAACACTTTTTAACCTTAAATCAGTACATCAATGAAGTGCCCAGCACGGTCATCATTTGCCGCTGTCCTTGACAAGGTCATACACACTTGCTGCCAACGACCTTGTAGATGCACGTCATCAATCTAAGCAGGACTCAGTGATTGAAACTCATGAAGAGTTCTTTGATGAACCATCAGCTTTGGATTTTACTGCCAAACAGACCAGGAGAACCTGGACAGAATCGCACTGAGTGTCGACGTCATACAGCCGTCGCCAACCTACTGACGCCTACGAGATCAATGTTAACTTGGGTATCAAGCGAAGTGACGCCAAGCTGTGCGGTTGAGCTCATCTGGAACAGTTAGAACGGAAAGAACATGGATAGCACTCATTGCGTCAACTTCGCTATGTATTCCTTGAGAGAGCACTGACAAGCCCCAGCCCACTCGTTGTGCTTGCCATGAGATGGAGGAAAGATAGTCCGGAGGCTCTGCGGCTGATTAGCAGTTTTTCTCTTCTTGTCGGCAAATGCCGCGCAAAGTGGAACTTCTATGGCCGGACGAATATCTTTAGGTCTGTCTTCGAAATGTACTTGGTTAAGGAAATGACACTTTTGTATCTGGTCGTGTGGCTGGCTCACTTTCCATTTGGCATCCAAGGCAAGCTGAGAGGATGCGGCTGTTCCTTGCGACTGCAATCGCCGCGCTTGCGTCAGCTTCTACCTTGAAGGCTGGCTGGTTTCACTGCCCACTCTTCACTCCACCGACCAATGGAGCTAGCGGTAGTGACGCTGCTGCCCGTGCTGCGAAAACTCCCGGCAAGTACTGGTCCAAGCACGACTTGATCGACCGCGAGCGTATCCACGCTCGTAAATCGCCAGAGGACAACCAGGACGCTGTCATTTCGCCTCTTTCTGTTCCTGTATCGACTTGTGCTTCGTTTGAAGCTCCATTGTGCTATCCTGGCCTCTGTGACAGCTCGAAATCCGTCACGTGTATGCCAAGCGCATTGAAGCGACGTCACCGCCACCACCAGGCCAACGTCCTACTGCCGTGTGGTTCTTGCAAGGCGGTCCTGGTGAATCCTCCTACGTCAGTACGTATTTTCGTCCTCTATTCAAGCTTTAACTCGCACCGTAGTGGACACGTTGATGCGCCAAGTCTAAACTCTCTTCAATGGTTCAGTCAGCGTCTACACAATGGAACGGGTCGAAGCACGTATTTGGACTGCCCTACCGTCGGTGCTTCCAGTGGTGGGAGCGAGAACAGCACGACGATTACACCGCACGAATTGCCTGAATGCCTGGCCGAAGTCCGCGCCACGTATGGCAAAGACATCGCCGCGGGCTTTGGGACAACCGCCGCGGCGTCCGATTTGAAAATGCTCATTGAAGCGCTCAACGAAGGCCACAACACGTTTGTGTATGGCGTCAGCTACGGCACATTCCTCGTCCATCGACTCATGCAACTCGCTCCGACGAATGTCAAGGGCTACATTTTCGACAGCGTCGTGGGTCCAGGCACGCCGCATTTCTCACAGTGGAGCGTCCTCAACAAGCCCGTCGGTACGTCCACGACTCTGTCATCCTCCTGGGCTTACTTTGCGTTTAGCGTATCTCCTCTTGAGTTATTGCAGCAAGGACAGCTACTGCCGCAAGATGCTGCTTGGCCAAGAAGCCCACGACGTCTTGCAGCGCATCTTGAATCGCCCGAACGGCCAAGTTTGCGGCGACTTGACTGCCTATGACTTGCGCACTTATCTCTACATGCTGCTTCAAACTGGCCCTGGCGCTCGGGATTTCATCCCCGCGATCATTCACCGCGCCGACCGATGCACGGAAAATGATCAAATCGCTCTCCACAACATCCAACAAGCGTTCATGCCGCCGTCGCCGCCACCCAGTTTCAACTTTGTCGACGTGGACAATTCCAAACTCATGTACTACGACATTATCTTTTCCGAGCTGTGGGAACACCCGACGCCGTCGCTGGACGAGATGAAGCGCCGCATGGATGACAACTTGATGGGCACCGACATGGTCGACTACGTCACGGTCTACTGCTACTTCACCAACAGCCAAGACCCAGCATGCCGCGAGATCCCCAAGGCCAGCGCGCCATTTGTCTACCCCGTGGACAAGTACGGCCTTGCCAACTCGACGACGATTCCAAACAACGCGAGCGTTTTGATCCTGAACGGCGACTTGGATCCCCAGACGCCCCCGCAAGGCGCGCGCGTCCTCTTGAATCGTCTCCAAGGAGGAAAGAAACGATTGATCACCTTCCCTGGCGCTGCCCACGGCACTGTCATCACGACTCCCGTCAAGACGGAGGGCATGGTGACCTGCGGCATGAACTTGGTCGCGCAGTTTATCTACACAAATGGCGACGTGGCGTCGTTGGACTTGACATGCAAGGCGGACCTTGTCAACACAACTTTTCAAATTCTACCCGAGCGGCGGTGAAAATCGTCGGCGCCAAGGATGCGTACAATGGCCGCGTCTCTCGCGTCAAAGCCACGACGACGTCCTCGGCTTTGAACGACTCAAACGACGAGGAGCTCAAAGTCGGCGGTCTCATCGTCGCATGCATCGTTGGCACGTTGGTTTTGATGGCTGTCGTGATCCAAGACGTCAAGAAAGCTAAAAAAGCGGCCAGGGAAAAGGCGACCGAAGCGACTACTGCTGTCAAGGCTCATGACACTGCGGCCAAGACAGAAGACCCCGTCGCGGTGAAAATACAACAGAGCTAGACACCCCACGGGGCTTTCTTTTTTGTCTCCATGGCTCCTCAGCCCCATCAACCCCTTCGATCCCCTTGCCAACAAGAATATTCCTCTTGGGGCTATGTGGCTTGCTAGGAAATGGCCAGCGGCGGCAAAGTTTGTCGGGTTTCACCAGATGTGCACGGAGGATGACGAGGAACGGATGTGCTTTGTATCATGGGCTTCGTTGTTGTGTTATGGGTATAATTGGTCCGAGTAGACGCCGGCATTGCCGAGGAGTAATCGTACCGTGGCGCAGTGGGCGCAATCGCAAGTGAGGAATCGGGCGCGGCATGCCTCGACTTGCATGCGATCATACATTTCCGCATCCGCGCGGACTTTGGCTAGTGCTTCTTCGTTTGGTTCCAATCGCACCGTGATGGTCTATAAAGCCAACATGAATCCTATGACTTTGGCCATCGGCGTACCAGTGGAAATGAAGCTTGGCGTATGCAATCCACGACCTGTGATGCCAACAATTTCATCCTTTTGCCATGATCATGGAGCTCCTACCTCAATATACTGCAGACCAGCTAGCGATCGGCCATTAATTGTGTCGAGCATGTGATGGCCCATGGCTAATGTGGGCACGTCGCCTGAAAACTTGAACGGTTTGATGTATTCGACAATCTTGCAAGTATTAGAACCACTGCCATCTCCAGTGCCTGGAGGTCCTCCATGCTGAATGATCTTGAGATTGAGTTTCTGTGCAGGAGGGGGAAATTGCAGCGTGAAAAAAGTCTCGCATTTCTTGAACACGATCGTCTACCGAGGGCCATGAGCTGCATCGATCGAGATCTCAACAACTTACGATAGGATAAGGCGTTCCGAGCAAATTAAGACGTGCTTCGATGTCCTTGAACAAGATAAGCGACACATTGAGCGGTCCAATCATCCACACGCGGTATTGGTACGGAGGAAGCGCTCGAACTGCTGGTGGAGCTTGCAATGTGCTTGAGACAAAGACAGCTCCCACGCCGCTCTCAGACGCCCGTTCGACGCGCAAACCGAGCCCAATGTTTCTGTACAAGTCTGTGTACTCAACCTCGACGAGAGTTTCGTCTTTGACACCGGCCATGGGCTGCGTCGGTCGCATGGATGGAGTCGGCATGGCCATGGGAGCATTCATCATGGCCAGAGAAATCTGAGACAAAAGTCTTGTATGCTATTAAAAGAAATTCAGGTAATTTAAGAAATGTCTTAAAAGCTTGACATTAGTCTAAAAATAATTTAAGAATTAAACATAAAATTCAATATTTGATACAAATATCAAGATGTTTCAAAAGTTGTGAGTTGCACCAATTTTTAAAACTCACTTAGATATTTATAATTAGTTTTAAAAATAATAAAATGCATTTTAAATGTTTTTATTTGATTAGGATGCATTTAAAATATTTAAAATAATTTCACCTCGTTTCAAACCAGTCTTGAGCATCAACAACATGAAGGCGACGACGCTGGAGGAAGTCGTCTCGATCGAATTCGCCGCGAGATTTCGCGCCACGGGCATGGGACTGCAGTTATGTCAAGCAACTCATAACGGAATCGGAGCTTTGTACGTTGCTTCGCAGTTTGAAGCGCCCCCCGAGGTTGTAGCGCTGCCTCCGTGTCGATACCAGGTCGATGCAATCGGCGATCAATCCGTGCGAACGATGGCCTTTCGCGACATTACGGTGCTTCTAACAAGACATACGAAGTACCCAGTGGTATGACGACCCGGCTGCTGCCACTGCCAGCCGACTTTCTGACTAACGCTTGACTGTAGGTCGTTCGATTTGTACTCAGTCCAAAGACATTCGATCTCATCTTTGACCAGCCCCATGAACGTCTCAACCTCAAGATCCAGGAACACAAAAGTAAACAACATCTACCTTGATCAAGCGCTCACGATTGCGTTTAGATCCATTGCGTTGCGAGATTATCAATTACTTGACACCATATCGTTCCAAAGCGTTGATTCCAAGTCTGCTATGCGGTTCCCATTACATTTGCGCTGTGAATGGCATCAATACGACCATACTGTCGAGCACCACAGCCGTACATCGTGTTGGAAATGTCGTTTCTCAAATCCCTTAGGTGTTGGAATCGATTCAGCAAGCAACCTATCCCCTTGTACGTCACTCCACGCTAGTCTTCCATCACGGTGACGGTGTAGGTCATCTCGGTCGACATTGTTCAAACAGCAGAGTCGCAGCTATCCCAAACGAGTCAAGTGGCGTTTTTTCGCCGGCGGCCACAAGCTCCAGCAAAGCGCAAATCTCTACTTGCAACTTCTCCTGCCGCTGTGAGTGCAGCAGCGCCGTCTGGACGAAGCAAACGCTTCAAAGTTAGCCCCGCGACTATAATCCTTGACGATTCCGAAGAGGAAGCGTCCGCAACGACACAGGAAAGCCCCGATGGTGCTGGCGTTGCCGTCGACAAGGTCGTTTCGACGCCTTATGGCAAAGGCATCGTCCTAGCCTTCTTGTACACTCTTCCTCTTCCATCTTGTGGCTCAAATTTCACCGTAGGCCTCGCAAAGAGCTCGCCGAACGCCGCTATAAAGTTGAGCTTCCGTTTGGCGTCGGCTTTTTCCAACAGAATGTTCTTGTCTCGATCGACGACAAGACGCAATTTACATACAACAAGCAAAAAGCCAAGGTACGCCTTGCTCCTGAGCTCCAAGTCGATGGGAAAATTCCATTAGGGCTACGTCGTCTTGACGTACGGCGACACGGCTCGCCTCCAAGGCAAACGTCTCCTCAATGACTCGGTGCTTGAATTCTACCTCAGGTAAACCAGCCAGAGCTCATCCACATCTTCGTTGCCGTGTAGCTATCTCATGGACACAAAGATCCCAAAGGACAAGACGTACATCTGCAGCTCGTTCCTCTTTGGCCAGTACTTGGAGAATAAAAAGCAAGGGGGAAAAGCTGGTGGCCGCGAAAAAGGCATCGATCAAGCTTATGAATCCGTCAGTCGATGGACGAAAGCGATCGACATCTTTGACATGAAGTACTTTGTCGTCCCGATCAATGAAGAGTACGTCCCCCCGGCGCCCCCCCTTGAAGTACAACTGACCGCTCATTGTAGTGGCCACTGGAGCGTTGCGATCGTGTGCAATTTGTATCGCTTCAAGCAGCTCGACCATTGTCGATGCTCGCTGAAGCCTGACATTGCCAAACCGCCTGCGAAAGCCCCCACGAAGCGCAAGCGAAAACTCCCCACGATCAAAGAATTGGTCAAGTCGCAAGACAGCAAAAGTGTGCCAATCTTACAACCAGAAACGACCAACAACGAGGCGGCCAAAGTGCAAGACCCGGGCGTCGAAGCAGCTCCTAGTACTAGTCAGACGGACGCGGTCCTCACGGACACGGAAACGTCGTTGGCTGTTGGCTTTGTCGAAGCGATTCAAGCCGCAAGCCAGGCTGGCGACAAGATAATTGCAGAAATGCAACAGCAGCCCCAAACCGCTGACAAGTCAATCACGAGCGACGAACGACTGCAGCCAAACCCAGTCGAAGAACCTGTTCAAATGGAAGAAGAGACAAACGAAGCGGCCAAGCCGCTTCCAGCAACACTCCCTGGCCCTGTCGTCTGTGAGCAATGCAATTTACCACGAGATACGCATGAAGATGAAAACCATCGGCCTTGCATTCTCGTCTTGGACTCTCTCAAAGCGCATCGTACGAATCGCATCTCGACGTTTCTGCGAGAGTATTTGCAAATGGAATGGAATGCTAGGCAGAGCGCATCGTGTGGTTCGTGGCATTTCAACATGATCAATTTGCCGGCCTTTGGTCCTCCTGAGGTACATTTTCTATCCCTCCACCATATTCGCTCAAATTCACGGTAGATTCCAAGGCAGGCCAACTACACGGACTGCGGTGTGTTTGTCCTCCACTATGTTGAAAAGTTTCTCGAGCACCCGCCGCTCATTTCGAAAGCATTTGTGGCGAGCCGTGGCGCCGAATCGCAGAATATTCTCACGGCGCAATGGTTTCCGTCGTCGGATATCCAAGCCAAGCGGATTGCAATCCGTCAACTCATTGAGAAGCTCGCTCAAGCTTGTTAAATGCAAATCTAAAAGTCAAGTCGTCACTTGCGCGCTTTGCTGCTGCTCGTGCTGCTGCCGCTACTGGCATATTGGCGCACGACGTCCAACAATGGACGCAATTCCTTTCGTGTGTCCAAGTCGTCGTGGGTCAATTCGTCCAGGACTTCATCTACCGACAACAAACGATGAAAATCCGCATCCATCGCTATCGAGTTACCTTGGAGAGCGCTCAACGAGCGGCGCGTCGCACTGGAAGGCAGATAGCTTTCCTAGAGGATGTTGTGAGCTCGTCGACGAAACTTGAGGGCGTACCGCATGCGTTTGGAAGTCTTCCGTATCGCACATGAGAGCTAAAACAACCATCGCAGCGTGTACATCGTGTGGCTAGCATATTCATTTCTTAGCGCTTTCAACGTTGAGAGTGAAAATGTACGTGGAAGAGTCTCCAGTGACGTTCGACATGCGAGACAAGAAGGGCAAAGATTTGCTTCTCCTGGACAATTGGCATGATTCTAGCGACACAAACTGAGGGGTCAAGGCTAAAAGAAACGTACCGCGATTCACTGATATGCTCCAGTTGCTTGAAAAGACCAAGGAGGTAATGGATCACGATGACTTCTTGACTGTCGGCCAAATCTTTGCTCTCGACGTACTAGAGAGAGAAATGAGCAATGTGAAATCGCTTGAAACGAGCCATACTTGCGGATTTTCTTCGCAAAACGTGAGGACCGATGCAATGTAATTGAGCAACAGCGGAAGATCGGTCGTCTAAAACAATGTCAATCATTCGCAAGAGTGTGCAGAGATGCCAACCTGAAGAGCTTCGACGTGGAGCCACGCATTCTTGAGCATGACGCCAAGACCTCGTTCAAAGTTGGCCATGATTTGGTGGGTTTCCTCCTGAACAACAACGTGAGAGAGCCTTGTTAAAGGAGATCATACGTCCAACTCGCGGTGGATCGAGCCTTGCTCAAAGTCTTTGTACTCGACGAGGAGACGCAGACACAAGTTGAGCTTGCCATCTTCCAAGATGTATCGCAGCGCCAATTCTTCGCATTCCCACAGCGTGGCATTCTCTTGCTTGGGTAGATTGCGTTCCTAAATGCATCGGCTAGAAAAGAGCGCTCGTATTCGTTGTGTACCATTTCTGAAATCTCGCCAAAGCGCATCATGTTGGCTGCCATTTCCTTCCATTCAATCGAGAGGACAGGATAGTCTCCCTAGTCAAGACATATATCAATTTCCATCACAGCATCGAAGCCAAGCGTACCATGTATCGGATATGGTTGCGCAGATCTGCCGTAAGCTTTTGACTTAATCGTTCGAGGCTATCCACATCGCTTGGCTTTTCATATCGAGCAAACCGCGCCATCTTGAATTTGTGGTGTCGATTCGAACGTTCCAAATTTGATCATGCGTTTCGCAACCGATCAAGCTACGTACAGGTAGATCTGCTGCCGGAGTTCCATTTGATGCCATGGCGCACGATGCGCGGCTCTAGAATGGCGGCTGGAACGGCTAGGACTTGGTGGCCCAAGGTGGCTTCAACTTTGGTGGTGGGTGTAATCTTCATATCTTTGACACAAGTACCCAAAAACCCACATCTGTCGGACAGATAGACAGCAAATACCCGGTATTCCATTCTGTTGTTCGTGATGAACCGGGTTTTTGGCAAATACCCACCAAACACCCGATGTTAGCGAGGCACATCAATATTCCCTTTGAACCGAGATGGAAGATGACGAGGAAATGACCAGCGAGAAGGTCTACACGTGGTCTCTCGTCCTCATGTGTGTCCTGCTCATGCTCTACCTCATTATCAAGCTCGCGATGGTCTTCTTGACCAAGAGCAAGGTCATGGCGTGGAGCACGAGCTTCTACTGTCTCTGCCTCGTGTGGGTTGCAGTCCGCGTGAGCTTTTGGGTCTCGATCGAAGTCTGGGACCGCATGACGTACCTGCAGCTCTATCTGCTCTACTGGTTCCCCACGACGATCCAATTCGCCAACTTTGCGCTCCTCGTGCTCTTCTACATTCAAGTAAGGTCGCCATGCAACGCGATGGACGACATTCACTGGTCCTAGGTCATCACGGACGAAGCATGGAGAACGACGTGGCGACGGATTTGCCTCCCGCTCTACTTTATCTTGACGCTCAGCATGGCTGCATTCACAGCATTCTGGGCATTCGACTCGAATTCATCCCTCCAAGATGCCTTTCGCTATGGCGATCAATACGACCAAGAGATGTTTCAAATCGCAGCCGTCCGCGTCCAGCTCGAATACTCTGCGATCTCCTTCTTCGTCCTCTCGTTTCTCTTTGCATTCTTTGGATGGAAGCTCGCCCATGTGGAGAGCACAAAGCTACGGCGTTTATTGATATCGAAGCCACGGGTAAACTTGTCATCTTGTTGCTTTTATGAGCTCATCCTGGTCAAATTTTAGAGCTTGGCCATGTTTAACGCCATGCTCTTCCTCATCTTCTTCACGCGATCACTGCGAGACCTCCTAACATCCCAGAACTGGTTGCTCTTCAGCGTTGCCAATCCCATGGACCAATATGGCGAGATCACATCGTTCCTGTCGTTTAGTCTCTTTGTCGTGTGGGATTTCTTTCCGACAGTCCTGCTTCTCGTGCTCATTTCAACCAAAGCTGGTGGCGTTGGCGGTAAGTTGGCCATGCCTTTGGTCGATTTCACATTGAATAGTTTCACGCAAGACATCGTTTCGCGGCGAAGGAAGGCTGCCAGACTATGGCATCTTTCATGTCATCAATGCTGGCTGTGTCAGTGAAACGAGCAGACTGGTCGATAGCCCCAATACAGAATACGGCGGCGCCTCACGAACTACTCCGATCAACGTCGCGGATCCACCACGGTAGTCCATCTTGTAGCTCCATTTTTGATCGATCCATGGCTTGGCTAGATGGACGCGAGGTGGCGATTTGTTTCAAGATATCCTCCGCTATGACTCGGACAACGATGGCAATAGCGCCACGCCGACATATGTGAATAGTCTCAACAGCGACAGCAGTCTCAGCGCTGCTGGGTCGTACGATCGACCCTCTAGCTACGCAACGCCGTCGTCGATCCCTCATTAATCTTTGTTTACAGAGTCTCGTGTCAATTTATACCTTTTGAGTGCACTAGAAATTTCACATATTTGAAATGTCACGGCTTGACATCCTTACCTTGCTTTAAAAACATTCAATGTGACAGACACTAAATCTTCAATATAAAATATAAGATTTATGTCACTAAAATACGATATCACTAAGTTATATTTTGCGTAAAGAGAGGGAATCTCAGGTTCTGGTCGAATCCGGATACAAGGCTGTCAGTATTGTTTGCGCAGCATGACGGACACGTCGACCAAGCCAAAGTTCCTCGCCGATCCTGACGAAGCGACGTACTGGCAGCGCGTCAAGAAGACATGGGATATGCTTGACTTTCGCACGGCGTTTGCGACTGCAGAGCAAGTCCAAGAAGCGAAATCCGTCGTATGGAGCGCCAGTACGGCTTGAGTTTCGATCTTCTCAAGTCATTGACCGCCCTTGTAGAGAATGGAGCGCCGATTGCCGACGACGCTACGTACCGAGACGCTCTCCACCTTACACGTGCTGTCTTGCATCCAGACACTGGTATTCTAGCCGCTATCTGCAGCAATTGGCATAAGAAATTCCTAGGTGAGCCTGTCTTCTTTCCGTTACGAGTGTCGATGATTGTCCCGATGAACTTGGGCCTCGATTGCGGCATGATTCTCGCCTCGACGACAAAGTCGACGATCTTTTGGCAATGGTTTCATGCGTCTCTCTGTTAGTGCTTCATAGACTTCGTAGGCTGAATCAAACGTACAATGCATTGCACTACTATGCCAACCGCAATGCCACAAACGAGGACACGACCAACCAACGCATTGCTGCTTACATTGGCGCGACCGCGTCCTCTGTCGCTGCTTCAGTACGTCTGACTTGAATGCTCCTAGCCTTAACGTCTGTTGGTCCACTAGCTTGGCGTGCGAAAATGGGCCAAAGCTCATCATAATCCGCTCATGATGCGCATGGCGCCATTTGCAGCCGTTGCCGCGGCCGACTTGTTGAATTTAGCAATTATGCGTCAGTCCGAGTACCTCAGAGGCGTCAACATCTACGATGAAGAGGGCGAATGGATTGGAACGAGCAAAGCCTGTGGCTTGTACGCTGTGGCTTCCTGCATTGGCGGGCGTATCTTTGCCGCTGCCCCGATTCTCATTTGTCCTCCTCTCATCGTCCAGCAGTTGGAGAAAACCGTGCGGTTCCAATCGCGTCCTTGGCTTAAACTGCCGACGACATTGGCGTTAGTTGGATTGTTCATTCAAGGATCCGTGCCGCTCACGTTTGGACTCTTTCGTCAGAGTGCTCAAGTAGACGTGACCCACATTGAATCCGAGTTCCAAAGTCTTGTCCGATCCAATGGCCAGCCCGTGCGCACAGTCACATACAACAAAGGCATTTAATGAAAATTCATGCAATAATGCCCGACGGCTTGTGTTGATTGCTTTAAACCTACGCATCCGCCCATCCTTCAGCATGGTGGAGGAGGACGTCAGCGTCCATATTAGGTGAGTTTTGAATCGCATACAAGAGCTTGTTGCGAAGAATGTCCTTGGTCGAGTACGCTGGCAGACTCAACGAGAAAAAGCACGTCTGGGCATGTGGTAAATACAAATCAGGCTGTGACCGAGCTCCTTGATCATGCGGTGCCTAGAGAAAATATGTAGCCACTTGTTCTTTGAATATATCATACCTGCAATTTGAAATTCATTGGAAAGTCTTTGGCTGAATTTGGCATTCGACTGCGTGCCCAAACGAAACGCAAAAAGAGTGTTCGCTCGTCGGACGTCATCTCTTCCAAGACTTGCCAAAAGGCCACGATATGAGGGGCGTTTGGATCGACATCTTCGTATTCTGTACATTGCTTCAAGAGCGACACATCGACTTGACGCCGTCCACAAATTAATGTTTCTAATTCCTTAGGTGTAAATAAGCCAGCGATTTCCATTGGAATGACGGAGCTCAAGCCTTCACGAAGAGCCAGCAGCTGTGGATTGCTTTCTGATAGACGCCTCTTGAAGCTCAAATTCACATATTCCAATCGAGATTCATAGTCAACATGTTGGCTCTCTCCATCTGGTCGCAATGGAACCTAATTCAACAATAAGTTTGCTGTATGAGGATGTAAGTACCTCAGTTCCATCACTCAAATGTGTTGTAAACGTAAATTGTTTGCAATATTCTTCAGATTCAGCAGACGGTTTCAGTTCCTCGAGTTGAGTCAATGTGTTGTACGCAACCACATCAATCTCCTCCAAGTGGCGTCGAGTCAAAGGCAGTCCCACCAGAGATCGCCACACAATTGATGGCAAATCCAACCCAATTTGTAAGCCATGACGGACTGCAGTGCCAATCAATTTACCCAAGAAACGATGCAATTCCAGAGCAATTGGACCAACTGCTACTGAAATTGTGCCTGAATGGAGCTGTTAATATAATTTAGACGCTCACCCTTACCACAGCTGGGATTCAAGACAAACTTATCTTGGTTGCTTCCAGTGCCAGACCGTCGATTGGGGCATGGCACAAGCAATGGAAGCAAGCCCTGCTCACCTTTGGTTATCTCGACTTGGTCCATCTATTTCCATGATATTGAGTCACACCAAAATGCATGACTTGGTACCTGTAATTCGTCGATAATTTGCTCAAATACAGCTCGGTACGGTCCGCCATAATCGTTGACTCCTTCGCCCAAGAATTTCACTTTGAACGCTCTCTTCTGGCCGCCATGACCTTTGCCGATGTATGCGCGGCGAAAGCCTAGAATATGTGAGCACAAACATTTGTTAGTCACGTAAACTCACCAGAATCGCTCCATGTGCGCATTTCACGATACAGTTGTCCGAAGACCGACTTACGCAGACGATCGGAAGGCGAGGGGCACAATGCTAATTTTGTAGCTTGCGCTTGAATGCGGTTTATTCGTAAGATACGAATCTCACGAGGATCTTCGTATTCATCACTTGGAAGGGGTGTCGGAGTTGTGGTAGACTTCAGAGTTGCTTCCCAGAAGCTCAATTTTGTACTTGTAAACGTGAGTCGTCGAAGAGTCTGAACGCTCTCTTCCTCAAATCGCATGAGGGGTAAGCTGCGCAAAACCTTTTGATTCAAAACCATCAATACTGCAACACGTGGTTGACTTGGAATATCCACACTGGCAAACGGTAAATTGACAACGTCAACTCCCAAGTTGGCGCAAAGTGAATTAATGCGATCCACCAAAGCAATGTCAGTTGCAAGAGTTCCTTTTGACCTTTCATAAAACTCTTCCCAGGTTATTGGGGAAGTCTGGTCATGAGACACGGCAGGAGGAAGGATTGGAGTTGTAGCTTGAATTTCAATTCCGTTTCGCTTGATCAACAGTAATTCCGGGAGCTCAGAAGTATCCCAATACCAAGCTAAGGCCCGACCTTCTTCGCTGCCTTCACTTCCTTGCGTTTCAACTCGGTACCACAGCCGGTCGCGGTACACACCTACAGTACGACGTGTTAGAATTTTCAACGCATGAGTTTCATATACCCAGTACAACAGCTTCTTCAGGTGCATCCAAAGCACGTCCTCCCTTGCTGACGATACGAACACGATCACCAGCAACCAAAACCGTTGGGCTGTTGCCACAAACTTGGATGCACCTCTCGACGGAAGTATCAACATCTATAATCACTCCCTTTGATCGAGTGGGTACGCGGAGATAACGATTGCTTCTCCATCGGCAGTAGTGAGTATAGCAAGACTGAAGGAACTGCGATGGCAATGGTTGATCAAGGGACCATGAACGACAAATCGAATGCAACTCCACATTGTCGTGACACAACAAAGATGGAGGCAAACCTGGCTGCGAAATCCATTTGCCATTCAACGTCACTTTGTCGCCTGACTTCCGCAAGCCAATGCACGGATATAGGGTTTTGATGTGCCGATCATTCTTTAAGCCATCAAATGCAACGCCCAAATCAGTCACGATATGTTCTCCAAACTTGATTCCGTCCATAAAGAAGCTCAATTTGCCTAAAAGAAGTGTCAAACTCCAGCCAAGGCATGAATAGTCTACCTGCTTCCATGTTGAGGCAAATGCCAATCGTGTCACCTGCATTAAAATGGTCTCCGTAGATTCGTTCAGTTGAATTGTGGTAAGTTGCTCGAAAGTTTACGAAGCCCCAGCCTTGCCATCGATTAAGATTCAGAGAGCTTTGTCCCTTGCTATGCTTTTCGCAAACGCCCAAGAACACACTGCCAAATTCAGCTTGGTCGACTCGAATTTCCCAATAATGGATACCACTACTGAAACCAACGTTGCCCAGGGCCAAGTTGCGAGCTTCTCCGGACGTGCATTGAACAGTCAGCAAATCGTCGCTGATGTTTAAAGTTGAGAATGCAGCTTGTTTGTCCATCACAAATAAGTGGTTCTTCTGCACGTGAACTTGACCTTCAACTGGTACCCAGCTCTTTGTTTCGGGATGCCACATATTGTGCTTGTATTCACCATGGAGTTGAACACCATCTTGAATCAAATGATACTCATTGCCTG
The DNA here is from genome assembly GCA_019828595.1 of Aphanomyces cochlioides. Classification (NCBI taxonomy): domain Eukaryota; phylum Oomycota; class Saprolegniomycetes; order Saprolegniales; family Verrucalvaceae; genus Aphanomyces; species Aphanomyces cochlioides. Next base: position 1,319,749 of record JAHQRK010000015.1, read on the forward strand.
GGATCCATCGATCGCATCCAAATTTGATTGACCAACCCATGTCAACATCACCTTGAACTAATCCAATTTCAAGTAATTGAATTGTATTGTGATTCTCCACGCGACCAACCACCGCCACAACAGCGTTCATATCTGGGTATTCGACAACACCTGAAATTCCATTTGCGTCTGTGGAATGCAGTCGGAAAATAACTCCCAAATGAATCTGCTGCTTTGAAGGCGGTTGATTATTTGGGGTTGGATACGTGTGAACAACTTGGTTTTCTCCGTCCACTTCCACATGCACTAAATCATATTGCCCATCAGCACCCCATCGATAGGTGTATAAGGCATCGTTAGCCCAACGGACGCTCATTCCTGGATAAAGATAATAAAACATTTCCGACACGAGTCAGTACCTTCTCCTTCGATTCCACTCCACGGACTGATGCCTTCAACTGTGCCAATACTCCCAGGTCCGCCATCTTGATCTCGCCATTTCCAATTGGGTCCACGCATGACTTTGCATCCAATCGTCAATGGTGGTGGTGGAGGCGTCTCGACTGCGCTTGGGGGTGGTAATGGTTGCAACGAGTGAATTACTTGTCCGCTCCAGAATTGAGAGACTTCGTCGCTCATAACTCCCATTTCGAAGCCATGTGGCCATTCGTGTGCTTGGACTTTAAATCCATATTGGGCAGCCAAGAGAATAGATTGTTGCGCAGCTGTAAGAAAGGACGCATTTACCGCTGGTAGAGTGAGCGGTGCAGCAGCAACAGTGGTCGAGGGGGGTGGAGCATTTCTGTCCTCGGTTGACATATCTTCGTCCTCTGTAGGTAGGGTAACGGGAAGATTTGCCATATGAGGCAACTGCTCCAAAAATTCCTGAACTTTGATCGACTGAGCAATACGTGCCTCTAATGAAGGAGCTGCAACTGATACTGAGAAAGATAAAGTCGAGGTGAGCTCCATCAAGCTTTGCAAATACTTGGAAGTAACTGGAAAATTTATATACTCTTTCGACAAACGCGCACAAGTCAAGGCTTTCAATCGAGAAACAGGGAAAGTTGTAAGTTGGGTCGATGGGACATGAGGAATTAGCCCTGATAAAATGCGATATGCCTTTTCTTTCAAACTCATACTTGGTGACTTCAGTGCATGACTCCAAGCTTGCACCAATTGAGCTGGATGCTTCTTGGCTAGTAGTGTGGTACAGTACTCGGCCAGGCTGACATTTGGGTGTAAAAGGACTTGACTATCATTCCAAACTGTGGCATCTTCTTGAAGTCCGATCAGTTGATTCGAGATAATAGCTTCAACAGAGCTATCCCATGGGATTTTGGCATACTTGCGGCTAGAGGCCTGTTGAATTTGCTCACCAATGCAATGAATTAAGGCCTCTTGCAATCCTGGGCTGAGACTTTCAACGGCCACTGATTTGAAAATATCAGAAACTGCAGTCAATGACGTGTATGATGAAACCAACTTCAAAAATATCGTCACATGCTCAGGAGGAACTGCATCCAGCAAATTTGTAGGTGAAGCAGCCAATATCAAATACAGCATTTTGCGACAATGCAAAATTGCCAAAGACCGCGTCAGTGTTGAGAAGTCTTGCACCGTATCAATCAAAGGCTTCAAACGAGACGCAGCAGACGGTTTAATGTCTTTGGCAAAATATCGACTATCAAAATATTCCTCCCCTACATATTCTTCCAAGCAATCTTCGTACTGTCCTTTCTCGTAACTACAAAAGTTAGAGGGACTAACGAATCGACGTGTACCTCAACAATGGCTCAGACGGTGTCCAGATAGAATGGAGGACATGAGAAAAACCTTCAATGGGGTATTGAAAAGGTAGTCCACCCAAATTGAATGACAATCGCTCACGCCGATTGAAAGAAGCACACGGATAAAGGCCTAATAGATGCATATTGACGACAAAACACAGTTTTCACTTCTTACCACCAGCAAATTCGACACCTCGGAAAGCGACGCCCATGTATTGTCCATTGAGAGTGAAAAACAAAATTCCGGCGTCACAATCAACACCGCAACCGATGACATCCCCAGCCTTCCACTTCAACCCATAGGAGCTGCTATTTCCATGCCATTTCATCTGTCGCCAACCATCGTATGCCCACGAATGAGGACCATCTCCGACACCATCGCCTCTCTCTGACGCACCGCTAAATGCAGCGTCTGCCCAACCGATTTGGATACATCCAGACGTGAACAGTGTTGCCTCATAATACCTACGCATCTGATTAAAAGTGTCACTGGGCAATTTGTACCATTTTCCTGTTTGAGTTATGCAATCAGGAGCACCGACCGATGCGAATCCAGCACCAGCAGAGCCTTCGACAAGCATATCGTCGTTGATAGTAGCCTGGCCACTAACAGCTCGAAGAGGATTCGGACCCTCGGGAATGCTCTAAGAATGTCATCAGTACTCATGTTTGTGACAGCTCAGACGAACATTTGACGTAATTGGACTTTGAGGATCAGAATCCTTCTTTTCTTCTTCCCTTCGATCCTCTGCCTCAAGAGCTTCACCATTAGACAAAATCCATGTCAATGCAGCATCGACATTATTTCGATTGGCAATCTGAGACCAGAAACATAATTCAGAGTATAAAAGGTTCGAACTTACCAATGCTTTTCGACACCATGTGACAGGAAAGCCCATTTCACTTAACTGATCTAACAAGACTGGCGAAACATCTGGTCTCTTCGATGATGCGTGTGTCGAGGAAGCAGCACTGCTGGGCGGGGCGTTTGGTTGTTTAACCAGTCGATCCATATCTCCAGAATGCTCAAAGCAAAAGTTTATCGCGGCTTCGACCTGATACGCGCACTTTTGGAGGGCTATTTCACACCTGACAGAAGGTCTTTTACTCAATCCGATGCGGTTTCTTACCATTCGCGAGGGAATCCCATTTCCATCATTTGCTGGCACATTGCTGATGGAGGGGTCAAAGCCGCAGAGGCAGCATCTCCCCCTTCTTTATTTGGTGACGGGCATTGAACATCGTACCATTTCTTGTACATTTGGACCCATTGTTCTTCCAAAATTCCGACATCAGACATGCACTGGGTCTGGATAGTGGCTACTTTGAATAGAGCGGGAATTGATGCTCGAAGTGAATCTAGCAAATCGCCATGCTGAATCAATGAACCCAAAGCTCGAAATCCAACGAGGCTGATCATCAAATCCAGCAATTCGTCGTCTTCACTCAGTATCGAAGACAAGAAACGAGGTAAATTCCCTTCCACCAGTTGAACAATGACATCTTGCGAGATATCAGACGGTTTGACCTCGACGTCAGGCAATGCTACAATGTCTTCCAAAGGAACACGAATAGGTCGATGTGTGCTCAAAGTTAATTCAGAGGTGCCTAAACAATCAGTAAGATGCATTCCGTGGAAATAGAAAACCAGTGCCATTCTTTTGAAGTAATACTTCGGCTGCGACTTTGTCGACATCCAATGCTACGAGCACACCTTTGGCACCACGAAACATAACTTCTTGGGAGGACGAGCTTGACCGAGGAACAATTTGGACGCTCATACCAACTTGAAGACCTTCAATGTGACCACCCATAACACACAATACTGAAAGAGCTCGTGTTTGTTGCTCAAACCCTGACTAGATGCCTCAGCAGAAAATATATCGAAAAAGGTACCGAGGTTATCTTTCAGCTCTGAGAGAGATCGCATGAATACTTCTTGTAAAATCTTGCTCCAATCATCCGAGCAAAGCAATGACCTAAGTAAGAGAACGACTTCCAATCCGCATCCATGATGGAGCACAAGTGAAGGAGATTTTGCCGGAGTGTCGCCATTTACATGGGGAACCACATGCCCCAATAGATCCAAGAAGAAACTGATCAACTGAGGGGCATTTCTAGAGCTGTCATCTTCAATACACATGCATTCATCATCTGGTGCTTGAAGCTGTAAGTTTATAGGGGATATGTGAGGCAGTAAACGGCGCAAAAGCTGAAGAACGCGCTGTTGTATAGAAAATGTGCCTAGTGTAATGGTTAGACGTTTACAACAGGGACATTTCAATGCCTCGTTCGACAAGTTGGAGCAACAATCGAAGCCATCGGGCTGTTGAAAGATGTTGCCGGCAGATTGCAGCCCCACTCACCGAAAATAGCAAACTGCAAATTTGATAGCAGTACTGCTGAGGACCCATCTCTTCTTGGCAAGCATTATTCAATTCTGTGTACAACATATTGAATACACTCTTGCCAAGAGTTTCGGGGCCAGATGGCTGCCGCACGAGAGGAATCGCAGAGTTGGTGTCAATCACAGTAACTTCTTCATGACTACTAGTTGCAACTTGTGCAGCCAACAAATGTACAACCTATGTCGTTCATGCAGACATGCCGTAAAGAGGTTGTTATTTTACCTTGAGAGCAGCTTGAACAATATGTTTTGGGGCTGGATTCTCTGTCGATCGAGCTTCGTCTAAAACTGTCTGCAAAATGCGGAAAATACCCACTCGAGAAATGAAAGCGTGATCTTCTGGGTTGATGATCACTCCCCATGCTTGAAGAGCAATTAATTGCAGTTCGTAGTCTTTAGCCCATGTAGAGCGAGACAAAAGTGCACCCAAGTGACCATAGAGTTGTTCCCATGATTCGCGTACTTGCCGATGCAGAACGGTGCCAACTGCTCCAAGTCCATCTAAATAATGGCCATGCCTTGCTGTCGACGAGATATCGTCCAAAGAATCCAGAGTGAGCCACTGAAGAATAGCGCATAGACCACTACTCTTTTGGAAACCTGCTTCAAGGACAACGCGCATACAATTGAAACCAACCATACGCAAGTATGCTCTGGAGCAATTTTGTAAAATCATAGTCTCCAAGCGCTTCAGCTGAGCTGACGCCTCGATGAATCTAAACCAAGATGAGTTAGCCCAATGAAGTTGCCAACCCTACCTCGACACTAGCATGAGGATCTCTGAAAAGACTCGCTCGGGTAATACTTGACCACGAATTGGTTCAAGCTTGAGTAAAAATCGAGCACGGCGTGTAATTAGGTTTGCAATACCAGCGTATGACATTGAATTTGAATTCTTTGTACGAATTCCCCATTCAATAACTCGATGGGCTGTGCGCCATACATGCAAAATATTCTCCCCAGGACGGACGTCTTCGTGAGAAGTATCAATAGCTTCGATCTGAGTGTGCCAAAGCATTGCTGCAATCACGGTTCTCTTTGCCACCTTCATTGCATCACCTACTCAATGTTAGACGGCAATTGGTACAATTCGGCTTACCTCCCAATCGAACGAAGGCAGACTCTCCAGCATGTTTCGTCACGTAAGAATCAACATCATTGCGGCCAGCAATTAAGTCATGGAAAAACGAGTTCTGCTCCTCTGGTTCAGGAGATCCAAGCGAAGGTAGAACTACTTGAAACCATGGTAATGGCTGGAAGTTCAAAATGTATCCTTGCAAATAGCGGTTGATTTCTGAGGTGGGCAAGCCCCCAGCGAACAAACGACTATTAATCCATTCATCATATTCTTCGAGTGGTGCATCAGGAGAGCTTTCCTCTTCATCGACCAGTTCAGTGGGTGAATGAATTTCATGGTTAAGAAAACATGAGACATAGGCACCAATCAAGGTGGTGACAACCAAATGCAATATGCTACGCATGTGGACAGTCTTTGCACTTGAGCTTGTTGAAACAGTGCTTTCACCAGAAATACTACCACAGGTATGGCTTCTTGTATCTTCGTATGTCCCTAAAAACTTTTTTCCATCGATGCGGACACGACCGGTTACCATACAAGTACCACCTTGAATCCACGTTTCAAGAAAACTTACTCTTGTTCCTCTAATTGCTCCTTTCAAGCTCACAGCATTGTTTGATACTGATTGCCCAGTCAATGAACCATCCTCGTCTTGTATCAATTGGAGAACATATTGCTGAGCCGGAATACTGCCCGCGGCGCAGCTTCTCAGTTCCCAAGTTCCTGCAATATCCAGCTGTAATTGTCCAGTCAATTCTTTGTCTAGTCGCTTGGCCAATTCCATACAAGCCGGCAGCAGATGCCAGGCAAATTGCGTTCGCCACTGCGATTTCATTTGTGCCAGAGCACTCAACAACGGCACGCTCAGCTGTTCAATGTTGAGGACTTTGTTCGCGTAATTGAGAAAAGTTTGGAACATCAAATCTTTGTCCATGGCCATTGCAGGTGTTGAAGGAATCGATGCCTCTGTTGACGTCGACTTTTTTGGCTGGACTGGCACGATAGTCACTTGATCATCTCGTTGGTACAATCCAATTGCTGGGTACAAAGTGCCGTATTGAGTGAGCCCATCAAATGCAACACCCCAATCATTATCTTCATCCAAAAGTCCAAAACTCAATGCACCAGTGTCCGTATTCAAACGAATACGCACAGTACTTCCAGTACTGAAACCATCGCCATAATCACCACGAACTTTACTTCGATTGTGCCACAATGCTCGGGTACCAATGAGACCCCAGCCCAGTCGATCACCACCAACGTAGGTTGAGACAGAGGCTTCTCGAGCACAGACACCAAGAAATACGTGACCTTTCTCACATCGATCGAGCCGCACCGCCCACTCATGCAGCCCAGTGTTTGGTGCACATGCGTATGTGGATATAACCATTCCCCACTGCTTGGCTGTATGCTGTTTAGCACTCTGGTTATTCTCCACAAGTGTTAGTGTTTCTGCGCATCTTGTCGGGTCAAATTCAAGAGCTGTAGCCACTTCAACTCCTGAAACGTGGAACATGCCGTCTTGGAGAGAACGCAACAAAAGTAAACGGGGATTGTCAGGTGAAGCAGCCACCAGCGGCGCATGGGAGTATGCAGATGGTAAATTCACTGCAGGCTCATGCACACGGCGAAGGAGAGCGTCGACAAGTGGAGGCAGTTGGTTCCAAATTTGTTGGACTGCTGCTTGCTCTTTATCGTAGACTTGCTGGTAGAGCTCCATCACCTATTTTCACGATGAGGAGATATTTTCTCAAGTCAAGCCTACATTTTCGAGATGCAAATCAGCAGCACTCAGAGGGGTTCGCTCGGGAGCAACCAGTTGGCAATATTCAGCTACGGCTTGCAAAGTGCATTCACCACTCTTAAGTGCATCTCTTAGGGTAGCTGGAGCACAAGAAAGAAATGGCTTCGAGACAGTTTGGAGCATTGAGTCATCCACTCGAGTCAGATCAGGAGTTCGGAGTGGCACGAAAGGTAGCGCTAAATCTGGTAGAGCTAACCGTGTGCACAGAAGATCCAACTGGTAAGAAAGGAGTGGACTTGGATGAGTGGAGGCTTGCTCAAGTAACGACATTAGCAATTGGTGTCGATCGCCATGTTGTGGATAAAAATGGGCAATCCCTCGAGCCCAAGTAACTAGTGCTTGTTCCTGAATATGATCAAGGTACTGTTGTGCCATGGAGTGGTTTGACGACATAGGGGACGCTGAAACAAACTGTTCAACGATCTGCTTCAGCGCTATTAGAACAGGATTTGGATGTGTGATGGAATGACCCAAGCCAACCGAGGCTGGAGCGGTACCAACAACATCAACGTGAAATAAGTGCAGTTCCAATGCGTGCAAAAGGATTAAATGGCTGCAACTGATAACCTAAATAAATTGAGAAATGAGATCATTGAGAACACCATACCACGTGCTCAAAGTCAGAGGTCGGGGGAGCGACATGAGCCAAATTGGAGTGCAAAAGAAGAAAAGTCAATGGATGGGGAACGATTGGGCAGTTTGCTGGTAGGACCGATCGCTCGCAACTCTTCAAGTAGCTCTTGCATTCGACGAGAATAGCACCGATACAATACTGCACAATCATGGCTCCATCAACAAGGTCAGGTATCGGATCAAATAGAGACCAGACTTCTTCTGGCGAAAATTTTGCAGGAATTGCTTTCTCTTCGAGAGGTGGTGGCTGTTGCTCGGCAGATGGAGGTTCCTTTAATCCAACTTCTGGAGATAATGATAAGGCAATAGCTCGAGCCATGAGCACCTCTTCGTCAACGCCTTCATCCATGGGAATATTCAAGCTCATTTGGTCTACAAGTCTTTCTTCCTCTTCTTCCATGGCGTTTTTTTCTTCAAAACGACCCAATCGGGAACGTAATGCTGCCAATGGGTCTAATTGACCTTCCAATTCCATCACGCTGCTCATGAAATCCATCGACGCTTCTGTGGGACTTTTTTCTTCCTTAGCCTGTGGCGGTGGTATTGGAGCTGCATGACCACTCAACAATTGCAAATGAGATCGCACTGGAATTTGTAATGAGCTCCACGGATATGACGATACGACTTTAATCACTAACAGAAGTGCTTGAATAGATCGATCTGCAACAGCTCGGGCGATAAATCGAGCCAAATTCAACGCAGTCTCTTCAGCCGAAAGCGGTGCTAGCGAAAAATCTGGCTGGTACATGCTGGTCTCGGGCTTTTTACTGGAGCTAGGAGTTTTTTTCTTCTTCTTGCTCCTTTTATCCACTGCCTTTTTTACGGGCTCTTGGCCCGTAACAAGCGGATGGCAAACGATTGTGCCATATAGCACAGGATCCGTTTCTCTGATCGAACTCAAGAGTGGATGAAAGACACGCGGATCCACAGGGTCTTCCAATAATTGAAAATGAAGCGGTATCGAAGGTGGTGTTTCCGTCGGCGGTGGAGGTGGTGGAGGGGCAACCACTTCGTCCGGTTTGTCGTCAGCAGGAATTGACGAGCTGTCGCTATCCATCATATCTCGGTCCTCTTCGTTCAATTCAAGATCTCTTGTCGATGGCCGCTCACGGCGATGGCTTCCACCACTTAATGCAAACTCTATATCAGATTTTGCTTCCATGAAGAAGCGTGTAAGTTCCTCAACGCGCTGGCGTCGAGCCGCGTCCGACGAAATTCTCGCATCGTCTTTCTTGCTGCTTGTGCTCGACACCTTTTCAGGCGTCAATTTGACGCATTCTGCTTTTCCAGTCGTGCTGAGAACCTGGAGCGATTCCGTAGACAAGACGTAATCGCGATCTAAGCATAATGCAGCTAATTCGGTCTACACATCATCCCTGAGCATGGGACCGACGAGACAAAAAGTGCACGTACCAAGATCCTTTCAGATCGGCTGTCCGTTTCATCTTGAAGTAGTTCTGACGGCCCATTTACAAAGCGACCGTCGCGCTCGCCGTCTGGTGCCTTCATCAAAGATCTTCTTCCTGACCGCTCTCTTCTAACCTGTCCAATTGAATATACCTGTCAAAATGCATATTTTCCTTATCGATACAATAATCAAGTTCATATTGGCCATGTCCCATATTAACATAACGAAAAGAAAGCCGCATAAGGTCTTATTGACTAATTTTCAAGAGCCAAAAGAGACCTTCGGCATGACAGAGCTAAGTTCACGCAGCGTGTGAGCTTCCGGCGTCGTGTTTCTCAATAGCTGCCTCGAGATTCATAACCAGGAGCAAAACATACACTAAATTAGGTACATCTAGGAGTTGACCTAATTCAAGACAATAATTGTTTTAGTGGTACTAAATTGTCAATCGGGGGGAAACAAATGCCTCGCGAAGACAGTCCAAGAAAATAGTGCTTAGCGCTTGCGCTCCGGCCTTTACCAATATGTGAATAGTTGCCTCTTCAGCTTATGACGAAGTAGGTGAAAGGACCAAGCTTGACAGTGGCAGTTATTCACGCAACGACCCAACAACAATCACTACCTAAATAGATTGCAATATGCGATTCTATTCGAGCCTGGCGTTGCTAATTTTTGAGTGCCAAGCAAGAGTTGCTATAAACCCTCTGGCTATCCAAACGGTCTTTTTGCAATGCTTTAGTCTGGAGCAAATCGCTGTTGCGACTACAGGACGTCCAACTGTATTTACCCCGATCTCATGAAGCGAGGAGTACGGTTGCAAACCCAACTTTAGGCATCCCCACCGATAAATTCACATATTTGGTGAGCGCTAAGCACTAGGCCCGAAGTTATATGACCCTGAAGGGTGCAGACCGCATCGCCTGGTAAGGTTGGGATTTAGTAATACTAAACTAGAGCTATATATAGTGTTCATACTAATTCCAGTGGAAAGAAGTCCAGGCAGGATATGATTCAGGTCGTCGCTCATATCGAAATTCGATTCGATCCGCGACAGTCAACGACATGGTGGTGGATATCGCGGTCGAGTATGCGCTTTCGCATCCTTTCTTGATCCTTTTGGCTCTCTTTTTCGCTGCATTCGTCTCGAGTGGAGCTGTGAGGCGTGCTCTCTTTGTTGGAACGACGTACGTGACGCTCAGCCTGTGGTATCAATACCGTCAGTTGACCAAACCGAAGCGACCACCATCGTCTTCCTCTTCGTCAACAACCACCCCGCCGACTTCGTTGCGAAAATCCTCGGAAGATACCAGCGAACGCTCGGTCACAACAGACGACGGATCGTCCTCTGAAGCTGCATTCAAGCCCTCGTCGATCAAACGCACGAAACCGCGCAACTGGGCCGACTAAGTTCAATTTTGTTGGCAATGTCCATCCTTCATAGAGACGATAATGCAACTCAAGAAAACTTTTTGCATTTCTAAGGTTTTTTTCGGCACTTAAGAGTCTTTACGAGCTGCCTAGCGCGGCGTTTCTATCGTCAGATTCCTGCGGCCAGCATTTCGAGCTGTATCAAATCGAGAGGCAGTAACACCACAGGAGCGCGATAAAGTGACTTCGCGATCGACGAATGCTTTGAGCACACTCAAGATGCAATAAAAGACTTCGTTTATTCACCTTTTCGGACTCTAGATTGCTTTAAAGTGGCTGACGTCCTTCGAAGTAGAGGCGTTCGCTCATTAAAGGATCGATCGCTGGTATCAGGAGCTCGCATGAGGTATCTCCACTTGCTCCAAATGCGAGATTGCCAAATAAGAAGGCCAACCAGCGCAACGAAAGTTATACTCGATGACGTTGGCTTGTAAAAGTTGTATTGAACCCACGAGACGACAGCTAGCTCGGCAAGGAAGAGAGTGACGCCTGCAACTTTGTCATGAACATGGACATCAAGCCTTTTTTTACCGGTTCGAAAGAGAATGTAGCCGACCTGCCAGTCGCTTTCGCATTTCCGAATCCACCATATATCAAATGGAGACTTGACTTCAATCTCAGCGTCTTCGAGCAGCTTGACGTCATATTCCAAGTCGTGAGCGCAGTATCGTGTAATGGCTAGCTGGAGTACTGTGCACATAATGAGGGAAAGCATCATGCAGCAGATCTAAACCTTGAAATCACGACAAATTGGAACTATTCTTTCATACCGTGAGGGCTGACGTGACGCCATAAACCCAGAGAAGATTCAAGTCAATCCCGTCGGGAATATTGACATTGATGATCGAAACGAGTGCAAAGCCTCCTAATTCCGCCGCGAGTTCTGAGATCGCTGATAGATGATCTGCTCGTGTGTCTGCTTGTCGTTGTTCGTTGTCGAGCTTGGCCTACGGGGATGTCGTCAAAAGACGTAGGAGTGAATCTACATAGATTTTTTCTCGTCGAATGTCCTGCTGCCGCCACTCCCATTCGCGCTGCAAGTCGTCTGTCCGCCACTGCCGCTCCTGGTGCCGATGCTCCATGTCTTCCTTGCGCCATACTGCTTCGTTATTCTTGTCGTAGTTGCTAATCAAGCTATCAACGACCAACTCGGTCAGGAACGACGCCATCGATCCGCCACACTTTGGAGTGCGTCGAATCGGATTTGGCCAATCGTGAAGTTGCCAAAGTCGGCTTTTGATTGGTCCAAAAAAGATATAACACGTCTTTTCATCCCAATATCAACTCTAAAGTACGATAGGTACAGCACTGTTTCATAATACTTTCGACATATTCAATGACACTTTTGGTGCCAGATACACTTTAATTGGTTAAAATGAGATAAGAAATAGAGTTTATTGCTTATGATTATGATTTGGATATTCGTCGAATTAAAGCTTTGTTCAAATTTGCGCTTGATACGTGGATGCGAGCTCAGGCACTGCTTTGGTATGTTCGAGCTCAATTTAAGCAGCTTGTGTATGAATTTATTGAGAACACTTTGGACTAAAAATGCCTGGAGAGTTGTAAAGTTCTCCAAGACATTTTTTATTGATTCCACAAGGAGAATGAACACTATACACATACTCACTGCGAATCTGGCTGCTCCACGTGAAAAGATTCAAACTCAAGGAAAAGAATTATACCAAAGATATCCTTTGACGCCATCGTGAGCCAGCTCTTCCGTGCGTTGACGACTAGCATCGAAGCTGTGGCTCGCTGTCTAAATGAGAAAGAGACTGATTTGAGACTTATGAAGTCATCTAATAATGCCATGGAACCGATGATAAACAATAGAGAAGAAGACTTCGCGTTTGTTAAACTAAAGCAATGTCATTTATTTATAATGTGCATGGCCGCGAAGCATTAAATTAGTTGCTGTAATACTTTAGGACGTCATAAGTAATATGAAGCATAAAGTAAAACGCACCCATTTGCGTGTTTGACAGTCTACGGTAGTTTCCCCAACGTGAAGGACGTTTTTACGCGTGGGTGCTCTGTGTCTTCTGCTTGTTAAATGTCTTTGAAGTTACAATTGCGTTCGCGTAGGATCAAAACGACTCCTTCGCGGTTGTGTTGCCGCGACTCCATGGTGTACATTGATTGGAACTGGTGCAGGTTGAAAATGATCCCATGGAGAGTCACTAGGTCTTGAAATTCTACGATATCAACCTGGAGATTTACAGTACATGCAAGTTGAGAGCGCCATCAAATCGAAAATCTAAGTCATACCTCTAAGCCATGTATTGACATGGACTATGGCAAAGATAAGAGGGGCGGAGAGTATGCTGTAGATGCTTTGTTCAATATTTTCATGCCTGCACTCCATCTGCGGGCCGTTGCATATCAAAACAAAAAATTGGCACTGTAGAAGCCATCAAGAAGGACGTCAGCGATGAATGCGCTAAGAAACTTTGCTTGTGCGACTTAGGAATGACAGGGTATCGCACTATCGGGGGTTGTGCCATTTCGAAGTGCTAAGTCGGCATCCACTCGAGTGTTCCCACGACAGACGCATCCAGGATAAGTTATCGTGGCTTTTCTAATATTTTGGGTGCCCTCATGAAGCTGCCACGAAGATTTTGGTCATCTATTATGTAATCTCTATTTTCCGGATATATCCGGTGACGACTATTCGTCGCAAGATCGTCATCGTAATTGCCTGATTGGCATTTCAACGACAATGACTCGAGTAACCTGTCATTCAGTCATTGCATGAGCGTCTGTAGGTTTTAAAAGCTTCCTGTAGCTGTAGCCTTGGTTGTAATTTCATCAGCAACCGAGGAGAATGTCCATAAATTCTGTAAACATTAAAACAATACGTTGAATTAGTGGATAATAATCAATAATTTATACGAATTTGCGTACTTGATTGGGTTAAATATGCTATATTTGTATCTTGTCAAAACTCGATTGGTCCATGAAGACTGGCGTTGTGCTGGCTGTGGCAGCCGCGGCATCGATTGTGTCTGCCACGACAGCAGCAGCATATGTGTGGTATCGACTTCGCTCGACAGCTTCCAAGCAGGCAAAGGAAGAGCTGAAAGTGCTGGCGAAGACAGAGCGTGAAGGCCGTGTCCGATTGCAGATTGCACTCGGTGCTGCCCAAGATCGTATTAAGCTCTTGGAAGCATCAGCCAGCAACGACAAGCCAGCGATTCCACTCGTAACATTTCCAACGATTGGAACAATTGTCTCGCCGTACTCGACACGCAATGGTACTCCTCGCCAGCCTTCTCTCGTGGCGTCGTCCGTGTCAAAATTGGTATTGCACAAACACGTCCCAACAACCACACTATTGTCATTGAACGAATTCTCCCATGCCTGGGTCCTCTTTCACTTTCACCAAAACACCAACGTACACAAATCGTTTCAAAAGATCAAAGGCACGATCAAACCACCTCGATTGAATGGTCAATCTGTTGGTGTTCTCGCAACAAGATCGCCACATCGACCTGCGGCCATTGGTCTATCCCTTGCAAAGATTGTCAAAGTCGATGTCGACAATGGATTTGTCTTGTTCCAAGGCCTCGACCTCGTCCATGCCACGCCTATTGTCGACATTAAGCCTTACGTGCCTTTCAGCGACACCCCAGAAGACCATTTTGTTCCTAAGTGGGTGGGCAAAGAACACGCTGAAGGTGACGAGCCGCTCAAGATCACCCATGTTGTATTTGAATCGTCCTCGACCGAGTCATCTCTCGAGAGTGCGTACAACGATTGCAAAGCCACGCGAGCCAAGGTGTCAGGCATCGAGCTATACGATTCCTTCGACGCATTCACGTCCTTCGTCATGGAAAACTTAATGCTCGACATGCGAAGCACCCGCGAGCGCACAGACCCCAAGTTTGACAGCTACCGCGTTACTCTTTGTGATGTCGTCGTGCAGTATAAAGTCGTAGATGGTCCTGAAGTCCACATCACTGGCGGCTGCGTCCTGACTGAGGACATGGTGCAACCTTTAAACGAAACTTAGAGCTACTTCAGTGTAATTGCAATATATTCTAAACAACTCCAAATGAATCAATCGTTGTTACGCAGCAATATAAGCCGTGCTTGTGAGTGCCTGGACTAGCATTTCAGACGAATTTTGCGGGCAAATCCTTGTGCTGGCCGAGTGTAATCACTCGAGACTGTAGTGAACACTCCCACTGTCGACGAGGTCGTCAAGTTGGATATTCTCACCTCAGCTATGTCTCAACTTGAAATCAAATACAAAACTCAAGATAATCTTGTAGAAATCCTGGTGAGGTGAGATGTTATGAAGGTGGGACAGTTGAATTGTGTAAAATAAACCAAAGCCAAGTCGTGAACAAGCCCACTGTCTGTCGCTTTGCAACTCCATTTTTCAATTTACGATGGCGACGACTGAGCAATTCCACGCAATTGACACCCCCAAGGAACAATTTGGCCTGGGGGACAAAACGCTCCAGCTTCGAAATGTGCCCAAGCTCTCGATCGAGTGGAAGATAGACGAGTTGTCGGTCCAAATCAACAAAGGACGTGGTCAAACTGAGACGAAAACAATCCTGAAAAACGTCAACGGCGCTGTCTCTGCTGGCGAATTGGCAGTGATCATGGGTCCGTCTGGCGCTGGCAAGAGTTCCATGCTCGACATTATTGCAGGACGCAACAAGAATTTTACCGGCCATGTCACGGTGAACGGCCAGCCTTGGAACAAAGCGCTCAACAAGCGAGCGTGTTATGTCATGCAAGACGTTATTTTTTATCATACGTTGACGGTCGAAGAGCATTTGCAATTCCAAGCGCAGCTCCGTATGGGTAAGGCATATACTGCCGACGAACGCAACGAACGCGTCCAGTATGTCATTGACGAGTTGGGTCTTCGGAAATGCAAGGATTCTCAAATTGGCAGCGCAACAGTGCGGGGGATCTCGGGGGGAGAACGCAAGCGCCTAAGTTTCGCCACGGAATTGCTGACCAACCCATCGCTCTTGTTTGTGGACGAACCAACGTCGGGTCTCAATAGCTTCATGGCCGAGTCGGTTGTGCAACAAATGCAACAGTTGGCGCAGGAAGGACACACGATCTTGACGACCATCCACCAGACGTCTTCCGACTTGTTTGCACTCTTTGACTCGTTGTACTTGCTCTCGAATGGCCGCACGATCTACCACGGCAAGGCAGCCGACTCGGTCGCATACTTTGCCTCCATCGGGTATCAATGTCCCAACTACATGAACCCGACCGACTACTTCATGAAGCAAATCATCCAACTCGATCCTGAAGCCACGAAACGAGTGGAAGGCATGGTTTTTCTCTGGAGCGACAACGAAGCCACCACTTTCAAGCCGACACCTGACTTTGCGTCCAAGGAAGAGCTTGCAAACTACACAGACTCACGATTGAGTACTTGGAACCAGTTTGCTGTGCTTTGTAAGCGCAACATTACTCGTCTTGTCAGGGACCAAATGGCATTTCGAGCTCGTTTCTTCCAGAGCATTTTCATCGCAATTGTTGTCGGCCTGATCTACCTCTAGCTTGACATGAGCCAAAAAGCCGTGCAGAGTTTCTCCGGAGTGCTTTTCTTCATGACAATCAACCAAGTGATCGGCCCATCCAACGCTGAATTCCTCGGAGTTCCACTTGAGCTGCCGATCATGGCGCGTGAGTACAACGGCGGAGTGTACAGCACATCGATCTGGTTCATCGCGAAGAACATCAGCGAGCTTCCGATCCAAATCATCTTTCCGCTGGTTTTTCTTCTTCCGTTCTACTTCATGGTTGGATTCGGTGCGAGTGACGCTGGACTCTTTTTCACGTTCTATGGCTACATGGTGCTTCTCAACTCAGCAGCGACAGGGCTTGGTTACATGGTCGGTTGCATGGTCCGCCGCGTCAACTTGGCTCCAATCATCGGCGTTGTGATTGTGTTGCCGCTCATTCTTTTTGGCGGTCTCTTCATCAATACCGACGACATGCCAGACAATTATATCTGGTTGGAAACATTTCACCACTCAAGTTTGCCTACCGTGGTCTCATGCGAGCTTTCTGGTCGACTATCACGACGATTCCATGCTCCGCAGACGTCGCCACTTGTGTGCACTCGGGATTCCAAGTCCTACAAAACAATTCTCTCGACATAGCTTCGGTTGCTGTTGATGTTGTTGCTCTCCTTGGAATCAATTTTGGCTTTCGATTGCTTGGAATGATCTTTCTCGCGAGAAGTGTTGCCCAGCGCGATTAAGAGCATGACGAATCGTGTCAATAATATGTTTTTGCATTAGACTTCATAACACTCAATAAACGATCTAAACTTTTTCGTCAGTTAGCGCAGTTGACAGTCTCAATGACGTACCATATTCACCTGAAGAAGAGTAGATGTAGATAGCTTACCCCTTACAGAAATTGTGGAGTGGCAAGGTCAGTCTCGCAGTAGGCTGAAAAATCCGTTGATGTCATGGACGTCACCGAAGTCGCATATTCACAAATATTGGTGTCGTCTGAAGGCGTGGGCACCAAATTCCAATTGCTTGTTGCGCTTGTCGAATTATCGGTCGAGAGTTCGCTCCCGAAGAACATTATCGCCGAGTGTGGTGTCGTTGAAGCCTCGCTGTCGTCGAGTACGATCATCATTGGATCATACATGGTGTTGAAATCGCCAGAATCAAGCAGTTGACGCAAGGAGCACTTTGTGCAGACGTTTGTCAAGACAGGAAATCCATTTTGTTTGATCGTCCATGCTCGGTTGCAATGCCGACAGGTTACCTACAGCCCAGGTCTTTGCTGAATTGCAGCTAACGTGACTTACAATGCCGCATTTCCAACAATTTAATCGTTGGCTCCATCGCTTAAACTTTTTGCTGCACAAACAGCAGGATGCAACGGCATCGAGAGGCATGAGCTCTTCGATGTCCAAGCACGGAGTGCGACTTAATCGGTAGAAATCGATCGATTTTTGATACGTGCCGGACGCGGCTTTTGAGTGAAATCTCAGCTAGCCTTGGAATTTGTCCAAGCGAATTGTAAATCCACTCGGACTTGCCGACACCAACATTGGTATGCGTTATATACGTCACATCCAAATAGCCTCGCCGATTTGACTCGAGCACGACGTGGCCACTGCCGTAGTCGCATTGACGCACGAGGCCCAGCGTGTCCTCTAGGCTTGGACAGCATTCAAGGTCCACTGAGATGAGAGAACAGACCCAGCCGCGTCGAGAGCCGACGTAGAATTCGTGGTGGCACTACGATAAGAGCGTGACGTCGAAATGGAAATGTAATTCAAAAGTACCTCTAGGAGGCATGAATCTCGGTTCTGGAAGAGTTTGCCGCCCCAGCTTTCAAAGGCTCGCCAATTGATACCAATGCGTTCGTGAGGTTGTTCCTCACTCGGTTTAACAAGCGAGTACAGCACGACGCTATCCATGAGCCGGTTGGCGAAGCGACGACAATACTCCTTGGCTTCGATCGTTGTTTCGTTTTTGAACAACGCGACGAATTCGTCCACGGTGCCAACGACTTGCGTTGTACCTGCGTACATATACATCGTGCCATGCGTCGACACATGAACTTTGTCTTCTGCTCGGTAGATCTTGACATCTTTTTCGTCGGCACATAGCATCCAGTCCTGTTGTCGTTGAGCGCCTTGGACTTGTGCTTTGGACATTGAGCTGACCAAGTCCATCGAGTTGTGCAGAGCGAGCGTCTTGAGTCCAACAATTTCATGGTCTTGTAGCGATGGACAGATGAAATAGTGTTCGGAAGTGGCAACTGCATTTAAAAAATAGTGGAGAGATAGCACCAGTCTTCCTATGGCACGGTGGAGCTTGTCGTTGACCTCTTCCTTGCAGGAAAGGCAGGAGTTGAATATGATGTGCATTAAAGGAGCCAGGAAGAGGATTCTGTCCTTCGGGACAGTCCAAAGTGCCTTTTTGTGCCATTTCAATTGGGCCACCATACAAAAACCAAGTATAAACTCGAAAAATATCTTTTTGTGTCTTCACATTGGGGGACTTTTTTGCCATCTGTGTCTGCAAAGTGACGTTCGTCACAGTGTCAACCCACAACGGGACAGTTCATCTGGTTCCCCCGAGATTGGGCAATGCAGAAAAGCACCAAGAAGATTCGCAAGAGGAAATATCCCCAAGCGAGAGGAATATATCGTAGCTGCCTCGCGAACGATCAATGGACGAATGCTCAAGAGGTCCTGGCGACGTGAGTGCTCGTTGAGTAAATGAGAGACTTGTGACGTTATGTCAGGCATTGTGGCGATCCACGTCAACGTACGTCGGGCGTCAATTTTCACCCAGGCTTATCTAGGGCTTTCCATGACGATGGGCGTCAGCTGGATGGTATGTTGACGCCAAATATCCGTTAACAAGAGAGTGGGTGGGCGAACTCACTGTTCTGCATTGTTCGATAAGTTACAAGCGACGAATATTCTTCGTCAATCGCGAATCGGCAATATTGCAGGATTGTCGTGGGAAGGATAGTTAGTTGTCGGCGTTTATACACGTTGAGGAACTGCCTGAAGGAAAGACATGGCGTCATATCTAGCAAGATCCTCCCTTTCGTCGCGTTTCCTTTGAAAGAAGGTCCTCATACCTGCACAATAAATGATGACGCACACATCAACCAATCTTTACGACTTCATTGGCCAAATACATTGATGTGAATGTTGCAAAGTCAGGGTCTTTGCAGGGAAATGCTTTATCCACAACGTCAACACAAGATGTGACCTTGGGAATGATGAAATATATCATTGATGACTCGTAGGAACTCGAATTTACTCGTAACATCATGCTTGTACGTCGAGCCTCTCGCTTGTTTACGTTGGACAAGTCTGAAATCACATTGCCTTGAATGTGATGAACCAAGCTCGCTGATACACTCGGCTTCAGGCATGTCAAAGATATATCGAGCTAATGGACAATTTCTACGGTAGGTTGAAATCTATCAGTTCATGGCAGAGCTTGCAAGCCGCAACCCCTTGAATTGTCATTGTATTTGGCGCTCAGAGACTGTCAAGACTAGAGCAATTTGTTGGTTTATCACGTCGATAACTGGATGGATTCGGTCGGTAACAAGAGATTGTAATACACCGATGGCGTATATAAGAAGCGATCAGGTTGACAGTGTGAAGACCTGTGGTAGACTTGGCAAATTGGAAACTGAATTATCCTCGTTAATCAAACTATTTATCTGTACTCTCTCATATAGGAAGGAACTTCTGCGCTGAACGCGTGCCTTCGGCCAATCATAAACTTTAAATGCATATTTCATATCTGTTTGATGTTCTTCTCAAGTTCCCACGTTGCTTCGTGCTCTGGCAGTCCATGCCATTTCACCAAGTATTCCGTCTTCCTGTTGAACTGTCTCTTCTTCAACAGAGCTTCAACTATGAACAGCTCTTCGCCTTCGTCATCCAGGATGTGTGGCGTGACTTTTGGTATCGGACGTCCAGATAAGTGGCTGGAGTTCGGTACGTGATGCTTCAATCTGTCGACATTGAAGACATCATGCAAACGATTGATATTAGGCGGTAGCTTAAGTCGCATAGCGTTGGGATTGATGACTTCGAAAATCTCAAAGGGTCCAATGTATCTTGGCACCAGCTTGGATTTCTCGTTCTTATCTGCAAGTTGTGCATGCTTAAGAGGAATGTTGCGAGTGGCTAGCATGACCAAGTCGCCTAGCTTGAACTCGACACTTGAGCGTCTTCGATCATAGTAGTTCTTTTGGCGAGCTTGGGCTTTCTCCAAATTTTCTAAAGCCATTCTGATCAATTCTTGTCTTCTTTCGGCGAAGTTCTTCGCATACTCATTTAACGACTCCAATCCATTTAGTACAGGATTACGAAGTTTTCTACCCGTATCTACTTCAAAAGGCGTCAAACCAGTGGATGTTTGAACAAGCCCTTGATGAGCATATTCGATCGTTCCGAGATGCTTTGTCCAGTCATATCCAAGATAGGACACTTGACAACGTAGTGCATCTTCCAATGTGCGATTCTGTCTTTCTGTGGCTCCATCACTTTGAGCACGACCCGCAGTAGTCATCGAATGCTTATTACCCATAACTTTCATTAAACTTTGCCAAAACTGACTCGTAAACTTGGGATCTCGATCACTTATGATAACGGAAGGCAGTCCGTGATGTCGAACAACGGCATCAAAGATTCACGCCCTGCTTGTGGTGTATCCACGTTGGATATTGTTGCGCAGTACTTTGGTCGCTTTGAAGTTTTGTCGACACAAGTCATAATGGCGTCTTTGCCATTTGACACTGGTAATCCAGTTATCCAGTCTACAGAAACTGTATGCCAACATTCTTCAGGAGACTTAATGGGAATCATTCGTCCATAAGCTTTACTACTTGACTTGTAGCGCGCACAAGTTTCGCAGGTGGCCACGTAGAGTTTCACATCATCATCCAAACCGTTCCAATAATACCATTGGGAAAATAGCTGTGTGCGTCGAACGCCAGGATGAGCGGCAGTGTTTGCGTCATGACTTTGAGATATGATCTCAACCTTGAGGTAGTCGTCGTTGGGAACACACAATTTCCAAACTTGATCCTTCGTTTTGACGAAATAGAGACCATCTTTCATTACGAACTTTGAACTATCTTCAAACTCTTTCGACTTGGCGTAAGCACGAATGAATCGTTGTTTCATGCTTTCATCCATCTTTACCATGCTGTACGACACTTCTTCTGTATGGTTGACAACGAGGTGTTGAGGAACTTCGACATCGAGTTGTGCAATATGCAAATCCTCCCCCTCAAAAGAAGTGTCAAGCATAAGCGACAAAAGACGGGCATCAAGATGAGAGATAGATTCAACGTTAGAAGTCCATTTCAGAACATTTTGATAACGTTCAAAACAAGTTGAATCACAGTGATGAAGTGTACACGTTGTAACATGAACGTGAGATCGCGGTGGACGTGACAAAGCGTCAGCAACGACGTTGGTTTTGCCGGGACGATGGTGCAGAGTAAAGTCAAAACTTCTGAAAAAGTCCAACCAACGAGTTAACTTAGCAGTTAGCACCGGCGTTTTTAGAAACCATTGACATGTCGAGTTGTCTGTGAAGACATCAAAATGAGAACCATAAACATAAGTTCTCCATTTTGTTAAAGCCAACTTAATAGCATATAGCTCTTTCTCATGTGCTGGCCAGTTGCACTCAGTTTCTCCAAGTTTCTTCGACAGAAAAGCAATTGGACGATCATTTCCTTCATCATCTTGTTGGGATAACACTGCGCCGCAGCAGTATCCAGATGCATCCGTGGTGATCACGAAGGGTTTGTCAAAATCAGGCAACTGAAGCACAGGGGCTTGCTGCAGAGCAGCCTTGATTGTCATGAAGGCCTTGTCCTGTTGGTGTGTCCACTGCCAAGGGACACTATCCTTCGCCAATTCGCTGTTCGGGAACACTAGCTTAGCGTAATTGGCGATAAACTTGCGGTAGTAACCAGCCATTCCACAAGCATTTGATGATACCCAGATGCAAGGTCAATCTTAGAGAATATCCCACAACCATACATCTTATTAAACAGATCCTCGATGTTAGGCAAAGGTATCTTGGGAATCTCCGACTGTGAGTTCACATGGCGATAATCTAATACCCATCGAATCGGTGTGTTTGCAGTTGCAGTATTCAACCACACACTTCGTGAAGGCATCTTGCCGTTTTCGTCCTTCTTCGGGACGCCAAAGATGTTAGACACCCAGTCGCTCGTCGAGAGTTCAACCCAACCTTTCTTCTTGAGATCATCGACAAACTTGTCGAGCGACTCTTGCTCAACTTTTGCAAGTCGAAAGGGTGGACGATTCTGCGGTTTCGCACCGGGCTTCAACGTCAGTTCGAATTGGACGGAGCGCTCAGGTGGTAAACCATCGGGCAGTTGCGCAGGAAACACATCTTTGAACTCATTGATCAGCGATTCAATCTCAGGAGGACGTGGAGTTATTTGTGGTTCAACTTCACAAATTTTCATTATCCATCCAATTTCACTATCTTCGACTGAGATGGTGGAGGATCACCGTTCAAAGCAACAACTTCTTGGTCACGCCAGTCAATCACGGGGTTGTGTTGGCGGAACCAAGGTTGACCGAGGATAACGTCAAATTGTTTATCCTTCAAGTCCCATTCGAGCATGACAGTGTCTTTGAACGTGAAGAAGTCAAAGCATATCGTTTCTTTGACTTCGCGTGTCATCGTTGTTGGTGAAAGTGTTCCATCATATCCCGATATACGCACTGACTTGGAGCGGACGACATGTTTTCCCAAACCAGTTCGACACAACGAGTTTGTTGCTCCAGAGTCGATCAAGATCTTCACCACTTTCCCATTCATTACACCCGACTTTATCATAAGGGAGGTGTCTACTACCAGCGGCTTCTCGCTTTGAGGCTCAATCTCTTCCTCAGCTTCACTTGCGTCATAGTGTCCAAACGTCATGTACTCAACGTCTTCATCAGTCACTTCTTCATCATGCACTTCGATATTACTCTGGCGACTCGGCGCTTGTCCAGAAATGCGCCTCTTTGGCTTCTTACATCTTCTTGCAATATGACCCATTTCATTGCAAGTGAAGCATCTCGTGTTACTGTTATCACGCGGTCTACGATCTCCGCGGACGTTTACGTTGTCGACTTCCATATCATCGGGCTCACGGGCCTTCTCACGCACGTTGTTGTGGCTTTTGAAACTTCTCTGCTGGTCGGTTGTTGTTCCAGCGACCAGTCTTTTCTGTCTTCGTCATTCCCAAAGATACGGCATGGGATCGTTCAAACTCAAGTGCGGCCTTGATAGCCGTGGACAGTGTTTGGCACTGTCGATACTTCACTTCTTCTCGTGTCTTTAATCTCAAACCACGAATAAAGAATGTCACTTTGTCCCGCTCGGACATATCTCGAACATCAGTGCAAATGCGACAAAACTTTTCAATGTATTCAAACAAGTCTTTGCATCCCTTCTGTTGTAAAGCAAACAACTTGTCACGAAGTCGCTCTTGCAAATCATCTGGCTCGAACTCTTTTCGCAACGCAGCTTCGAGTTTGGGCAGCGTGTTGATGCTTCGTGTCCCCAACTCAGATTCACGTGTGGCAAGCTCTTGGTACCATGCGGCAGCTTGTCCTTTCAAGTTTGCAACGACCATCGAGAGACATCGAGATGCTGTTTTCGGTTCTTTCCAGTCCAAGTTCTTGGCGGCAAAGAAAGATTGAACACGGTGGATATACAATCCAATACTTTCATTAAGGTGTCCATGATAAGACGGCATAGACAATCCTTCTACACGACGTTCGACATCTGCATGTTGAGGAGCGGCAACAGCAGTTTGTTGGGTTTGGTGCATGGCTTGCAACTGAGCTTGCATAGCCTTCTGAAGCTCAAGCTGAGCTTTTTGATGTTCGTGTTGTTGTGCTGCATTTTGCTTTTGCAGCTCTTGTTGAAAGTTCTGACTTTGAATACGTTGATCTTGTGTTCTTGCTTGAGTCTCCAACAACTGATTGATCATCATTTGTTGTTGTTCTATCTTAGCCATCATACTTCTTACAATGTCTTCCATATTTAGATCAAAACAATTGTATTAAGTGATACAAATACAATTGGTAGTTTCCTTGCAATGTTTGCACTTGGGGGTTGTCTTTTGTTTCTTGTTTCCGGCCAAAATAGTGGAAAGTTTTCGGCCTATCAGCTCCTTTTGTTCTTCGATATTGAACTGGATATCGCCAAGGAGTTGGATCGTATGCTTCGCACGGTTGCAGTGAGGTGTCGCTTTCGTCAACTCACGAACAAAAACGCCTTTAATACGCTCAACTCTTAAAATTGCTTCTTCGAGATCGTGTCGAAGTTGGTCGAATTTCGTAGCAGAGCTTCTTCGAATCGATTGAGATACTCGATGTTTTCTTCGAAGTCCTTGCGCTTGATCAAGGTCTTCTTCTTGGGCATCCAATTGTCTTCAACGCCCTCGGTACTGCGCACGCTAGTGTCTCGTCTCTTAACCACTCCTAGCGATGCCAACTAGGACGAGCGCACGGCAATGCACAGACTTTGGAGGGTTCTTCTCCAAAAACGCGACTCCAGAAACTCGGCACAAAGGTAAACAAAAGTTTACCACAAGACCAGAGATAACGGAGGTTCTTCCTTGAACGCGGCGGGAAAGGGCAGGCACAAACAGGCAGGCAGGAGCAGGCAGGCAGGCAGGCACGGAGGGACAGGCAACGGCGCAGGCAGGCAGGCAGAGGCGGTTCTTGGAACTCGGAAGGCTACCAGATGTGGTAGACTTGGCAAATTGGAAACTGAATTATCCTCGTTAATCAAACTATTTATCTGTACTCTCTCATATAGGAAGGAACTTCTGCGCTGAACACGTGTCTTCGGCCAATCATAAACTTTAAATGCATATTTCATATCTGTTTTCGCCATCGTATATCAGTCGTAATCAACTCGAGAACTTTCTAGAATATTCTAGTGATTCGTCTATTGCATCACTACAAGACCAATTGGAATGGAATGTTATGCATTGTTTGAAGGAATTACATACTACAATGGTTCTGCGCTCACTCGGCGCACTTTCATTTCCGCAAACACGGGTTTCACAACAACACCATTGTACTTGTGGCGTAAGTCCATCTTGGGCATCGGTTCAAAGTCATACTTGCTCACGAGAAGGGCGACAAGGACGAGAAGCTCGGCCATGGCAAATCGCTGTCCAATGCAATTCTTGGCCCCCGCACTGAATGGCATGAAATGAAATGCATGCGATTTCCCATTGCGAAGTTCCAAGTCGGCATTCCATGCTGATGTGCCTTCCACGAAGCGATCTGGAACAAAACTTTCAGGAGTTACCCAGTATTTTGGATTGCGATGCATGACAGCCATAAAGGTTTGAACGACGGTGCCTTACGAATTTCAAGTTAGTCGCTTCTATGCCCTTCTTATCTTTGGAATAAACGTTGTCGAGCCGTCCGACATGGGCACATAGTCATCGCCAGTGGACTTTCGATGAGCAGTGGAAGCAATCGATGAATTCAAGCGCAAACTCTCATGAATGACTGCTTGAGTGTATTCAAGCTCTGCCACGGCCTCCCACGAGCTCAAGGAACCATATTTTGCAATCGCTTGACTGTACTCTGAGCGCATACGAGCAATATTGTTTGAGGGTAGGAGGGCAAAATTCCAAAGAGGAAGCAAAGGGCGCTGGTTGTAGTTTCATGGGCGACAAACACGTTCGTCACGGTATGGGTCAACGCCTCTTGTGGAGTCGCGCTCTCAAGGATCAAATCGAGCAAATCTTGGGGCTTTTTCGTAGCTAGCTCTTCCAACTTGTCGTAGATCACGTTTGATAGACACTCCTTGAGCGTCTTCTGGGCCGCGCGACGTTTGATCAAGCTTGGGAAGGGTAATTTGAGAAAGCCGGGAATGGAAAAGATCCCAACGGCGAGCAGTGGATTCAGTTCAACCATGGATTCCTTGTACGCTTCAAGGGCAGTCGGTGTGGCGTCGAAGTCGAATCCAAAGATGGACAGTCCAGAGATGGAGAGCATCAATTGGGGAAAAACTAGGATCGATGGCAGGAGCTGACGGACGTGAGATCTTCCACTCAGAGAGGTTGACAGGGGTATCGTGATCACAAGCTGGCTCGAGAAGCTTTTCGCTGTACCGCTGCGTCTCGCTGGTGAATATGTCGACGAAGGATTTGATTTTCAAGGTTGCGAAAATCGGATTGAGCAATTTCCGATACGCATCGTGTTGTTTTCCTTCCGCGCTGAGCAAGCCGTCACCGAGCATTGCATCCTACCCACGGTCATCGATGACAAGCAGTTTCCCGTACTCGAAAGTAGTCCCTTCGGATAGGCTCGCGTGGATAATTGGCGTTGTTCGTGACAAGAATATGCTTCACGGCCGTTGGGTCTAAAACTTGGACACAATGGCTGAGGAACTTTCGCAAACGCACAACACCGCCGTATTGCTTGGTCCAGGACAAGAAAGGCTCTGGATAGAGTCCTGTCGTCTTCCATTTCGCCATGCTTCCCCAAATATCAGATCTAGAGATTTTCATCAATATGCAGGGAGAACAAAGTCGAACGTACGCATGCCCCAGCAAGAAGCTTGACGGCGCAGGCCCTCCAATGTGGTTGAGCTGGTACGATTTCCATGCAAACTCAAGAAGAATAGGCCCGGAGACAATGACGACAGCCACGGCAACAATCGTGGTTGTGTCGGCTGTAACGAAGTCTGAGAGATTATTTGAAGCGTTTGCTAGCATGATTGACAATGCTAAAATGATAGTACAAATGCTTCTGCACATGAATGATTCTTTGAAAAAACTGTGTCTCGTAGATTGAGAGAAAACGCAATTGTTGTTTGCTGTTGAAAGTAGCGACTGGAATATCTCGTGTGCCCTTGGCTGTACTGGACCATGCTGCAACCTTCTCTCCGGGGAAGGCAAACTGTTGAAGAGTCGAAAGCTAGAGAATTAGTTATTTTACGGCTTGGTGTACAGTGTAGATGATTGAGTAAAAGAATGAATGAATCTGATTGGTTCAAATATAAGGGTGCGTCTGGCAAAATTTCAAAATCAATATGCCATTTTCAGCCAAAATGGGATCAACGATTTATGGCATATTCAAAATGGAGGTTTTACCTCCATTTCGTAAAATGGCATTTTGGGAGCCTCCAGTGAGTATATCCCAACCCAAAATTTTGGACTTAGTGCAAAACTCTTGGAGATAAACAAGTTCATATTTTGACCTCAATTATTGAATTTGGCCTCAAAATGCCATTTTGGGCCCATTTATTGTAATATTTTCGGTTGCCAGACGGGCCCTAAAGCATTTTGATTGGCTAAAAATGAAAAGTTCTTTGATTGGCTAAAAATATGACAGAAATCTGATTGGCTAAAAACATGAACAAACCTGAATGGCTGGTATGCCCCCAGTCAGGGGCATTTTGGAACACCTGATGAGTTTTGGACACCTGATGCGCTCCAGAGAACACGACGAGGTCAGCCAAATTCGATGCACACTCTGTGGACTATTGCGACACTGGTCGTCATTCATGGATGAAACAACAACCATCCCTTACAAGTCCTGTTTACTGTGCAGGATCAAGCGAGGACGTTGAAAAAGACTTTACTTGTGTTGACTAAATGTCATTCGAATTGTTATGTATTTACATTAATTAGATCACAAAATATTCAATTAGAATATTACATATAAAACTATTTAGACACTGTGGTATTTACACGCTTGCGTTTTGCACGGGGGCTCCATTGCTTTCTTCATCTTCAAGTTCGGCAGCAACCGCAGCATCGACGTTTTCTTGTTCAAGACCCATGGCTTCAAGATGACCAATTGGTAACGCGTCGCAAATTGCCATAAGCATTAACATAACAAGCTCATCTTTTTTTTTCTTGGGTTGAAGGCGCAAAAATGCCAGAGTTGCCACGCGCTTTTCTTGTGAGCGGTTGGGGAACGACGGGAAGCTTGTTTCTTCAAGGCAGTCGTCATCGCTGTCGTCATCGCTGTCTTTGTTTTAGTTGTCATCATTCGTAGTAGTCGTCCCATTCTCTGGAAAAGGGTGTTGGGCAGAAGGGTCTCTCACCTTCTTGGTGAAATGTCGGCGGACAAGGCAGCTCCAAGGACGATTCTTGTGTTGGCCATCAAAGTGACCCTTGATATACGTCGAAGAAATGGCGTTCTTGTTGGAACAGCCAGGTACGCAACAAAAGAACCGAGGTCGCACCATCGACAATCTTAAAATGAAAGAAATCCATTACTTTACAACTGGCATAATTTAAACAATTCACATACAATTGTATCGTATAATTGGTACAAGAATTCACGCTCTGTCAGCCTCTCGCAGCCACACATTGTCACTTGTTCTTTGGCGTTCATAAAACAATTTGTTTTATTTCAACCAATAAAACTTCTGTTTTTTATATCCAATCAGAAACGCAAATTCTTGGACCCAACCATCTACACTGTACACCAAGTGCGTAGTTTAACGGAGTCAGAAAGCTAGCACATCCTTTCGCGTGGCAGGTCGTCAATTGTTGTTGCGTGGTCGTAGTGGGATACAGGAGTCCCCCAGTTTCGCTTCAAGCAATTTTCAAAATTTATATTGTGTGTTCTACTCAACCGGCGATTGGTTGAATCAACCGCCGGAGAACCGCCAGACCTCTGAAATATAATGCAAATATCAATTTTAGAAGGTTATTTGACCCTTGATACACGAAATCGATGAAGCATTGTCGCTGCGCTGGCGAGGCCAGTGACCTCTCCACTCAACGTGAAGAGCGCTGAGTAATGTGAAATGCTCTACGAGGTGAGGTCGCCCTGCGAAGTCAATCAGAGTCATAACGTTAGAGATTTGTAGCATTTTTTCATACAAACTAAGGTCAGTTTTCAGCCAACCAATTGACAGTAAAATTATTTTTAGCCAATCATATCGTCTGGTCGATATGCAGGTGATTGGAAATATTGCCTGAAATTGGCAAATTTGGACGGAAATCACAATATCAGGGTACATTATGATTGGAAATATTATTTTTCAAAGGTTTATCCAATTAATATTCGGTACTGTCAAAAATAAATAAAAACAAATAAAATAATATTATACAGGATATTAGTTTGGAAAGGGAGGCGAAAACTGGGGGACCACTGTAACAACTAAACTCAGCTTATCTTCAGCTGGATCCCATAGAAAGTTCAAGATAGTTTTGAGATGAATGATGATATTTGGTGTATCGTATTCGTATTGGGTATTTGTATTGGCGATACATACTGTATTTCTAACCTTCACGTCCAATCAAATTCTTCCATCTCCATCCTCCTTCATTTTGAAATCTGAGAGATCGAGGATGCTACGATCTCGCAGACAAGCGAGCGAGAATTAATGACTTCTGCTTTGGTTTCCGTGTCAGTGGTATGGAAGTATGTATTATGACTTATGTCTCACTATGAATTGATTAGATTGTCGAGTCAAGACGCAGCTTCGACCACAGTTTCAAGGCTCCTTCGACAGCACCAGTTGGTCCTCGTTTTCTTTCCTTGGTGTCGCGATTTGCCTGGATGTGGTCCAATATTTTTGACTGTATTTCAACAGCCACAGATCTCCAGAGCTTCATTTCATTCTCGGTTGGTACTCTGCTGGGGGCTTCATCATCATCTTTTTGATAGGATAGAATTTTTCAGCAATTCTAATTGCTTGAATAACACGGTGTTGTACTTTGTTGTTTCGTTCTAAAGGTATGCTCCATAATGACTCAGCTAAATATCTCACAATCAAATCAGAGAATTGAATATTTGCCAGTGATGTAAAATCGGATGGCCAACTTCTGACGTGTCCTATGTTCAGGATATTCATGTATGATTTTTCAATTCCTTGATCACTCGATAAAGGGTAGACATTTGAACCATTTTGTACGAGTAAATTGTGAATAGATGCCAGTTGATTGCTCTGCGATTTCACAAGATTTTGCAGTTCGAATGTCAAACCTCGAAGATTTAAAACTTCTCCCATCAATGTACGATAGCCCAAGACGAGTTTTTCGAGCACATCGGAGAATGTGTTGGCACCAACAAAATGCTTAGCAATATCGTCGTTTGGTAAATTCTGGAGGATAACAGAGGTCTTAAGTTGAGTCAAGTTGTCCATAATAAACTTCGTTCGTATATTTTCACCCCATTTTAAAAGAATTGCGAGCACAATGTCTTCGGTGTCACAAAATACTGCTTGGCCTGCTTCAAGCAAAGTCTTATGGAGCATGTGCTTCTCACATGCATGCAACGTATCTCGTAAGTACATTAATAGGGCAGCTGTCATTGCATTTGCAAACGATCAATTTGATAATCTGTCCATAGTAAAACCAAACAAGCTGTCCACAAAAGTGCTAATTTTTATTTGTTCAACAGGATCAGACGATATAGCTTCCAATGAAGCAGAGAAAACTCGGAGGTTAGGCTGCTCCCATCCACTTAGAGCTCGCCCAACTGTTTGATCACCATGCCAAGTTTCAGACAAGTACTCCATCAATTTTGAAAAACTCTCCACAGCCCACTGCCCCCTATGGGCTAAGTCGGGCAAAGATACTTGCTGATTTGAGGCTGCCGCAATACCAGCACCACGACGATTTAAATGGACATTAATCTGGGGTTAAATCATTTGAGCCACTCAACTTATAGATAGCCTAGGGTATGTTTAATTTAAGACTAGTGTCTCCAAAAGATCACCTTCATCAATCTGTTAATGTATGCTGCTGTTTTCAATTCATTCGAGCCTTGCCCCATGTGATAAAATATTTTGTCGGATGCTGAATAACGATTGCAAACAAGATGACAGGCAAGGGAATGAACCATATCAATTTGCCAAATCAATGCAGAAGGAAAGATCGATAACGAGTGCTGTTTTGAGACTTTTCGTCGAGTTATATCACCTATGATAAATCCATCCATCCATGTAATGTCTTGATATCGGATATTGCCCACGTCTGAGCCTCGCCCTATCGATGCCCACTGTGCATTGAGCAGTGTGCGATCTCCAAATGATTTGAGATCATTCTGTCGAAATAGAATTTCTCCAATTTGTGTCAGGTCATGAATTGTCTTGGGTGGAGCTTGATCCTTTAATTTAGTGCCATCTACGCTAATGTATAACAAATATAATATAGCACACATGTCTACCTTTTAAGCTTTTCAGCACGTACTGTTTTGCCAATTGACGACGTGTATTTGAATACCAGCCCGAGTTGTCATTGAAAATGCTCGTTTTGAACTGCGTCTCCAGTTGACGACGAATGCAGCTAAGGTAATTCATGGATGTTTGAAAACCTATCGTAGTATTGCTGAGTAAGAAAGAGCAGAACTTGCCAATTGTATCTTTTGAGACTATCTCTACTGGAATGGTCTCAAAAGATTGAATTGAGGGCCCCAGGAATTTCATGAATTGCTTTCTGGCTGACTTGTCTTGGCGACGGCTAGAATCTCCAAGCCGGCTGTCGTTGATGTCCTGGACATTCAAGAGATCCGCGACAATCGCGTCGACATCGGGGTTGTCGAGTTCACCAGGCTTTGATAAGAGATCTTTATGGCGCTTCGAGACGTGTTTTCTCGGACGCGACTCCTCGTCGCTGGACATGGTTGTGACAATAACAGTTCTTATTGGTCAGATATGTAACCAATCACTATAAATATGCTACTCTCAGCTGAAGAAGACCAGATACACTGTAGTATGTGATTTCCATGATTACTTCACAGGTCAAGCGCGTTCTGAAGTGCATGATCGATACGAAAGCATGGAGAAGATGGCCTCTCGTTACGAGACAGTATTGACGACCTGCCTTTCACTCACGGCGCAAGATCTCGCAAGACGTCGAGGCGGTCAATGGATCGAGATGACTTTCAAAACCCTCGTGCAGTGAGACCAGAGTGACTTCAGCTTCCGATGCGTATGACGAAGGGTGTCCCATTTGGGTACAGTCTTCGTACCTGTCATTTGTGCAACCCAGTGTACAACCTTGTTTTGATTGGAAGAAAATATTCATTATTTGACAACCTGCCCTGATGAATCAAAGTCGTAAAGTGGCGGTCCGCTCGAAGTCTGACGAGTATGCTTGATACTGACAACTGGCGTCCATAAGCATTGTAGACTTTGTCAATGGCGACATCACTCGTGTATCCAGCCCGCACAAGGCCAGCCACAGTGTCCCAAAACACTTTTCGCCTTGAGAAAGCGAACTTGTTGGCTCCTCGCTCCGCAGCCGTGAAGTTCTTTGCTGGTTTCCGTCCACCACAGCCAAATTCATACTCGTGCCACAAGTCAAACAAATCTTTTGGTCTTTTTGAGAGCTGGACTGAAGCGCTCGCTTTTCTTGCCGTCTCGTCGTTTCGCATTGTTCATCATCTTGGCTTAGTCGCATCGATACAGTAGCCACGGGACGCATTGTATGACGGTGTAGGATGGCGGAGAATCTATCGAGGTCTCTCTGAGTGTCGTGTCTCGCTCGTTGGACCTCATTCAATATATCGGTCATGTAGCGCTTAAGCGAAAAGATTTCTGAGTGGAGCGCAGCAAATTGTCGTCGATCATGTTGACTTGTCGATGTAGTAGAGGCTCCAGCTTCGTTTACGTTGGCATGGCTGTCGGTGGGGATCTCACTGAGCGTGATAAGATGCATCTCTGAGCCGTCGCCGACCACGTGAACCTGTTCCCGCACTATTGGATTGACTTCACGATTGCCTCCTGCGTGAATATATGCTTGAATCGTCCATTCTTGTAGCGCAGTGGGGAGTAAGGCAGAGCTATAGATTTCCTTTGATTCAAGCGCCGCCCAAAGTAAGACACAGCCCAACGTCTCAGCCACGGCCTCGCCAAAAACTCGATTGGAGGTTGGAGCCTCTTCGTTCACAATGATCTCTCGAGTGAGCAATGATAAACCATGTTTGAGAACATAGCGACATGGACCATTTGGGCCAGCAAGTACTGCAGCAGCACATGCATCTGGATAGGGCTGTGTATTGTCAATGTATGTGTCAACCATGGCCTTCCGAGTGCGCCATCTACCTCGACGATTTACATAGTCCTTAGTTAGACCACTCCGACTTCCGAACGTCGCAGCGCCCTTTCGCAAGCTATGCGTGCCCATGTTTCCTGATTTAATCTTGCTGAATGAGGCATTCTCCATTGCAAGTTGCAAAGCTCTTCGGACAACACGGTCGCCATCTTTAGGATTTCCATAGACAAACTCAGAGTTTGCCACCGCTAGTGTACATTCAATATATACAGCCAACATGAGAAGTGGGCACATTTGTGGATCGCTGCTCCCAAATACAACTTGCTCGGGTGCATCTCGCTCCTCGAGTATATTCTTGGACCATCTCATTTGACATATAAGCGTCGACGAATGATGTATATTTGACGAAAAGTCCTCGAAGCGCAGCTTTATCATGTCGTCGATTCGTGCAATTAAATGCCATTGCATTGTAAGAACACTGCATACAAAGTGGCTTGTTGGTTTTGGACTCGCAGCAACGATTGATAGCAGATTGAGAAATTCTGGATACTCGATGGGGCGCCGTGCATTGCTCATTACGCCTTCACGGCGAACTTCGCTCTTTTTGACCCCTTTGATAATTTTATTCACCTCTTCAGCACGAGTGGAGTTGCCATGCTTGGAGATAGGATCCCACTGGAGAGCACGACGTGGCATGAATGATGAGATCGCTTTTTTGTCAAATTCTAGTGTCGTTGAGCGTGCGTGCGTAGGCTTTGCGTTTACTGGTGGTGTGTCTTCTCCATACGCTCGTCGGTTTAACCATCGACATACGTCAGCTGGCGTAACACTCAGCAGCATCTCCGTTGTGAATTCTTTGTCGGACGTGTAAGTTGTGTCGTCCTTCATGGACATGAATCGTACGAGGATTGATCGGTATCGGTGGTCTCCCATGTGTGCGCAAGTGATGAAGTGAGCTCGCGTATTGGCTAGCTGCACGAACGTACTGTGGCTCATTTGCAACCAGTGATGAATGACTCGATCTAATTATACTTTCAGGTTGCAAAACGCTCCGGATAATGCAACACAGTGTGCAATCAATGTTGCAAACTGCATTGTGAGATGTCGTCACTGTGCACTGCCGCTTTGTTGACGGTACAGTGCGAAAATGGAGAAACAGCCAATCAAAATTTTAGAATTTGGAGATTTACAACTTCGGTTGCAAATGGCTGGTAAAGTACTAGTATTGGCGACACGAAACCGACTGCCACCTCCTCAATGAGAGCATTCAGCATGCTTCAATCTCGTCGTAATTAGAACGAGTTGAGACTTTAATCCTTGAACAGTTTGATAAAATGAGAAGTCGCTGACGCGTGTCGACTGTCTATTTGAATGCAGTGTAGATATCTCTTTCCTTGGATATGAGCACTCAATTCTTTGGATGTCATGGTGATACCTATCGTTTCCACTTTCTCCAATTTGGCAAGTTTCCTCTGCTTTCGTACTTCCTTACTCTGTGACGACTTATTCTCAATGCGGCTTTGGCAATACGCACGAGGCATCCCCACGATTGATTCTTCCAGCCACCCGAGCATTATGATTGTGATGGCTTCAAGCATAACCAGCATTGGAACGACTGTCATGTTGGATCCTTGCACTCTCTGCAAGTCTGAGGCCTATCCGGTCCTTGAGTTTTGCGCCTTTCGCTGTGTGAGTCGATAGAGAGATTAGAGATTGTTGCACACCTACGCTCAATCAATGAGGCCATGGGTGTCCGTGATAGTAACAACAATATCAACTGCAGGTTGATGATACTTCAGCGTCCAGACGTCCACAGTGTGATTTTTTCTGTGTCAACGACGCCTTCAAACGCTGCCAGTCTTCAAATGCAGCCTCTTTGTATATATTCTTCTTTTGCGGTCGCTTCGTTGACCTGTTTGGTCGTTCTGGTGTCCATAGTCACGCCAAATCAACCATATCGAGGGGCCACCGCCGTCGAGCTTCCTTTTTGGTCATTTGTACGAGAGATTTCTACATTTCCTTCCCTAAGAAACTGTAGGAATCAAGCGTATGCCAATGCCGTCAAGTGGAAGACCCAGGACCACTACACAGAATCATTCTTACCTTGGACCAAGCAGTATGGTGGAGCTGTCCGTTTACGAAATTTTTTTAGCTCCTGCTTCATCCTCACTGATCCTGCAGCCGTGCAACATGTCGACTCTTCCATTTAGAATCAATTTCTGGGCGATGGATTGCTTAGCGCCGAGGGAAAGCAGCAGTGCTCATCAACCAAGCCCAGCATTATTGTGAAAGTTATCTCGACTCCGCGTGCGATAGCCAAACGCCAGTCGGTCTCTCCACCGGTATGAATGTGCACCGCTATATTCCTCTCATGGATGTTAGTGTTCCCCCAGTTGACCGTATCCATCGCTAGTTTGTCAGTGTTGGGCGTCGACTTTCATGCAGCGCCCACGCTACTATCGATAGAAACGTATGAAGAATGCATGGTGCCGTTGACTCCGTGGGTGGCAATTGGAACCTTTTGTATCCCTTGCTTTTTAAGCTTTCCCTTGCCAAGTTTGATCAAACGTCGCCAAGCACATGACACGCTGAGGGAATACTTCACGAAAATCATATACGACAAACTAGCAGCCCCGCCAGCCTCTGGTGAATCCAAGGATCTCCTCGACCTGATGCTCCTCACCTCGACCACTGAGGAGGCTATGACTCATGTTTTCACGCTTATCATGGCGGAAACGACACTGTAAGCACTCTCGGTTATGGTTTTGGTACTTTGGCCTCGTATCCTCAAGTTGTTGCTCTCATTCGCGCCGAACACAGTGAAGTTATTTCAAAGCATGGCTCGCTGAGCTCATGGAAAGCTGTGAGCGAGCACCAATATACTCGTCATTTTCGAAACACTGCGCATTCATACTGTCCTTTACTCAACCATGCAACGAATTACGTCAGCCGACGACCATCTCCGTATGCTTGGTGGCTCGAAAATCTTCGTTCTAAAGGTAAGGCTCTTTGCGGCAACTTTTAGCATGAACGACAGGATACATACATCCTTCCCAGTGTGATGCACTGCAATCCAAAGCACTGGACCCACCCAGACCGCTTCAATCCCGATCGCTTTGTCGAAGGAACGCCAGAGTGGAATGCTTGGCGCTGCGGCATAGTAAATCACACACGCGTGGTTACGCCTCCCATTCAGCTCAGGAAGCAAGGATTGTATTCCACAGAGGTTTGCCCTGGCGGAGCTTCAAGTGATTGTAGCTCATCTGATACGACTTTACACCAACGCCCAAGATGAACTTGCGCCATGATTTCAATCGCATGGTGCTCAAACCAGTGCAAGTGGAAATGACCGTGCATCGAGTGTGCGCTTAATGTCAATCAATAATCGAAGTCGGTCATGGTGTTGGATTGTTCTTCCAATGTCTTCATGTGCCTTTGCTAAGCGTACAAAGTGCTTCTAGCGATCTCAACACAGGCGTCTAATGGGAGTTGATGCATGTTGTTATATTTTGACTTTGGGTCAGACTTTCAGATCCATCACTCTTTGTTGATGTTCCGTCGACCTTTGGAATCCTGTCAACTTCAGTTCATCCACAGGAAACAACCAAATGCCAATCACCTCCCAAACGAATCCAGCCGAATCCATCGAATCTCTCTCGATGACGTGGCAAGATAAGATCCTAGCCTAAATAATCACATTCAACGTGTAATCAAATATCTCATTTGGGGCAGCAGCATGACTTTGCACTTGAGATTGCCTTTTGACCAATTTGACGTTGTTTACAATGAAATGTGCATTTACTGCTCCTCTCGACGTGCTAATGATATTCTGTTACTGAGGTGAAATGCAGGCTTTGTGGATAACCTCGCGAATTGGAGATCCACATTCGCGATTCCTACATTTGTTCCTAGAGTTTCCTCATGGAGATTGGTCAACTTGACGTGTGACAAAGACTCTGGAATGATGAACTCATGTGAAGGTCGTGAGATCTTGACGGTCAACTCCCTTTCTTGAGGCTCATTTTCGAATCGAAGATGGCGACGACAAGTGGAGATTTTCACGCGATTGACACGCCAAAGGAAGGATTCAACCCTGATGGGTTCGCCACAGATCATACGCTTCAGCTCCGCAAGGTGCCAAAACTCTCGATCGAATGGAAGATTGACGACTTGTCGGTACAAATCAAGAAGTCCCGTCGTCAAATCGAGACGAAAACGATCCTCAAGAACGTCAACGGGGTCGCCTCTGCGGGAGAACTTGTCGTGATCATGGGACCATCAGGTGCTGGGAAGAGCACGATGCTCGATGTCATTGCTGGCCGCAATACAAAGTTTGAAGGGCACGTCAAAGTAAACGGAGAGCCATGGAACAAGACGATCAACAAGCGAGCTTGTTATGTCATACAAGACGATGTCTTCTACTATACACTGACTGTTGAAGAGCATTTACGATTCCAAGCACAACTCCGCATGGGCAGATCCTACACAACACAAGAGCGCAATGAGCGTGTTCAATATGTGATTGAAGAATTGGGTCTTCAGAAGTGCAAAGACACTCAAATCGGCAATTCCGTCGTCCGCGGCATCTCTGGCGGTGAACGCAAGCGTCTTAGCTTCGCGACGGAAATCTTGACCAACCCATCGCTCCTGTTTGTGGATGAACCAACCTCTGGCTTGGACAGTTATATGGCCGAATCGGTGGTGCAACAAATGCAAAAGCTGGCGCGCGAAGGACGCACGATCTTGGCCACGATCCATCAGCCATCGTCTGAACTCTTTTCGCTCTTTGACTCGCTCTACTTGCTCTCGAATGGTCGTACAGTGTACTATGGCAAGGCAGCCGACTCGGTTGCGTACTTTGCGTCCATCGGGTATCAATGCCCCAACTTTATGAATCCAACCGACTACTTTATGAAACAAGTCATCACACTCGATCCAGAAGCCACCAAGCGAGTCGACGACATGGTAGCTCTGTGGGAAACGAAGGAAATGGCCCTCGTCCAGCCACAGCCTGAATACGCCTCAATGGAAGAACTCTCCTTGTACAACGAGTCACGACTGAGCGTCTTTGGCCAATTCCGCGTCTTATGCGAGCGCAACATGACGCGTCTCGTGCGTGACCGCTTGGCTTTCAAAGCTCGATTCTTCCAGAGCATCTTCATCTCGGTGGTTGTCGGGTTGATTTATCTCCAACTTGATATGAACCAAACGGGCATCCAGAGTTTCTCAGGAGTGATTTTTTTCATCGTGATCAACCAAGTGTTTGCATCTGCCAACCCTGAATTCATCTCAGTACCGCTTGAACTACCCATCATGACGCGCGAGCATAGTGGCGGCTTGTATGGAACGATTACTTGGTACATGGCCAAAAACTTGAGCGAGTTCCCCCTCCAATTGATTTTTCCAATGATCTTCCTCATCCCCCTCTACTTTATGATTGGCTTTGGACCGAGCAATGCGACTGTCTTCTTCAGCTTTTATCTGTATATTATGCTGCTCTGCTCATCAGCAACTGGACTTGGCTACATGGTGAGCTGCATGGCCCGTCGTGCTGATCTTACTCCAATTCTTGGCATTGTGGTCATTTTGCCTTTGGTTCTCTTTGGCGGTTTATTTATCAATGCTGACGACACGCCCGACTACTTTATCTGGCTTGCATATATTTCGCCCCTCAAGTATGGTTTCCGAGGTGTCATGCGAGCATTCTGGATCACGATTAATGACATCCCCTGCATTCCAGAAGGTCGAAGTTGCGTCCGCAACGGCAATCAAGTCCTCGAGAATGCCTCTCTCAACAGTGCCTCACTGGCCACCGACGTTGGTGCACTCATCGCAATCAACGTTGGATTCCGTCTCATTGGTCTTCTCTTCCTCGTGAGAAATGTCAAGAAGCGCGAATAAGTCGACAGACTTGGTTGTTTAGATGTATGAGATACACATTATGAATAACGAGATCCATGTTGAATTAATCCTGTCGAAGTGTTATCGTTCGCATTCTTCCAAATTGTTCGCGGGATGCGATGCGATGCTTTCAATCAATCTCGGACAAGATTGACGGTTTCATTTAGATTTCACTCCACAGAACTTGAACGTAGTAAACCACGACTCTGCTCTCTTGCTTGACCTGCGTAGAGATATCCAAGCATCGCACTGATGAAATAGATGGATAAGAAGTGCAACTTTTTGTGAAACTGAGAGGTATACCTGTCATATTATGACACCCAGGCACAAAATATCATTTTATAGAGTAATTTTTCAAAGGTAGCCATATTGAATTGTATTACTCATAATATACGATTATACAGTATTCAAAATTGAGAGGTGTGTGCTCACCACCAGACTCGTGGTTTCCTCTGAATTGCGACCTGTGCTTGGTCACAGCGACCATTCGAGAGAAGATCAAAGGATGCTATGTTTATACCTGAATTTTGAGAGGAGCTTAGCCAACAACCATTAGGTCTGTTGACGTTTTTGTCGTTTCTTTAGCACGAACAAGTACAAAGTTTAGTCTTTTGAAGTTTAGCAGGGAATATCGTTGTACAAAATTCTAGCTGCTCGTGACTATCGATACGATCCTTGTTTCTGCCGTTTATGCTTGCCGATTAGTATTTTACAGCATCTCCTGCATCGTCGTGACTCGAACTAATCAAGGTGTCGTCAACATATTTTTCGTGCTATTTTGTTGTAATCACACCAAATTCAACACTTCAAACTGAACAGTCACTGCAGCTTCTATGCATTCCCTGAAGTGTTTCTTCGTTTTAAATGCACTGGACGCTCGATTTTCCAAGCGAATAGAAGCCAGATAGACTCCTGCAGTCCTCCTCGAGCTGCAGTATTATTTGTCTATATGGTGGCTTGAAATTATATTTTTTTACTTCTCGCCTGGTTGAAATGAAATGTTGAACTTTTTCCGGAACGACGAACAGACAACTTCATCGTTCTTCCCAGTTGACTCTCATTTCTGAACTTGTCATGGTCAATTCGGAGCAATTCCACATTATCGATACACCAAAAACAGACTACGTTATTGACACCGGTCAGCATCTTCGCCATGTTCCAAGACTTTCACTAGAATGGAAGATTGACGAAATGTCTGTTCATGTCAAGAAGAGTCAGCGTCTAGTGGAGACGAAAACAATTTTGAAGAATATCAATGGCGTCGCATCACCTGGAGAATTAATTGTGATCATGGGTCCATCTGGCTCTGGCAAGAGTTCCATGCTTGATATCCTAGCTGGGCGAAACAAAAATTTCCAAGGCCATGTGAAAGTTAACGGTGAAGCTTGGAATCAAGTTACCAACCGCCGTTCTTGTTATGTCATGCAAGATGATCTCTTTTATCACACTCTGACTGTTCAAGAACATTTACAATTCCAAGCACAGCTTCGCATGGGTGAGTCAAGCACTCCTGAGCAACGCAACGTACGCGTTCAATTTGTTCTCGAGGAGTTTGGGCTACTGAAATGCAAAGATTCATACATTGGCAATGCAGTCGTGCGGGGAATATCAGGTGGTGAGCGCAAGCGTCTCACTATTGCCACTGAGCTTTTGACCAACCCATCGCTCTTATTTGTCGATGAACCAACGTCCGGTTTGGATAGTTTCATGGCCGAGTCAGTCGTCCAACAAATGCAAAAGCTTGCTCGTGATGGCCGGACGATCTTGGCCACGATTCATCAGCCATCGTCGGGACTCTTTTCACTTTTTGATTCCTTGTACTTGCTTTCAAATGGTCGCACAGTTTACTATGGAAAGGCCACTGACTCTGTGGATTATTTTGCATCCATCGGATATCAATGCCCAAACTATATGAACCCAACGGACTATTTCATGAACCAAATCACCCAACTCGATCCTGAAGTCTCAAAACGAGCACAAAGCATGATCGCACTGTGGGAAGACAAGGAACAAGTTCTCCAGGTACCTCCTGAAGAATACGCTTCTGTGGAAGAACTCGCTGCATACGACGAGTCTCGACTGAGCGTGTTTGGCCAGTACCGTGTCTTGTGCAAGCGGAATATTACTCGCCTCGTTCGTGATCAATTGGCATTTCGTGCTCGATTTTTCCAAAGCATTGTGGTCTCCGTGCTTGTCGGGCTAATTTATCTCCAACTTGATTTGAACCAAACGGGTATTCAGAGTTTCACGGGTGTGCTCTTCTTCTTTGTGATCTTTCAAGTTTTTAGCTCGGCCAACCCTGAATTTATTGCCATCCCGATGGAATTACCCATCATATCCCGAGAGAACAAAGAAAGTTTGTATGGCGCTGCGACTTGGTATTTGGCGAAGAACACAAGTGAGCTCCCCTTTCAACTCATCTTCCCCCTCGTCTTTCTTATTCCCATCTACTTTATGATTGGCTTTGGCTCGAGCAACGCCACGCTTTTCTTTACATTTTATCTCTTTGTCTCGCTGCTCTGTTCGACCGCGACTGGGATTGCGTACATGGTAAGCTGTATGGTCCGTCGAGCTGATTTAGCCCCGATCGTTGGCGTGGTGATTTTGCTGCCATTGATTCTCTTTGGCGGACTCTTTATCAACACGAACGACACATCAGACTATTTCATTTGGCTCGAATACATATCTCCTTTGAAATATGCCTACCGCGGTATCATGCGAGCGTTTTGGACAACTGTGACCGATATCTCGTGTACTCCAGCTGGTCGAAGTTGCATTCGCTCGGGAGACCAAGTGCTCAAGAACATGTCGCTCGATAAGGTCTCACTTGGCATTGATGTCGGGGCTCTTATTGCACTTAATATTGGTTTTCGAGCTTTGGGCTTATTCTTCCTCAGCATAAATATCAAGAAGCGCAATTAGCTCAGAAATGTGAATCCATTTATATACTAGTATTTTTTGTTCAACGCCTTGTCAAGCCCTCACACAGACGCTTGAATGGAGAGACACCTACTTATTTCGACGGCGGGACACACACGTTGGTTCGACTCTCTCAATACTCGTTTTCACGTGGCTTGTGTTGTTTTGACTACTTCGCTAGTCGCAACAGGAGCTCCCGCACTGTGCAAAGCATAGAAGGTCGCAATGTACGAAGGAGAACATTGACAAGGTCGCGAATGATAACAAACCTTGTGTGGATGTGGTCACTTTTGGGAAACAACAATGTCTAAGTACAACGTGTCCGCAACTTGCAAAGGCCGAGCTGAAAAACTTGTGCCAAGTCACACTGAATCAGGTCAAGGTCACTGAGATTTTCAATTTCAGTTTGAACTCGAATTGGAATATTGACGTGCATGGAGCTTTCTTAATACGATGACTTGAACGACCACTTTGGATGTTGCATTAATAAAATGGATCATACTCATTGGTTTTTAGCGGAACTTGTCGCTCTCGAAGTGTTGTCATAGCACTCGCTCATTTCGGACCGCTAGGGGCTTAAGTGCAGTCTTTGGCACCTCCTATAATTTCGCAAGGAGGTCAAACTCATCTCTGGTCCAGCGTTCTTCCTCGCAGAGGTATGTTTATAATGTTTTTGAAGTGTCTTGAGTGTCAACATAACGTAAGCCTGGAGAAGATTAATAGTAGCATGCAGCTCAGTGAATAGGTTGTGCTGATAAACCGCGAATCTTGGCTGGCTAAAATAATTATCTTCAAGGCAAAGCTAGAGTCGACTTTTAAGACAAATGCAAAATAAACGCAACGGCGGTCGATGATGTCATGGGTTCACTCTGATTAACTTTTGTCGCTGGTCTGTCAGCTCCTTTCAGACATAAATCAGGATATCCGATTCATGACAGTCACCACAAGCCACGTTTATTCATCGGTTCAAAAGAAAAGCCAAATTCGTACTCACATGACCTGGTTGCTCACACGCCCATCTTTAGCTCAGTTTCTTCAGCGACACATTGACCACTTGTGAGAGATTAAACGTGTACCACATGATTTTCTCCTGTCACGCCGACACACTGTGGCCAAAGTGTGCAAATCCATA
Organism: Aphanomyces cochlioides; assembly: GCA_019828595.1. NCBI lineage: Eukaryota > Oomycota > Saprolegniomycetes > Saprolegniales > Verrucalvaceae > Aphanomyces > Aphanomyces cochlioides. Next base: position 1,362,755 of record JAHQRK010000015.1, read on the forward strand.
GATCCGAAAGGCCGATCGGCGCATCAGAACATTCGCGACTATAAAAATGTAGTCGTGGATTTGAACTACAGTACATATCTGTCGTCAATGATTACATATCCTAGTAACCAAACTCCAGAAGTAGACACGAAAATTGGTTTGCCAGCAACGAAGACATAGTCCTTGGTGTAATCCACAATGCCGTGAATATTCCTGACGATATAGCCCACACTGCGCTCGAAATGTGTATTGTCCATGTCTTCGTCGACAAAGTCGTTGTATAATTGGGATCTCTTCGACCAGTCTGAAGATACATGGCGGAGGTCACCTTCACGAGAAGTACTTTGTATGTCTACGACTAGTAATCGACGTCGCAGCATTTGCCACAGCTCCTCATATCTCGTTAGTGAAAACGTGGCAACAACTTAGCAAAATATCAGACCATTTGCAAAGATGAGCCACGTAAACTCGTTCACGATTAGTTTGTAGTCTGTTCGCAGTTCTTCATGGTACGACCAAAGGTCCATTCCGCAATAACCATGGATAATGTTATCATCATAAAGGGCCCTTATTGAATCATTCGCTTCGTCAAGAAAGATACCAAAAGCGTCGACAAGTGACAAACGGATGCTAAAACAGATAAAATAGATAGTGACAACCACGAACAGTTTGACCCGTTGCTTGAGAAGGCTCGCTACGAGATAAGTCACAGCTAAGCTTATCATAAGCCCATCACCCCGAGGGATCTCATGCATAAATAGATTACCAGAGTACACTGTACGATATCCACCTTGGTTTGCAGCAAATTGGAACGGATACCACCAGTCATTGAATATACAGTCGATGAGCAACAAAATAGCTCGAATTGCAGCCCGGCGTTGAATGGAAGGATATATATCTGGTATCCAGAGTTTTCCATTCTTCAACCACAAGTTTGCCATGATAACGAGTGCTACTATCAAGTTGATAGCAAGGTTGGTGCTGATGCCGAGACCCAAGAAGCAGCGAACCCATCCCCAACTGTCTTTCACCACATTCATAGCGATATATTGAGTCGATGAGGCAAATTCAATTGGATTGGAAGGCATTTGCCAGTAATATTTGTCGTACGAGCCTTGGACATCGGGTCCACGACGATAAATTTCACTAGTACCTCCAAAGAATATACGCTCTCGAGTGGATTCAACTTGACCTCGCCATGTTTGTCCTGGTGGAGGTTCCTCTTCCTCCATATGAACCTTCAGAAATGGATTCCAATCGAAAGGAAAAGAAAACCCAATTGACACCTTGTATGATGCTGGCTGAGAACTAGAAACATACTTTCCATCTGAGGATGGGAATATTGACTTGAGAGGAGTCGATACAAACATAGAGACCACCACTTGTGTGAAGAAATTTTTCTGGTCGTATGATGCTGAGGGTTTGAACAAATACGGTTGAAAATGACGACATGTCCTTGTCCACCAGGTAAACTTTAGCACATGTAGTATCGTTGAGAACACGACCGTCAAAGCTACAATCGACGAAGACCCAGTAGTTTGATGCATTCCAACTGGGCTCTTGGAAGAGAGCATGATGTAATAACAGCTGGAGATAGGTTGCCTCGTATATGTAATCCGCGTCGGTATTTTGTCTGCACGTCGATGCCAACGAAATACCATTGCTCTCGTCTTCGTCATTTGCATCCAAGTATGCTACTTGCAGGTTGGTGCTATTCGAGAATAAGACTTGCAACTGGAGCTTCACTTCGTCTACATGGGTTGCTAGGGCAACGAGGAGCTGGGGAGCATTCGCGCTTGAGTACTTGTTTGACAGGATAGGGGAACTTGTTGTACCTCGTAGAACTTGCTTGTTCCCGACGGACACGGTGTATTCGCTGTATAAGATGTAGAGCGCTGCGATACAAGATAGAGATCGACTGAGTAATCCCAATGCGCGCTTACGCCGCCCCATGACAGGTTGAGCGTGGAATATTTAAATTAGTTCCAGGATAATCGTGTTGGAAACCGACAAAGTTGAAATCGGTTTCAGGTAGCCTGAACAGGCATCAATTGCATCCTCTCATATAAACTTTACCACATTTCGATATGAAGAAACCGATTAAGACATCAATGGTAGACAACACGCATATGACCCTGTAAGACCTACTCATAACACTTACTGACGAGGAAGCCCTCATGTTGATATCACTGCAGACTAAGATGCTATGGTTATGCACTTTTGTCAGCAAGTAGATTATTTTCCCTCAAGACGTAAAAATAACATTTAAAGCCGATATGGAGCGAGGGAAGTTACAATTCTTTACAGCTTTAGTTTACGGTGTTATCTTCAAACGATATCTTATTCGAGACTGCCCAGAGAGAGTATCGAGCCCTATGGCCTCGATACTATGATAATGTAGCTATATGGGATCTTCATTAATGTTATCTCTGCACTCATACTCGGTCGAGCCCATATTCACGTAAAACATCTATCTTTGACGGATGCAACAACAGGAAAGGAAATGAGTGGTGGGTAGAAGGGACAAGGATTTAGGCATTTGTGGCAAAGCGAGCCACCACTCGCGTAACCGATCCAACACACGTCCGACACACGGAGAAGAGATCTTACTGGCAGGCGAGCGCCAATCACAGTGGACGGCGAGTGGATTTCGGTGCTTGATTGTGTGCGAATTTCGACCAAGCCGTGCGCAGCACGAGTGGAAAAGGCCGGTTGCAGCGAGCCAGCGCATTGCCCACCAATGAAGATGGGCCGACCAGACGGAAGGCGGTGCAAGACAGCCTGAAGTGGTGTGTCATGGCGACTTATGGCCAATTGCGAGAATGACCAAGACTAGGAAACCAATCGAGGAGCAAGGACAGAGCAATTGCGAAGCTTGCGTGCGAGGTTAGGAGTAGCAAAGAGAAGAGTAGTTAGTTTTTCAGAGCTCTTTTTGGCTGGCGTTGAATGGACCTCTAAGTTTGTGGCGTCCCGTCGAGAGAGTTTAAGCGCCAAGAAGTTTGCAGGAGTTCCGTGGGTCTGTCGAAAACCCGCACCGTCAATCGCCCTCACCAACGCCAGTCAACGCTAGGCGTCACGAGCTGCCAGGGGTGGTTTGTGGCAAATCGAGCCACCGCTCGCGTAACCGATCCAACGCACGTCCGACACACGGAGAAGAGATCTTACTGGCAGGCGAGCGCCAATCACAGTGGACGGCGAGTGGATTTCGGTGCTTGATTGTGTGCGAATTTCGACCAAGCCGTGCGCAGCACGAGTGGAAAAGGCCGGTTGCAGCGAGCCAGTGCATTGCCCACCAATGAAGATGGGCCGACCAGACGGAAGGCGGTGCAAGACAGCCTGAAGTGGTGTGTCATGGCGACTTATGGCCAATTGCGAGAATGACCAAGACTAGGAGACCAATCGAGGAGCAAGGACAGAGCAATTGCGAAGCTTGCGTGCGAGGTTAGGAGTAGCAAAGAGAAGAGTAGTTAGTTTTTCAGAGCTCTTTTTGGCTGGCGTTGAATGGACCTCTAAGTTTGTGGCGTCCCGTCGAGAGAGTTTAAGCGCCAAGAAGTTTGCAGGAGTTCCGTGGGTCTGTCGAAAACCCGCACCGTCAATCGCCCTCACCAACGCCAGTCAACGCTAGGCGTCACGAGCTGCCAGGGGTGGTTTGTGGCAAATCGAGCCACCGCTCGCGTAACCGATCCAACGCACGTCCGACACACGGAGAAGAGATCTTACTGGCAGGCGAGCGCCAATCACAGTGGACGGCGAGTGGATTTCGGTGCTTGATTGTGTGCGAATTTCGACCAAGCCGTGCGCAGCACGAGTGGAAAAGGCCGGTTGCAGCGAGCCAGCGCATTGCCCACCAATGAAGATGGGCCGACCAGACGGAAGGCGGTGCAAGACAGCCTGAAGTGGTGTGTCATGGCGACTTATGGCCAATTGCGAGAATGACCAAGACTAGGAGACCAATCGAGGAGCAAGGACAGAGCAATTGCGAAGCTTGCGTGCGAGGTTAGGAGTAGCAAAGAGAAGAGTAGTTAGTTTTTCAGAGCTCTTTTTGGCTGGCGTTGAATGGACCTCTAAGTTTGTGGCGTCCCGTCGAGAGAGTTTAAGCGCCAAGAAGTTTGCAGGAGTTCCGTGGGTCTGTCGAAAACCCGCACCGTCAATCGCCCTCACCAACGCCAGTCAACGCTAGGCGTCACGAGCTGCCAGGGGTGGTTTGTGGCAAATCGAGCCACCGCTCGCGTAACCGATCCAACGCACGTCCGACACACGGAGAAGAGATCTTACTGGCAGGCGAGCGCCAATCACAGTGGACGGCGAGTGGATTTCGGTGCTTGATTGTGTGCGAATTTCGACCAAGCCGTGCGCAGCACGAGTGGAAAAGGCCGGTTGCAGCGAGCCAGCGCATTGCCCACCAATGAAGATGGGCCGACCAGACGGAAGGCGGTGCAAGACAGCCTGAAGTGGTGTGTCATGGCGACTTATGGCCAATTGCGAGAATGACCAAGACTAGGAGACCAATCGAGGAGCAAGGACAGAGCAATTGCGAAGCTTGCATGCGAGGTTAGGAGTAGCAAAGAGAAGAGTAGTTAGTTTTTCAGAGCTCTTTTTGGCTGGCGTTGAATGGACCTCTAAGTTTGTGGCGTCCCGTCGAGAGAGTTTAAGCGCCAAGAAGTTTGCAGGAGTTCCGTGGGTCTGTCGAAAACCCGCACCGTCAATCGCCCTCACCAACGCCAGTCAACGCTAGGCGTCACGAGCTGCCAGGGGTGGTTTGTGGCAAATCGAGCCACCGCTCGCGTAACCGATCCAACGCACGTCCGACACACGGAGAAGAGATCTTACTGGCAGGCGAGCGCCAATCACAGTGGACGGCGAGTGGATTTCGGTGCTTGATTGTGTGCGAATTTCGACCAAGCCGTGCGCAGCACGAGTGGAAAAGGCCGGTTGCAGCGAGCCAGCGCATTGCCCACCAATGAAGATGGGCCGACCAGACGGAAGGCGGTGCAAGACAGCCTGAAGTGGTGTGTCATGGCGACTTATGGCCAATTGCGAGAATGACCAAGACTAGGAGACCAATCGAGGAGCAAGGACAGAGCAATTGCGAAGCTTGCGTGCGAGGTTAGGAGTAGCAAAGAGAAGAGTAGTTAGTTTTTCAGAGCTCTTTTTGGCTGGCGTTGAATGGACCTCTAAGTTTGTGGCGTCCCGTCGAGAGAGTTTAAGCGCCAAGAAGTTTGCAGGAGTTCCGTGGGTCTGTCGAAAACCCGCACCGTCAATCGCCCTCACCAACGCCAGTCAACGCTAGGCGTAGCTCGTGGGCAACCGAGCAACCAACCCCCTTCCCGGTCCTCCCCACCGTCCATTCCCCCAGCAGCGGTCAACTACTGCGGACTTTCAACCCACAGTCGTGCCTCTCCATTTCCTTCGATCGCGTCTGGTTCACCTAAAAGCCCCAGGCGACCTCTAACCTTCCACCCCCCTTTTCTTGCGGCGAGAAGCTCGGACTTCACTGATCCGACCATCCCACATGTGGTGCCACGAACCGGGAGGTTGAGCACACGAACGAAGAAATGGTTAGACCTGTTAACCCTGTCACCCTGCTGTCGGACGCGTCAGCAGACAACCAGACGTCCACTTCGGTGGACATGCAATTGGACCCGTCAGCGCAAGTGAAGCAAGCGATGGCGGCATCCAGGAGTCGTTACGGGCAGACTCCAACTGCCTTCGGGCAATATCAATCAGTAGCGGCACCGACCCACGCCACTACGACCAACCTAGACGCGCGATCGCGCTCTAGCAAAAACAATCCCGCGGAATTCCAAAGCCACGGCAGCGATGTTGGTGATACGACGAAGACATGGACGCCGATGAATTGCCTCCGGCTCCCACCGACGACCAGTCAAGATTGATCGCGGTGTTGGTCAGGCAAAATCAAGATCTGATGCGGTACCTGCAAAGCAACCAAACCTCCGCGCAAGTGCAGGAAGACGAGGACGATCTTGACGAGTGGAACATGGACGCTGCGCCTGTTTGGCTCCCTTCCAACAATGCTCCCCGTCTGCATATCCTCGCGCTCGAGCCTCTGCAGCGATTCAACGGATCCGCCGACGGCACCGATGCGGCGTCAAGTTTCCTCCGACGATTCGAGGAGAATGCGACCGCCAGCGGATGGACTGACGACGAGGCAAAGCGCAAGTTCCGCCTGACTGTCGGTCGAGTCGTCCAAGACTGGTACAACCAGCTGCGAGCTGACGAACGATCCACTTGGAAGGCCGTGCGTGCGAGCTTCGTCCGCGAGTACATCCTCAGTCCGGTGCCCAAGCAGGATGTCTACTACACGATGCGTCAGAAGGAGAATGAGACCATCCGCGAGTACCTCTTCCGCTTCAACGCGGCTGCCACAAAGATCGGTCTCAAGTACGATACCAATCGGAAGCACTTTGTCGACCACTTACGGTGCTTTTGCAACTCGCTGGCGGATCCGAGCCAAGCCAAGTGGATCTCTTCGATGCGCTTCACCTCGATGGACGACTTGAAGGAGTACTTGAATGACCAGCGCCACACTGAAGCATTGCGAGAGCATCGCAGCCAACGAGGAACGGCCCAACCGAGCGGCAACCAGCGACAAGAACGTGCAAAAGTTCCGCGTGTCAACCACTTGGACGCTGTGACCCCAACAGGCATGGCCAAGCTGGCGGCGGCAGCGACCGACTCTGTGCCCGCTGAGATCTTCGCTCTTGGACTCAACAATCATGAGGCGCGTCGCGAGGTCTGTCGTGACTGTGGCAAGACGCACTTCAAGTTGGATGGCTTGTGCTGGTCGACGGTCTTCTGCACTCTGTGCCAACGCATGGGGCACCCGGAGATCAACTGCTTCAAGGCTTGTCAACTCTGTGCGACACCGCACCACAAAGCCGACCCGTGCCCGACTCGTCAACAAGCTGCCGAGCTGAAGGAGTTCCTGCAAAGGCTGTACATCCCCGACATGCCCAGCCTGGATTGTTTAAACTTGTAAGTCCGTGGGGACCGCGATACCCCAGCCTCGACGGACGTCGGATATCGCACACTGACTCAAAAAACCAAGAAAAACTGAAAAATGACGAAAATCCAAAAACATCGAAAAACCAAGAAAAATAAAAAAAAATAGCCCCACCAGAACCTTACTGGCGGAGTTCGAAGAGCTTTTTGAAGCGGTTCGTGGATGGAAGAGGAAGCAACAAGAGCGAGTGGTTACGGCAAGCGTTGAAGAAGCTATCAAGAATGAAGACAGAATCAAAAGTCGACGCGACGCCAATGCCGCCAACCATGTTGGCTTCCTGAAAGTTCCCCCAGTAACCAAGAATATATCCAACCTTCCCGGCAGACCTTTTGTTTTCTACTCGGCTGCCGACTGCGTGGCGCTGTCAGACGAGTACGGGCTCAAGGAAGGCGAACACTTTGGTCACTGGCAAGATACAACGTTCATCGAGAACGACATGACCCGCCAAGCATTCCTAAATGCGCAAATCATGGACCAAGCAGTGGTGGTCCTGGCAGATACTGGCGCCAACATGAGCATCATCCATCCCATGGTCGTCAAGAAGCTCGGCCTGAAAGTGGACACAACGAAGACGACTGATATAGCTGGCCTTGGAGGAGCCGCCGTTGTGAACACTCAAGGCATCGTAGACATCAAGTTGACCATTGGTCGCGGACTAGTTTACGTTTTCCCGATCGCTGTCTGCGTCTGCGACTTTGGGGACACTGGCTTCGACGCCATCCTTGGGATGGACTTCCTGTTCCGCGCTGGTGTCATGGTGGATGCGAGTCGTCGCGAATTGAACCTACCTGAAGGCGAGTACGTCGAACTGCACGACCAGCCGGTCCGCTACAGCCGCGGTTACATGAATTACGTGCGCCTGAACCGCGATGCGAGCATCCCGCCCGGTGGATCAATCGTTGTGCCTTTACTCAAGCTGCGAGAAGGAATGCCAGAGACACTGGAATACTGGGTTCATCGCGATGTGCGCTGGATTACCACTGCGTTAGACGCCAACGACAAACCAGCAGCCTACAAGATCACAAACGTCAGCGAACGCAACGTGTTTCTGTTTGCCACCACTGTTGTCGGAGCAATCTCAGCTCAAGGCGAGCGACCGCTCAGCCGGCCGATGGTGCGCACGAGCAGTTTGAGCTACCAAGCATGGAAAGCGGAAGCGTGGGAAGGGAGTTACCCCGATGACCACCGAGCGAGACTGGACGAAGCTGCAGCCGAGTTGGCTGACGACAGTAGCTGGAAGGAGCCGCGACCTCCATCGCCCAAACACTTGCTCACCACTGACGGGAAACTGCGTACAACCTGCGAAGGCGACGGTAACTACGGCGTGGATGGCGAACGGCCCCCTATTGCGCAATCGGTGGACGCCCCTGAAATGCCGCTGGATCCGGTGGAGGCCGCCGAGCCAAGGATGCGTGCTGTCTTCTGCTACCATGCTTGCCACTTTCGGGACACGCTGCCTCCGCCATCAATCTTCCTGATGGACACGATGCCCGACAACTTGGATCAGCGGCGGATGGCTAAAGAAGTAATGCTGCGCGAAGGAATTGATTTGTCAACTGAAGAATTGGAGGAGCAGCTAGCCATAATCCCTGAAGTGCCGCGCGAGGTAGAGCCGTTCGACCCTGATCAACTGGACGTCGGCGAGGATGAATTGAGCGATGAAGAAAGAGAGAAAATGAGAGTCGTCCTCCGCAAGTATCGAAAGTTCTTTATCAAGTCGGGCAACGGCCTGCCGCCGCCTGCCAAGGGAGCCGTCTGCGACATCGACGTCGGTGTGGCAAAGCCGCTGGCTGAACGAGCAAGGCGCATCCGCCCGGAGCTGCTGAAGAAACTGTTTGACCTCCTGCGAGGATTGTTGGACTTTGGGCTGATCACCTTCTCGAATTCGCCTTGGGCCTCCCCGATCGTGCTGGTCCTCAAGTAGGGTGGCAAAGATATCCGCCTTTGTATCGACTACCGGGTATCAACGAGCTCCAAGAACTCATGCGGTCACCGATGCCGACGCTGGACGGAATGCTAGCCAACATCCACGCGATGCAGTGGTTCTTGTCACTCGACAACGCATCCGGGTTTTGGGTCGTACGTGCAACTAAGCGGGCGCGCAAGGTCAGTGCCTTCATCTGCGCGTTGGGCCACTTCGAATGGACGCGAATGGCGCAAGGACTCAAGAATGCGCCGATGATATACCAGCGGATGATTACGAACGCGTTGTTTGGCTTTGTGGACATGCCACCAGGGGTGGCCGACGATGATGCTGATGGCGAGCCGGTGGATATGTTCGCCTTGGGATTTAAATGCGACTTATCGCAGCTTCCACCGCCGGCCAACCGCACATCGTTCGCCGACGACATAAGCGACGGCACTGATTCGTGGGATGGCATCGTAGAGCTGACTGATCGTATCCTCGCGCGCTTGACCTATTTCGGCGTGAGCATCTCGGCCCTGAAGAGCAAGTTCGGAAAATTTGCGACTGATTTCCATGGCCATGTTGTGTCCCGCAGAGGATTGGAGGCAAGGCCACGGAGTCTCGATACTATCCTAGCTGCGCCATTCCCGAAGTGCCTCCGTGACATGCAATCCTTCCTGGGCTCGCTGAATTTTTATAGCCGATTTATCGAGAATTACTCGATTTTGGCGAGCTGTCTGTACGAGATCTCGGACGAAGAACTACGCCTTGGCTTGGTGTCGCCCGCTGCCGTTCGTGCGTTCGCTGACCTGAAGGCCGCCTACTCGTCGACACCGCTCCTGCGTCATGCCGATCCTGGCCGAGAGTTCCACATCCTGTTATACACGACAACCTGGGCGATTTCGGCGACAGTCTGTCAGGACTATGATGGAGTGCTGCATCCCGTGAGGTTCTGTGGTCGGACTCTGAAGGGCGGCGAGCCGCGTTACGAGGAATGGGCTAAGGAGGCTCTTGCTCTGCTGCGTGCCGTCAAGGTTTGCTACTATGAGTTGCGCAACATGCAGTTGGTGGTGTACAGTCGCCATGGCCTCTTGAAATGGATCCTGGCCGACAAACATGGCAAAGCCGATCATCTGCAGTGGGCTGCAATCTTGTCGCCGTGGACGATTCGCGTGGAACAAGTGGTCGAGTTGGACGAACGATGGGCCCTGCCGATTCGCTTGATGGACATCCTGCACCCCCCAGACGCGTCAACCTTGGCTGAAATGGACGTGTGCAAACCCAACAAAGCCAAGGACGTGCAGGTCTCTCAGAGGCAAGCCACTCTGCCCCAATTCGACCCCGACGAACGGGCTGTGGTGGTCGCCTTTGACGGCGCTATCAAAGTGAAGGAGAAACTTGGCAGCTTCGGCTTTGTGATCTGGTAGCTGCCTGGTTGGAGCGTGCTGTGGGCAGAGAATGGTGTCCTCGCCGATGCGACGGTTAACCTTGCAGAGTACAGTGGACTGATTGCGGCCTTGGAACGTGCCTTGAGTCTAAGCCTGGCAAATCCAGTGATTTTCGGTGACTCGCGTTTGGTTATCCACCAAGTACTGGGGTGGATGCAGAGCAAACAGTCCCATCTACAGAGCTGCCTGGATCGGGTCCGTGTGCTGAAGGACCAAGCGACTGGGGTGGAATTTCACCATGTGAAGCGGGAATGGAACGGCTCCGCTGATCTGCTGGCTGGACTTGCGCTGCAAGACCGCGCTGGAGGGCAAGTGCTGGATGAGTCGGTCCTGGAAGAGCTACAGCGACGCAACCTGTTGCCAGAGCTTCTGCATCCCGCCGCTGCCGCTGCAACCCCGACGATTATGGCGTTCCAAGCGAGGTCGACGGAGAAAATGGCCGCACTGAGGCTGGACCGAGTGAGCAAGGCACAAGATCGAGAAAGAGAATTGGCGAATATTAAGTGCTATTTGCGGGGCGAGGTCAGCCACCTGACTGAGACGGAGGGTCGCCTATTGCCCAAGTTGGCCGGTCAGTTTGAAATCGGCGAGCGAGGGGCTCTATACCGTGTCGAGTGGTCGTCGAAGAGATCACCCAAAGAGCGCATGCAATGGAAGCTGGTGATCCCGCGAGTCCTTGTCAAGGTGGTGCTGGCTCATTGTCATGACGACGCTCAGGGTGGACACGCAAAGTTCCAACGGACGTATGAGCGCGCAAGAGCCCACTTCTATTGGAGACTAATGTACGCCGATACGAAGGACTACGTCGCCGACTGTGCCGTTTGCAACACGGCTGGACCACCGCCGAACTTCTGAGCTTTGAGCCCTGGGAACCTCACCCCGGAAGGCCCATTGGATGTGGTGTGCATGGATGCCGCAACCGTCATGCCGTTGTCGTTCAGAGGGAACACCCAGTTGATTGTCTTCGCCGACGTGTTCACGGGTTTCATCATGACCAAGGCGACACCGAATCGAACGGCTCACACAGTCGCTCTCGCCTTCGAGGAAGTCGTTTTCCGCCGCTTTGGAGCCTGCCGCGAACTGCGCCATGACCGCGACTCCTCCTTCATGTCGAACGTGTTCAAGTATTTCTGTGAGATGTTGGGGCAGCGGCAGATGCCGACCTTTGCATACCGTCCGCAGGCGAATGGCCTTGCCGAGCGATCGATCCAAGTGATGATCCGTGCCGTGAAGCACTATGTTCAGGATCCGAAGCAAAGAGACTGGGACGACTGGGCTGAGAGACTGGTGTTCGCGATGAACACGTCCGTGTCGGTTGTGCGCAAGGAGACTCCGTTCTTTCTCATGCACGGATGGGACCCGCACACCACGATCACTGCGAGCCTGCCGACAGTCCGCGGGGATGCTGAGCCGGAAGTCTATCGCTGGCGATTGCAAGTCCACCAGCAACAAGTGTATTGCCATGCTCTGAACCGAGACTTAGTGGCTGCCGCCATCGCTAACTGTGCGCGTCGCCACAACGAGCAATTGCCTGAAAATGTTGACGAGCGCATCAAAGTGGGTGGTGCAGTGTGGCTGTACATTGACCAGGTCAAGCCCGGCGTGAAAGTCAAGTTAGCTCACCGCTGGCATGGCCCTTTCCGCGTGTTGTCGCGTCCCAATGATTACTCAAGCGAACTGGAGTCTCGTGTGCTCACACGGGGAAGGTCTATCGGTTCCACGCGGTTGTGCACGACTCTCGGCTGAAGCCGCGACGGGTTTACTTAGAGCGGCCAGTGGAATTGCTGCAAAGCGTGCCGGAAATTGACTTTGACGAAGAACTAGCTTTGCCCGACGACTCGTTTCTTGGCGGACGACCCGACCGCGACGATGTACTGGGCTCGCGCCCGCAAGTTGTGGCTATGCGAAACGTGCGATACACGGAAGGCACGAAGGAGTACGAAGTTCAATTTTACCGGGGTGGACCGTGGATATGTGAAGCGCTCGTCAACATCCCGCCGTCTGAGCTGATTTACGAATTTGAGCGAGTGCGCCTCGGGTTTGATCGGCTTGCGATGATGGTCCAGGAAGAGCTCCACCCGATCGAAGAGGAGGAGACGAAGGACGACGATCAAGCGTAAATCCCAGCCCAACGGTACTTGAAATGGATCGCGATATCCCGAGATTCCGGTTTGGATGCCCCCGACATTGACATTTATCCAGGTTTTGTGAAGCTTTATTTGGTTGAGATTACTTTGGCACGGTTGGCTTTGTGATGTGCGGTGGATCGAATGGCCCGATTGTTGGTGATGGAATGGAAATTGATTGATTTTGTGATGGGAACGTGCGTATTATGCATTTGATTACATGTGATTTATGAAGAAAATTGGACGAACAAGATGGTGGAGCATTAATCATTACGCTATGCTACAACGAAAAGCTCCATTCCTAGTTCGATGGCCCCGAACTTGGTCGTTGGTTCAAGCTAGATGATGCGTGGTTTCTTCTTGTCGAGGCCCGTGAACTCCTGCTTGTAAGATCGGTATTCGCATAGGAAAAAGCGTCGGGCTTCGACTCCTTTTGGGCGAGTGGAAAACTCGCGGCGATACAATTTGCCTGGAGGTGGTTGCGGCATCCACTGACGATGTTGGGAACATTGCTTGATTGGGGCCTTGCAGCGAGCCATATGCTTCGTCGTGATCCAGCGACACTGCTCCCCGTGGTGGCCAAGTCTACGTTCCATGCAATCCGCCAGCGGTAGAGCGCAGTGCCGGTCTTCCTTCCCAGGGTAGCGGTGGTCACACAGCTTCTCGTTCATGGCTTGGCGGTAGCGCTGAGCTTCTGCTGATGTTTCGTCCTCGTACACCCAGTACGACTTTGCCGCGGCTCCCGGGTTCTCCACTATCTCATAGTCGGAGTCATCGGAGTTGTCCACCACGGATGAGGCGGGGGCCGCAAAGAGATCATCGTCCTGGTCAGCCGACGGTGTGGCTGCTCCGTCAGAATCGATCGTTACAGACTCCCGAATGGCTTCGCGCATGCGCGCGACAGGTGAACTTGGTGGCGTGTCTATGGGTGGACCGAGGTCAACACCCGCGCTGGAGAGATCCTGACCACTGGCAGGCGCGACAACGATGCTTCAGGAGGTCTCTCCCCTTCGCCTCCGACAAGGCCTTCAGCTACACGAATTGCCTCAACAAGGGCGAGTGGATGTTAGTACCTGAGCCTCCAACGCGTCGATTTGCCGCCCCTGCGCGCGCCTCAATGTGGCTCTCCTGTAGTTGAATGAGATTCGCTTGGGTCCCTACTTGCTCCTCAAGAACGCTGATTCGCTGCGTCGCTTGCGCTGTGGCTAGGACGCTTGCTGCAAGTTGGTGGCTGCCCCTGATCAGCAAAGAATGGGCGATGGAGATGAATTCTTGGCGTGTCTTCGAATCGTGAATCCACCCTCGAGCGTCACGTCTGATCAGCTGCCGGGAGTTGGCGAGCGTATCAACAGCCGCGTGCGCAAGCGAAGGGAGGTCGGCTAACGAAGAGGCGGCACCAGGGAAAACCCCTTGGAGGCGCAGAGCGTGGTTTCTAAGCTCGGTGGTGAGCTCTGACGCGGTCATACTCAAAGCGGCTTGAAACGTCGACATGACGGCTGGCTGGGGTGCGAGCTGGTTAGATTGTGAGCCCGATGGCTTGGCTCCGTCTGAGCCCTTTGATGGCATCAGTCAGTTGATTAGCGAGGATGGTGCACAGAATCCGCGAACAAACTGACTCATGAAATCGATCAACAAACGCTCTTGCATTATCGGCCAATGGGATTATACTATGAAGATTCTAAGCGTGTCAAGCGAGCCGATCAGTCGAGGGGCAGCGCGGGGAAGTCAATGCGAGGACCATGGCCGTCGATGTGATAGCTGTATCCGAAGGGGCACTCGTCTTTGTAATAGGAGCACGATGGCGTGTTGGGCAAATCCCCTGGCGTAATCCCCAAACATGGTGCGCCCATGTGCCCCCTCATGTCACGATTGGCATCGCGATGGTCCAAGGGATATTGCTTCAAGTGCTGTGCCAGCAACTCATTCAGTCGCATGACACCCTGGGCGAGCTCGGTATGGCGCCCTTGCAGTTGGCGGATTTCACGGTCCTTCAGCGCGATCTGTTGCCGCAACTGACGGAACAGTTGAGCGTGTTCGGCGATTGTGTGGCTGAATGTGTTTTGCTGGTGGTGAGCTTCCCGAATGCGCGCTTGCACCTCAGTTTTGTGGTCGTCCAGGTGGGTGTGAAGGGTTCGAAGCGCCTGTCCCAGCTGCTGGTTGGCCGCTGCGATCACTTGGTGCATCCGATCAGTGTTGTTTTGGTTGTTGAGAGCCATGGCCGGAGGAAGATGAGCGACAACGATGGTGAAAAGGGAAATGAAGAAGAAAGAAGATGTCGCGTTGCTCAGAGAATTGACTATGATGGCTATTCCGTTGGCTCGTCTGGTGAAGATTCGGTCTGTGAGGATGATGGACTGTCAGTTGGCTGGGCCGGATGCATCCCAGAGCGACGATATGGACAGCGCGCCAAGGAGTTGCGACAAGGATGGCCTTTGTTTGTTAACATGCCGCACAGTTCGATGTCTGGACGACGGCGTGGCGAGCGCCCATGCGATTGCACCGCAAGTCGAAGGTTGTCCAAGTCGGCCGCGAGCTTGACCACAGCTCGCCCATATTGAACCACACTGTTTGATACATTGTCAACGGATGCCTTTTGTCGAGTGAGTCGGCTGTTGAGCTGCTCCGCTGCGGTGGTTTGTGTAGCCACTCGCTCATTCATCTCAATGATGGCCGCGTCCTGCTTGTCAATCCGTGCCAGAATGTGATTGATGTGGTTGACCTGGTTTTTGAGCTCCTCGATGGGGTCGCTGCTGAACGGCCCAGGAGTGCTCGCATCAAACGGAGCCTCATCATCGGACTCGTTGTCCTGTGGCAGTGGAGAATGCTCCGGCGAGTTGACGGCATGGTCCCCCAGTTTGCCCGACACCAAGAAAATCCCAGGAAGCGGTGCTACCGACGAAACATCTTGTGGCGAACCTGGCCCTTGTAGCGACGAATCGGCCGGTGGTGGCGATGGTAGCGATTGACTCATTTTGTCTCGAATGATCTTGTCCTTGCGGCGCACGACTTGTGGCTTACGATTGGCGGTGAACGATCGCTTTGGCTCGAGATCCGAAGAGTCGCTTGACAGATACGAGTGTGGGCGATGACTGTTGAAGCTGACCTCCATATCAAAAGCGCTTGTGAACCAAGGGAGCGAAGCCCAGCGAGTGTCGCTCGTCGGTTGGCAGCCGTTTGTGCCCGTGGCGTCACGAGCTGCCAGGGGTGGTTTGTGGCAAATCGAGCCACCACTCGCGTAACCGATCCAACGCACGTCCGACACACGGAGAAGAGATCTTACTGGCAGGCGAGCGCCAATCACAGTGGACGGCGAGTGGATTTCGGTGCTTGATTGTGTGCGAATTTCGACCAAGCCGTGCGCAGCACGAGTGGAAAAGGCCGGTTGCAGCGAGCCAGCGCATTGCCCACCAATGAAGATGGGCCGACCAGACGGAAGGCGGTGCAAGACAGCCTGAAGTGGTGTGTCATGGCGACTTATGGCCAATTGCGAGAATGACCAAGACTAGGAGACCAATCGAGGAGCAAGGACAGAGCAATTGCGAAGCTTGCGTGCGAGGTTAGGAGTAGCAAAGAGAAGAGTAGTTAGTTTTTCAGAGCTCTTTTTGGCTGGCGTTGAATGGACCTCTAAGTTTGTGGCGTCCCGTCGAGAGAGTTTAAGCGCCAAGAAGTTTGCAGGAGTTCCGTGGGTCTGTCGAAAACCCGCACCGTCAATCGCCCTCACCAACGCCAGTCAACGCTAGGCGTAGCTCGTGGGCAACCGAGCAACCAACCCCCTTCCCGGTCCTCCCCACCGTCCATTCCCCCAGCAGCGGTCAACTACTGCGGACTTTCAACCCACAGTCGTGCCTCTCCATTTCCTTCGATCGCGTCTGGTTCACCTAAAAGCCCCAGGCGACCTCTAACCTTCCACCCCCCTTTTCTTGCGGCGAGAAGCTCGGACTTCACTGATCCGACCATCCCACACATTTGTGTAAACTCTGGAATTTTCGTTGGGTATATGAATAGGTTTGACTATGAAACATCTCGTCAATGTTGTTTGTTGCACTGATTACCTGAGCAATTCGTTTACGAGCGCGACATACTGCATTGGAACAACCCTTTGCAATGATTATTCTGCAATTTCGATTACGGATGTCAATTTGCACATTGTAGAATTAGTAGTACTAATAACTTCAATGTTACTTTTGTCTTGAGCAGAATGCTCTAGAGTTTTGCTATGCTGTGAATTTTAGGTGAGTAAAGTAGATAGGTAGTGACATTCTATCGCGATGAGATGAGGTTAAACAATTGCCGGTGTCGTAGTCTTCAGGAAAGATGTTCTGACTTCCAATTATGACCTCGGAATAGGTTGCTTCCTACTACCGTATTTCCCGTAGGCCTGCACCTACGAAAATGATTTTGATTTGGGTGCAGGATAGTGAGCAAGATCATTCATGCAGCTTCAAATATCGAGCAACATGATTGGCAGTATATTTCCTGCATTGGACTTGTCATTTCACTTTCTGGTCGCAGCGTGGCAATGTCGAGCATGGGAAGTTCATGAACTGACAACGTCTTTGCACAAGCTTCGTGTGTCGTACAGCAGCGTGTGCCATCACCGACGTTG
Organism: Aphanomyces cochlioides; assembly: GCA_019828595.1. Lineage (NCBI taxonomy): Eukaryota > Oomycota > Saprolegniomycetes > Saprolegniales > Verrucalvaceae > Aphanomyces > Aphanomyces cochlioides. The sequence continues at coordinate 1,379,844 of JAHQRK010000015.1, forward strand.
CAGCCGACTATGTCTATAGCCTTCAGCTACATCGAATTTCTTGGTGAATGCACGATTGGACTTTTTTCGTCCAATCACAATCGATTAGGTGCAGGCCTATGAGCACACAAACTGGTGTTTGAGAAGATCTATATAGATTATTGTATGGGTCATCTGAGTTGGGTGCAGGATCTAGACTAGAGTCGCTACTTTACGTATAGTAGAATTTTACTTTACGTTCACTTCACGTTTGTGTACAAGCAGGTGTGTATGTTAAGTATTCAAAGGCTGACCAAATGCAAAAGTATTCGTTTGAATATACACTTCGTCATTGCCATCGATCGGATCGAACCCGGGACCATGGTTATGGTGGTTTAGAGTCAAAAGTATTGCACCAAATTGAACCACATATCTGAAGTGCGGAAAAATTTGTTGTGCTCATCCTCAAAAATATATGGTGAAATGTAAAGTATGAATTACTTTACATTACTTTACGTATAATTTTGTATAGTGTTTGTGGAGTGCAAAGTGTTGAGAATCTCGAGCAAAAATCGTAGGTGCAGGCCTACGGGAAATACGGGAGTACATTTTTATTATTAGTATTTAATTTAGTACTACTAGCACACTAATAGAAATGGGTAAATTCACCTTGACGATTCGATGAAAACTTCATAATTCCTCGACGCAGCAAAGTCATCAAAACCAAGTCAATTCTTCGCCAGTCTTTCAAATAGAGCCTCGTAAAAGAAGACAGCTCTCAATTCGATTCCGTCGTCACTTGAACTGCGTAATCCATATTTTTGTACTCATCCATGGTAATGCAGGACGAACGACACTCACTGTTGGCGTCCGTAAACGAAAGGATCGTGTAATCCACGACACAAATCGAATGCAACAATTCGATTGGTGCAGTGACACATAAAGACGACTGGAGAATGCAGGAAAGATCTGTTTTTGAGATCGACAAACTTGTCCTCATTCCATTCTACAATTTGAGCCATGGCCAACACATCAACGCACTACCTCGACATTGATACGCCCAAGGGAGACCAAACGAACGTCGACTTCAACTACGAAATGTACCCAAACTCTCCATCGAATGGAAGATCGATGAACTCTCCGTCGACATCAAAAAGTCTAGACGATAAGTCGAAACGAAAACCATCCTGAAAAACGTCCAAGGGGTAGCCTCCGCCGGTCAACTTGTCGTGATCATGGGTCCCTCGGGAGCGGGAAAGAGCTCCATGCTCGATGTGATCGCTGGTCGAAACAAAGCGTTCACAGGACATGTCAAAGTGAACGGCGAGCCATGGAATCCAACGATCAACAAGCATGCGTGCTACGTTCTCCAAGACGACGTCTTCTATTACACGTTGACTGTGGAGGAACACTTGCAGTTCCAAGCCCAACTTCGCATGGGGAAAGCATACACCCCCGAACAACGCAACGAACGCGTGCAGTTTGTGATTGACGAGTTGGGTCTCCGCAAGTGCAAATACTCGCCCATTGGCAATTCTGTCGTGCGGGGGATCTCGGGTGGGGAGCGCAAGCGACTGAGTTTTGCCACCGAGTTGTTGACCAACCCATCGCTCTTGTTTGTTGACGAACCGACGTCGGGTCTCGACAGCTTCATGGCCGAGTCCGTCGTCCAACAGATGCAAAAGCTGGCTCGTGAAGGACGCACCGTCTTGACGGCCATCCATCAACCATCGTCCCAACTCTTTTCGCTCTTCGACTCGTTGTACTTGCTCTCGAATGGTCGCACGGTGTTCTATGGCAAAGCAGCCGCTACTTTATGAAACAAATCATCCAACTCGATCCCGAAGCCACGAAACGAGTCGACCGCATGGTTGCGTTATGGGAAGACAAGACTGCTTCGTCCGTGGAGCCGACTCCAGTGTATGCTTCCATGCAAGAGCTGTCGACCCACAAGGGATCGCACCTTGGCGTGTGGGACCAAACGACTCTTTTGATCCAACGCAACGTGACTCGACTCGTGCGGGATCGCATGGCCTTTCGAGCTCGTTTCTTCCAAAGCATCTTTATCTCTGTGATTGTCGGTCTCGTCTACTTGCAACTGGACATGGACCAAACGGGGATCCAGAGTTTCTCGGGCGTGCTCTTCTTCATTGTGATCAACCAAGTCATGATGCCCGCGTCGTCCCGGTGCCTCTGGATTTGCCCATCCTGTCTCGAGAGTACAACAGCAGTTTGTACAGCGCGACGACGTGGTATTTGGCCAAGAACGTGAGCGAGCTGGCGTTTCAGATCTTCTTTCCGATTGTCTTTCTCATTCCGCTCTACTTTATGATCGGCTTTGGTCCGAGTAACGCGTCCGTCTTCTTCAGCTTGTATGTCTTCATCGTGCTGCTGCTCAACTCGACGGCGACTGGTCTGGGCTACATGGTGAGCTGCATGGTTCGTCGAGCCGACTTGGATCCTGTGATTGGCATTGTGATGCTGCTACCTCTTGTTCTCTTTGGCGGTCTCTTCATCAATGCAGACGACACTCCAGACTATTTGGTGTGGCTGGTCTACATATCTCCATTCAAGTATGGCTACCGAGGCATCATGCGTGCATTTTGGACGTCTGTGACGGATATCCCATGTATTCCTGCTGGTCGAACTTGCGTACAGAATGGCCTCCAAGTGCTGGAGAACGCCTCGCTCGATTCGGCATCGATGGCAGTAGATGTGGGGGCGCTCCTAGCTGTCAATCTTGGCTTTCGCCTCCTTGGATTGTTCTTCCTCGCCAAGAACATCAAGAAACGCGATTAGACTTTTCCAATTTATTCCGTCTACTTAATCCCGACTACTATAGTCGCTCGAACTCGTCGTAACAAGGTTAATAATTTCTACTTTTCTTACTATTGTGCTTGTAAACGCAGTGTGATCAACTTGTCATTGTCAGTAATGTCAATGTCGAGATTTGTTGCAAATTATACAACCAGCACAACAATGCTGGTACTCATCATGACTTTAATGCGAAATCGATCGTAGCTGTACAAATTCGTCGTGTCAGATATCTCGAAATCTCGGCCGATTCATGGACTTGACTTCCTCACCCTTCGTTGTATCCCAACTAGAGTGCGCCCTCAACACTTTACACTCCATTCCACAAACACTATACAAAATTATACGTAAAGTAATGTAAAGTAATTCTTACTTTACATTTCACCATATATTTTTGAGGATGAGCACAACAAATTTTTCCGCACTTCAGATATGTGGTTCAATTTGGTGCAATACTTATGACTCTAAACCACCATAACCATGGTCCCGGGTTCGATCCGATCGATGGCAATGACGATTCAGAGTCCATCAACTACTTCCTCTGAGCCCTGACAAGGTGACGAAACTTGTCCACCTCTGCATGAACTCTCATTTCACTACATGTGATGGCGTCGTAGATGTCATAATGGGTTATGAAAGCGATGCTTGCGAGAGTGATGAATAAGAAGAGACAAAAGAATGACTTGTGTTAAGAAGTGTATATTCAAACGAATACTTTAGCATTTGGTCTGCCTTTGAATACTTAACATACACACCTACTTGTACACTAACGTGAAGTGAACGTAAAGTAAAATTCTACTATACGTAAAGTAGCGACCTCTAATCCCAACTTTTGAACTTGGAAACCCCTGCATCCCTTCAAGAATTGTGACAGACCTGCATTCCCATGCAGAAAATCACTCAAGTTGGCCTTGTAATCAAATCGAAATGGTAAACTTGCAATTCTTGACGAATGAATGATTTCGAGACGATCACGATGGAATTCCCAGTCGTTCTCTCCCATCGTAATCGTCGCGATGGCAGCAATGACAGTCCAGCCAGAAAAGGCGTGTCGATCTTCCGCTCTGTCATTTTCGAATTTGCGCACAGAAGCCATGGCGACGACCAAGATTGACGAACATTATATTGCCATCCAAACGCCAAAGGTTGGCGCCAATATCCTCGTGGATGTCCCCAAGCTGACCCTCGAGTGGAAAGATGTCAACATGAGCGTCAAGATCAAGAACCAAGTGACGAAACAAGTTGAAGACAAACAGATCCTTCGAAATGTGAGTGGCTATGCGACGCCTGGTCGACTTGTCGTCCTCATGGGTCCGTCGGGTGCTGGCAAGAGCTCCATGCTTGATGTCATTTCTGGCCGCAGCAACAGCTTCACAGGATCCGTCACTGTCAACGGTCAAAAGTGGACCAAGGCCATGAACAGATACGCCTCGTATGTGATGCAAGACGACGTTTTCTACGCCACGCTCACTGTCAAGGAACACTTGATGTACCAAGCCGAACTGCGCATGGGAAAGACGTTTAATGCTGTGGAGCGTGAAGCACGAGTCGACTATGTGATTGACGAATTGGGATTGACAAAATGCCGAGACTCTCAGATTGGTGGTGTCGCTGATGTCCGTGGACTGTCGGGTGGTGAACGCAAACGATTGAGCTTTGCGACGGAGATTCTGACAAATCCATCGTTGTTGTTTGTGGACGAACCCACATCTGGCTTGGACAGTTTTATGGCTGAGTCAGTGGTGCTCCAGCTCCAAAAGCTCGCTCGTGAAGGCCGTACGGTGATCGCCACCATCCATCAACCCTCATCTGAATTGTACACATTGTTTGACCAACTTTATCTCCTTAGCGGTGGTCAAACCGTCTACAATGGCAAGGCGTCTGAAGCTGTGGATTATTTTGCGTCGTTGGGTTATCAATGCCCAACGTACATGAACCCCACGGACTACTTCATGCGTCAAATCATCGTCTTGGATCCACAGTCCGATGCCGCGACTCGAGTGGACGGTCTGGTGAAGGCATGGAAGTCTCACAACAGTGCCGTTGTCGAGTCTGGTTTCACGTTGGAGCTACCAGACGATTCCAAAACTTATGAAAGCTCGCACTTGGGTGTCTGTGGTCAATTGTCGCTTCTGTGCAAACGAAATGTAACTCGACTTGTCCGAGACACACTCGGCTTCAAAGCCCGTGTCGGTCAAACTCTATTTATTGCGCTCATAGTTGGCTTGATTTACTTGCAACTCGACATGGACCAAGCTGGCATCCAGAGCTTCTCAGGGGCGATGTTTTTCGTCGTGATCAATCAATTTTTCTCCAACGCGACCCCTGAATTCGCCGGCGTCCCCATGGAACTACCCATCATGATTCGTGAATACAAGGGCGGACTCTATCATGCCTGGGTATGGTACTTTGCCAAGAACTTGAGTGAACTGGTGTTTCAAATTTTCTTTCCAATGCTCTTTTTGATCCCAGTCTACTTCATGGTTGGCTTTGGAGGTGATGCCGGTGTCTTCTTCACGTTCTACGTCTTCTTCGTCTTGATTGCCAGCTCCGCAGTTGGTTTGGGCTACATGGTTGGGTGCATTGCCCGTCGACCTGAAATTGCTCAAATTCTCGGTATTGTGATCATCCTTCCCCTTTTGATCTTTGGTGGCCTTTTCTTGAATGCCAACAATACTCCAGCCTACTTCTCATGGCTCGAATACATTTCGCCACTCAAGTATGGCTACCGTGGCATCAGTCGAGCATTCTGGAACTCAGTCGAATCAATTCCGTGCTCTCCTGATTCCCCATGCCAAGCCACAAATGGGCGCCAAGTTCTCCTCAATATGGCCTTGAACAAAGGCTCGATGGGCGGTGACATTGGAATGCTCCTTGCAATCAACGTTATGTTTCGCACGATTGGTGTCGTCTGGCTTTGGCTCAACATCCGCCAAAAGAACTAGGCCGTTGACGTAGATTATGCACTATCATAATTCTTATTCATAAACAAACTCATTGATAAGCTTCGATCAATCCAAAGCAACCACCGAAGGCTTGACAGCATTCACAATATTTAACATGGTATGTTGGCACCCTCGTTTCGGTTACATTATGTCTATCTTCTAAATTTACATGCTCTAAGACAAGAATACCACGACCAAGAGATTGCCCAGCCGTGCACTCAATGACTCGGACTCGGCATTTGATGGAGGTGCTGAGTCGTTCTATTTCGTGCATTGCAGCCCTTCCCACGATAGAACCCCGTCGTGCCTGCCATTGTAAAGTCTTCACCAGTTGATATAATTTGTGCTTCCCACTGACTGACGACTGGGTTCAATGCATCAAGTATTACTGGCTCAAATTTGCTCCACTCATAAGGGAAAGTAAGACCAACCGCAATATAGTACGAAGCTCGTTCACTGCTCATGACGCCTGGCATGTCGTCAGTGACATGCAACGCTGCAATAGGCGTCGACGTGGCCATAACAACGCCACCAGTTGAATGGAGCTTTTTTAGAGGGCGATCCATTGTCAAGGTCAGCACAATCACAGTTGTAAAAGTGTTCATTTGCTTGTCAACGAGGTAAATCTTGAAGCAAGTCGTGTCACCCAGAAGTATGCCTGTGTACTTGCAGTCAACCAAAATCCATGAGTTTGATGCATTTGCCATGTCTCCAGAAAGCGCATGAAAAAGAAGAGGCTCGATATAACTAATATTGTACAGGTAATCGGCTTGTCTTCCAGGGTCGCACATGGTTGTTTGAAGTTTGACTTGGTCGTTGGGATCCGTCGTCACGTAAGCTACGACTGGCTGAGTAGTGAGATGCTCTATTGCCAAGAGCTGAGATTGGATTTGGAATGGTTGCGTAGCTAAGATGGGCAGAAGCTTAACAATGGAGGGACTCTTGTAGTTATTTGATGGCTGACCGGGGCTCGCGGTTCCAAATAAGAACTTGCTTATTTTTATAAGAAGCAGTAAGTTCCCACGAAAGGACCACAAACGCAACAGCGCATGACAGCAAGCGGCTCTTAATCTCCAATATCATCGAGACCTTCGTCCTTGGCTTCTTGATCATGTTGACACTGGCGTTGTTTATAATTAGCACGAATCGACCAAATCATTCAGAGTTTTGTGATACTTGGGGAGACAAAGACGCTATATCGAGGGACAGTTTGCCCTTCAAATGGACTAACATCACCAGGGCGACAGTATATGCCAACAGCGCGAAAACAACTTGAGAGTGGAATAAGCCACGAATAAACGTCTTCTCGACGTGAACTAAGTTACCCCTTCATCCCTTTCACCACCAGGATTCCGCAAGCTCAACTCACCGTTGTGACTTGGCAATCAACTTGACAACTGAAACATTTTGCATACTTTCTTCATGAAGGATCATTTGGATTTCCTGGATTGCTCGGCCCAATAGCTTACAGATATGGCAATTCCGTCTCCAAAATATCCTCGCAGGTGCCATTGTGATTGTGAGTTGCATCGTCTTTCAAGCTCGTCATGTGCTTCGAATGATAATCTAACAACTAAAATTCGAATGGCGATATGTAAATATGGAGATTCCACATTTCATGCAAATTCAAGAAAATCGGAGTATCCATATTTGATTATTGCGTTTGTTGGTATTCGGTAATTGCTCGTTGCAGGCGGCTTTGCGCATCACGGAGCAAGCTTTCTTGGCGGTTTTGGAGCACCAGAAGATCAGTGCTATCATCCCTTTCGAAGCCAACAGCCTTGAGGAAAGCAATGCCGCCAATTAGTGATCCAACGCGTTTCTTGAATGCCGCATTGCCAGTGTTGATCTTACCGTACTTTTCCAACTCATTTGCCTTCTCAAGGACGTTCGTTACGTACACCAACAAAGTCTTCAGAGCGGTCAAGCCGTCGCCACCAACGCGGTAATTCATCAGTTTGGAGATACTGGATTGCATTTGTTCCTCAGAAGAAGCAGATAATTCAGCCGATGATGGTCGTTTGGCGGGTGTCGAAGACGACGTAGCGACAACCAATTCTGGGCTTTCCAGGGACGTTGCCTTGGACAACACACCTACGACGGAGTCAACTCTGTGATCGATCTGGCACACAAACCATTGTGAGCTCGACGTTCAGCCTTATCGAGTTCGATTTGCTTGAGAAGGCGTTCACGCTCCTTCTTCGCTTCAAGCTTTTCTCGCTTTTGTTTTTCACGCATAAGCCGGGTTTGAATCGCTTCGTACTCTTCTCTAGCTGCCGTCATGTCTTTGCCCATGTTACGACGTGCAATTTCTCGAGCAATTTCATCTTTCTTGGCTTGTTCAGCTCGCGCGGCCTTCTTTTCTTCAATACGGCGCTTAAGCTCGGCGACCTTGGCTTCCTTTTCTTCGGCAGTCAAGACTTTTTTATGTTTCTACATGCGTATTAGTTTTCCGCCCAAATGAGTGCTTTCGTACAGCCATGTCAATGAATTGAATTGGTGCGTCAATGTCAGGATCTTCTTGGTGCTCTTCAATCCACGCAATGGCTGCGTCGAGTGAGCTGTCATTGGTCGCCAAGAGGGATTTACGAGCACGAACGTCAGGAAATCCCATTTCGACCAACTAAATCAACAAGCCGTGAGCATCAAAGGAAATCGATAAGGCACAGTACTTGCTGGAGCAATTGCTCGTTCACGGGGGGAAGTTCCATTTGAGGTGTCGCAGTTTCAGTGTCCGCCTTGGCATCAGACAATTCTTGTTGGGACAAAGCCAGCGCACGAGCTAATTCTTCATCTTCTTTGGCATCTTCTTCAGCTGACTGGGCTGATGGGGTTGGAGCCGCAACTGGTGCTTGTGGGGCAGCTGGAGGGGCCGAACTTGCTTCCAGGTTGAATTTGCGCAAGCGAGCTTCACGAGGATCCTCCCACGTAGCTCCTACGTGTTTCCAGTCAAATAAAATCTTCTCGGTATTTGTACCTGAGCTCCCAAGCGCAAAGCCTTCGGACGCGAATGGGTTGTATCCAGCCGAGGCACGCCACGTGTCAATTTTCGACTTGAGGCCGTTGACGTCCGCACCAACAAGCTCGTCAACTTTTTGCGAGTTGACGTACAGGTGAAACGTGGGGAAACCACGCACACCAAAGGTACTAATGACGTCTTTGTTGCTCGCTTCGTCGACTTCGAGAAAGACGACGTCATGGTATTCATTTGCCCATTGATGGAACGTTGGTTTGATAAATTGGCATGGGCCACACCTTCAAAACCATCGTTAGAGCCAGCATACGATGGGGAAAATAGTACCATTTAGCAGTGAAGTCCACAACGACTAGTTTGCCGCCCGCGCTACGCAATTTGGACGTGAAATCCGCATACCCGAACACTTCGATGACGCCCATGATCGATTTGGTCAACTTTCTTCTTGGATATTCTATGGCAATATCCTCTTAGGTACGACGACGAACTTTCTGTGTGAATATTACTCCTGAAATTTGATAATTCATTGTATTGAATTATGAGATTTTTCTTATGAAATCATGAAAACTTGCAGATAAAAGGACATTTCAGCTTGTGAAAATACCATCTTGGAGTTTATGAAGTAGCAGAGAGATATCTGGTTGGCATTTACGAGAAAGAGATGGTATATTGAGGCTGAATTCGGGCATTAAGTTCCACTCCGTTTGAGCTGCCAAATTTGGCGACAGCAACAATAGAATGCAATTGGAGTAAGGATGTTTTACATTCTTGTAGTCTCCAAGTTGTGGCAAGGAATAGGAGTCGGAATTTTATCGACATCCTTGTGGTGCTTCATTGAGGAAGTACCGTGAACCTGAACGGAGAATTTTTGTCGAGTTTACAGGTGAAAAGTAAACAGAACCAGTGAGCACACTCCATTGTAATGAGGAATTGTCGGGATATGTCGACCAAAATTCATTTTAATGGGTTGATAACACTGCATTTTCAGCACCTTGTGAGCTTGGCTGGGGGGATCCCGATAATTTCCTTATAATTCGCTCTCTGGCCGCAGTATGAACGGTAGGTGTATCAAAACGGCGGGGGAAGTTGTGAGTATTTATATTGACAAGTCATGTCAACAACGAAGTTGGGGGATGGCTAAGATGTCCCTGAGCCAAGATGAACTGAACATCATGGATAGTCTACGTTTTCCATAAGTGAAGAATTCAGTGGCAAGGGCATCGAAATTTGTAGTATTGATTCGTATACTGATTAGCCTCTTCCGAGTACCGTCGTGTTTTAACAGCATCTATCTTAACAATGTTAAGATAGATGCTTGATCAAGTGATAGATGAATTTTGGCGAAAGAGCGAGTCGGTGTGCGGATAAAATTTAGCCCAAACAAAGAGATGCCGTGATGGGTCGGCACAGGGAGATATCGCCCGTGAGATCGTGCTGAGAAAGCTTATTTTTCTTGAAATTCGTATTTTCCTGTGGAAAAGATATGGATGGAATTTATTTCTGTCCCGGCTTCAAATTTATTTGAGTGCTTTAGGGCCCGTCTGGCAACCGAAAATATTACAATAAGGGCGGGTCTGGAAGCCACCAAAAATGGCATAAAAACGCCAAAAAATGCCATAATTCGAAATATGCCATAATTTTCAATTTTGACTGTCTGGATGCCACCTTCTCAAAGATTTTTTTGTCACAATTTTCTGGAGTTTTGGCCAAATTATGCCATAAAAAAAATGGACCAAATTGGTCTATTTTATTTATGACATATTTTCGTCATGAACGCACTGATCGAGTCAAGCTCGAGATTCAGCCTGTCATCTCTACAAAAATACACGCACACACTATATATTATCACTGTTGCATGTTCTAACACTATGAGAAGCGACAGTGATCAAGCCTTGCTCATCTCTGGCTCATTTCAACGTTTCCGGTAGGAAGAGACTGACACAGTAGTATGACAACAATCGTCTGCACCCGTAATGTTGAAGTTTCTTATGGGTCTCAAGTTGTGCCATTCAGACAAATAACAAATTCTCCAACTATTCCATTTTAACTTGTGAATTTGGAACTTTGGAAAATTTTTGCAAAATGTCATTTCAGTTTTATGGAATAAAAAATGATGGGCATCCAGACCCGCCCTAAATAAGCCCAAAATGGCATTTTGAGGCCAAATTCAATAATTGAGGTAAAAATATGACCTTGGTTATCTCAGAGAGTTTTGCACCAAATCCAATATTTTTGGTTGGGATATACAGTCATGGCTCGATTTATTAGGGCCTGTCTGGCAACCGAAAATATTACAATAAATAGGCCCTAAATGCCATTTTGTGGCCAAATTCAATAATTTAGGTCAAAATATGAACTTATTTATGTCAAAGCGTTTTGCACCAAATCCAATATTTTTGTTGGGATATTCTCAGTGGAGGCTCCCAAAATGCCATTTTACGAGATGGAGGTTTTACCTCCATTTTGAATATGCCATAAATCGTTGATCCCAATTTTGCTGAAAATGGCATATTGACTTTGAAATTTTGCCAGACGCACCCTTAACCGTTGAGTGAATACTTGACTATTAAAACGGCTCAAACTAAGCATGGCTATCCAGTTCATCGAATCCATCACGACAGGCTGCATTGAGGAGACACAGGCTCTCTGGTTTTGATTGGTCTCAAATATGAGGTTAAAAAGCTTGTACGAGATCTGAAAGTCGTCAGTCGTCTTGTTTCGCCAGTGTATCACAATACAATAATCTATTTTTGACCACTCACGACTTTAATATTCAGAGTTCCATGCAATTGTTGACCAATGTTGAGAAATCCTTAACACTAGCGCATACTAGTATTCCCGAGTGGCAAGGAATACGTTAGATCTGATCGTTGCATCTCCGCATCTTTGAAACCACTGGTTAGTACCGTTTCTGCGCCATTCACTAAAAGAAAATACTCCAAGGGGACATGTTAAGAGGGACTAAACTGAATGTGGTAGTGGATTAAATGTTTCTAACACTGTTGCAATCAGTACATTTTGGTTAAAGAGTGCTCTTAGTGGTGCCATTCGTGCAGCTGCTGCTTATTGTAATAGCGCTGGCCATGATCTGACGGTATTTTGCACCCTTTGAACTCAATAAATTATTGAAAAATGGAAAAAGATATTGGAAAGGTCGAGATAAGAATTGGCTTTTTTTTTAACCTATGCGTTTTATCTCGTTTGGGGACAATAGACGCATTACGAACATGTGCAGCAGGAGGGCTGGATTTCAGGGCGGAACTGCCCGGCCAATCTAAACTCACTCTTCCACTTCCATGGGGTGCTCCAACTCGAAATCAGCGCACGACGTTGTCGTCGCGGAGCCGAATCCCCATGCGATTTATTCTCCACCACGCGGCTTGAGCCAAGCTTTGAATGCGTTCCAGCAGCCAGGACCCACGCCAGCCGGTACGACCCAGCAATTGTTCTATCCACAGCAGAACGCGACGTATCTTGCGCCGACGAATGATGGAGTCGACTGGACCGACTACCGTGAGCTACAGCAATACAAGGCACAGTACTGGATCGACTATGACGACTTGTCGATCATCCGCAGCTTGCCTTGCAATTACATGAAGACCGAGGTCGGCAACTTGAATGGCCAACCTGTCTTGATCAAATCGTTCGACTTGTCGAAATCGCCGGATGAAATTGCCAAGTCGCGCAAGTCACTCGTGTCGGAGATCAAATCCATGGCACGTATCCACCACCCCAACATTGTCGCGTTCCTGGGCTTCAATTTGTCGCCAGATCACGGACTTGTCTGTGTTTCCGAGTACATGGACAACCAAACATTGCGTGACCTCCTTGAAAAACCCAAACTCGCATCGAAATTGTCATGGGCAGTCGAGAAAATTGGCTACGCGATTGACATTTGCTCGGCGTTGGCGTACATGCACAGTCTCAAGCCAACGTTGATCCACCGGAATGTGAAAGCGGCCAAAGTGTTGCTGAGCTTCGAACATCCCCGAGCCAAGCTGAGCGGGTTCGGCGTCTCGCGTGAACGATCGTACGTCCAAGAAATGACCAACAAGATTGGCGAAATCGAATGGAGTGCGCCTGAGCTTTTGATCGACGGCGAAGACTACACGGAGAAAGTTGATGTCTATTCCTTTGGCATGCTCTTGACTGAATTGGACACGTGTGCCACACCGTTCGCCGAAGAGAAAGTTACGATGCATGCGAACGACTTTACAAACGCACTTGCGACAGGAGCTTTGCGACCGAAACTCTCTCCCAACTGTCCAACGGTGATTGCCAAGGTCGTAAAATACTGTCTCCAGCAAGATCCCCACATACGTCCATCCAGCAGTACAGTCCTCGATATGCTCAATGATGCTAAAGCCGACTTGGCCCGCCAATCTGCGCAACCTGTGCCTTAAGAGCATCTCTAAGCGGCCTTAAATCCTGTTCCTGCGACCATGTTGACGGCGTCTCATCCCATTACTTGCTGGCCTCTCCGAGCATGTGGCAAGTCTTTTAAGCCAATCAAATCTTATTTCAAGCCGATATATATGAATTCCAAGCTCTGATTGGATAATAATATAACATTTTAGCCAATAGAAAGTAATTTTCTGTCGTTCAGACGCAAGACGGTCAATTACAAGCGGTATGCAACATTGACTGGCATTTTCATATTCGCGACCGCACTGTCTAATCGTCATGGGTTGCAGCTCGTCCACGGAAGCAGCGGCGCCAATTAACCGCCCTACAGCGCCTGTCCCGACCAACAACAACAACGCTACGAATGGCAAGTCGTTTGGTACTACTGCTGCGCCTAGCATCCGCAACCTCGTGGCCACCCAGAATAACGCTGGTCCGATCGACTGGTCGCAATACACAGAATTGGAGCCCTACAAGGAAAAGTTCTGGATCGACATTGAAGACTTGACCATCGTCCGCCCATTGAAGTCGAGCTACATGAAGACTGAAATGGGTAACTTGCACGGCGAGTCCGTCTTGCTCAAGTCGATCGACAACGCCGCCCCAGCAGACGAAATCGCCAAGTCGCGCAAGGCTCTCGTGTCTGAAATCACGTCCATGGCGCGGATCAGCCACCCCAACATTGTCGGCTTCAAGGGTTTCTCTATCTCGCCTGAAATGGGCCTTGTCTGCATCTCGGAATACATGGAATCCAAGACACTCCGCGTGCTATTGGACAACCCCAAGCAGTTCGCCAAGCTCACTTGGGCCAACGAAAAGATCAATTTTGCCATCGACATTTGCTCGGCTTTGTGCTACATGCATAGCCTCAAGCCTACGTTGATCCACCGTAACGTGAAGGCGCAAAAGGTCCTCTTGAACAAGTCGCGGACGCAAGCCAAGTTGAGCGGCTTTGGTGCTTCCCGTGACCGCTCGTTCGAGCAAGAAATGACCAACAAGATTGGGGAAATCGAATGGAGTGCCCCCGAACTTATCATGGAAGATGAAGACTACACTGAAAAGGTCGATGTGTACTCGTTCGGTGTCTTGCTCACTGAACTCGACACTGGCGCCCTTCCATTTGCTGATGTCAAGGACACCATGCACTCGACTGCCTTCACCAACAAACTCGTGTCGGGCGCCTTGCGTCCTCAATTGAGCCCCGACTGCCCGCCTGCGATTGTCAAAGTGGTCAAGTCGTGTCTACAACAAGACCCTCACATTCGCCCCACGAGTGCCAAAGTGCTTGAACTTCTCAACGCGGCCAAGGCAGAAATGGCCGCCGCCGCTTAATCGGGATTTATATAGCCGCTTGCATGTATATAAGCTAGAAAGACTAGATGCTCCAAGGCGAGAGCATATCTCCTCCAAATCCAACGTGGATCTTGCTTGTAACATACTCTCTTTCTTGAGCGTACCATGACACACACGAAGCACGCCAACGACTGCCAACTCTTCCGACCAGTTACAAACTCAGATCTGCGGTCTGCGATCCTTTCCTTCAGCGGTGGACATGGAGAGCTTGCGAGTTGGATTTGTCAGTCCATGCTGAGTGAAACGGATGCTGAGGTTGAAAAGTTGGTGACAAAGTAATGCCCATCTCTGTCGCGGTCGTTTGTTCACCGTGGATGACATGAATCTTGGTCACGAAAGTCCAATGCGGGAAATCCAATTCCTCCGTGAAACTGGTGTCGACTTGACATTAAAAAGCTCCTCGAGCTTCGTGACGGCATGCTTTTCCTCACTTCTGCATTGACTCTGAGACTGTGTGTTCGGATGAAATGGTTGGTGCCAGGGACAAGAGCTCAAGTTGCTTCCTGAAAGGAGATCGAGATTAGCAACCCTGAAGCAACACAACTCTGGAATGACAACTCTCGTCTGTGACTTGCGTCTTTTACAGTCAACCTTCAGAATAGTGATATCAATTTTCCGAGTAAACTGTATAATATTTCAAAGGATTGCATTTTCACAGTTCTTTCAACGATGATTTAGTTATACGACTTGATATCTCACTATCTTCTTTCCTGTGATATCAAATCTTGAGAATATAGATTCTAAACTCTTGAGAATATAGTTTGTAAAATCTTTGAGGGAAGGCAACATACAATTTTCATTGTAGAGTCCAATTAATGCATCTGTCGACAAGCTCGAACGTTTCCTCATCCAATATTTGAGTGTGTGTCCAACAATTTTCTATCGTCCTGTTGGAAACATGCTGCCAATCTTGAGGCTGTAAATGAGGTGTCGTATTGGGCGGTAGCATTTCGATGGTAACGTTGGACAAGGGGTCACAATACCATCCGACCTTGCTCCACACAGGTTCGATAGCCTGTGTGGAGCAAGGTCGGATGGCATGTCGTCCTTGAGGATATTCACGATTGTAGACTGTGGGCGCGGATGGCAAGTTGAATGTTTCAAAGGCCCATTGGGCCAATATCTTCTGGGTAAAGCTGCTGTTCGCCTTGTAGTGTCGAATCATTGTCTGTTTCTGCTCTTTGGTCAAGCGGATTCGTTTGGCTTTCATCTTGTCCAGTATTGACAAGCCATGCCAGCCACCACGCACTAAAAACTGTATAATTGGATATCTTTAATTTTGATATGAATATTATTTTTCAAAAATATAGATATTCAGTAGTATCACTATTCTGAAGGTTGACTGTATGGTTCCTCCAACGCACCGACCCCAAGTATTTCGTACAGAACAGATCGAGCCTCCCTCCATCCACGACAGTCAAAGGACTAGCAATTCAACACACAGGTCAAACATCCTTGACAGGAACCTTCAAGGCATCCTTTCCCATGACCGCTTTGTCAGATTCGATGTTTGCACCAACCTCCAATCGATGTTGTCAAGAAATATTTCTCGGGAAGCTTCTTTACAACCCATCTTTTCTCAAATCCTCTCGAAACTGCACAAGAACATCCATCATCCACAAATTCACCGTACAAACAAGCTCAATGACGGTCGTGAGGTCTCGTTGAATTGTTTCACTTTCAAGCGTATAGCTCCGTGCGCCGCCATCAACTTTCAAGCAATCTCTCAGCATGGCTTTGACACTTCCTTTTGTATCAAAAAGTCATATGTCATATCATTTTATGTATCATAATTCTCATACATCACAATTTTCAGCGTGCTTGCTCGTGTCTTCTAGGGAACAAGGTATCAAGGCAAGGCCCACTGCTTCTAGATAGCACAGCTCCATGGTTCTTCCCCCGAGCTCGCTTAATCTCATTGTAACGAGAGCTAGATGGCCACGGCGAGAATAAAACCTAAATAAACCTAAACACCAATGTCGATTTAAACCTTGAAAAACCTGGATGAAAATTGAAATCAATTGAAAAAAATTGAAAGCTGATATACTGAACGAACAGACAAAGTGTGCAGCCATGTCTGTCTCCCTCTCTCGCCACACTCTCTCGCCATTACGACATTTCCAACGACTTGTACACCATGGGCTGCACGCCATCTCAGCCGCAAGTAGCGCAGCCTACAGCGTCGCGCGTTTCCTCGTACTATCACAACAACAAGAGCGCTGAAAACACAAACACATCGGGGTATTACGTGCATGGAGGCTCAACGAACGGCGGAACTCGAACTGCCGGCACGTCCTCGAATGGTGTCGGATCTCGAACAGGACGCGTGACCATGCCGCGGTCGCCTGCCGCGTATCAGTCGGCCGCGGAGCTCAATAAGACCAAGTTGGAAGACATTGACTGGTCCGAGTACCAAGAAGTCTTGCCCATTCTTGCGCCGCTCCACAACCAATTCTACATTGATTTTGATTTCCTCACTGTGGTCCGTCCGATCAAGTCCAACTACATGAAGACAGAGATGGCCAATTTCAACGGCGAGTCCGTCTTGATCAAGTACGCCGCCATGACTGGAGCGCCAGCAGATATCGCGAAAGCCAAGCGAGCAATCGTCACGGAAATCACGTCCATGTCGCGCTTGGCCCATCCAAACGTGGTTGAATTCAAGGGCTTCTCCATCTCGCCAGAAAAGGGCCTTGTCTGCGTGACGGAACACATGGAAGGCAAGACTCTCCGAGCTGCGTTGGACAATCCCAAGCTGTTCATGCGATACACTTGGGCCAAGGAAAAGATCAATTTTGCGATTGATATCTGCTCAGCGCTGGCGTACATGCACCAACTGTCACCAAAGTTGATCCATCGCAATGTCAAGGCGTCTAAGGTCCTCTTGAACAAGACTCGAACGCGAGCCAAACTCAGTGGCTTTGGATCCTCCCGCGATCGCTCGTTTGAACAGACCATGACTAATCAAGTCGGTGACGTCGAATGGAGCGCACCAGAATTGATCATGGAAGCGGAAGAATACACGGAGAAAGTCGACGTGTATTCATTTGGCATGCTCCTCACGGAACTCGACACGGGCTTGATTCCATTTGCCGATGTCAAACCCACAATGGCCCAAGCGGCATTTACCAACAAATTGATCGTCGGGGCGTTGCGACCGAAGCTAAGCCCCGACTGTCCGTTTGCGATTGCGACTGTGATCAAGCACTGCCTCCAGCAAGATGCCCACGTTCGTCCATCGAGCATGGAAGTGTTGAAAATGCTCCAACGTGCCAAAGCAGAGCTGAGTCGGGATTTATAATAATGGAAGTTTGTCTGGTTTTCGGATTCGAGTCATCGACACCCTATCGACGCCTCGATGTCAGCCCCAGACTACTGAATCGACCACGCAGGCAGCCATCGACAGGTAATCACGTTGAAACATGTGTGGATGTGACTCGTGCTCCTTGACACTCCTCTTGACAACTCAATTTCCACGACGCAAGCATAGTTGCCCATCAGTTCAAGGATCTCAGGATCTCAGGAACTGCAACAGTTCGCACCTAGATAATAAAGTTTATCAATTATCTTATTTATTTTCACAGCTAATAGTTTACTAAAGGTTAATGTCATTAGAAGAACCGTGGTCATAACATGGCTTCGATTTGAAGACGCTACTGATTGAGGCTATTATTGCTTTGTATAAAATGGTTTCTCTTACAATTCCCCAGCTCCAAATTGACAAACAGCATTTGGACTCAAAACAGGGTCGATTTGGTTAAACAATGAATACACTGGTTTTTTCAATACATGTACTATTAATAGTAGTGTTTAATATGGAATATGTCCTCATGGGGACTATGGTCATTTACAATGTTAAATCTACTTCACTGACAGCACAAACATCATGTATGGATATGATAGACAACAAATCTCTTGACCAATTTGGTCTGACTGACAGGTGTGGTGGGAATAAGTACCATTAGTATCAATATTAATTTATAGAGGTATTCAATATTTTCTATTTGCTTCATGAGAGTCCACTTTTCCGTCCCGTGATGGATGCAACTGGCATGAGTAACTCGAATTGGATTGGATCGACGACGCCATGCGATCGACACGATAGAAATTGCGAAGACAAAGGCAGTGAGAAGTCAGGTGGGATTCCCTAGCCTCTCTTCACGACCGCGTTGAAATCCAGTCTTTCCCATAACTCAAGCTGTAGTTTTCGACCACCACAAAATCGCTGCATGTGTGGAATCAATGTCATTGACGTTGGTCTTCACAACGCGTGCGTTTTCATTTGTAATTTTGGCCGGAGGGGCCACAGTTTCTTCAGCTTCACGACCACAAACGTGAGAGAGAGGTTAGCGATTCTGCAGGACGAGCAGAAACGACCAAGTCGATGACGGGCTCACGAACGGATTTTATGTTGTATCAAATCTCTGAAAAGTCCATGATTGCCAGGTCGACGACGTCAGCAACCACATGGTTGAAATGGACTTGATTTTCATCGCCACAGCATGCATCGTGGCTTTTGCCAAACTTTGGAATAATTCGACGTGAAAGAGGCTTTAGCTTGGGAAATGCTGAGCCTGAGATGGGCAGGATGTATCCATTGTGATAGTGTTGTCCTTGGTGTCTCAGTTGCTTGCGATGCGGCGTTGTTGTTGTCGTGTTTACCAGTCACACTGTCGTTGGGTCGAAAGTTTGACGCACAGCCGTGCCGATGGGTGAAACTTGAATGGGCCGACCATGCACAGCTGGGTCGGCGTATTGCAACTAGACGTCCATTCTCCATTTTGATCTGAGCTACAACAACGAAAGCATGGGCTGCAGTGAATCCAAGGAAGTCCACGTCTCGCGAGTGTCTGTACCTGGCCCTCGACCGACCAAACCTCAAAACAACTTGGCCTCCCACACTATTGCGTCTGGAGCGAGTGCTACCAACAGCAATACGATCAACTGGGCGGTCTATCCTGAGCTCAAGCCATACCGTGACGACTATTTCATCGATCCTGAAGATGTTCGTGTCATTCGCAAACTCCCTTCGAACTGCATGACGACCGAAATGGGCAACTGGAACGGCCAATCCGTCATCCTCAAGTCGGTTGATTTGGCATCGAGCGCCGACGAGCAAGCCAAGTCGCGCAAGGCGCTCATGACTGAAATCTCGTCCATGGCCCGCATTGACCACCCAAACATTGTCGGCTTCAAGGGTTTCTGCGTCGCTCCAACGAAAGGCCTCTCGTGCGTGACGGAATACATGGAAGGCGGTACCCTTCGATCGCTCTTGGACAACCCAAAAACGTTTGCGAAACTGACATGGAGTCGTGAGAAGATCGACTTTGCCATTGATATTTGCTCGGCACTTTGCTACATGCACAACTTGAAGCCTCGCTTGATCCATCGCAACATCAAAGCCTCCAAAATTCTCTTGAGCCGCGACCGCACGAAGGCCAAGCTCAGCGGCTTTGGAGCATCGCGCGATCGGTCGTTTGATCAGCAGATGACCAACCAAATCGGTGAAATCCAATGGAGTGCTCCAGAGTTGATCATGGAAGACGAAGACTATACCGAGAAAGTCGACGTGTATTCCTTTGGCGTCTTGCTCACTGAGCTCGACACGGGATTGATTCCGTTCGCTGGAATCAAGGAGACCATGCCATCAACTGCGTTCACAAACAAGATCGTCTCTGGCGCTCTTCGACCCACCTTGAGTCCTGAATGCCCTGAAATCATTGCACTAGTCGTCAAGTCTTGCATTCAGCAAGATCCACACATTCGACCATCGAGTGAAAGAGTGCTTGAAATGCTTCACAATGCCAAGACACAATTGAACGCTTTGCCCCATGAAAGCCTGTAGAGATCTCCAATCGACTAAGTATATATATGATAATTATGACATCGACACCCTCAGCTAGAGCGTTGTGGCTAGTAGACCACTCGCAAAACGAAACGATCAATTCCACAGATTGATTGCTCGAAGGTCGACAAAGTTTGGTCACTGTCAAGGTTTGGTTGTCGCTTGAAATGAAGCAGTGTCGTCCATGTCGCTGGATCGAAAGTTCCTGTCGAAAATTTCACCATGACAAGAGTGCATTGTCAATTTTGATCCGAGCGACAACAACAAAGAATGGGCTGCAGTGAATCCAAGCAAGTCCAAGCACCGCAAGTTTCAAGTCCAAGCAACAAAGACGCGCATACTGCTACAACTGAGGATACCAAAGTCAATTGGGCTCTCTATCGTGTGCTCAAACCATACCGCGACAATTATTTTATTGACCCCGACGAGGTCAACGCTGTGAGTGTGCTCTCTTCCAACGACATGACGACCGAGGTGGGCTACTGGAATGGTCAATCCGTCTACCTCAAGTCAGTGGCCTCGAGCGCCGACGACCAAGCCACCTCTCGCAGGTCGCTTATGACTGAAATTTCGTCCATGGCCAGCATTCACCACCCCAATATTGTCGGCTTCAAGGGGTTCACCATTGCGCCGACGAAAGGTCTCTCGTGCGTGACTGAATGCATGGAAGGTGGAACCCTTCGCTCCCTCTTGGACGACCAATATGCCTTTGCGAAACTCACTTGGGCGCGTGAAAAGATCAACTTTGCAATCGATATTTGCACGGCACTTTGCAACTTGCACAATCACAATCCACAACTGATCGACAGCAACATCCAAGCTTCCGAAGTACTTTTGAACCGCGATCGTACTTGTGCTAAGCTCAGCGACTCTCGAACTTTCCGTGGTCGACGTTATGAGAGGTTATTCATTGGTTACGCTGGTGAATTTGGGTGGACTGCTCCAGAGGCGCTCCTGGGAGACGATGTTGACACAAAAAGCGATGTGTATTCCTTTGGCGTTTTGCTGACTGAGCTCGACACTGGACTGCTTCCATACACCGGAATCAGAGAAACCATGCCGTTGCCTTTGCTCATGAATAAATTCATTTCCAAA
This sequence comes from Aphanomyces cochlioides, assembly GCA_019828595.1. Classification (NCBI taxonomy): domain Eukaryota; phylum Oomycota; class Saprolegniomycetes; order Saprolegniales; family Verrucalvaceae; genus Aphanomyces; species Aphanomyces cochlioides. Next base: position 1,401,232 of record JAHQRK010000015.1, read on the forward strand.
CAAATTCGACCCACGTTGAGTCCTGAGTGTCCTGAAGTGATTGCCAAGGTAGTCAATTTGTGCATTGACCATGATCCACATGTTCGTCCATCCAGCGACAGAGTGCTTGAATTGCTTCAAAATGCCAAGATCCAATTGAATTGTTTGCCGAAAGAAAGCGTCGAGTTCTGCCCTCCATTGACATCGTAAATGAAATTATAAATGCCATTGGCATCTTTAGATTATGCTCCAAATTGAACCCGCAAAAGGCTGTAGTGACGCAGTGCTTTAGACTACAGTATGGACAGCAATTCGAGTATGATATTTGGCACTTGTTTTCATGGTCAACAGCATTGCGCTGTGCCTGTCAATGCACCTGAGTCTAACGTACCCATAGACTTACGATTAATTTACAGTTTAGGTTTACCCAGAAGTCTCCAGACAAGAGAATCTCAAACTTGTAAATATCAAAGAGCCTTCACTCCTGGCGAGGTCTTTGATGAGAGAGATTGGATTTCGATATCAAGGCGATACATTTCAAGCAATCTTGTTCATGAAGTCTTATGCTTTGCTAAGCGTATTGTGTCCTCGAAATTCCCTTCATCCAATTGGTCCTACATGTATTGTGTGGGAAACGATTCCCCGTAATATTGAACAAGGCGAGACAAAGAACGCATGGGGCATATCAAACTGACCAATTTTAAACTTCAATTGTCATGAACGCGGACAGATTGTGAGCGACAGCCTCGGGGTGCAAAGCACACAAAACGTTGTACTAATATTAATAATACTCCGGAGTAGTATGTCGTCATCGATTGTTGTACCGCCAGTGCCCACAGGAAGAGAATTCCTGAAGTTGATTTGCAGACAGGCCTTGATAAAAAATTTATGCCTTGAAACTCAAAGGCGATGAGGTTTAGCCAATAGACTAAGGAGAAATATCCTGTGATAATGCATATCTGTATCCATAAGCCTTAACATTTTATACTTTCCATATGACAATAAACACATTTGGTTGGTCAAAATTGAAACGCGTCATGTAAAAACAGTGTCGTACAAATGATAAAATTTAAGAGTATTTCCTCTGAATAACAAAACAAATATTAAATTTTACAGGAATAAAATGTGATTGGATAATAATATTTAATTAGTATATTTTGATTGGTTGATTCAAGATTGTCTCGTCTGTTCCTGGTCGTGACGCGTTCCACGCCGTGACCGCCCGCGCCTTTCTCCCTGTCCTCTGGTTGACGGCGACAATGATCAACTAACCTGGATAACATTCCAATGCGAAAATATCTAATTGTCGCAAGTGGCTGCATACCCTTTCCATCCGCAGCGTCATCGCCCAGATCTCAGTTGCGATCGACCTTTTCGGCATCTGTTCAATTTGAGCGTGGTCGCCTTGGTGAGGTTTCACCCATCACAGTCACGCTGATGTAATATGACGAACCATTGTCATGTGGATGCTTACAATGGACAAAGAGGCTGATCTTGCAATGCCATCAAGTCTGGGTTCCTACACGTCGACTTGCTGTGCCGTCGGATCTGGATGATGTAATGATACGAACCGGGGCCTTTGGATGCTTTCGCTGAGCTGCAATGGATAAACAGAAGGCGAAAATGCGGTTCATCGTCATGTCACCTTGCCAAGCCTTTGAGCCAAGCTTCCTCGCCGCAGTCTAGCCGCGGCTTCACACCTCTGAAAGATCCTGCTACTCTTGGATCACATTAGACGACTTTCAAGTTGCAACAGGAAAGATCCGACGTACTGTAGTCGTCGAAAGTGTATTTCAGCGAATGTTCCGCCATGGTCGAGTACCCCGAAGAGGCTATGGGATCAGCGTCGTTGGCGATCGTGCAAATCCTCCTCAACGACAAGCTTGTACGCACTCCATGCATGCGTGTCGAGACGCCTTGAAACGTGAACGTCGTGGGTGCAAGTTGAGAAATTCATGCGCATTTGTCACGCCTTCGTCGGCAGGATGTAAAACAAGTTTGATATGAGCCCCGTCAGCAAGCTAGCCAAGCTACCAGGGGGGACCAAGCTGCGGCTGTCTGCATTGTCAAAAGCGAGCCAAGCAGCATGTTGTCGATCACTTGCGAAGACTTTCTGAATCCACATGGGAGCACTCGTTGAACTTTCCTCTGCTTCCACATGGTGTCATGTTGTAATTGTACAATCGGAATTGTTGCCACGCATGGTCTGCATTTTCAATTCAACCACGAACAAGACACGTAGAGATGGGCTGCGCATCATCCACGCAAGTCGAATATGTCCCACTGCAGTCGCAACCGACGCCGCAACTCAAGAGCGAGTCGTCGGTCCGTATGCGGCAAAAATCTACAAGGGAAGGGCCAATCACTCCACGCAAATCCACAGACGTTCGACGGGCCGCGTCACGCAAATCTTCCGGAGGTGATCGACCTGTTACTCCACACAAATCACCACGAGGCGACCGACGCGTCGCTTCACGCAAATTGTCAGGCGGTGATCGACAAGCCCGTAAAAGCACCAAGAAGCAAGGATTCAGCATCAATTGGGCCGACTACCGTGAGCTCTCGCCGTTCTGGTCCCAGTTTTTCATCGACTCGGGCGACATTACGTTTGTCCGCAATGCTCCGAGCAACTACATGACGACAGATATTGGTCTCCTTGGTGGTCAGTCGGTCTTGATCAAGTATGCCGAGCCAAACATGCCCATTGAGCCTCAGGAACAAATACGCAAAGCGCTCGTGTCGGAGATCACGTCCATGACTCGACTCAGCCATCCCAACATTGTTCAATTCAAGGGTTTCTCCATCTCGCCTGAAAAGGGTCTCATGTGCATCACGGAGAGCATGGAAGGCAAGACGCTCCGCGATGTGCTCGACAACCGAAAGCGATTTGCCAAACTCACATGGGCGAACGACAAGATTCAGTTTGCGATCGACATTTGCTCGGCCATGGTCTACATGCACGGCCTCAAGCCCAAGCTCATCCACCGCAACATCAAAGCATCCAAAGTCCTCCTCAACAAATCCCGCACCGTCGCCAAGCTCAGCGGCTTTGGTGTCTCCCGCAACCGATCGTACATCAAGGAAATGACCAACAAGATCGGCGACGTCGAGTGGAGTGCGCCAGAACTTATCATGGACAACAGCGACTACACTGAAAAAGTCGACGTGTACTCCTTTGGCGTAGTGCTAATTGAACTCGACACGGGTGAAATGCCCCTGAGAGATGCCCGTGACACGATGAACGCCACGGACTTCACAAACAAAATCATTGCCGGCAAACTGCGGCCCCAAGCTGGTCCAACATGTCCCCCCGTCATTGAACGGATCGTGCGGACTTGTCTGCAGTTGGATCCACACAAGCGACCGCCCAGTCACGCTGTCCTTGATATGCTGATGGCTGCCAAGGAAGAATTGGCAAATATGTAAATGAGTTTAATGAATGTGTTTGGCGTGCAATTTGAAAGTCTTGCGTCGTCACCGCGCCACGCGATGATGGGAATGGTCGAGCCAGTCTTCTTCTGTGCCCATGGGTCATAGCGTCCTCTGTCATGTTGGGCAAGCATGGGCATGATGTGCATTTATGCTCACGTGCATTGACTCCTTGACTATGGTCGTGCCCCAGAGCTCACCCATTTGGTTCAGAATGCACCCTTAGGTGCCGTCAAGTTGCTCATCCCTTGAAACGTTGGATGGATTCCATCTGATGGAGCAAAGTTGCCTTGGATGGTCAGCTGTTTGACGCCGCCATGTCGACACGATTCCGTCGCCCCAGTCTTCCATGGAAGATGAGCATCGAAGATGGGCAACGTGTTGACTATCTTGAGCTCTGCGGTCTACCGAGTTCCAACACGTCTACATTGATTTCAAGGCGATTAGCGGTAGTCCACCGTCAAGCATATCTACCGATAAAGGATGATTTCAAGCAAACATCAATTGAATTATAGCCTAAGCATGTTCAGCTCGCCACGTTTTTATTGGAGGTGAGCGTTCTTGGCGACGATTTCGGCGACCAAAGGTTGGAATTCACTGTAGCGAGTGGTGGCCTTTGTCCATGGTTCGGGGATTTCACCAGCCGCAGCAGCAGCCACGGCACCGATGAAGATCGAGCGACCGCAGTTGTCACCACCAGCGACGATGTTCTTTTGCACAGACGACACCAAGTGACCATCGGACAACAGCACAAACAAGATGCCATGAAACGCACCAGGAAGTGGACACGACTTGCCGTACTTTTCAATGGCGGCCGTCACATCCGACGAAGATTCCACGTCCTTCAGGACACTTGCAATGATTTCACGGACTGACGCATGGACACGGGTGTCTTTTTCGGCGGCAACAATGGCATTACGAATATCAGTACCATGCAAGATGATATGCTCCAGAATGATCGCACCAGCTACGGCCACTTCGATCGCAATTTCAGGACGTTGGTGGACTTTGACAGCCGCACGAACAATGTCAACAAGGTCTTGTTGGCCGGCAAAGCGAGCGACAAGGAGAGGTACCTTGTTCAAGCCTTGGGTATCAGGGTGGTCGCTCGCAAGATCCGGGTATACTTTGCCAGCTTCGACGTTGGCAATGAAGTCTCGGAAGACGCCATTCAAGCGGCCAGAGTAGGCTTTCATGGCCTTGTAGGACTCCGTCGCGTAGTCAGTGGGGGAGAAGGTTCCAGATGTCTTGGCAAGGTATTGCAAGAGCGACACGGTCTCATCGCCGTAAGGCGAGAGAGCTCCAAGGGGGTAATTGTAAAACTTGGACGCAGGTGGGGAAAAGAAGGCAGGGTCTTTTCCAGCCACAAGGTTGGCGAGCTCGTTGGGGTCATAAATCCAGTGGAGCGGCATGCTAGCAGCGTCCGAGACAAAGCCGCTGAGGGCAGCAACAACTGCGCGTCTTGAAGTTACCGACATGGTTTCTTGGAAAATGACGACTGATTGACGAAAGCGATCCAATCCGTGAGGGAATTCGTCGGAAGTTCGTTCGATGTTGATAGCCAATCAGAATCGATCTTGAATAATCTTGGCCAATAAAATTGCCCAATTTGAATTTGACGACGTTTGATTGGATAAAACTATTTGTCAAAGAGTCATCTTGAAGTGATCCTTTTCGAATGCAGACGAAGATGACTACAACCAAGTCGAAACCTTGGACGCTCGGGATTCTCGCCCTCTTGGGTGCGCTCGTCTGGCTTAATCTGTCCAGTAATGTTCAGGAAACACGACAGACCACCTCGTATGTCGCCTCATCTCGAGTGGAGACGCATGTAGCTCCCTATGAACGTGCAGTCACCGCTGTCGTGGCTGGCTTTGTCTCGGATGCTGCTAGTATGCCGCTCCACTGGATATATAACGCCCACGAGCTCTCTAATCTTGTAGCTGGACGTGACCCCGCCTTCTTTTCCCCACCTGCGTCCAAGTATTACGACTATCCTCTTGGAGCTCTATCACCTTATGGAGATGAAATCGTGTCTCTGCTTCAATACCTTGCCAGGACTCCTGGAACTTTCTCCCCCACCGACTACGCGACGGAATCCTACAAGACTATGAAAGCCTACTCTGGCCGCTTGAATGGCGTCTTCCGAGACTTCATTGCCAACGTCGAAGCTGGCAAAGTATACCCGGATCTTGCGAGCGACCACCCTGATACCCAAGGCTTGAACAAAGTGCCTCTCCTCGTCGCTCGCTTTGCCGGCCAACAAGACCTTGTTGACATTGTTCGTGCGGCTGTCAAAGTCCACCAACGTCCTAAAATTGCGATTGAAGTGGCAGTTGCCGGCGCTATCATTCTCGAGAATATCATCTTGCATGGCTCCTCCCCCCGAGATGCGATCATGTCGGCGGAAAAAGACCCCCGTGTGGATGCCTCTGTGTGTGACATCATAACAAGTGTGCTTAAAGACGTCAAGACTTCATCGGACGTGACGGCTGCTATTGAAACGTATGACAAATCGTGTCCACTTCCCGGTGCGTTTCATGGCATTTTATTTGTGCTGTTGTCCGATGGTCACTTGGTGTCGTCTATGCAACAGAATATCGTCGCTGGTGGTGACAACTGTGGACGATCAATCTATATCGGTGCTGTGACAGCTGCTGCGTCTGGTGAAGTTCCTCAGGCGTGGACGAAAGCCACCACTCGCTACAGTGAATTCTATCCGCTGGTCACCCAACTCGTGGCCAAGAACCCATCCTTTGAGTCACGCAGCATCCACTGTACCGATACAAAGTGTTCGTGATCCTATCTTGAATCTCATCAGCATGATCTTTGGCATGGCTTTGTCCCGGCTGGAACCCTGAGACGCTCCAGCCATTCACTCACAGAGCCTAAAAAAACTGTACTCCACTTGATGCATCATCGCTGGCGACTGAAGGGTTGTCGCCTCGGGGGAAACGCGCGGTCGAAGCGGTCGAAGCTCCTGGCATCCTGACGGCAACTTGACAGCAATATATTGGACGAACCGATTCTGTAGTGCCAAATTTTTCAACTCGACATTTGATTGGCTGCAATTGACAAACACTCAACGATTTTGACAACCATTTGGATACAATTGTAGATCGATCCATGGGAAGCGTGGCATTGATACTTTAGCCCCGACGGCAACAGAAACAATGGGACTCTGTACTTCAATTGAAGCCATTCCAGTTCAACCTCCACGGCCTGTAGTGACCCAGCGTCCTCAGCGTCCTGAACGTCCCCAGCGAGAGACCAAGCACCACCAAAGCCACGTTACACAGCAGCATGATCCAGCTATCGACTGGTCTCGATTTCGAGCACTGGTGCCACTACGACAAGAATTCTTCATTCCACCACAAGATATTGAGTTTGTCCGACGACTTCCTAGCGCTATGAATATCACATGCCTTGTTCATATTCACGGCGAGGCAATTGTGTTGAAAGCAGTTCCAGAAGATGGACGTGACACGCGAGCAGCGATGCAATCACTCGTGGCGGAAATCAAAAACATGAGTCGAATCCACCACCCCAACATCGTTGACTTTCGAGGGTTTACCTTGATGAAGTCACTTGGCCTCTGTGCTGCGTTTGAAAGCATGCAAACGAAATCTCTCTGGGATGTCCTGAGCCATCCCAAGCTGGCCGCGCGACTCTCGTGGCCAAAGCAAAAGATTCAATACGCTATCGACGTCTGCCGAGCTCTGGATTACATGCACAGTATTCGACCAAAGCTCATCCACCGCAATGTAAAAGCTTCCAAAGTAGGGCTGAACCATGGCTATCGCGTCGCGAAGCTGAGTGGCTTTGACTTGGCTCGCGACCAAACGTTTGAGAAAACTATGACCAAGGCGGGCTTGGACGATATTCAATGGAGTGCCCCAGAGCTCTTGATTGACGGCGACTACTCCGAGCTTGTCGATATTTATGCATTTGGTGTGCTTTTAGTTGAGCTCGATACTTGCGAAGTTCCACTCAAAGCAGCGATTCGAAGAATGAGCGATGTCGAGCTGCACACTGCACTGAAAACAGGACGACTTCGACCTGCGCCGAGCTCTAGTTGTCCACCTGAAGTTGCCAAAGTCATCAAGCATTGCCTCCAGTTTGATCCTCGGAATCGACCAAGTAGTTCCCGACTATTGAGAATGCTCCTGGCACTCCAAACAAGTCTTAACAGATAGTTCTGTTAATTATGTAGTAAACTAACTTATTCCCATCATGTGTTATCCTTGGCACCAAGGCCATGGAAGTTATGCAAACACTTTAGCCTTATGCCACGTATTATGTTGGACGAATGCCATGTTGACAACGACTAGACAACTGCATATAGCGAATATTACTTGATCTTGCTGACTGCTTTACCAAACTTGCTGCCTGTCATTGTTATATGCACATGCCTCTCCAGTAAGACGCTGATTTGAGTCGTTTGGAGCTCGTACGCCTGCCACATACCTTAAGAGCCATAATAAGATGTTTAATCGATTTTGAAGCTAGCGAAGTACGAGAGTTTTGTCAGTGAGCAGATCTACTACATCGATTGACCATTCTCCTTGTCGACTGTCCGTGGAACCAATGCCTTGTCCATGTTTCTAGCGCGGAAACTCCCTACATTCACGTGGCTCATCAACATGAAATGTCTTAAAACTGACACGTCGTCTAGACGACAACATTAAAGCTGTCTGGACGTGACAAAGTGGTGGTCAAAAGTTTATGGTTACGATTGTTGCATGCTCTGTGGTGGATACCAATTCGTGCAATTTGATTGGTCCATTAAAATTTAATATGTATTCTGATTGGCTAAATTTGACAAGCATAAACTACAGACACACGACAAGTGGCCATCCGAGGTAACATATTGTGGCTTCCATAACCATCTCCTGTCCATCTCGCAAGCCCGATCTGACGAAGCAAGGCCAGAAGGATGTCATTTAGCTGCCGCACCGACACCGAGCTCTGCCTATTGCTTCGCTCCGGCGAGCCATGATATTGGGCTTCACGTCCAGGCAAGTCTTTGTGTGGCACGAACCATGAAATATGCGTGGGTTGTAACAACTTTGGAGGCGCTGGATTTTGGACACAAAATGGACAGCGTTGGCTTTGGACCTCATTGATACATCAGCCACGAAGGAGACATCACACAGATGGGACACAATGGATCGAAAGAGATGACTAAGTCCTGCCCACACCCTCCACAAAGACACAGCAACAGTTAACCAAGGACCACCAGAGGCACATTGCTCGGCCACAAGATCCACCCATAGATTGGTCTCAATACCAAGCACTTGTATCTCTCCAAGAGTCTTTTGTTCCATCGCATGACATCCGACATGTACGGCAGCTGCCAAGCAAACGGAGCATTACCATCCTTGCACCATCAATGGCGAGCCCATTGTCCTGAAAGCAAGATCACAAGACAGAGCGGACAGGAGGGTGGCATTGCAAGCACTCGTGGCGGAAATCAAAAACATGAGTCGGATCCACCACCCCAACATCGTTGACTTTCGAGGGTTTACCTTTATGAAGTCACTTGGACTCTGTGCTGCGTTTGAAAGCATGCAAACGAAATCTCTCTGGGATGTCCTGAGCCATCCCAAGCTGGCCGCGCGACTGTCGTGGCCAAAGCAAAAGATTCAATACGCTATCGACGTCTGCCGAGCTCTGGATTACATGCACAGTATTCGACCGAAGCTCATCCACCGCAATGTGAAAGCATCCAAAGTCCGATTGAGCAAAGACTACCAAGTCGCAAAGCTCAATTGCTTTGACATGTCTCGAGATCAACCGTTTGAGGGCCGTATTGCAAAAGCTGGCTTGACTGATATGCAGTGGAGCGCCCCTGAGCTCTTACTCCAAGGCGACAACACTGAACAGATCGACATTTACGCATTTGGTGTACTTTTAGTTGAGCTTGACACTTGTGAAGTTCCCCTCAAGACAGCAGCTTGTGAAATGAGCGGACTTGAACTCCTCACTGCGCTGACAACCAGACGGCTCATTCCAGCACCGAGCGAGAGTTGCCCTCCTGAGGTCGCCACAGTGATCAAGCATTGCCTCGAATTTGACCCTCAAGATCGACCGAGCAGTTCTCTACTTCTGGAGATGCTCTTGGGAGTCCAAATGAGTCTCCGGGAAAAGAATTGTTATAATGCAACGTTCTAACTTAATCCTACCACAATCTTGTCTTCTCCTTGACAATTCCGTCACGTCTTTGTTGTGTGCATGGACGGTGGACGAAAAGGACCTTCATTGATAGTGAATTTTCATCTCGACGTCATTCAAGAGAGCCAAGCGAGCCCCGCGCATTCTCGTGGTCGTTCTAGGCAAAGTGTGACGCTTCGACTCCTGGTCGAATGAGAAATGCATTGACGGGTCAAAGTGCCACGCTAACGAACCGACGACATCGTAACTTCGTGTTGGATCCAAAATCATGCATTTTGATTGGTGCCAAAAATTTAAGTGACATCTGATTGGTTGAAATTGACAAGCATGGGATTGTGACGACAGCCATGAATCACACATTGCGGGGTCGAAAAACTCGCTTGGCGCATGACGTGCTAGCACTTTCAGCTCGAAGAGAATGCTCGTGGCCAAGGGTACATTGAAATTTTAGCTGACAAGGAGATCATGGGGCATTGTTTATCGTCAGAAGTGCTGCCTGACCTGTCTACAGTCTCGACAACGCCGCGGCGATCGCACCGAGCGACCAAACAGCCCAGGTTCCACATGGACGAACCGCAAGATTTGGCCATCGATTGGTCTCAGTTTCAAGCACTCGTGCCTCTACGAGAAGCATTTTTCATCCCACCACAGAGCATTCAACATGTCCAAGAGCTCCCTAGCGGAATGCACGCAGCGTGCCGTGTCTATATTGATGGTGAAGCGACGTGTCAAGTTCCCCCCAAGGACGTCGCTCGTGAAATGAGCGAGCTCCAACTCCGCACGGCACTGAGAACGGGGCGACTTCGCCCAGCACCGAGCGCGAAATGTCCCCCCGAGGTGGCCAAGCACTGCCTGCAATTTGATCCCCGAAATCGACAGAGGAGTTCACGCCTACTGAAGATGCTCTTGACAGCTCAAGCGAGTCTCAACAAGCCATGTTGACAAGGATATCCTCACAGCACTGACGCAATCGGCACATGAATATATATTACAGTTATGCTTCAAACTGTTCTAGCTTGTCTGGTACGATGTTGCATGGTGCATTATGCCAAGTTCCAATGGATCCCGTGGAAGGTTTACGCCACAATAGCTTGATTCCTGTCCTCGAATGTCACGACTTCATCCACATTCATCACGCCACGATTTCTTCGACAGTTTTCGTCATCTTCGAAAGGGTCGAAAGAAAGTCGAACGATTGTTGTAAATCTTCCATCTTTTCACGCTGCTGTCGTCTTTTGGATCATTGTCAATTTTGATTTCTACATAGTTGTCATGGATACCAAGTCGATCAATACCACGCCCGCTGCGTACGATTGCTATGTGACCGTGGAGACCCCTCGGCCAAGTGTCCCTGCAGCCCCCAAGATGCTCCTGGAGTGGCAAAACATTTGCTTGTCGGTCAAGGCCAAATCCCCCGAGGCGGAGAAAACTATCTTGCGTCAAGTGCATGGCAGTGCTGCCCCTGGACAACTCGTCGTGATCATGGGACCGTCTGGAGCTGGCAAGACGTCGTTGCTGAATGTCATTTCAGGACGAAATACATCGTTCACAGGCTCTGTCCACGTGAATGGCCATCCTTGGACCAAACAAATGAACAAGTTTGCATCATATGTCCTCCAAGACGATATCTTCTACCACTCGCTCACAGTGCGTGAACATCTCATGTTCCAAGCGCAATTCCGCATGGGCCGAGATTTCACGCCTGAGCAACGTATCCACCGTGTCGACTACGTCATTGACGAGCTTGGGTTGACCAAATGCCGCGACACAATCATTGGCAACGCCCGCGTGCGGGGGATTTCAGGGGGCGAACGAAAGCGATTGAGTTTTGCCACGGAGATCTTGACCAACCCTTCGCTTTTGTTCGTGGACGAGCCGACGTCGGGTTTGGATAGCTGTATGGCTGAATCCGTGGTCCAACAATTGCAAAAACTCGCCCATGACGACGGCCGCACTGTTGTGGCTACGATCCATCAGCCCTCGTCTGAATTGTTCACGTTGTTCGACCAGCTCTATCTACTGAGTGACGGCCAGACCATTTACAACGGTCCAGCAACTGAAGCCGTGGCCTATTTTTCCTCCCAAGGCATGGAATGCCCTCTCTACATGAACCCGACCGACTACTTTATGAAGCAAATCGTCGTTTTGAATCCCCAAGCAGCTGAACGCGTCGCAACCTTGGGCGATGCTTGGAGAAACCATGCGCCTGCTGTTTCGACGACGGTAGAAAATCACGAGACGGCTCTGCTCCTGACAGATCGACGCACAACATATTTGAGCTCTCCAGCGCAATTCGTGGTCCTCTGTCAGCGCAATGTCATCCGCCTTCTTCGAGATACGATGGCATTCCAAGCGCGTGCCTTCGCGTCGCTCTTTATCGCCATCATCGTTGGGTTGATCTACTTGCAGTTGGATCTCTCTCAAACGAGCGTCCAGAGCTACACTGGTGTCATCTTCTTCGTGGTCGTCAACCAATTCTTCAGCGCCGTGAATCCTGAATTCCTCAGCGTGCCCTTTGAATTGCCCATCTTGACTCGAGAATACCGCGGGGGGCTCTATCACATTTGGGTCTGGTACGCTGCGAAAAACATCAGCGAGCTTGCCTTCCAGCTCTTCTTCCCGATGCTTTTCTTGGTGCCGCTCTACTTTATGGTCGGCTTTGCCAACGATGCGACGCTCTTCTTCTCCTTCTATCTCTTTGTCGTCTTGATCGGCAGCTCTGCAGTCGGCTTGGGCTACTTGGTGTCGTCGTTTGCACGAACACCAGAGCTTGCCCCTATCTTTGGCATCGTGATTATACTGCCATTTATGATTTTCGGCGGTCTCTTCATCAACACCGACAACACGCCTTCGTATCTCACTTGGCTCGAAGCCATTTCGCCCATGAAGTACGGCTTCCGAGGTATGAGCCGAGCGTACTGGAGCACGATCGACTCGATTCCGTGCAATGCTGGAGAAAGCTGCGCCTTCAACAATGGCACTCAAGTTTTATCAAGCCTTGGCCTCGATCATGGCTCCCTCGCAGCCGACATGGGCTACCTGCTTGCGATCAACATTGGCTTTCGCCTCGGTGGGCTTGCCTTTGTTCTCTACAATACTCGTCGTAAAGCATAACTTTAATCTATATTCATGTGCCGACAGTTCTAGCATGGCATTTGAAATGTGTGAAATAACTATATCGCGTCACCAGTTGCGTCAGTGCTGTGAGGAATCCTTGTTAACGACATTACTTGTTAAGGCTCGCTTGAGCTGTCTAGAGCATCTTGTCAATGCTGAAAGAAGACTGAAGGCAACTAGGAAGCTCCACAAGTATTTTTCCACTGATGGAGACTACCCCCTGCATATTGCGACGACGAAAAAATTCATGTGGTCGAGTGCCTCCAGAAGGTGCAATCCCCAGCACTCATCAAAGTATCTCTATTACCGACCTCTTCATACAGAGCTCCCTTCCCGGCATGGAATTTACTGAAGCTTTGGAAACACCACTCGGCTTTGAAATCCCAGTATTTGATGCACAGTTTGTATCAATGTGGCCAAATTCATTCATTCAAGGAAAGGCGGAATATGGCGCGTGCATCGACGAATTTCTCGAGTTCACAATGGTCGATAGCAGTGACTTGGGCGTCGTTTCCATGCATTCACTGTGGCTCAAATTGTTTCAAGTCGCAAGGTTGATCGGGACATATGCTATGAATCGAGCTCACGTCAAGGGAGTCGCCCTCATGCAGTCATTATCAAGAAAAGTGTTTTGGGGGAATGTGCGTGTCTAAAGCTTCACAAAAGCAAATGGAGGATGTGATATTGGAGCTAAGTGTGCCAAGATGGCAGACGACGCCATGTCTTACTTTCCCCCGTGGAATGACTTCCATTCCAGCCTCGACCACTTGCCACGACTTTATTCCGCTGCACCAATTGTCTTTCAACTCATTGACGAAAACGAATGAAATGAAAGTTGTGAAGACGTATTTCACGTCAAATTTGAACTTTTGTCATGATTGTGTGGTGGATCTGTTGAAGATTTTGATGTGGGTGTTTGCCATTCAAGAGCCTAATGCATTGATACATCTTTTCCCCCAAGTATGTACGAACAATCACACAGAATGGTTACAATACGACGTGGTTGAAGACTGGCTTATTCAAGGAGTTCAAAGCGGGACCAATATAGACATGGAGTTGATTCAACGCATCTACAGTGCTCCCTTGCAATACGTCGAAAGGGGAATATGTCATCACGATTCCGTCACCATCACCTCCATTGGACAAACTCTGCAAAATGCTCTGGTCCACTTTCAAGATTAACGACACTCGAGTATTGATCATGTCAGGGGTGCCCTGGATGAACTCCACAACATTGGAGTGGCTCATTGTGATGTTCGGGCGGCCAACGTATTTGTCCCTCTCAGCAATAAGAGAGTCATATTATGTGACGTGGAGTACTGCAGGCCATTGGATGCATCAGATGTCAAGAGAAAGAACGAGTCGTGCACAACTGCACTTCAGCTTGATGAATACCAGTTTGGGCTTTTTGTGGATGAGTTGGCTCAAATGTAAAAGAGTTTAACAGCGTCTAAGTATGTAATATGATGAGTGTATGGGATTTGATAGACCAAGTCAGACTTCTTTCTCCCTCATGATACTTGTCGCTGTACTGGAGGGAGTACTTGGTCCTGAGCTCCTGTAATCATCGTTGAGAAAATCGTAGAATACCAGATGAGTAAGCTTGACATGTGTGTTCCGTCAACTTCTGACCGATGGCGGAACTTGAGATAGACTTCACTCGATTCTGGATAATTGTCGATGGTATATTCGACGAACTGGTGGATCAAGAGTAGAGCCAGCACCTTGACGTGATAGCCTAGGAGTTCTTGCGGGCATTCCCGTTCGAGTCTGCTCGATAACATTAAGGATATTTCACCACATTTTCCCAACCCTGTGCTAGGGGGCTCGGAGGGCGACTATGCGATACAAGCCACGATCATCTATAGATCTATTTCATCGTAGGGGCTTGAGGGAAACATTCCAGACGGTCAAACGTGTGAGATGGTGAGGGAGAAGGAGTCGTTTCTTGGTGGAGACAACGTCGTGGTCGAGTCGAAATGCATGGATGCGGAATAATCGCTTCTGGAAAAGGACATTCAAGACGAGAAATAAATACTGGTTGATGCCCACAAGGTATTCATCGTTCACGGTGACAAATCCAAGCAGCCACACGCCGGACGGAGACACGTAGCGCGTCGTGCCACGCATGATATAGTCTTCGTCCGGCGCAACAAAACCAACCTGTTCACCGACGATTTTCCCGACACTTCGTTCAAATTGCGTGAAATCCAAATCGTGAAGGGACAGTTGGTTGTAAAGCGTCGATCGAATTGTCCAGTGATTTGGTCTGCGTTTCATTGAACGTCGTCTTGTAATCAGCGTGATACTTTCCACACGCTGCGATGGTGCTGTTGGCCAAATGCGGTGGCGTCGATGTAATGGCGACGAAGCTGCCAAGAGGCACAGCGTCAGTGAAATCGAGACAGCCAAGACAAGCCAGGAACATTCCGTCAAAACGAGCTTAAAATTCGTTTCCGTGTTTTCGTGGATGGCCCAGAGATCCATGCCACCAGTGCCTGGGATTAAATTCTCATTAAAATCGACCGTCAAGAACGCATGAGTGTCATCGCCGTACAATCCAAGACGCTCGACAATTTCGAGTCGGTAGGCAAAACAGAATGCGTATGCAATCACGACAGCAATGAGCTGAATGCGAATTCCTGTGAGGCTGGCGCAGACATACGTCATGCCCAAACAAACCATCAAGCCATCGTCTCGGGTCATGTCTTCTAAATAGAGTGTCCCAACGAGACCCGTGCGATAGTTGCCTTGATTTAACGACGACTCGTAGGCATACCACCACGAGCCCCAGATGCAATCAAAGAGCAGAAGAATTGCTCGGGCTGTCGCACGTCGTTGAATCGCAGGATAAATGTCTGGGATCCAAATTATGTTGTCATGACGCCATAGATTGACCATCACAAAGATCGACACGACGGTATTCAAGCCAATATTGAAACTAATGCCCATACCAATTAAGCAACGAAACCATCCCCACGAGTCTTTGAAGAAATGGCTGTTGACATATTGAATCACCTTGGCATATTCAATCGGATCGTGTGGAAGCTCCCAGTAGTAATTGTCGTAGTTCGCTTGGATGTCAGGCGACTTGCGGTAAATCCCCTCCGTCCCCATAAAGGCCACGGACTCCCCCGTCGCGATGACCCGCGCTTGCCATCGACCAGACGGAGGAACATCAGAATCGAGTTGGACGGGAACAAAGGGAGCCCAGTCGTAGGGAAACGTAATGCTAATAGCTGCTTCGTATTTGGCTACATGATACGATACCACGGAGCTCAAATCGTCAGTAAGTGCCATGGAAGATAATGGCGTCGTGGTGAAAATCGCCGCGCCGCCAGTCGTTGTCCGTTGCTCTTTGGGCAGTACAATGTTAAGCGTTTGAATAAAAAAGGTGGTAAAGTTGGTCATCGCGTGATCGATGAGGAATACTTTGAACGTGGACGTGTCGGCTGACACACGTCCATCAAATGCGCAATCAACAATGATCCTTTGGGTTGAAAGGTCCTCTAAATAGGGAAAGCCTGCCAGACTGTAATGTAGAAGAGGCCCGACAAACGAAATGTCATAGAGATGGTCTGCATCACTGGACATGTTACACGCTGAAGCTTGAAGACCTAGTTCTGAGGTCGTAGAATTGACTTCCAAGTAAGCAACAAAGTGGGAATTCTCTGGTGGCGCCAAATCAGTCAAAGTTTGGTTGATCTTGTCGGGATCCTGCAGCATTGACACTAGAAAAGGGACAATCTGTGGGCTGTTGTACGCATTGCTGGGTGAACTGCCGGTTTGAATGCCCAAGAGAAGATTTCGCGTCTGTTGAGAACCAGTCATTTCGTAATAAAAGACGACCAGTGCTGCAAAACAGGCGAGTAGGCGCTGCAGAGCCACATGCATACACTCCAAAGCACGTACGAGCTGCGACCGCCTCATTGACCGCAACGCAAGCTACGGCAAGTTATTTCTGTCGTGCTAAATATGGATTGCGGATGTTGCCGTGTCCAAATTCATGTGGAGTGTTGTTTGTGATATTATTCTCACACTCTCAAGTGTCTTATCTCTAATTTATCAATTTTTGATTGGTTAAAAATAAAAATTATCCAGTAAAATGACACACAATGTCAAGTTGATGACCCAGATGGGGATGAATTATCCGCTCGTGTGACTTTGAGGTATCGACTTTTGATTTAGCCGGTCTTTTGCTCCGAGACTCTTTGACCAAAGATATTGCTAGAGTTGTCCGCAGTGCATATTGCTTTCAAAATCAAAGAGACGATTGCCCATGCGGCCGATATTTGACTTGAATCCAAGTTTCTGATGGAAAGGCTGAAAAACAAAACCGTTGACATGGTTCAAAGGCAATACTAGTACGTTCGATGAAGGGGTCAATCGTAGCTCATAACACATAATGCATAGAAAAAAGTTCCGACAGAACTACCAGTATATTCACAGAAAGAAACCTCGTCAAAACCTTGCTTTATCTTTTTGGTTCCAGGAAACGATTGGATGTTTTATCCGAAATCCGAATATTCTCGAGCGTGCAAAGCTCAAGTACTTCTTAATGGTGTTTGAGAATGCAAGAGAGTCTAATCACCAGCACGTTTGGTATCCTTGTGTGCATTTCTTCTTGAAGTGCGAGAATTCCAATGACGAATTCATCGACTTTGAATTATCCGGAATCTGCCAACAGGACCAGAAGAAGATGCTGTTATGCTGTTGCAACGACCGCAGCGACAAATTTTCCCGCAAATGTGATCAGTTACTCACGATGGGACTCACATCCAAACTCAACATTTAGGTCGTTTCAACCTCCATCACCCTTCTAACGGATGTGAAGACTTGCCAGCAGTCTTAAGAAGCCTTGGAGTCCAATATACTTCAGAGCAGAGAGTCCTTCAAAGAAACCAAGTGTCCAACATTGTTGATATGCAATATCAAATTATAGAGGTTTTATCCAACTAAGCCTTGGATACTTGAAGTCTTTCCTGTGAAAATCGATGACAAGGCCACCAGTCACTTTGCAGTTTTTATAAATTCTCACAGGTTTCAAGCCAGTTTGCCCTTTGGCATTCGTTTTCAACGCATGCCTGTTTTACAAATTTATAGACTGTGTGACAAATAATTTTTCTTATTTGTCATACCTACTCATAGAATTGGCAGGATTTATTTGTAGTCTATACTACACATCGTTGTTTGAGCGTGCATTACGTATGGCATCAGCAGGTGGCTCCTACCCCATTCTCTCACTTTTCCGGCGTCCGTCGCATTCGAACAATGCGTCTACCCCAGCAGCTTGTGGTCGCTGCGGTGATCTCGGTCGTCGGTGGCACAAAGATGGACACGTTTACCAAGTGTTCGACTGAAGTCAGTAACAACTATACGACAAAGCAAACGAGCCAAATCATTGCGTGTCAAAAGGCGTTGAATGTGAATGATGGACTCTTGACCGTCGCAGGCTTCTGTAAGCAAGACGATTGCTTGCAACTCGTCCAAGATTCTGCGTCGTGGACGTGCAGGCCAAACACATCCCAATTCATCCCGACCAATTTTTGCAACGCAACGTGCCAGGCATTGGTACCCAAGATGCAAAGCAACAAGGACCAGTGCTCTCTTGTCGATACCAAAGGACTCTACTTATATTGCCCTCTCTGCCAACAGTTCAACAACGATGCCGATAACTTCGTCGAAACGTGCGGCTTCTGGGACTCTGCCTTGACTATCATCGCCACGTTGTCCAACTCAACGGATAAGTGCAATGCCAAGAACGGAACACCAGTCCCAAGCACGACAAAAGCCGCTAGCAGCTCAATCACTTACATCATTGTTGGTGTTGTCGGCGGCGTCGTTGTCCTTGGTGTGATTGCTTTCTTCTGCTTGCGAAAGAAGCGCGGTGGAAAGGGAGGACCTGACTACCGATCAGGTTCGCATTTGAACTCCATGCGCTCCCGTCGCTCGGGCACAGACTCAGGTGGCCCTTCAACGGGCAATCAATTTGCCCAAGTGACGATGCAAAACGACATTCGATTCGACCCAGACTTGGCTCAATTCCGTATTCCCCAACAAGACATTCAAAATATTTCTCTCTTGGTCAAGGGTGGCTACGGTGTCGTTTTCCACGCTACATTTGGCAAGATAGACGTCGCCATGAAGCAGCTCTTGCCATCGAAGGCGAAAGACCCCAACGCGATTCAAGACTTTATGAACGAAATTCGTTTGTGTGCCCGTTTGGAACACCCCAAGATCGTCAAATTTGTTGGTATCTCATGGTCGACGTTGCAAGATTTGGCCGTGTTGTCCGAGTTCATGACCAACGGTGACGTGACGGGTCTTATCCGCAAGGAACGCAAGAAGCCTGAAAATCAACGCTCGTTCCAATGGTTCCCAAGTGGCGATGGTGGTCCATGCAAGACTGCCGTTGCTGCTGATGTGATTGATGCCCTTGTCTATCTCCATTCGTTCCAGCCTACTGTCATCCATCGTGATCTCAAGTCCAAGAACGTCCTCTTGAGTGAAACTTGGGAAGCCAAGTTGAGTGATTTTGGTATTTCCCGTGTCACGAGTTTAGAAGAAACCATGACCTCCAACATTGGTACGGTGGCTTGGATTGCTCCTGAAGTGTTGACGGGTGGCCGATACACGGAGAAGGCAGATATTTACTCGTTTGGTGTGCTTTTGTCGGAACTTGATACACTTCAAGTCCCATACGCTGAGATGTTGGGCAAGTCAAAGGAGAATGGCTTCTCGAATGCCCGTCTTGCCATGATGGTGAGTGAAGGCTCGCTCCAACCTTCTTTCACGGAGGGCATGCCTGAAAAGCTTCTCTCGATTGCACAAGCATGTTTGAGTTTCCATGACGTTGAACGTCCTTCTGCGATGCAATTGTCGTACCAATTGCACAACATTTTGAAGGAATTCCACACCGAGTTGGAACAAGAATATGCATAGAGAAGGGTCTTGTTGAGATAGTTTTTCATAAATGAAATGCATGTTGTTGGTCCCAACTAAAAACATTCTCCACAATTGCAATTAGAGCAATGACAAGTTCAATAACTTTGGCTTGAGGCAGCGATGCCTCATGCAAGTTGCCCTTGTGCCAAATCAAATTATACGCAGGGGGCGCCTGAAATTTTGTCAGATGTCCAAGCAACCGCATTACGAACAATCAGAGAAACGGGGGGATGTTTGTTGGACTCTCTCATTTTTCCTCGATTTCTGATACAGCAATTTTTTTCTTTGTGGGTTTGGCTGAGGTATTCGGGGGTACACTTTGGCTCTCTTATCGTGTTGGGATCTGGTAGGCAAGCTCAAGCGGCAAGGAATTTCAGAAGTGTCAACATGTATTTAAGGGGTGATAGTTTTTCGAGTAGGAGTGTAGGAAATATCTATCCCCCCGTTAATGCTATCCCCCGTCAAGTTCATTTTTGATGCATTTTTACTTGAATATCCCAACCGACCACTTTACAAAGTTCAGCCCCTTCAAGCGCGGTAAGAGTGCCAAGCTTCTGGATGTCATCGCGAATCATAAGGAATTTGAGGGGGGGGAAAGAGGGGGACTTGATCACGATTGTTAATTTGCCAAGATAACGAAAGTTCAGTGAAAACCTGAATAAATACTGTGATAATTCAATTTCAGTAGACTAGTATTACTTAGTATACTATTAGCGGCTATTAATAGTAACACTATCTTGTTCAGCTGGTTTTTCACTTGTGCGACGGAAGGCTCCTTGGTGGTTTATGCCTCATTGTTCTGGGTGCCGTCGCATTCTAAATACACGACTCTTCCAGCAGCTTTTCGTGGGTATTGCGCTTAATGTTATCCGTAGCACGAGCAGTGCCAATATTCCCGATTGCTCTGCTGACGTCACCGAGAGGTATACTGTACTCGACAGCAAGGACACCCAAATAAAGCTGTGCCAGACGGCTTTGAATATCTCTTCCGGTGTACTCCCGAGTGCGACAGATTTCTCTGTCAAAGGCGAGTGCACACAGCTCGTGCAAGATGCAGCATCTTGGCATGTACCATATTTGACATGTTATAGCGGTGTATTTTTAAGGTGCACAAAATTGAATTTGTATGCACAGGAAAACTTTGAACGGAAATACCTCTAATATTCAATAAAAATCAAATGCTGAGGTTTTTTCAAATTCAATTGACCTAAGCTAAGAGTGTACTGATGGACGCAATTTGGAAAATGATCATTATGCGCTTAATGGCCATGTCTTTGACAGGGCGTGACCTGTCAAAGTTGGGTCTAATCTCTCAATTCTGTGGTAGACCAAACACAACCCAATTGATTCCGACACACTTTTGCGATAAATGGTGCCAGGTTTGGCTCTCATCGATGCAATCGATCAAGGACCAATGCTCGCGACTGGATCCCAATGGCTTCTACTTGTATTGTCCTTACTGCATTGACATTACCAACGGAGCGGATCGATTTGTCGAACCCTGTGGCATTTGGGAATCTGCCTTGTCGTTTCTTACCAAAGTGTCCAACTGGACTGATCTCTGCGAGTACAGGAACGGAATCTCCATCCCAGACATAGCTTCTCGTGCCAATACCTCGACAATGTACATCGTCGTTGGAGTTGCGGGCATCGCTGTTGTCGTTGGTATGTTTGCTGCGATGTGCTGGCGAAGGAAGCAAGGGGATGATGAGATAGCTGATTATCGCCCACACCAGCTCTTGAAATCCATGAGCCCACGTCGACTCTCGTGGTTCAACCGTAAACACTCAATTTGTCCACATGAGGATACAGCGCGATATTCGTTTCGACCCTGTCTTGGCCAAACTCCGCATTCCCCAACAAGAAATTCAAAATGTTTCGATCTTGGTCAAAGGAAGCTACAGGGCCATCTTCCGCGCGACGTTGGGTGAGACTGATGTTGCAATTAAGAAGCTTTTGCCCTCGAAAGCCAAAGATCTGAGTGCGATTCAAGAATTTATGAACGAACTCCGACTTTGCGCCTGTTTGAAACATCCCAAGATTGTCAAATTCGTTGGTATGTCAAAGTTGCAAAACTTGGCCGTGCTATCTGAGTTTATGAGCAATGGTAATGTTACGGGTCTTGTGCGCAAGGAACGTGAGAAACCTGAAAGCGGACGAAAGCTCCAATGGTTCCCAAGCGACGACGGCTGCCTGTGCAAGACGTCGTTTGCCGCCGATGTGATCGAGGCCCATGCCTACTGTAGCGATCCTGAGCCACCGGTTTGGCTCAGGACTTCGGCTGAATGCTGTAACGCAGTTTACGACTTAGAAAACTAGCGTAAACGCCCCTCAACACCAACCAAAGCGATGTGACAATAGGATGTGGCTTAAAGTTACAAGGATGTGCTAGATTAGAGTTAAGTTGAGATCTAATTCATTCTACAATTTGCCTTCCTCTGCCTAGTTTGCTACATTTGGTAGCACTTCTTGGTTGCCTTTACCTTTTCCCCTCTGTCCCTGGGTGTCCCTCTCTGTCCCTGTCCCTCAACCTTGTTTGCCAAGGTATTTCAACTGTCTTCTCGAAGCGGTTGTGTGGTCATTTTACTCGACATCACAGTATTTCTCCACGAGTGGGTCCGCGTTGTTAGTCTCTTTTGAGCAGAATCGCCACTCGACTGAAGGAGTAAAGTACTAGTCTTGTGAATAATCCATACACAGTCTAAGAGTGATCTATAGATGCCTAGAAGCAACAATCGCGTTTCAAGCGTACACCAATTAGCGGCTGCCGAATCTATCGCGGATTTGTTCTCGACTCACAGCGAAGCGATCAAGTTGCGTGCTGACATCTACCGACTCTGCTCGTTCCAAAGCGTGGTCATCAAGAAACTGCGTGCCCTAATCCCTGAAGCAAAAAACTCCGACGCGCGCAACATACTGCAAGCTCTTACGGATAACCTTATCCGGCGCGACACTCAAGTCGAAAATCTGATCAGTGGGACCCTCGACCGCGACATCGTCAATTACCGCGCAGCCCGCCTCAAGAAGAAAGCAGCCAATCAAAATCAAGAAAAGCGAAATCCAAGTCGAAGACGAAGAAAAGTCAAAAAATAGAAAAAGAATAGCTTAGTCTTTTTAAGAAAACAAAAAGACAGCAAAAAAAAGAAAATAGAACAAAGTTAGAAAAAGAATTCAAAACAAAACACTTTCAAGAAAAATAATATCAGAAAAAAAAAGATGGTAGAATTAGAGCAATTACTTGCAACAATGTTAGAAACAATTCAGAGATTAGAGAAAAATTTGGAAGAAGTCTCCAAGACACAATCCCTTCAAGTTGAAGTCCAAAAAGAAAGCAACAAGCGACATGAAGAAAGTCGACGTGGTCAAGAATACAAAGTTGAAGGCCTTACAATGCCGAAGTATCACGGAAGAATGGACGAAAGCATAAGTCTATACATACATCAAGTAAACACATATTTCAAGGCGAAAAACATCGACCCTAAACTGAATCAAGAGACGCATACAAGATGCATTGCCATGGTCGTAGCCAACTTTCGGGGCTTAGCAGCAGCCTGGTATCAAGACCGCCTACGTACAAGTGGCGAACCACCAAAAACACTCCTCGAACTCGAAGAAGAACTCCGATATGAATTCGAGCCCGATGACTTACAAGACCGCATCCGCGACCAACTCTACGAGTTGAAGCAAGCTAACTGCGCCAATTTAATGGACTATGTCGGCAAGTTCCGCCGTATTTGCACTCAAGTCCAAGACATGACCGAGCGCGACAAGATATCCTTTTTCCAACGCGGCCTACGAACAAGAACAAGAGAAGAAGTTCAATATAGAAGATGTGAATCAGTAACCGAAGCCATTCAAGTAGCTCTAGACTTTGAGCGAGCGCATAGTTTCACTCTCGGAAACAATGGAAGAGACTCCCGCCACCAGCAACGCCGTGACCAACACCACAGACCACGATTCCAACGCAATCACCAAGGCAATGACCAGCGACAACGACCAAACAATCAAGACTCAAGACATTTTTCTTCTTTCCGTCAACCGCAGCCAGAGCGTGACGAATATGACATGGAAGTCGATAACGCGCAAATGAATCGAAACTCTCAGCGTGGTCCTCGAACCTGCTACAAGTGCGGCCGAGTTGGCCATCTAGCCAATGTCTGCAGAAGCTCTCAACGGTTTCACCAGAACAACCAAAACAACAATTTCCGCCGTTCAAACCACAACAACAGTGCAGTAACTTTCTCTGGAACACAATCATCTCGTCCAACTAACCGACAACACAATGTTCAAGTTCAAGAAGCCGAAGACAGCGATGAAGAAGAAGAAATTGAAGTGATCAACACGCACGTTGCTCAAAGCAAGTACAAGGAAGTCCTAACGGAAAATCAACTGATGATTTCAGAAGGTCAACTGGATGGAAAGCCAGTAAAGATTTTAATTGACAGCGGTGCTACAAACCTTTTGTGCCGTCCTGGCCTCTGTGACCAAGTCATTCGGGAAAAAGAAGCCATCATTGAAGGATTTGACGGACAAAACTCTGGCGTAAAACGAGTAAATGAAGCTGTAGGCTCTCTCGTTCTCGAAGGAATGTCTTTTCCCAACTTACCGTTTACGGAATGGGATCTGGGTGCGAAGAAATTTGACGTGATTTTGGGACAACCATGGTTCCATCGCTTTAATCCCATTGTGGATTGGAGAAATCACAAGATTTTATCGATCAATGGAAGTGTAGTCAAGGAAGGAAGCGACAACTCAAGCGACGGATGGATTCTCAAGATTACGACAGTCAAGGAAGTTCAAGAAAACCTTCACCCTGCCATCAAAACACTCCTAACAAAGTATAAAGATGTGTTTCCTAAAGAACCGACGCACTGCCTCCAAAACGAGGAATTGAATTCGATTTGACCATGCGTCCAGATGCCAAGCCACAATATCGACCACCTTTTCGTCTATCTCAAGTCGAGCAAGCATCTCTGGACAAGTTCATCAGCGAACTTGAAAGAAAAGGCTGGATTCAATTGTCCAACAGCGACTGGGTTTCGAATATCTTTGGAGTCCCCAAGAAAGATGAAAACGCCAAATGAAGTCAAGAAGCGAATGGCTGAGAACAGCGACTCCCGACACTCCAATACGTTGGGTTCTTGACTATCGATATGTCAACTCGCAAACGGTGATCCCAAAGATCCCTTTGCCAAACATCGAAGACTTATTTGATCGCATGCATGGAAGCAAAGTCTTTACGAAGATCGACTTAGCGTCTGGATATCACCAAATGCTTGTTGAACCAAAAGCAAGAAAATACACAGCCTTTCGTACTCATCGAGAAGTCTATGAATGGGTTGTTGCTCCCATGGGAATGGCCGGAATGCCAGGAATTTGGTCCCGACTTATGCGTCGCCTCTTCGATAAATTCCCCTTTGCCGTTGTATACATGGATGATATCTGTGTTTTCTCTAAGTCAATCGACGACCACATCCATCACCTTCAAGCAATTTGCGATGTTTTACGAGCTGAAAAGTTGTACGCTCGTCCGTCTAAGTGTGCCTTTGCCCTCGACTCAGTCGATTTTCTCGGCCACACAATTTCCAAAGACGGCTTACACGTTGACAAGTCAAAAGTTCGTGCAATCGAACAATGGGCTGAACCTAAGTGCACTAAAGACTTAGTGAGTTTCATCGGATTTGCGAGCTTTTACAGAAAGTTTATTCCGAAGTTTTCGGACATTGTCCGCCCTTTAAGTGAATTGATGAGGCCAAAAACGCCGTGGTCATGGACTGAAGATCAGCGACAATCCTTTTTAACGATCAAGATTGCACTTCAACAAGCTCCAGTTTTACAACTGCCCAACTACGACAAGCCTTTCATCGTAACAACTGATGCCTCAGGATACTGTTGTGGAGCAGTTCTATCCCAGTTGGATAAGGCCAGCAATG
The DNA here is from genome assembly GCA_019828595.1 of Aphanomyces cochlioides. Classification (NCBI taxonomy): domain Eukaryota; phylum Oomycota; class Saprolegniomycetes; order Saprolegniales; family Verrucalvaceae; genus Aphanomyces; species Aphanomyces cochlioides. The sequence goes on from JAHQRK010000015.1 coordinate 1,426,809, forward strand.
ATCGACCGATCGCATTTTTGTCTAAGCGACTTGGCCCTCATGAAGTCAAGTGGTTTGCTCATGAAAAAGAACTCTACGCGATCAAGCTTGCACTCGGCAAGTGGCGTCACTACCTTCATGGTACTCGATTCGACATTTACACGGACAACTCCACGTGTAAATGGTTCATGGAAACTCCTATTCTCACGCCTAAGTTGACTCGATGGCTCGACTTTTTCAGTGCGTTTGACTTTGTGTTGCATCATCGGCCTGGCAAACTTAATGTCGTTGCCGATGCGCTTTCGCGACCTCCACGAGATGCCTCACACTTTGCGACGATGATTTCTGTTCATAATTGCGGAATCCGTTGTGCAAACGCCGCTCTACGACTAGATGCCTTGCAAACTCCACCTGACTTATCCCGTTTCCCCTCACGTGAACTTACCAAGCTCGTTGGAACTCCATTTTTGGGGGAGGATCTGTCAAGTCAAAAATGGGCTTCCACTCCGCAACGACTTGTAATCAATCATTCAAGACAAATTTCGTATTCAACAGTCGAAATGGATCAAGACACGAAAGAGCGATACATTAAAGCTCACAAGATAGACATCTCTGTTGCTATACAAGACAAATATGTTCAAAAAGATGACTTGTACTTCCTTCGTTCGAAAGATCAAGTATGGAGACTTTATGTTCCCAATGATGTTATCCTGCGCGCTGAAGTTATTTCTCAAGCTCATGACTCAAGCATTGCTGCGCATCCCGGAACAAGACGAACATTGCTAAGTATTTCTCAATGGTATTACTGGGATACTCTCTTGGAAGATGTCAAACTTTATGTTGCAACTTGTGAAACTTGCAGTCGATACAAGACAAATAGTCTTCGTGCCAATGGCAAAATGATTCCGATTCAAGCCCCTAACGAATGCTGGCATACTATTTCAGCAGACTGGATCACTGGACTACCTCTATCCAAGTCGTGCGATGCTATCTTAGTTGTTGTTGACAAATTGTCAAAAAGAGCTAAGTACATTCCAACTCAAACAAATGCCGATGCTCCGCAAACCGCTAAGTTGTTTTTCGATCATGTTGTTCGCCACCATGGCTTACCAAGCGTGATCATCAGTGATCGAGACCCAAAATTTACAAGTAATTTCTGGAAGTCCCTCATGCAAATCATGAATATCAAGCAAGCCATGACAACTGCGTGTCGTGCTCAAGCTGATGGAGCAACTGAACGCCAAAATCGAACACTAGAAGATGCTCTACGTTGCCAAGTGTCCTATCTTGGAGAAGATTGGGTTGACCATTTACCCACGATAGAGTATGCTCACCAAGGACTTGTTCAGTCGTCAACTGGCATCACTCCATTTCAAATCGACACTGGAAGAACTCTGCGAAACCCTGTAATAGATAGTATAATGCCTCCAAATGACTTTGCCAAAACCTTCTCTGAAGAACGACAAGAGATATTGAAGATTGCCCAAGAAAATTTGAAGAAGGCTCAAGCAAGACAAAAGGCATTCTATGACAAGAAGCGCTCAAACATAACTTTCAAAGTTGGAGATCAAGTTCTCCTTGCAACCCGCGATTTGCCCTTGAAGCATGCACAACAATTAAATCGCAATGGGCGTCCAAAGCTAGTTCCCCGATTCTCTGCGAAACCCTGTAATAGATAGTATAATGCCTCCAAATGACTTTGCCAAAACCTTCTCTGAAGAACGACAAGAGATATTGAAGATTGCCCAAGAAAATTTGAAGAAGGCTCAAGCAAGACAAAAGGCATTCTATGACAAGAAGCGCTCAAACATAACTTTCAAAGTTGGAGATCAAGTTCTCCTTGCAACCCGCGATTTGCCCTTGAAGCATGCACAACAATTAAATCGCAATGGGCGTCCAAAGCTAGTTCCCCGATTCATCGGCCCCTTTGAAGTCATTGAAGAAATCAATGAAAACGCAATGCGCCTAAAGTTGCCTCGATCAATATCAAGACTCCATGATGTTTTCAATGTCGACCGCCTGAAACACTATCAACCGAACGATCCCAAATTTGCAAGTCGACCGATTCCCAAGGCAACACCCGTCATATTCGATGACTCAACTGGTGAAGAACTCTTCATCGTCGAACGCCTCTTGAAGCAGAGACAATTCAATCGCAAGCTCAAATATCTCATCAAGTGGCATGGCCAATCTGAAAGCGAAGCAACATGGGAACTCGCAAAGAACATCAAGCACGTCGTTCATTTCAAGCAGCTAGTTCAAGACCTCCAGCGCCGTCTTTCCCGACGACAGCCGGACGTCACGGGGAGGATGTAGCGATCCTGAGCCACCGGTTTGGCTCAGGACTTCGGCTGAATGCTGTAACGCAGTTTACGACTTAGAAAACTAGCGTAAATGCCCCTCAACACCAACCAAAGCGATGTGACAATAGGATGTGGCTTAAAGTTACAAGGATGTGCTAGATTAGAGTTAAGTTGAGATCTAATTCATTCTACAATTTGCCTTCCTCTGCCTAGTTTGCTACACCTACCTCCACTCGTTCGAACCATCCGTGATTCATCGCGATCTCAAGTCCAAGAATGTCCTTTTGAGCGATACTTGGGAAGTGACATTGAGAAATTTCGGCATTTCTCGCGTGGCCAGTTTGGAAGAACTATGGTGTCCAACATCGACTCAGTGGCGTGGGTTGCTCCAGAAGTTTTAATTGGTGGGCGATACACCGAGAAGTCCGACATTTACTCGTTTCGTGTTCTCTTGTCGGAGCTTGATACGCTTCAAGTCACATACAATGCAAAGCAGAAGGAGGATGGAAAGTTGAACGATTCTCTGGCCATAATGGTGAACGAAGGAACTCAGACATCATCTTTCAAAGAGAGCATGTCAGAAAAACTGCTTTCAATGGCGAATGCATGTTTGAGCTTCCGCGAGGTCGATCGTCCTTCAGCGATGCAATTGTCATTAGAGCTCCATAATATTCTTGAGACCCCCCCAGAATTGGAACAAGAGCGTGTTAGACAGGGATTATTTCATGATTTATGTTAATTCCTTGTTCTACTACATTACTAGTACTACTACTATATTGTCCTTTTCAGTGAAATGTCGACTTGGCAGGTCATTGGCCAAATCGCATATTAATCGACTATACTGAATTTAATATGAAATATTGTATAGTATACAAAGTTAAGTACAATTTCTTCAAGTCAATGGTACTGAGCTAAGTCCACTAACACCTGCATCCCAGAATACCGTCATGCATGATTTCTACGCCCACTGCAACCTCGCTATGAAGTTTCAAGACGCCGTGCGTATCTTCAGCGAGTCAGCGTCCATCATGGCCTTTCCCCAAGTCATGAAAGTAGGTGATTTGATTGGTCAAAATATGAAAAATATTGATATATGATTGGCTAGTCGATTGTTAGTCGATTCTGGTGAGTCGATAGCCCAGTCCAATTTGGAATCGAATGAATAATATAATAGTACAGTAATGCATCTCATTTCCTTCAGCCGAAGATAACGATCAAATGCTATTCGCAAAAATTGGGAGGAATACATGCCGGTGATTGGCTGTTCAATTTAGCGCAGTAGTTTCATTACGAAGCATCACGATCATGGTCAGGCATAAGAGGAAGAAGTCGTGCACCGACTCAATCAACGTTCCAACAACAAATCAATCCATCGACGTACCCAGCAGCAACAGCAGCTCTCAATTGGATCCTGTCGTGGACTCCATTGTTGCTAGTTTTGACCACATACATGACATAAATGAAGATCCAAATGGAGAGTCGAGTAAGCGACAAGATCAATCCGCACAACGGCAATTCTTTGCCTTCCTGGGTCCCAATTTTCCATCTTTCGATTCAATTCCAGAGTCTCTTGTCTCAAAAGAAACAATAGGGCGCATCTGCACGTTTATGTGGGAGAACGAATCAATTGGATATCAACATCGATGAACTATCTCAGTTCAATTCGCCGTCAACTTGAGAAACAGTACAAAACCACATTGTTTAGTGATAATCCTACTTGGGCAAGCTCACGACAGAACCTCATGAAGCAGTATTTCTTGGCATGCATAAAAGGTATATTGTGATAAGAGACTGTTGTGAAATAGTCGTGTAGATGGAAAGAAATTAAAGTCCCATGCACCCCCTATGACAATGCAAGACCTTAAAACAATTGGGGCAATTCTTTTCCAGCAAAACAATATCAAATCAGCCATGGATCGCTCTCTGATGAATGCTCAGTGGGCATCAGTTGGTCGTGGCTCTGATGTTGGAAATTTAACATTCAAGGACAAACATATATCTTGTCCATTCTATCGGAGTTCAACTCGTTTGCGACAGTGCTGCATACATCAACCGTGTGATGAAGGTAGAAAGAAAAACTTTAAAGCACAGACATTTCTTGTAGGCTGTATATAAGTTTGACACTACCAACGAAATTACACCTGGATTAATGTCCCAGTCGAACCGCCGGGGTTCGGCTATCGCTGCAGCTAGCAATCACCAAGTGTCTTTGCCTGAGTTGGCTCATTGTGGTCGTTGGGCCTTAGAAAGTTTCTCAACTCTGATGGAGTATATTTGCGAAACCTCCCACGGAGATCAAAGATTGGTCGCGCCTTGAGTGGCTGGGAGAACCCTTAATTCCAAGTGTTTTCGCCTTCCTTGGTTTCATTAGTGACAGTGAAACATGGTGTTGACGTGCCAGCTTTTGTATCTAAGCTATTTGAATTTGTCTAGCGCGTCTGGAAAAACGATCTTTTGCTGAAGCTCTTGCAGCATCTCTTTTGATGTATTTACCCGACACGTTAACAGTCTGCCCAAATCACAGTCTACATTTGACAATGGTTGCAAGTGCAAAAGCTGTATTACCATACGAAGATGACACAGAAATTTTGAACATATTGAAGCATTGGGGAGAAAAAGTGCGCTTGAAATTTATTTTGGATAACCTCATGCAGCTCAAAACCGAAACTATTCTAGAGAATTTGAATGAAGAGGCATTACCCAACGCTTTATTGGTGCTCATACGTTTGCAGAGGTTCTCAACAAGCTGGTTGGTGGATATCGTGGACTTATGAATGAAATTCTTGAGTTGCGTGGCATTGTTTCAGATATTGCTGCTGCAAACAGCCGTCAGACAACTTTACTTGAAAATTTGGTTGCGATATCAAAGAATGCACAAGCAATGGGAGCCGATCCATCACAATTTTCGAATTCTTCCGACGGGTCGAGGACATTTTCACAATTTAGGCAAGCTCGCAATTGGCCTCGATCACTCAATTCTCTAGCAAACATTACTATGAGTCAACTTATATTGATGTACCTTGCAGACTCTCTCGATGAAATCCCTCACGAGCCCAATAACAAAATACAACTAAAGGTTGCCCAAGCCATTGCAATTGCCACTAAATTCTACGATATTCGGCTATTGAAGATAAAGCCACACGGTCGAAAACCTACTGACAGCGACTACGAGCTTTGGCGAACCAAAGCCAACGAGATCCAATCATCTATTGTCAATCACATTGTCTCCAACCGTCCAAAAAGGGTTCGAGCACGTGGACCAACTGGTTCTGTCGAGGGAATTCTCAAAGCTTGGTCTGATTTAAAGTCTCAATCTAACTAATAATTGAATCATTCTTTACTCGATGCTTCATACCTCCATTGGCTTCATGCAGTGTTGGAGGTCTTCACGTTGGTTGAGCCCATTGTGCTTCCTGCGGTGTTGGAGGTCTTCACGTCGGTCAAGTCTGTTCGAGTGTTGCAAAATACCAAAAGGGTTGGCTTTGCTTGAATCATTTGATTGGCCGCCGAAGAAAAAGACAACTGGATATTTTCGATACAAACTTGAAGTATATGAGACCCCAGCAGACCAAATGATGCTTAAGGGGTTTTGTTGAAGTTGGAGTTACCTATACAGGGCGATAGAGCGTTATCTTAGCTACATTTTGACGGTTTAATATCCCCAGAACTCGTCATGGTTATTGAGATATGGTTGTCGGCGCGACGGCCTTGCCGCGGGTTTCATTTTTTCAAATATTTCACCATTGGATAATACTCGACACGAGCTACCGATTTCTGGCGTCCAATTGGCTTAAAACGTACTGGAAGATGCTCAAACAGCAAAAAATAAAAAATTAACCGGATTTTTCCGGTAAATTTTTTGATGAATTTTTTTTAAAATTTCGTTAGCCATCATTTTGTGTGACGTGTCAGCAAATAAACGTCATTTTGTTTGTTGGCTGAGTAACATTTATTGAATCAAGTATACATCGTGTTCAAGTGCTCAGTTAATCATCAAGCCGCTTTCGCTTTTGTTGTTGTGCTCTGGCTCGCTTGACTCGTTTAGCAGCATCGGTCACTACCTTATTTGGCTTGTCATAGTAGCCGCAGTTGCGAAATTGCAGTGGCACGTATGGACGAATCTTCTTGTACAAGTCTCGAGCCTTCTCAGGATTGAACCGAGGGCGGTCTATCGTTTGCGCTTGCTCCCACAACATTAGCGCTCGGTCACTGTCAACAACAATTCCATCGTACGTATGTCTGAGGTCAAATCTTTTTGGTTCGTCGCTTGGGTAGCGGCGGCATTCAACAACACCAGACTCGCTGCTTTGCATTCTGAACATTTGATACAGTGATCCGGGAAATATAAGACTATGGGCGATTCTTCGCTGATTGGTCAATTCAGCCTCAACATGGACTCCATGTACTGCAATAAATTGTACCCCTTCAAATTGAATAGTGCAATTTAGAAATGAGTACGAAACCTGTATTGAACAAGATTGTAAGACTTCATATACTTTGAAACTTGCTAGAGTTTACAAATTACACAGTTTGTCATGCAACCGATCCGAAGTCATCGGATTTTTGAAGAAATAGGGAAAACTCTATAATTTTATATTTGCTGCATCTATTTCGAAGATGTCTCAATGAAAAGCCGTCGCAATGCAACACGAAATGCACACAGTGTATTGATTCAATGAACTTTTGGCAACGCTTTTCTAAAGCTAGATCTTATTGTTTCGGGAGTGATTGCCTCCCAAGCCGCAATCGTCCTTTTAATTGTCGTCATTCGCTTTTCTTTGGCTGTTCGCTGAGTGGTCGTCTCAGCAAGCCACATTCGGCGCAACACACTTTTGAAAGGGCCCATCACGCCCACGTCAAGAGGTTGCAATACAGATGTGCAATTCTTGGGGAGAGGACAAAGGTATGAGCTCAGCTCCTCCTCCACAATAGAGTAACTTTGATCACTCACATGAGCAGCAAAATTGTCAACAACAAATAGTGTTTAGCCTCGCACTTCAGATCTAAATAGTGTAAATATATGTATAGCTCCGTCTATGTACCTCATAAAATCAGACAAGAAATATTTCCATCCATCAGCGTCCATCCATGCTTTCTTCTGAACAAAATACGCATGGGGTTGAGGATAATCTTCGAGTTCATCTTGTTCAATATAACCTCCCTTTTCACCATTGATGATGAAGAGTATGGGGAGTTTTTCTCCTGTAATTAGTGTTAGTAAAAATATAATGATGTGACACTAAATACTTCCGTTACTGCGGGCTGATAGCACCGCTGTCAATCGTGAGGACGACTTCTCACTCGAGTCTAATGAAGTGTCTTGGCCAATTTGGGTCCAAAGATAGCGAGGAGGGGTATCGTAGAAGATACCCGTTTCATCTACGTTAATGATATTTTCACTCGTAATGTACCGATAATTGTTCCAGAATTCGGAACAGAATTTCTCCTTTAAATCTCGGAGCTTTTGTTTGACAACCTGTCATATCTATCTATTGTTAAATTTTATATTATTAAATTTGAGGGTTAGAAAATGGGGTAGGGTTTGTCGATGGTCTTATATTTCCCGGATCACTGTACTTCTGAATGCCTTGAAGATTCGAAAACAATTCGTCGACAACTGGCTTGTAGTCGGAAAACGGCTTCTCTTCATTTTCCAGGGTCACATATTTGTTTGACGATGACGAGGATTGAACAACCTGGACAATGTGATCAAATGTCCAGCAATCGGTCTTCAAAAACTTTTTTCTTGTGTGGCCAAAGCCACGATCGCACGAATTTTTAGTATGTCCCTTCACAAAAATGTTGTAGTCCACGCGATGGAGTCTTCCGATAAACGTTGCCACGAGGAAAAACTTGATCACATAATTGTTCTTGTTTTGGCCACCGCAGTTGTCAGCATACAGAGCTAAGGACTTATTGCCATCAAGCACTGATTTTTGCTGGAAATACTTGTCCAGCATAGGGATGACTTCATTGCTGCCTTTGCCACCAACCATCTCCGAGTACACGAAATTCGTTTGTTCAGAGAGGCCAACATCAAACACGCCAAACACCGAGATACTGACAAGGGACAAAAAATACCATTGCGACGGCGTGGAGGCAGCATTGGGTAGTGTCAGATTTTGGGAATAATCCATGGTCAACACAACATAAGACTCGGAGGCTTTGCTGCAGTCTTCGTTGTAAATATGCCTAAGGGTACACATTAGATTGCGGCAAACAAAATGATGTTTATACCTCATTTGCCTTGCTGTTTGGACATGCAAAGCAAATACTTCGGCGTCTTTCGCATCAGACATAGTGTTCTTGTATACTGTACAAGCATCGCAGACGTTTGCTTGGGGCGATCGCACAAGAATTGACTTGCATTCGCGCTGAACGATGTGCCGAAAGGAACGCTCCGATGGCAGACGAATTCGTTCCAAGCCAGCAGCAACGAACTGTTCGTATTCGTTCAATATTGATTGCCAAGTCATATACGAAGGCAGGAAAGTGTAGAGGTTTGAGGCGACTTGTTTTAAGACAGCACCGTCCAAAGTGGTTTTTGTTTGCACTCTGACTGGCACGACTTCGCCGACTTGTTTTGCAAAAGCCTCAAACCATTCGACGACCTTCTGGACATTGATCACAAAGGCATTTTTGGTTTTCTGGTTGCCGTGTTCCTTTGCTGCCACAAGACCCTTCGCAATGCGCTGGCGACAGCGGTCAATTGTCGGGCTTGACACTCCAAAACACTCAGCAAACGTCGCTCGGCACACATCTCCAACAAGGGGGATTCGATAAGTAATGCAAACTCTTGTTTTCTTGCATGGGGTGGCTTCGTTGGGTTCTGTCTTTGATTTCCACAGCAGTGAGAGGCATGTCGCCATACATGTTTGCTTTTCGCGCTTAGACATTAATGCCGTTGAAGCAAGAAAGTTAGAGATCTCTTTCTCTTTGCCAACTTTGCAATTTTTGTCGCAACACTCCGTCGCGTAAGGATCACAAGAGTTCGAGGGGTTCTCTGCAATGGCATGGTCTGAACCGTCACTGTCGTCGCTCATGCTATCGTTGGCTTCAGAGTCATTCTAGTATTCGCTCTCGTCGGAGCCTTCAGCGCACCACGCAGACTCGGACCCAGCGCCATCGGAACTTTCAGCATGGTCACTCATTTTATTTTATTGTCCGTAATATAATGAATGCTTTATTTTATTACAATTTCTTCCCATGACCATATCTCAAATGAAGTGGAGGTGGCTGAAAGAGTGGTACTTCAGATTCAAAGCTGATTATCTCAAAAGTCGAAAAATGGCTTAAGCATCACTTTGTCTGCATTATCTTAGACTCAACCTCTTCTACTTTGTATTTGAATGTCGACGAAGATAAGACGAAGTTAATCTTTAGGGTCTGGTCGGCGAAATTTCGAGTCATGTCTCGGTCTCAGAGACATAGACAAAATTCATCCTATTGGCCGAATTTATCCGGATTCCGTATACTGTTCATGTCCCATTCGAGGCAGAGATGGCTTGTTCACGCCTGAATTTGCAAGTTTCTGTCCTCAAGCTTCATGGACGATCTCATGAGCACGGGCCAAACAGCGTGTCTCGTCGAAACTGACGTCTGTGCCCAACAAGGTATGATCAGATTTTGTGATTATCTTACTTAGTGAACTAGATGTACAGTATCTTTATCTGATGTTGACAAAGAGAAGCCGGCGTAGCGGAGAAAGGCCTCTACTGTAAACAACCAAGATCGATTTGGTCGGACGGAAGTGTCCACCGACTGTTTGAACTGAGATACAAGTCGCATATTTCTCAGCGTTTTATGTCGAAAAACAATACACCTGCACTTGAACTTCCGATACCCTGAACTTGAAGGTAAAAATGTGTAGTGGTAAGCGCGTGGCATACGTCATGCTAGCGGCTGAATTATCAGTCGTCAGGCAAAGCGAGTTCACACCAAAGCAGGTGCAAGATAAGGTAGTGCAGTCATTCATTCAAAGGAGCTTATTCACTGTAGCTAGCAAAAATGAAAGTAGAATGGTCCGTGTCGAACCATCATTTAGATAACCCGAATGCTGCCGCAGCTTCACGGTAGCCTCCTTGAGAGCCTAAAAATACAAGACATCGGCAACTTTCTTCTCAAAAGAATGCTTTGTATGATGAAGACAATAGTCAGGTTGAACGTTGCGTAGCCATTCGACAAGTTTCATAAAGGTCGCTTGGTCGCATCGCAAATTATCACAAAACCACTGTTCATATCGAACGTCGGCCAGCATTGAGTCAAAATCCACCTCTGTAACAGTTAGAATATTGTATTTGTCGGCAGAACCATGAAGCACAGTTGTCGCTACACAAATGCAAACTGCAGATATAGCGACGGCAACTCCACTGACGACTGACAGTGTGGACATGGCGATGGCTTTTGAAACGTGAACCCCACCGACACTAAAATCCGAATAATATTATCCGAACGAGACATGAACTCCCCAGACATGAACAAAATTTTCGCCGACCAGACCCTTACAGTACATAAGTTTGCCATATGCAACATCAGCAAAATATTTCAAATGTCTTGGGTGTTTTTCGTGCTTGCGACCACCACAGTTCAACAATGCGCCGCTTCAGCTGCTAGTCCTCGCTGCTGCTGCGGTTGGTGTCGCCCATGGTGCAATCACAGACCTACTTGCCAAGTGCCCACCTGACGTCTCCGAAGTGTATATTACCAAGCAAGATGCTCAAATCAAGCTCTGTCAAGCTGCCTTAAATGTTTCTTCCGATTTGATCTTGACTTCGAAGAAGTTCTGCGCCCTAGATGAATGTAAGCAGCTCGTAAAAGATGCTGCAATGTGGACATGCACACCAAACACAACCGATCTTATCCCTACCAACTTTTGCAACCAAACATGCCAGGAACTACTTGCCCAAATGCAGGTCAACAAAGACAAATGCACCATGGTCCAACAAATGAACAGCTACTCATATTGCCCTCTTTGCACTCAATTTAGTAACGATGCAGATCGGTTTGTCAATACCTGTGGCATATGGGAATCAGCTTCGTCGATTGTGGCCACACTTTCCAACTCGACGGAGAAATGCAATGCCATGACAGCAAATCCCGTCGTAGCCAAGACACCAAATTCTGTCGTAGCCATGACAAAACCCGACAGTAGCTCGACCGCAAATATCGTTGCTGGAGTTATTGGTGGAATCGTTATTTTCGGTGTGACTGCTTTCTTCTTGTTGAGAAAGAAGCATCGCGGCAACGGACGATCCGACAGCCGATCAGACCCGCTCTTGCTATTCCAGCAACTCTCTGACACAGATTCCAGTGCACCATCCGTCACTACTAGTACTCAGTATGCCCAATTTACAATGCAAAACGATATTCGATTCGACCGTGCCTTGGCCAAATTCCGTATTCCCCAGGAAGAAATACAAAATATTTCGCTCCTGGCCAGAGGAGGCTACGGTGTAGTCTTCCGCGCCAAGTTGGGCAAAATCGACATTGCCATGAAGCAGCTCTTACCATCCAAAGCAAAGGAACTTAACGCGAATCAAGATTTCATAAATGAAATCCGACTTTGTGCTTGTCTAAAACATCCAAAGATCGTCAAGTTTATTGGTATTTCATGAGCGACGTTGCAAGATTTGGCCGTGTTGTCGGAATTCATGGTCAACGGCGACGTCATGAGTCTTAACCACATGGAAGCCAAAAAGCCTGGTGACGAACGCATGTTCCAATGGCTCCCAAGAGGCGGTGGTGGTCCGTGCAAGACTTCAATCGCTGCTGATGTGGTTGACGCTCTTGTTTACCTCCATTCATTCGATCCATGTGTCATTCATCGAGATCTTAAGTCCAAGAACGTTCTCTTGAGTGAAACTTGGGAAGCCAAGCTGAGTGATTTTGGTATTTCTTGTGTTCGAAGCGTGGAGGAGTGAATGTCATCGAAGATTGGCACGGTGGCTTGGATTGCCCCTGAAGTATTGATCGGCGGACGGTACACGGAGAAGGCCGATATTTACTCGTTTGGTGTGCTCTTGTCAGAGCTCGACACTCTCCAAGTCCCATATGCTGGAATGCTGAATGAGAATGGATATTCGAACGCTCGTCTGGCCATGTTGGTGAGCGAAGAATCGCTCCACCCTTCTTTCACAGAGAGTATGCCTGAAAATCTTCGTTCGATTGCCGATGCATGTTTGAGTTTCCGAGATACCGACCGTCCTTCAGCAATGCAATTGTCATACCAACTCCACAGTGTCCTGAGGATCTTCTGTGCCGAAGAGCATATATTGACGTCTTGTAATAGTGTTTCATAGATTATATCCTCGTTGTTTAGCATAAAACAAACCGCGGCACTTCGTTGTTAGCCACCATACTCGAGGTAATTTTCACCTGAACTTTACTACAATAATACCTCCATCGCTCTAGCACGTCTAGCTTTGAACACGGCAAGAGAAACACACAATATGGTTGTCGTCGACATTGCCCTCGAACAAGCCCACAACGTACAGAAAATTCCCTCTCGGAAGGTTATGACGATATCTCTAGAAGAAAACAGGCAATTCCTTTGAGCCCACCCGCATTTCAGCATTTTCATGAGGCACTTCCCTTACTTCTTGAATCGGCCGGACTCCAAGCCGTCGAGAGGTCATTGGTATTATTGGCATGAAAATGGAACCGAAGGCAGATATGCACTGAAAACAATAAGGCTCTCATAATTTCAAGCTTTGGACAACATGGCATTTGAAGACAATATGTGATACTGTACAACTCGGTTGAAGTGATGAGTTGTCGCTTCGACTGCTCGACACTTGGCCGAGCAATTTGTTTGGGTCGTTCTTTAACCAATTGACTTGCTCATTTTTGAGCTTGCGATCTTCGTTTCATTAAGCAATGCGTTTCCTCCAGCACCTTATCATCGCTACCGCTTTTTGCTTTGTCTGTCGTGCGGTCACGAATTCATTAGCCAAGTGCCCAGCTGATGTCTCGGAGAAGTATTTTACCAAGCAAGGAGCTCAAGTCAAGCTCTGCCAAGCCGCCATGAATGTCACTTCCGATGTGCTCTTAAGTGAGCCGAATTTGTTTTGTACCAAAGATGAATGCACGCAGCTCGTAACAGACGCTGCATCTTGGACTTGCAAACCCAACACAATGCAATTTATCCCGACAAACTATTGCAACCAAGTGTGCCAGGCACTGGTCTTAAAGATGGAAGAAAGAAAGTTGAACTGCGACAAAGTGAAATATGGCAACTTTCTGTTTTGCCCTCTCTGCACGGAATTCAGCAACGCTGCGGAAGGGTTTGTTGATACCTGTGGCCTTTGGACATCCGCTGACTCGTTGATTGTTTCGATCGCCAACTCGACAACGAAGTGTAATGGCTATAAAACGCCTGGCGCCACCACGCGAAAGGCCTCAAGTAGCTCAACGACGTACATCGTTTTGGGTGTCGTCGGCGGTGTTCTCGTGGTAGGTGTGGTTGCTTTCCTCATCTTGCGAAAGAAGCGCGGAGAAGCTGACTCTCGATCAGGCTCGCATTTGGACGTGACGCACTCCCCTCGCTCCGGCACATACTCAGGTGGTCCTTCAACGAGCAATCAATTTGCCCTCAAGTGAGAGCATCCTAATCAATTTGCTATATCGCATTGCTATACCTGAATTTGGCAATCGAAATAAAAATATGATGCTTTAACTGAATTCGATTCAAACCTGTGGAGATGCTCGTTTCTCGAACGCCATTCTTGCCACGATGGAAAGCAGAAGCTCGCTCCAACTTCTTTCAACAAAGGGTATGCCTTTAAACCTGCTTTCGTTTGTCCATGCATGTTTGACCTTCCGAGATGTCGATCGCCTTTCAGCGATGCAGTTGGCATATCAACTGCACAATTTCCACAGGATATTCCATTCATGGTGAACCAAGAGGTTTAGACTTGATGAACTTTAGTCAATCTACGAAGGCGGGACTCTTGATTTCAATGAGACTCTTTTGACGATGAAGTTGTTGTTATCTCGGCTATTGCTTATAGTTTGCGTGTCCAGCTCGTAATTATCTACATGCCTTGCATTGCGATTACAAGATACAAGAGTTGAAAGGAGCAATGGACATTTTTGCAGCCATGGTGGCTCGAGATATCAAGCAAAACTACTTCATTAATATTGTTTCTTCACATATGGAAGCTATGGATCTGTGGACTTGTTACGAAAACTTGAACACCAATCTGTGGCTCATCGCCGACGAATGTTTGCGGTCACGGGCATTAGAATTCTTTGTACTCTTGACCAGGCTCGCGTCTTGGAAGCCGGAACAATACCTCTTGTCATACTTTCATTTTGGTCTTAATGTCCACCTTATAGCACACGTTCAAGTTGGTACTCGCCCATGAAATATGCAATCTTCGCTCGACTTTGCACCATGAACTGGATGAAAATGACAAATAATGAACGATGTACTGGAACCATTTTGCAAGAAACTTATGGATTTGTAGCTATGACAATCGGCTACAAACGAACATGGAAGAGTGTACGTGACTCGTCAAGGCTTGTGGCTGGACGGAATTTCTCTCAATCTATGAATTTGCTCAAAGAAAAAATACATCGCCGAGTTGAAATCATAGCATCGACGCCAAAGAGATCCCAATCAAAAGAAAGACGAAATCAACTCGTGCCAATCTTGTATCATCAACGCCAAGTTATCAAGTTATCAGTTGTGCACCTGTTGAAAATATACTGTGTAGAGAATTTTTCGTCTCATTTTGCTGAGTCCATCAAGGTTTTCTTCCTAGGCTATCTTTAGTTTCTATCCAAAAGCCAAAGATAACCTGGGAAACTGCCCGACGACAAAGAGTTGGAAGTTGTGCTCAGCATCATGGCAAGACCCAAGTCGATGTTATGGCATCAGCACTTCATGCGGTTGCTGGCCTGTGTTGCTGCAATGTTTGTCATGCTCATCGAATTCAAGGGCTCTCAGGCTAACATGAGATTCCTCTTTGGGGAAATAACACCGACAAAAGAGTCGAGCATATATCAGAGCATCTACGTCCCTCGATTACTACCTGCCATGGTCCCAGATTCTCTTCATAGCGAACTTATGGCTACATTGTTTGATCTGAAGTCATTGTCAAATGTGGTTTATCTTGACAGTGACACGGAAACGGAGCAGCTTGTCTCTCAAAACAATTCATGTTCTATACCTACCGCTAATGGTTACCTCTATGACAGCTTTTAATTGAGCACTATATTGAATGTCGTGCTTGCTGGATAGGGTGGATGGAATGCTTCCGATTCATGGATTATTGTTGACTGCAGCTACGAAGGCAGACTAATCGAGGACACAACAATGATCAAGTTCTTCCTGCTCGACAAATCTCAGACGAAGATCACAACGTTCGTGCTTCAGACCATGACCGTATCAAGACCTAGGACGCATGAAAAATTGTCGTCGGGACTTGCCTAATGGACAAACACTACCCTTAAGTCGTTAAAATTAACAAACGAAGGTGACCTAACTTGGACCGAGGCTGCAGAATATTTTGTCGCAGTTGGATTTGGATTTCCGTTCGAGGAAAATGACTTCGTTCCTGTTGAGTTGGAAAGTTTCGTCCCTCGAGGAGAAACATGGATTGGCCGACTCGATACAATGAAAGAAGAAGTTGAATTTGTCGCGACCTCTGGCATGTTTCGACGCTCAGAAACAATCCAAGCCTATATGGATGTGTTTTATTGGGATTTACTACCAAATCCAATTGAGTTTATGTCAACTGTCCGATTTAAGTCTCGACTGAAGAATACAGATGTTTGGGGTTGGTTCCGGTGGTTGTTATGTGATGGCATTGGCCTGAATATTGCTTTCAATTTTGTCGTTGGGCTGATCGCTATGGTCAACATCTATCTTCATCAGCGAATTTTATGGATCTCTGACGTTTACGCATCGCTTCAAAACCGGGCAAGTATCCGCGCGGGTTTGCTTCTTTTCGATTGTATCGTTAATAATTGGTGGTATCCCTATCAATGGGCAATAAATCAAGGCTATGATCGAAATGAAACAGACTTTCTAGAATTCACTGACAATGCGCGCGCCGATGGTCTCATGGTTGTCTTGGCTTCCTCAAATATTACGGCTAACCTGCTTCGTGTTCGAGTGCAACTTGCTGTTATATTTGCAATTTTTGTTGTATGCTTCTACTTAAGGCAGTCGCTGACAATGTCGTATGGCATTCTCTCGGCCGAAATACCATACTTTGTTGGAAAATACTTTGAAGCGAATATTGTTCGGTCAGGAAGAAATGCAATGGATCTATGGGGAAGTTATGAGAACTTTGAGACGGATTTTCTTTTTATTGCAAACGAATGTACTTATTTGATTGTCGCTGCTGGAGTTAGTGTTGCCTATGTCGTAATCACAAAACTGTGGACTTCATGGGTACCTATTTCTGCTTGGATATATTCACTTTTGCCGCTGCAACCCAAACATGTCCACCCTGTGCTATGTATTAATGTTTCACCACAAAGAGGGACGTAAACACGGTCATCATGGGACGCCCGTTCGACGTTGTACAACGAGTTGAATGATTTAGACATTGAAAACACATCGATTGAGCGATCATCAGGCGTTGCACTTGATAGAATCTATGGCTTTGTTGCTCCTTTCGATAATGTTGAGTTTGAAAACTCCGACATATTTGTCACACCCTGCGGAGTTTGGATGCTTGGATTTGTGATTGTGAACAACCGATACGTCGTTGCGATTAATGACTATATTTACCTCCTAATCAACTCATTTTTGGGCCAGACATATTTTGAGGTGTTTGGATTCGTCTTGCAGAATGATGTGGTGTCGAAACGAAAGCATCGTATTTTTGCCTACGATGTCTCACTGCTTGACGCTTTGTACATTTCGTTCAAGCCCTTGAAGTGATCAAGCATGAGTTTGATGGACGCAAACCAAAACCCATTTTATCTATGAAAACATTCAGATGTTTTGTTTTTGCACAAATTGCACATCGTCCGAATGAATTAGGATGTTTGTTGTATTCCTTTTCAGTCGATTTTGAGAGGATAGGGAATACTCTATGAAGACTACGAAGATGTAATTACGATAATGTTGTATGTTACCAAGCAGAGTTTGTTGACGAGGCTGTGAGCAAGTTTTTCCGAGATATGAGCTTGAAAATGATCAATCCAGGTCGTCGTCAGCACTAATTTCTCCGCGGCTTGAGGAAACTTTATATGCCTAAGGTACTAGCAGTGAGTGGGAAATTGGTGTGAGTTAAGAGAGCACAGTGCTTCTGGACACTCTTGATTTTTTCAACCACAAAGAATAAAAACTGGCGATGATTACTGTTCATGAGTCTTTGTCATCGGAGTTCGTATTGATTTAGTTTTGAGAAGCTGTACAAAGCACATCTAGGGACTACAAAGTCACATTTTAGAGTTTAATAACCTATTATGACATGCAGGCAGGAAATGAGAAAAGAGGCATCTCAAGTGCCAGGGCTTTTTACTGCCGTGTGTGTGTTCCCCCAACATACATCATGCTGACTTTCAACTCGAACTTCCCATAATATATGCCCACCCTTGAAATACACTGAACCGCGTCCAAAACAGTATGAGAACAACATTTTATGGTTGTCATTGCGAGTTCCTTCTACCAAGATCACAACGCGCAAAAATGTGACCATCAACATGAATTTGGTGGTGTTTACCCTGCAATTCGACTCAAACCTATGTCAATACATATTGCCTCCTACGCTTTGAGCCGGGCTCTAGGTGATCGGGATGTTATTGATAAACTTAGGCTACGATATGGAGTTGACGGCAGCACAGTATGACAAAGCAAGAAGACTCTTAGAATATCAGTATCGAAAACGATTCAATAGAACATTTTAGCAAGTCGTGATTTTGACCCAAATTCCCGCCTTGTCTTCGAGGACAAAGACACTCAATCTTCGAGTTTCATATCCGTAAAATGACTGACCAACGGATAATCCATTCGAGACACCGACTCAAGCTGTTCTCTTCGCCGCTCGTTGTTCCCTTGTGGCCAAGTTGAGCCTCATGCTGCGGCACCGCACTTTACTTGACCGCATATCAATACGCAACACCAATTTTCACCTTTCGACATACAATGACACAGAATGTTTGGCCAAGTTTCGGTTCTGCCGTACCGACATCATGCGACTTGTTCATTGCTTTGGATTACCTGACGTTATATTCACAAACGAACGGACTCGATGTACGGCCGTTGAGGCTGTGTGCATACTACTACGTCGCCTTGCTGTGCCAGACCGCTGGATTGACATAATCGACCTATTTGGGCAATCAGTCAGTGCCATGTCCAACATATTTTTATTCACAGTCGACCACCTGCATACCCGATTCAAACACATTTTGTATCTCGACGCCGACCGCATTGCTCTACATCTCGATAAATTTTGCGACGCAGTATCACGCAAAGGGGCTGAAATTGACAACGTATGGGCGTTCATCGATGGAACCGTCCGAGCATGTTCTCGTCCATCCAACTGCGCTACCCAACGATCGGTTTACAACGGACACAAACGAAAGCACTCTCTGAAATTCCAAACGCTTGTGACTCCCGATGGAATAATCGTTCATGTTTTCGGCCCTGTAGAAGGGCGACGCCACGATTTAACAATTTTGCGCCGATCCAAACTTGAAAGAGTCTTGAAAAGTGATCAACGCTTCCTTGGTTATATTATCTTTGGTGATCCAGCTTATGGGCGATCGAACCATTTTGCGTCCCCATTTTCGGGATCTCGTGTTAATGCTGCTCAACAAGAAGTAAAAAAAGCATGAGCCGCGTCAGAGTTAGCATTGAATGGTCTTACTCTCAAATCATTCGATATTGGTCAGATCTCGAGAATCGACACAAAATGTGCATTGGAAAATCACCAATTTCAAAGCTCTACAAGATTGCAATCCTCCTTACAAACTGTGTTACACGCTGTCGTCGCCAAAACACAAACAGTTCATACTTTCATCTTGATCCTCCGAGTCCCGAAGACTACTTACATAGCACTTAACAGATATATTAGTCGCTAAGTTTATCAATTAACTTTTCTAATAGCATCGTCATGTGCTTCTGCTCAATGCGCCGCTGTTGCTGCTCGTTTCTTTCAAACGCAAGTCTTTCCATTCGGTACGCGTGGTCATCTTCGTGGCGCTTTTGTTCAAAAGCCAACAATTGGTCTATGGGGTCGCTTTTTGATACTTTCTTTTGGACGGCGTCAGAGCCTTTAGATGGTAGGCTCATCCTTTTGGCCACTCGTTCCTCAGCTTCGTTGCAGGCTCTCTCACCGGCGACTTCCAGTACATCTGCCCGATCTTTTTCCTCCTCTCGTTTGCGTATTTTTCGGAGTCGAACCTCGTCACGACGATCAAGAATGTCTTGCTTGAGCTTGACCAAGTCGTCCTCATCCTCCTCCACTCCAGAAGCACGCATGCTTGCTTGGTTTTCTCTTTGAAAGCTCGCCAGTAAGTTGTCACATCTTGCTTGGCATGACCTTCCCGTGATAGCCGAACTCACTCATTGCAAGAGCGGCCTTGTTCCAAGCTGCCATGACGTTCCCGTGGCCGACATCGTACGGCCCAAGACGGACAACCTCTTTCAAGAGGGCTTCGTCCATTTCATCTGTCCACACGACCTGCTTCTTGTTCTTCAAGCCCATTGAAAGTACCACGAACTTTTCACGACTTGACTGATGAAATCCCCGACTTGCACCAACCAAATTCCCGACTTCATCGAAGTTCGAACAGCTTGTAACCCGAAGTTTTAAGTCGTAAATTTGAAATGACGACTTGCTAAAACGATCTACTATTAATAGTACTACGTAGTAATATGAAAATTGAAGATCGATGTTGATTGTTTACAGTAAAGTTGATATTTTGACGAAGATTTGAATACTGTGAGAATTGAAATACTGTGCTGCAATGTTCAGTTGTCATTTCGACCGCCCGACATTTGCTCGAAAATTTGTTCGGGTCGTTGTTGGACCAAATGATTTGCTCATTTTTCAGGTGACGGCCGTCTCATTCAAGCATGCGTCTCTTACATCAACTGTTCGTCGCTGCAGTCTTTAGCGTCGTCCGCGGTGCGATCGTGGATACGCTTGCCAAGTGCCCAGCTGACGTCTCCAACAAGTATACTACCAAGCTAGAGGCTCAGATCAAGCTCTGTCAAGCCGCCATGAATGCCCCTCCCGATGTGCTCTTGACGGATACAAAGTTTTGCACGAAAGATGAATGCACGCAGCTCGTGAAAGACGCTGTATCATGGACATGCCAACCCAACACTTCTGACCTTATCCCAACAAATTATTGCAACCAAACGTGCCAGGAACTGGTTCCGAAGATGCAAGATAAGAAGTTGACATGCGACAAAGTGAACAATGGCAGTATCGTGTATTGCCCTATCTGTACAGAATTTAGCAACGCTGCGGAAGGATTTATTGCGACCTGTGGCGTTTGGGATTCCGCAGAATCGCTTATTATTTCGATTTCCAGCTCGACAAAGAAGTGCAATGATTACTATGGAACGCCAGTCCCCACCACAGCAAAGGCCGTCAGTAGCTCCACAACGTACATCGTTGTCGGTGTCGTCGGTGGTGTTGTCGTGTTAAGTGTGATTGGCTTCTACTGCTTGCGAAAGAAGCGTAGCAGCAAGGACGGCGACTACCGATCGGATTCGCAATTCAATTCCATGTGTTCGCGTCGTCCTGGCACAAATTCAGGTGGCTCATCTACGAATGCTCAAATGACAATGCAAAATGACATTCGATTCGACCCCGCCTTGTCACAATTCCGAATTCCGCAACAAGACATTCAAAATATTTCTCTCTTGGTCAAGGGTGGCTACGGTGTCGTTTTCCACGCTACGTTTGGGAAGATCGATGTTGCCATGAAGCAGCTCTTGCCATCTAAGGCAAAAGACCCCAACGCCATTCAAGACTTTATGAATGAAATTCGTTTGTGTGCCCGTTTGGAACACCCCAAGATCGTCAAATTTGTTGGTATCTCATGGTCGACGTTGCAAGATTTGGCCGTGTTGTCGGAATTCATGACCAACGGTGATGTGACGGGTCTTATCCGCAAGGAGCGCAAGAAGCCTGAAAATCAACGTATGGTCCAATGGTTCCCAAGAGGATATGGTGGTCCAAGCAAGACTGCGATTGCTGCTGATGTGATTGATGCCCTTGTCTATCTCCATTCGTTCCAGCCAACTGTTATCCATCGTGATCTCAAGTCCAAGAACGTCCTCTTGAGTGACACGTGGGAAGCCAAGTTGAGTGATTTTGGTATTTCTCGTGTTACAAGTTTAGAAGAATCCATGACCTCAAACATTGGTACGGTGGCTTGGATTGCTCCTGAAGTGTTGACGGGCGGCCGATACACGGAGAAGGCTGATATTTACTCATTCGGTGTACTCCTATCTGAGCTTGACACACTCCAAGTTCCATATGCTGAAATGCTGGGCAAGTCGACAGAGAATGGATTTTCGAATGCCCGTCTTGCCATGATGGTGAGCGAAGGATCACTGAAACCTTCTTTCACGGAGGGAATGCCTGAAAAACTGCTCTCGATCGCTCATGCGTGTTTGAGCTTCCAGGATGTCGAGCGTCCTTCTGCGATGCAATTGTCGTACCAATTGCACAAAATCTTGAAAGAATTCCGCGCCGAGTTGGAACAAGAGTTTGCATAAATCATGAACTTCTCTCAGTTACTTATTTCATCTACCTGGTATATCCCAGACAACGTGTACATCTTGACGGATCCTTCATTGATAATGACTCAAACCGGGCGAAATGGCGTTGTGAAAATATCATGAGCTCTGCGCATTTCATACTTTCGCCATGGTTTAATCTATTCGTTATCTTTAAGACTCTCTGGAGCTGGTAGATTTTTTGGATTGTGTCTAAATCTAGCAGAACTCTCAGAACTAGCAATAGTTTGAAGACCGAATGGGTTGCTTCGTTCAACAGAAGCTTTAGAGAAAGCCTGGGTATTGGAAGATGCATTGGAACCCTCGACGTTTCTTTCATATGCTTTCGGCACTTCGATGCGATGTCACGCGGTTTCGTTCAGATAGAAAGCAACCGGCGAAAGACGGGGTTGGTTATAATTAGAATTTGCCCAGCCTATCTATATCCCCAGGGCTACAAATTTCATTTTATCATGGGCGATGACAAACCGCGGGGAATAGTCCACAAGCTTGCGTTCCAGTTAAACAGGCTCTTGGCTTGTGTGGCTGCAGGATGTGTCCTGTATTGCGAAGTCACTGGATCAACATCCAACAAGAAGCTCCTCGTTGGTGCTTCGACACCGCCAGCCCACACCGTGGCGTATCAAAGTCACCTTATCCAACAATTTCTCCCTTCCCTTGTATCTACACCTGCAGCTGTCAATAGAACTATCCATCATATTACGGGCAACCATACTTCGTCGTCCTTTGTAGTATACTTGGACGGCGACACAACAGCACAGCAACAGCAGACGCCGGCACTACAATCCGACTTTTGTAGCAAGACCACCGATTATGACTACCTGTATTACGATACTTACTTGGATATTGTTTTAACGGAGGTCTTTGTCGGCTATGGTGGCTGGAATTCGTCGAAGTACTGGGTGCTTGTAGACTGCAGCTATGATGGACGAATGTTTAGCGACACAACTGTGATCAAGTTTTATTTATTGGACAAAGCCATGACGCGTCTCACGTCGTTCATGCTCCAAACTCTGAGCATTACAAGACCAGAAAAGCAATTAATGACGTCTGGTGGAGCTGCCATGTGGACAACAACAAACTTGAGTTCTTTCAAGGTTGGAGACCATGATAAAGTCACAAGCTCTGAGATTGCTGCCTATTCAACAGCAATTGGGTTCACTTTTCCATATGAACCCAACAATTTCGACCCAATACTCCTCGATGACTCAGTTCCTCCAGATGGTCAATGGCGAGCTCAGGTACCATCAACACAAGAAAAGTTTCTATTTGCCGGAACAACTGGTATTTATCGCCGCTCACCAACTATTCAAGGCAGCTTCAATTATTTCTATTGGGAGTTGCCATCCGACCCAGTTGCATTTGCATCGACGATCCAATTCGTGGGCGTCAAAGTTTTTAAAGACTCATGGGGCTGGTTTCGTTGTTTTCTTGGTATTGGTATTGGCTCAAACATCGTGGTGAATTTTTGTGTCGCTCTCATGGTGATGCTGAATTTGTATCGCGAAAAGAATATTTTCTGGATCCCGGACGTATACCCTTCAATTCAAAGCCGTGCAATGATCCGTGCTGGTTTGCTTCTTCTGGATTGTATTATGAATAGCTGGTGGTATCCCTACCAGTGGGCTGTTAACCAAGGTAGCAAACGCAATCACTGGGGAGGCACTCTTGATTTCAACGAATCCTCAAGAGCGGATGGTCTCATGGTCGTTTTAGCAATTACTTTCTTAGCAGCCAAGGCGCTACACGTCCGTGTTCAGCTTGTGATTGTGGTGTTTATTTACGCGCTATGCTATTACATGCGGCAATCACTTATTGCATCATGTGGGCTCTTTCTAGACGTTGTGACTCCATTTATCAAAAAGAATTACTTTGAAAACATTTTGCCCACTGGAAACGATGCTATGGACCTATGGGCTTACCACGAGAACTTCACGACCAACTTCTGGCTCATTGCAAACGAATGCACATATTTGATTGTTGCGACTGGTACTAGTCTGGGCTACGTTTTCTTGACAATGGTATCTCTTAAGAAGGAAAAGCAAAGTTCACGGGACATGAAGTCGTTTGTCAGGCTCAGGAAGTTGAATCAAATACACCCAGAAGTGAAAGACAATGGAGGACCTCAAGAGACTACAACAACATTTCAAATGCTACCAAATGAGCATTGGGCTCAACGGTCAACATTGTATGGTGAGCTTAACGAATTGGATGTCCAAAATTGCAATGTCGAGAGATGTACCGGTCGAATTGCTGACCAGATCTATGGATTTGTTGCTTCTGCAAGAGATTACGAGTACGAACAAGATCAAATGTTCGTGACTGGATCTGGCGTGTGGCTGCTTGGCTTTGTGATTGTGAATGACCAGTATGTGGTCAATATCAACCATTACATCTACCTTTTGATCAATACATTAAGCGGTCAAACATATTTCACTGTATACGGTTTCACTCTCCAAGGCGACACTGTCTCTCGTCGAAAGCAAATAATCTTTACCCACGATGTGCATCGAAGGGATGTATGGCGCGTCTCGTTGAAACGATTGCGTTGATTTTATTAAAGCATGATGAAGAGCTCAGCCTTTCAAAACATTAGGTCACTTTCAAACTTCACATGTCAAATGAAACCACAAAGGATAGCAGAAGACAAGACAATATTATTATTGTAAAAATGTACAACTGAACGCTACACATTGTAGTTCGTTTGGTTCATTGACAACTACATTAGATTTCGTCGTCTGTACACGAGGAGCAATCCAACAAAGAGAATAATCACAGTTAAGTCAACTTACAAAAATAATAACTGAGATACAAGCAGTCCTAATGATTTGTCACCTTCACTAATATTGCAAAAAGCTGCCTCAAATACTTTCATGCATGTCGGTTGATCTTGCTTTTGATTTCATCTTGGATCTCAGAACATGAATGATCATCCAAATCGAAATCGATTCAGAGAAGGTCACCTCAAACGCCGAATGGATATATGAAAAGCCTCGGACCATGAAATCTCCTCCACTGGGATACGATACATCCGTTTAGATACTTCATCATTGGTTAAACGAAAGGCATTAACATTGAAATATGTTCGACGAAAGAAAGCGTTGACAAGGACAAAAAAGTATTGGTTTGTCTCGATCAAAAACTCATCCTTAATGATCACAAAACCAAGAAGCCACACACCACAGGGAGACACGTAAATCTGGCCTCTTTCGTGCTCATAATCATCAAACAGAGCAACAAAGCCGTAGATTTCTCGAGAACAAAGCCAGACGAGCGTTCGATAGTCGTATTTTCTCTGTCCATGTCACTGATATCATCGTATAGCGACGAGCGATCATACCACATCGGTTGATTTTGAGCAGCTCTTGGGAGAACGCTGATATGAGCAATAGGGTGGATATGATGATTCCAATTGAACTTAAGACTTGAGCAAATGCCCCGCAATGATATTTTTGGGTGGTATATCCAGAGGTTTGTCAACATGACGAAAGTTACGCTGATTGCAGTTGCGAGAATTAAATACGTGCACTCGTTCACAATGAGAAGAAAGTCCGTGGTGAAATTTTCGTGGTATGCCCACAGATCCATAGCCTGCTGTCCAGAAGGGATGATGTTGTTCAAGTAATTTTGCTGGATTATGGGTTGCACTGTCGCTGAGAGAATGCTGTATGACTGCGTCAGAGACTGTCGTGTGTAGAAACATGCAACAAAAATTATCACTACGACTGGAAGCTGCACTCGAACACGGAAGAAATTCGCAGCCACATAAGTGACAGCCAGGACAACCACGAGGCCATCAGCGCGGGCATTTTCCGTGAAATCTAATGGGCCACCCAAATAGCGCTGGCCACTTTGGTTGATAGCCCATTGATATGGATACCACCAACCATTGCCAACAGAATCAACAAAAAGTAATGCTGCACGGATAGCTGCGCGATCTTGTAGTGACGCAAAAACATCAGGAATCCAAAGAATACTGTGCTTACGATACATATTCACCATGACAGAGATAGCAACACCAAAGTTTATGGCAATATTTATCCCGATACCATCACATAATAAACATCGGAAACATCCCCAAGAATCTTTGTTTCGCTGCGAAACCACAAACTGGATTCTTGTAATAAATTCCACTGGGTTGGATGGCAATTGCCAGTAATAGTAGTTGAAATACGCTTGAATCGTAGAAGAACGTCTATATAAACCTGATGTTCCAGCAAACTGTATCATTTCCTTTGTCGAGGTCACTTGGCCAATCCATTGCCCGTTTTGCGGAACTATGCTATCCAAAAGAACTGGAACAAAATCACCATTTTCAAATGGAAAGTCAAACCCGATCGCCACTGAATAAATTGCAGATTCGGAGCAAACGATATCGTTTTTGCTTGTGGTATGCATCGAGCTCAAGCTCGATACAGTCCACATGGCAGCCCCACCAAAGGACTCAAGGTGCTTCTTAGGTCTTACGATACTGAGAGTCTGAAGGAAAAACGTCGTGATCTGTGTCAAAGATTGTATCTCCGATTATACGTCCTTCGTAGCTGCAATCAACAAGGATCCACGAATTAGATGCGTTCCACCCGTCATACGCTGCAAATGCGGCACTCAAAACAACATCCATGTAATCACTGTCGTACAAATAGTCAATGTCGGAGCTTAGGAGGCAGGATTTATTTTGATAGACAAGTTGCTCAGTGCTTGGCGTGACATCTAGATAAATGACAGGCGGTTGCAAAGAAGAATCGACAGTTGTTGTTTTGAGACTTTCTTCCACGTCTCTAGGGGAGTTCAACAGCAATGGAAGTAGTTGGAGAATGTTGTAGCTTTGGTATGAGTTGGCAGCGCTCGGTGTAGACACTGCACCAAGAAGGATCAGCGAGTTAGCTTGAGAGCACATGAACTCTGTAAACATAATATATCCTGCAGCTAGGCAAGCCATAAAGCGAGTACAGAGGATATAGCAAGACCTCCATTCGGATCGAGCCATTTCCTTCAGTGAGAAAGTTGCGCTAATTATGCTCCTTGCAGTTACCGGAATTTAGTCAGGACTTAGTGCATTTGGTTATTACGATGTTGCAATTTGGTGTGAAAATCTGAGACAGCGTATATTTACGTTTGTCTTTACCATGTTCAATCGAACTTGTCCACAAAATGATATCAGTATGAATATTCCTGAGAGACAAGATCTCTCGAAGAAAGAAAATTATCTTTAGTCACGAAATGCATCGAAAAGACGTGTGGGGAGTCTCACCGAAAAGTCTGCGTTGAATAATTGAATTAAATATATATGAGCTCATGCTTTATCAAGGAATTGTTCTTCCACTTCATATTTCCACCAAAAATGATTCCACGAGGCAGCTATGGGTGCTTTTACTCTTTTACTCTGAGAAAAGTTCATATTCTTGAAAAGGATTGGATTGCGCTTTTGCTCAATTCAGTCAGATAAGCTTCGATGTTGACGTTTACTGAATTTGTGAAAATGACGAGTTCACTTTGAAGTTGGAAATTTTATTGAAAGTTGATCACTGAAGTCGCTGAAGCGAAATATTTAATGCATCAGGCCACGAGACGTCCTCGGCAGCGATTCGATACATTCGTCTTGACATTGCACCACCAGTTAGACGGAAACCACGCACATCAAAATATGTTCGCCGAAAGACAGAATTAACAAGGAGGTACAAGTAGTGATTCGTTTCAATCAGGTATTTGTCGTTGATGATAACAAAGCCCAGGAGCCACACACCACATGGAGTTGCATATATTTTATCATCTTCATGCTCGTACAGTAGTCATCTGAGAATGCAATCAAGCCATAAATATTCTGTACAGCATGGCCTGAAGAGTGCTCAACTCTTGTGTTTTCAATATGCAAATCCCCCTCTTCATCGTACAACGTCGATCGATTATACCACAATTGTTGATCTAGAGGAGATTTCCTCGGGCGAACATTAATGGGAACAATTGGATGTATACTGAGGCAATTGCTCCATGAATGCATAGTTGACCAAGAAGTCCAGTATTTCGTCATCATGACGAAGAAAAAGCAGATTCCCGAGGCTAAAATCAAGTATGGACATTCGTTAGCGATGAGCAAAAAGTCAGTCTTAAAGTTCTCGTTATATGCCCAAAGATCCATTGCTCTCTTTCCAGACGGAATGATATTGTCCATGTAATTTTGTTGTATAATAGATTGCACAGTAGTTGAAAGGATTCCATACGACATAGTAAGCGTCTGACGTGATTGAAAACACGCAATAAAAACTAGCACCACGACAGATAGGTGCACTCGAACATGGAATAGATGAGCAGGAAGGTATGTAATTGCCAAAACAACCATGAGACCATCACCACGGGCATTCTCCATAAAATTTAGTGGGCCCCCTGAATAGCGCTGATTGCTTTGATTGAAGCCCATTGATACGGATACCACCATCCATTAAGTAGTGAGTCAAACAAGAGTAATCCAGCGCGAATTGCTGCTCGATCTTGGAGCGATGCGTAAACGTCAGGAATCCAAATTATGTTGTGCTTACGGTACATGTTGACCATGACTGTGAGAGCAACACCAAAATTGATGGCGATGTTGATCCAAATGCCATCACAAAGTACACATCGGAGCCATGCCCAAGAGTCTTTGTTCTTCTGAACAGCGACGAACTGTATTGTCGAAATAAAGTCCATCGAGTTGGCTGGTAGTTGCCAGTAAAAGTTACTAAAAAATGCTTGAATTGTTGGAGATTCTCGAAACACTCCTGATGTTCCAGCAAATTGTAACTTTTCTTTCGTCGACATAACTCGGCCGACCCATTTCCCATCTTGGGGCTCAAAGTTGTCCAATAAAATAGGCACGAAATCAGTATTCTCGAAGGGAAAATCAAATCCAATGGCCACTGAATAATTAGCGGACTCGGAACAAATGACGACATCACCACTGGTGATTTGTAATGATTTCAACATGGTTGTAGTCCACATGGCAGCTCCACCAGAGGACTCAAGGTGCTTCTCTGGACGAAGAATACTGAGTGTCTGAAGCATAAATGTCGTGATCTGAGTCATGGCATCGTCTAATAGATATACCTTGATCACAGTTGTGTCACCAATTATTTGCCCGTCGAAGCTGCAATCAACAAGGATCCACGATTGAGAAGCATTCCAGCCGCCATGACCAGCAAAAGCTGCATTTAAGACGATATTCATGTAGTCATTTTCGTACAAGTAGTCAATTTCTGAGGCGATAGAACAAGAATTGGTTTGAAAGACGAGAAGTTCAGTGTCACGGATGGTATCAAGGTAAACAACACGTGACGCTGGTGAAAAACCGACTCTTGTAGTTTGCAAAACAGCATCGATTGATCTGGGCTCGTTAAGTAGCAGAGGAAGCAAGCGAGGGAAATTGTAACTCTGGTATGCATTGGCTGGGGTCGGAGCGGACGAGGCACCAAGTAGAATCATCGTATTGGCACCACCTCAGAGAACATTACGTACCCAGCAGCTATACATGCCATGAACCGAGCACAATGCTGGCGCCATGGCTTCGACTTGGGTCGGCGCATGGCACCCTAAAAATACAAACTAAATTTTGAAGTTTCACTTTTTGTGTACATGCCTAACTTATATTTAGCTTTTTAAACTTTGCAGGCTATCCTCAGTGACAACGGAATGAAATCAACGCCAAAACCTTGGAGACATCATTGCAACCGAATATTGACCTGCCTCGCTGCTCTCTGTGTCATGTTTACAGAGTTCACTGGATCCCGTGCAAATATGAAGTTTCTCTTTGGGGAGATAGCACCGCCAAGTCGAGGCACCACGTATTACAGTCACCTCTTTCCGCAGTTTCTTCCAGCCATTGTCACTTCACCACATACAGTTGACGCAACTCTTCGAGCTACTCCAATCAATCTGTCTTCTCCATGTTCTGTGGTGTATCTGGACTTCGACTCTAACAGTGACCAACTTACACTTCAAAATGGCTCATATCTTGAAATCAATGATATTGACTATTTGTACGACAGTGTCTACTTGGATACAGTTTTGAGCGCCGTACTTGCTGAATATGGTGGCTGGAATTCCTCTGACTACTGGATCGTTGTGGATTGCAGCTTCACTGGCCGCAGCTTGCTAGACATGACGATTCTCAAGGTCTTTCTACTCAATAAAGCGTTAACTCAGGTCACCACTCTTATTGTTCAGTCACTCAGGATATCAAGGACCGCGAAGCGTCAAATTTCGTCAGCGGGATTTGCGGTTTGGTCGATTGCAATTTCCATTCGATGGAAGTATCACTACAAGGAGATGTTATTTGCTCCGAGTCGGCCAACTACTCCGTTTCCATTGGATTTGGTTTTCCATTTGAAGAGATCGAATTTGTCTCGAGCTTCTGGCATCTATCGGCTATCTCCAGACATTCAAGCTTATATGGATAGGTTCTATTGGGAAATGTCGCCAGACCCCTGGAATTTATCTCGAAAATTCAATATATGATATTATGCATTCGATTCCAAATTGGACTGGGCTGCCGATCGACTAACGGGACTACTTACACATATTTGGGGGTTTGCGAAACTCAACGAAACCCCTGCAATTCGATATTTAGTTCTGCAGTCATTGTGTGATTTTGCAAATCGTTGCCGATCAAGCGTGCAAGCAGGAAGAGAACGCATTGCGTATGAGTTGATCAATCGAGGTCATTCAAGGTATTTATCAACTACACTAAGCTAATGTTTAAGAAGATCATATAGAGTTGAGTAGCTCATTTCATCGAAACGCCGATTGCATAGACGTTTGGGGTCCAGCTTCAGGGACAGTGAATCAACCAGTCGCTGAAAACATTGCGAGTACAAAGCCATCAGCTCTGGCAGCTCCATGCGTGCAACAGCAGCGGATGAAAGGTCAGTATTCTTCATGAGCTCCGAAATCACACGAGACAACTTAGAGAAATTGACACGATCCTTGCAATGAGGGAAGTCTTTGGTTCGCAAAAGTCGCAATGGTCCAATTTGTTTTGATGGAATTCCGATCCACCATGACCGCCATGAATCACAGATCCTTCCTGTCGGGCATACTACATTTTGGCAATGCAATTGGCGAGAGTTAGACCACCATGTAGTCGTAGACACATCAGAATTGACGCCTGTAGGGTTAGAAACGGTTCCGCGGTGACTCAATTCATTCACAACGGACGAGCATATGGACTTGACAAGCTCGTCGAGCGCATCTTTAGATATTGGCAGACTTGGAGGTAGAGATACATGTTGCAAGACACTTCTTGTAACATCACTGGGTAGATTTTTCAGCTGCGAGGATATGTTTTCATTCCCTTTCTCTATCATATCCATTCTGTGAAGCATTGATATATGTGGTGGAATGCCTGATGCTGCCAAACCAGTGGTCAAATTTTTCATCGTGCCAAGATGAACTGACTTTGACAAGCGACTCACAAGCTGAGTCGACCAAAGATTTGAGAACCAAAGAGGATGTCTTTCATCCAAATTGAGTTGCAGCCATTTTGCATGATAAACAATCGACGCTAAAAGAAACGGGGCTGCAGATCGGAAAGAGCTTGGATACCAAGAGGAATAGCCAGGCAAAATGCGAGTCCATTCGGCTTCATCAATAGTCATACCATCAAAATGGGGTGGTAGCACCGCAAATCTAGATGAGTTGATTTCTAAACCTAGGAGGAGAGATAACGCTTCTCATGAGTTATAACTAGTACCAGCTGCTGTACGGCCAACGTATTGGTCACCACCAGCCCCCGAGAAGATGTATCGACCTTGAACTGGTCCAAGAGTCCATCCTGCCCGCAAATAAACAGAGATTGGAGTTGGTCCACCTGGTGTATTGGATATTTCTGACGCAACCCCTTTGCGAAACGAATGCGTGCCTACATCTTTGACTGAAATGCCTAGACTGAGAAGCTCTGCCTTGCATTAACCACAGATTTTTGTCAACCATGCTCCAAATCTCTCTTTGGCATTCGGACCAAAGACCATCCTCGACGTCTTCTCACAGGGGGCGCCTTTCGAGAACACAAGCACTGCTAGACTAGATATGGCTAAGTAAAGTATCGTATTTATTCCTTTACCTCAATATCGGGCAAATTTCGGGGTTATCGGGATTTGCAAATACATGACGTGGGCTGCAGTTCTCGCCCATTTGATCGTTCTTCATTCTTCCATACTTAATGACCAGTGCATCGCCTAGAAGATATGAATAGATGTACTAGTATAGTCTAAGCTACCATGCCAAGAGATGTGATCATACAAGATTGCTCCAACAGTAACTGAGCGTGCAATTAAGTTCCAGGACAGAAGTAAAAACAAATGAACGATTCTCGTGCATTTTCTATCCGACTCTGAAATCAGAGCCTTCCTTGCAAGAAAGCGATAACCTAAGAAAGTCAGCCATGTCTCTAGAAAATCGACGTACCATCCATGAAAACGGGATCCTTCCCTTCTCCAACTGGCATTTCGCCGTCTTCTTTCATTTTAGCCACTTTTCGCTTGTAGCCACATGTAAAGTCTAAACACTACTTTTAGCCCTGATACAGTATCATAGATTGTGCACCTGAGAGCAAAGTAGAGAGGTCTTCTGGTATTTTGACCTTTGCCTCGCGATGCAAATGGACGATCGCGCTTCTACATCCGTCAATTGTCGATGCTGATTTGTGCTGCGTTGTTTTGCTGCGTCGATTTCCATTTGTCGCCTCATGGGCAAGGAATCCTTTGCAGACAAGAGGATCTAATGGGAGCACAATCGATCCGTCACGCACAAGATGTGGGTGCTCTTGAGAGAGCCAACTCACTAGGCGACGAATTACTACTGAATACTGATATCGTGTCGACGGAGCGACTCTCATGCGCAGGACATGGTCGCCAAAGCCTGCTTCATCGGCCGCGTTCGAGTGCCTTTCACAACTCATGGTAATGTGCCCTGGAATCCACAGTTGTTTGAGTACGGATAATAAAGTTTCGTTTCTTTTCGTGAAAACCAATCAAAGTCTGCATTTAACATCTCTCATACAAATTTTCATATGCATCAATGTTGATCAATGTCATCCCACGAATTTCGTGAAGTGGCTTCTTCAATGCATATCCGGCATGAAACATTTCGTTAAATACAACTATTTTACTTTAACCCCCGTTGCTGTTTTAAACACAACAACTCAGCACAGAGTGAATAATACATCCGGATAATTATCCGGATACCAACCACACCTCAGCAACAAAAAATCCGGATACTCCAAAGTGGAGTTTGACCACCCATTTCTGCCGAAAACAAACACAAATACAAAATTTTAATATTGAAATTTGTATACCAGTTTACTTCATTCCCCGTAAAAGTGGGCCAGTATCGGAGTCATTTGGCATTTCACTTCGCTATCTTCCAAGTTTTCAACCAGCAGCGTCATGTATGAGTTGGCAGATCTATCCGATTACGCGTTCAAGGCGGTGATGAATGCCACACGTACTGAACGCACAACCATTGAATGGTGTATGAAGGTATGATATTTACTGTATTTCGTCTGTTCTAATGCAACGTATAGGTTGGCTTAATACGTAATAGAAGGATATGTTGTGTCTGCTTGGGTGACATGAAGTTGTCCGCTGACCTGTTGCGCTGGCGTTGTCGTCGGAACGGCTGTGATTCAGAGCGGAGTGTGAGGCAAAATACTCCTTTCCTTGGCTCAAATCTGCCCATGTCATCGATTATCCGACTTCTATTCTACTGGGCTACTATGAAGCCATCACGACAGGCGATAGAAGATCTTGCTTTGTCGTCCAAAACGGCGACCTCGTGGTTTAAGTTTTGCCGTGGAATCTGCTCGAAGGAAAAAGGGCATGCAATGTAATGATACCTCTTTGATTTGATACGTCAATATGTATTAATTTTGACAATGTATTAGATTGGAGGAGTTGGTTCGGTGGTCGAGATTGACGAGACGTCTCTGAAGAAAAAATCCAAATATGGGCGAGGGACTCAGCACGACGACCGTTGGCTCTTTGGTGGTGTTGACAGAACGACCAACAAGTGGTTTGGCGTGCTGGTTTACAACGACAGAACAAAGCGGACTCTCATGCCCATCATCGAGAAACACATTGCCGAAGATAACGATTTTGACCGTTTATAATTATCTGATAAACTATTAGGAACGACTATTGTGTCCGACAAATTTGCGTCGTACGTATTGGCCAACGAGCGCCATACTCTTGCCAACACGCCATCGCTTCGGCACATGAGGTATACCCACATGTGGGTCAACCATTCGAACAACTTTGTCAATCCAGACAATGGTGCCCACACCCAGCGAATCGAAGGAGTGTGGGAAGTGCCCATCAAACAATACCTCAAAGCAATGCGAGG
The DNA here is from genome assembly GCA_019828595.1 of Aphanomyces cochlioides. Taxonomy (NCBI): domain Eukaryota; phylum Oomycota; class Saprolegniomycetes; order Saprolegniales; family Verrucalvaceae; genus Aphanomyces; species Aphanomyces cochlioides. The sequence goes on from JAHQRK010000015.1 coordinate 1,461,177, forward strand.
ATTGAGAGGTGAGCAGTTGCAATCTTACCTCGACATGTTCATGTTGCGCAATTGGTATTTTCCAGCAAATGCGACAGGTATCATGTATTTCAAGGGATTAGTCATAGCTATGTGTAAATATCCATAATACGTTCGTCTTCTTGGTTCTGCTTCTGCGAGAGACCAAAATGACTCTTTGGCATTCCTATGTATCCGGATGTATTATTCACTCTGTGCTAAGTTGTTGTGTGTAAAACAGCAACCGGGGGCTAAAGTAAAGTTGTGCCCGACTAACAATCGACTAGCCAATCATATATCAATATTTTTCATATTTTGACCAATCAAATCACCTTCATTTTATGATTTGGGGAAAGGCCATGATGGACGCTGACTCGCGGAAGATACGCGCGGCGTCTTGACACTTCATAGCGAGGTTGTATTGGGGGTAGAAAGCATGCATGATGGTATTCTGGGATGCAGGTGTTAGTGAACTGTTAGCTCAGTACCATTGCCTGGAAGAAATTGTACTTAACTTTGTATACTATACGATATTTCATATTAAATTCAGAATAGTCGATTAATATGCGACCTGCCAAGTCCACATTTCACTGAAAAGGACAATATCACAACGAAACAAAGATGCTTGGGGATGGTTTCGTTGTTTATTGTGCGACGGCGTTGGGTTGAATCTTGCTATAAATTTTGCTGTAGCTTTGACTGTGACGATCAACATGTACCAAGAGCAAGGTATTATTTGGATTCCTGACGTGTATCCATACCTTCAAAGCCGCGCGGCAGGCTGTTCTACTACTTGTAGATTGCATCATGAACGATTGGTGGTATCAATATCAATGGGCTTTGAATCAAAGCAATTCTCGTGCAATGTATGATGTTTTATCATTTACTGAAAATATTCGTACATGGTTTGACCGCAAGCCGAACAAAGTTCATCATACCGCGGTCGTCAATGTTCATAGAGTACGTATAATAAAACACCTAATTTCATGGCGAAGACGATCCACTCTCTACGATGAACTCACTGATTTTGACATCGAAAACACTAGCCTTGAACGCTCCTCTGGCTTTGTACTTGAAAACATTCATTGTTTTGTCACTATTTTCGATAATTACGAGCACGAAAATCGGCAAGTACTTGTGTCACCTTGTGGAGTGTGGCTTCTTGGATATGTGATTCTGCAAGACAAATATGTTGTTGAGATCAACGATTACATATATCTCCTCGTCAATTCATTTTGTCGTCGATCAGTCTTCAATGGTTATGGATTTCTCTTGCATGGTGACATGGTATCCAATCGAAAACATCGTATCTGTGGTCACGATATTCCTTGGCCAGGTGCTTTAAAAGTTTCTCTTAAGCGACTTCGATGATAAATTTTCATGTTTCCAGCGTGAAAACATCAACTCAAGTGCACGGCTCATAATTGACAATTGCAAATCGAACGAAAACTGCGCAGCTTATAATATCCCAGCTATTAGCCGTTGTTTTGTTTTCTTACCATGCTTGGTCAGGTGACATCAAATGTTTGACTCCCATAAAGATGAATGCCGTCGAAAACGTGTGCACCGTTGATGTCAATTTTAAGTCGTCGATATCTTGAACATTTTCTCATCGCCATTGGTTTCATATCTGTGTCTATAGTTCTATGTCGTGATACCCTTCTAGACTATACGCAGAGTGCAGATCTAGCCCAAATCCTAGTACTGTTGAATCACATCTTTACATATCCCTTTGTTCAAGGAAAGCTAAGTTATATATCCCCCTTCCATGTTTGCTTGATTGTTTTCACCAGCTACTCAATCTTCGAGAATTGCCGCAATGTTTATACATTTTTTCAATTTGTGTCAGGCCCTGCGCGAGGCGTTGGAAATATGAAATGATTGCAATAGAGGAAATGGAAATGCTCTTAGTCAATCTGGTGAGCTTGAAGACCGACCACAGTGCTCAGGAAAAAGTGTGTGCTCGAGAAGACATCTCGTTGCAAGAAATGCAAGCATTGTGAAACTTTTCAAGGACATTTGGTGTACCTTCTGTACTATATACTACTGCAGGGTTTGGTCATGAAAACACAACAGGAAACATCAAGATGGACATTACATCAGGAGCCTGTGACATTGAGAAACAGCATTTGGAATTCAATGCTCTTGATATGCCTTACTGATTGCAAGTAATAGACTCTACCGAGCAAGTCGACTTCAATGACCCAAGGATGGCTTGAAAAACCAACAAATGAATCAATCGGTGTTATATGACACTATCCACAAAACGCTATTAATTTTACTCTCCAGAGCTTTGCCGAGCCATTGCCTACTTGCAAGATTGCAAGATACATCAGCAAATAGAAATTCAAATCGAGAATCCACGGAATTATTAACCGCATCGAAGCAAATGACATCTCCTAAGCTTGAAATGGGCATCGAGCTCAGCACGGTTGCCGTCTATATGGCCAACCCTGCTAATGAAATTTGATTCTTCTCATGTCTCGATACACTCATTGTCCGAAGGACAAATGTTACGACTTTTGTCAATGCTCGATTGGACAAGAATATCTTGATCATCGTCGAGTCTAGCAATCTGCGATCACTGAAGCTACAATCTATGACGACCGTGCTTTCAGAAGCACTCTACCCGTCATATTCTGCAAATGCGATCATCAATAGTTTTCAAGTATTGACTGTCATGCATGTAGTTTGCAGAAAACAACATTGAAATTTTCTACTGAAGCTGTTGTTAACATTGCTGTTTGGCATTGTCTGATAGTCGACTAGAAGGCATCAAGTTATCCAGGCTATGTTGTAGGCCGCTAATACAAATAGCATAAGTGCAAAATGAATGTACTACAACGTACGATACCATTCGTGATTGTGTTAAGAGGATTAAAGAAGATAAAAGATAGACAGTCACACGATAACTAAACGATATTTTATTGACCACGGTCATGGAAGAAATGACAATCTTTGAGTCAAGTAGACGTAGAATATGTTAATTCATAGTAATAATTCATCAAAACATCTTCAATTTTGCAGCAGTCAAATCTTATGGGAACAACAAACTTACTAGTATAATACTTATACTAATTGGTTCGGATACTTGATTGTTGAAATCGGTCGAAGAATTCACAATACGAACCGGGCGATATCGTCTTGTCCATTAAACCCTTTATCCCAGTCGTTGAAACCTCAGAGTCATTCAAAAGGGAATCCAAACATATGAAAATATGATTGACCACTCAAGGATTTACGCAAAAGGAGTAAATGCATTCGTTGATTTCAATGACAAAATGGTCGTTGGCAATCACAAAGCCATGAACAGTGGTCGACATCAAAGAGAGACCCAACTTTCATAATTTCCACAAATCAAAACGTGTTTCTCCGCGAAAATGATGTGGATGTGCGCATTTTCTGGATCTTCCCAGAAACAGTATCAAAAGCTTGTGAAAATGAGTATTCTGTCAAAATTGAGACAAAAACAACCAGAATGATGGGCAATTTGCACTATACTAAAACATATCCTGTTAAATTCTATGTAATTGTTCTTATCAATTTTCAGGTTGGTCGTGTGACATCAAAATTTTAACCTCTGGACAACTTATACTCACAAACGACTTTGGATCCCTTCATTCTCTCATTTGCCATGAACAAGGAAGATTTCAAGTGCTACCGCGAGATCACGAGCTTCGTGAAAGCAAGCCGACCTGCGGCCTTGACAAGAGAGGAGCGGCTGGACATACTTCGTCTCTTTGCGCACTACCAGTATGTCCTTTTCGTATCAAACCTCCTAACTCTTCATGAATAGCAACAACAATGTATCCGGGGCCACAGAGAAGGTGTCGAAAGCCCTCGGCCGCAGCGAAACGACTGTCAAGGAAGTTTGGCGGACGTACAAGTCTCTCGGCTCCGTTGTGGTCTCTCCTCCACCTGGAAACACATCGAACCACAAGACAGTGTTTCCTCACACGAAACTCGTGACGAATTTGGTTCAAGAATTTGTTCGAACAAAGCGCTTCAGACGAGAACGTGTAGTCGCCAAAGATGTTGTAGCATTGTTGAACGAGAAAGGTAACACATTGATTAATATATTTATTATAACATATCTAACTTTTGTTAAGGACTATTGAACGTCAACATGTCTGACAAGAAGTCGTTTGCAGCGGCATTGAGAGCAGTTCAACGTTTTCTACTCAAGATGGGATACAAACGAGGTAGAAAAAAAGGCGCGAATACGTTTCGAATGTCAAATTCCAACATACTCGCACGAGACATGTATGTTCAAACCATGAGTGAGTGGATCAATGATCCTGCTGGACGTAAGCCAGTTGTTTTCCTTGATGAATCCTACATTCATCAACATTATTCTCGTCATGAAGATTCTTTGTATGATCCTAACGATGAACAAGATCTCCAAGTCAAAGAAAAGCATAAGGGGCGACGTTTTTGCTTTATTGCTGGAATAATTGACGGCGGTGAAGACAAGTCGCAACTGCTATGCATCGACAAATTTGTGAGAGGTAAAAATCAAAAACAAACTAAAGACTATCATGGAATGTTTACACATTCCTATTTCGTTGACTGGTTTAGAAAGCTCCTGGATGAGCTTGATGTCCTCAACGTTGGTGAAGCATGCATTGTTCTCGACAACGCCAAGTATCACAAAGGCAAACCCCAAGATACACCCAAGAAAATCGACAAGAAAGACGTGCTGTTGGCAGCATCACGTCGCTTCGGTTTACCTTCGTCGCCTACAATGCCAAAGTCAATCCTGTGGAACAATCTTGACAAGTACATTGCCGACAACATTGATATCAAAATCGTCAAAATGGCGCGCGATCGCGGCCACCGTGTTTTCTACACCCCGCCATACCATTCCAACCTACAGCCGATCGAATTAGTGTGGGCTGTCATCAAGGGCGAAGTCGGTCGGCAGTACAACACGGAGACTACCTTTCAAGATGTTGAATCTCGCCTCGAGCAAGCCTTTCGAAACATCACCCCAAAGACCATACACGGCTGTATCTGTGCTGCTGAAAGCGAATTGATGAAACTGCAAGAGCATCTTCGTGCCATAGAAGCCATTGAAGATGAAAGTGACAGTGGAGAAAGCGACGACGGAGACTCCTGTGCACACGAGAGCAATGCTGATACTGATTTGGAACATGATATAACCTCTCAGATATAATATATCAGTGACTGTGTGTTCAATTCTTTGTCCTCAAACATCCGGACGAAACCTCTATATTGTCATTGCTTATCCGGCAGGGTTTCTGAATGCTGTCGACCACTGTAAACGATATTTTATTGACCACGGTCATGGAAGAAATGACAATCTTTGAGTCAAGTAGACGTAGAATATGTTGATTCATAGTAATAATTCATCAAAACATCTTCAATTTTGCAGCAGTCAAATCTTATGGGAACAACAAACTTACTAGTATAATACTTATACTAATTGGTTCGGATACTTGATTGTTGAAATCGGTCGAAGAATTCACAATACGAACCGGGCGATATCGTCTTGTCCATTAAACCCTTTATCCCAGTCGTTGAAACCTCAGAGTCATTCAAAAGGGAATCCAAACATATGAAAATATGATTGACCACTCAAGGATTTACGCAAAAGGAGTAAATGCATTCGTTGATTTCAATGACAAAATGGTCGTTGGCAATCACAAAGCCATGAACTCATTCACCACAAGGCGCAAGTAAACTTGACCCTTTTCCTTTTCATAATCATTGAATAATGCGACAAAGCCGAATATATTTTCTCGTACATAGCCTGACTAGTGCTCAAGGAAATATTTCTCAACGTCTGATTCTCCAACGTCATCATGCAATGTAGAGCGGGTATAAAGAGGTGCACGGGAGCGAGTACACAGAGGTGGCTCTCCCCTGGGTTTCTTGGAGTACTGGCTGACTTGAGCGATTGGATGAACTGATTGCTTAGTGTGTAGAATTTCAATTGAAATTATGCTGCATAACAACTTTGATGGCCCATCAGACAATAACTTAACGCACAAGGTATTGTAAATGCTAATTACGGAAGCATAGTTGACTATGTACACTTATTTGTAATGAGTAAAAGCTTGGTCTCAATATTCTCGTAATGTGCCAACATATCCATAGCTTCTTCCCAGATGGAATAATATTATGCAGATTGTTATGCTCAATGATAGGCTCTACTGCAGCTGAGAGGATTCCACAAGACAATCTTAAATAATGTCGCATGTAGTAGGAAAGGGGCAATTAAAACAACTACGAGTTGTACTCGGGCTCAGGGTAATTGCGCCACAAAGTGCATAGGTCATAATACACACATGAGTTCATTGACTCTTGCATTTTACTTGAAAGCTGCAGATCGATCAATTAATAATCGCTTTGTTGATCGTCCGTTGACATGGATACCACCGGAAAAATGAATACTAGCATTAGTCCAGCTCATGTTGTTGCACGGCTTTGAAGAGAAGGGTAAGCATCGGGAATCCAAGGAAAGTTGGAATCTCGGTTCATATTGACCACAAGTGTACAGTACATGCGGCGACAAATTGAAAACAATATTCAGACCAATGCCATCACTCAGTGAACAACAAACCCCCAGAAGTCCTCATTTCTCATCAAACAACACAGTGTATCGACGACATAGTCACAATGATAATTGAGCCATTTGTCAGTAGAAGCCTTCGATACATACTTGAATCGACACTGAGCGCAGATACATTCCAGTCCGGTCATTCTCGCCAAATAAAAGCTCTCGGCGGTGAAACGTGAACATCCACATATTATGACCACGACGATAAGTTGAACTCGGACTCGAAGGGCATTCGCAAGCACATATGTGATTGCCAACACCACCATGAGACCAACGGGTCAATCAAGTTGCGAGCATCGCTTTGGTTGATCGCCCACTGATAAGGATACCACCATCCACCGATCACACAATCACAAGGAGTAAACCAGCTCGAATCGCTGCGCGGCTTTGGACAGACGGATACACATCAGGGATCCACAGGACATTGTGATCTCGGGACGTATTGACCATAACGGTAAGAGCGACACCAAGATTCAGCACAATGTTTAAGCCAATCCCGTCACACAATATCCACCGGAACCATCCACGCACGTCTTTGTTCCGCTTGGAAACCACAAATTGTATCGTTGACATAAACTCGATTGGGTTTGCCGGTAATTCCCAGTAGAATGTTCCCATGTAAGCTTGGATCGTCGGGGACCGTCGATATATTCCAGACGTGCCTATAAAATGAAATTCCTCCTTAGTGGATGGTATTCGGGCCAGCCAATGTCCATCTTGTGGTATCAAATTCTCCAGTACAACTGCCACAAAGTCGTCATTCTCGAATGGAAAATCAAAACCAATCGCGACAAAATACGTACTAAAATCACTGCAAATAATTTCGTGTTGTCCTGTCATTTGCAGCGAATTGAGAGGAGTGGTTGTCCACATTGCCGCTCCGCCAGATTGATTCAAGAAACTCTTCGGGCCTCACAATATTTAGAGTCTGGAGAAAGAACGTTGTAATTTGTGTCAATGGTTTGTCTAGTAAATATATCTTGATGACAGTCGTGTCTCCGATAATTCGGCCATCGAAGGTCCAATCCACAATCAACCTTCTCTCGGATGCATTCCATCCACCATATCCAGCAAAAGCTGTATCCAGGACTGAAGCCAAGTACGTGTACTCATAGAGGTAGTCAATAGTTTGTCACAGAGCAAAAATTGTTTCGAAGGATGACGTCGTGCGTAGCTGCTCCAGTATCAATATAGACTACCAACGAAGATGACGTTAGATCAGAAATATTGGGCATGAGATAGTTGTCACTTGAGTTTGTCGAGTTCAAGAGTGAGGCCATGAATTGAGGAAAGTTGTAGCTCTTGGATGTGCTCTTGTGGATGTTGTAATTTCGCCAAAAAGGAACTTCATGTTGGCTTGGGACCCCATAAACTCTGTATACATTACACATAAAGTAGCGAGACAAGCCAGGAGCCGACCAAAGTGTTGATGCCAAGGTTTGGCCTTGGATCCTAGGAACTGACGAATAGTCATTAGTGGAAGCATTCGAACGCAACTCCATAGATTTTTGACTTGAAGAGTGAATTTATAAGTTTACGCAGATGTTTGAGTTGGATATCAGAGGTGTTTATTTATTGATAAGTATGGAAAGGTTTGTTGACGTGCATGTAAAGGACAGAGCAGAAATCAATTGGAGCTGAAATGACGAAAACATGAACTTCCTGCCTCATTGAGCCTCTAATGTTCATCGCCAATTTCTTCTTTGTGTTAGACAATTCCAAGAGTGCTCGGAGGCACTGTGTTCTCCAAACTCATTCTGCTTTCCCACGGAACTTTTGCTTAAAGCGCGGGCACCTATTGTGGGGGGATAGACGCCATTTCTGAGTTGGAGTGTACTTTAATATTGGGTTGTAAAGGTTTCTGATTCAGTGGAGAAGAGAGTTTTCATGATCTTTTCTTTTTTCAAACTACTACTTGCTTGGACGGAAATTAAAGTACACCATGCTGCTCAATCACTCGTGCAAGACTGAGATAGTGATCATGTATCAGTTGACGCAATAACAAAGACCGACTTAGTTGACGGCACTAAGGTTTGTTGGAGCGTCATTTTTGTAAGTCTACTAAGTGCCAGCAAATTTCAAGATCATCTTCTCTTAACCAATCTCGGAAAAACTTACTCACGATTTTGTCAACAAATGCTACTAGATATCACGATATATTGTATACCAACCGAAAAAAAATGTGCCAGAAGTTTTCACTAATGTCGCATTCAACTCGTGAAAGGGGCACTGAAATTTTTAGAGCGCGCCTAAAGTCTTCTCAAAATCACCGGAAAAGTGGTAGTGACAAAATATTCCAAGATATAAAAACGAGTGCAATGAGCAAGCACAATGTCATGGTTTCGTGATATACGATGGTTCTGGCTCATGGCAGAAAACGCATATTTGATCATTTCAAGGGCTTGAGTGAAATGCACAAAGCATCTAGCCGTGAAATATCCCGTGCGAAAATACTATGTTTTCGTTTCGATACCATATCTTTGTGCAAGATGAATCCATATACCTCAAAATATGTCTGGCTCAAAAATGTGTTGATCAAGAGGTAAACATAGTCATTAATCGCAACGATGTATTGGTCGATCACAATCACAAATCCCAGCATCCAAACTCCGCAAGGTGTGACAAATATGTCGGAGTTTTCATTCTCAAAATTATCGAAAGGAGCAACAAAACCATAGATTCTGTCAAGTGTAAAGCCAGGCGATCTCTCAATCGATGTGTTTTCAATGTCTAAATCATTCAGCTCGTTGTACGCAGGGGTGTTACAATATAGATTGTATTATTGATTGTACCCCCAGTCTTCGGACAATCAATCATTGACAATATTCAATCTATTGTTGTCGTGAAAGAGCTTTGCGACGTCTAAGCAGTCTGACTATCCTTTTCGGTAGCTTTGGACAACTTGATGGCTTGTGAGACGTTGCCCAGACTCAAGAGGTCCCAGTTCAACTTTAAGTACATGATCACCTCGAACGTGGTGCTGTCCATACTCTTCCGCAAGTAGCCGATCACGCACTTCATACCAGAGAAGAATCGCTCGACAACAACAGAGGTTGGAGGGATCCAACTCACGTCATCATACGGCTGTGTAGTATTGACGCGACTGCGAGCACGCTTCTTGATTTCGTTGACAAGGTCTATTGCAGCACGCTTCCTGCCATTTAAAACAACATCAGAATCATTTTCACGGGATCCGAATTTCGACGCAAACGACGAGCAGCTTCCTTTTCAACAGAATTCAAGGTTGAGCCCGTCTCTAGTTTGACCAAAGCACTTTCAAAAGCTGGATCTGCGACGATCTTCGCATTCGGGCCGATGTAGTTCTTCAAAGAGTCGTCCATGGCGAAATCAAACATGTCGCGAATATGTAGTTTGGTTTGATCTGCCCACTCTGATTGAGGGAAATTAGAAAGCACGCGTGATGATTGGCGTGCAAGACGCAAGGAGCATACAAAACGGTCGGAAGAAGCATTCCTTGCACTCATATCGTGCATGGTCGTCAATCTATTGAAGTCCAAGCTATTTGAACAATATGTTCAACCTCGGGGAAAGATTGTGTCCCTGCCACAATCAATGATTGCCGGGGACAATATCAATCTTCTGACAATCACAATCTTTTTTTATCAAGCCCTGGAACGAGCGTCCCACGATGCCCTTGCTTCCGTCCTTCGTTGTGGTGAAACATTAATACGTAGCACATGGTGGACGTGTTGGGGTTGAAGTGGCAAAAGGGAATATATCCAAGCTGAAATAGGTACCCAGGAAGTCCACAGCTTTGTCGTCACGACGTAGACAACACTGATGCCAGCGGCAAGTATCAAATACATTCGTTAGCGATAAGAATAAAATCCGTCTCAAAGTTCTCATTACTTCCCCATAGATCCATTGCATTTTTTCCCGATCGAACAATGTTCGCTTCAAAGTTTTTCTCGATAATGGATGGTATTTCGGCAGAGAAAATACCATAAGACTCTGTCAAAGACTGTCTTGTGTAAAAACATACAAGAAAGATTGCAACCACTATTTGAAGTTGGACCCGAACACGAAGCAGATTTGCCGTAATGTTAAAGCTAAGACAACCATGAGACCGTCGGCGCGCACATTGTCCGTGAACTCTAGAAATTCGACACCATATCGAGCATGGCATTGATTCATCGCCCGCAGATCGGGATACCACCAATCATTCATGACACAGTGAAAAAGAAGCAATATCGCACGGATTATGGCTCGATTTTGAAGCGATGCGTAAACGTCAGGAATCCATAAAACTCGATGATAAAGATAGATGTTGACTATAGCAATTACTCCAACACCAAAATTGAAAGCAATATTCAGGCTAATGCCATCGCATAACAACCACCGGAACCAACCCCAAACATCTTTATTCTGCAGTCGAGACTTAAATCGGACTGTTGACATAAACTCAATTGGAATTGGTGGTAAATCCCAGTAAAATAGACATATAAAGCCTTGGATCGTCGGTGAGCGTCGAAACATGCCAGAGCTCGCGACAATTTCAAAGTCTTCTTTCATTGTATCGAGTCGGCCAATCCATGTTTCTCTTCGAGGGACTAAACTTTCCAACTCAACAGGAACAAAGTCGTTTTACTCGAACGGAAATCCAAATCCAGCTGGGACAAAATATTCTGCAGCTTCGGTCCAAGTTACGTCACCTTCGTTTGTTAATTTTAACGACTTTAGGGTAGTGGTTGTCCATGTGGCAAGTCCTGACGACAATTTTCACGCGTTCTAGGTCTTGATACGGTCATGGTCTGAAGCACGAACGTTGTGATCTTCGTCTGAGCTTTGTCCAGCAGGAATAACTTGATCATTGTTGTGTCCCCGAACTGCCTAACTTCGTAACTGCAGTCAACAATAATCCATGAATCGGAAGCATTCCATCCACCGTATCCAGCAAGCACGACATTCAATATAGTGCTCAATTAAAAGCTGTCATAGAGGTAGTCATTAGCGGTAGGTATAGAACATGAATTGTTTTGAGAGACAAGCTGCTCCGTTTCCGTGTCACTGTCAAGATAAACCACATTTGACAATAACTTCAGATCAAACAATTCAACCATAAGTTCGCTATGAAGAGAATCTGGGACCATGGCAGGTAGTAATCGAGGGAGGTTGATGTTCTGGTATGCGCCCGAATCTTTGGTCTGTGTTACTTCGCCAAACAGGAATCTCATGTTAGCCTGAGAGCCGATGAATTCGGTGAACATGACAAAGATTGCAGCAACGCAGGCCAGAAACCGCATGAAATGTTGTTGCAATGACATTGACTTCGATGTTAGCATTTTGCTGCAGCACAATATTTTACCCTCTGATGTTGGTCAGCATGCCAGGCTATCTTTAACTTGTATTCTCAAGCTAAAGATAGCCTAGTAAGAAAAATCGTCAATAGCTTGATTGACCTTGCAAAATCTGGCAAAATTCTCGTACCAGAAAAAGGGTTCAGGGTTCTATTGTTAGATAATCTACAGCTGAATATTGTTTGCCTCGACAACCATCGATAAGTCTATTGTTATTACGGAAACACTTCGAAAGGTTAGAATATTCATATTGATCATACAGGCACTCGTTCCTTTCTTCGTTACTTCTTTGACGGAGCTGTATAATATTCAACTCAGGGCAATCTCATCGCAGGCGCTTGAGTGATACTAGCCAAACATCCCATCCTGAGATATCTTTGGCGTGGATGCAATGCTTTCGAGTCGACGTTGAGTCTTTTGTTAGAGCAAATCCATACACTGAGAAGAAATTTCGTCCAGAGAGTGAATTAATCACAACATAGATATAGTCATTGATCTCCACGACATACTGATCGTTTACGATCACAAATCCCAACAGCCATAAACCTTGTGGAGTCACGTACACTCTCCCGCGATCTTTTTCGTAGTCGACTGTCATGGCTACAAATCCATAAGTTTCTTGCAAAATGGTTCCGGCACATCGTTCAATTTTTGTATTCTCAACATCCTTTTCATCTAGTTCATGGTACAAAGTCGAGCGGAGAGTCCACAATTTATGGCCACGAGCTCCAACTTGAATGCTAGCTATAGGATGCACGTGTCCTTTAAAACCAAAGTGAATATATGACAATAGAGATAGTTCCGGCTTCCAAGTCGCGAGCTTGGTCAACAGTACAAAGAAAATGCTAATGCCCATGGCCACAATTAAATATGTACATTCATTCGCGATGAGCCAAAAGTTGGTTTCAAAATTTTCGTAATAAGTCCACAAATCCATAGCTTCCATGCGCGAAGAAACAATATTATTGAAATAGTTTTGCTTGATGTCTGGAGCCACCTTGGCTGCAAAAATACCCATTGCTCCGTTCAACTCTTGTCTCATATAATAGCAAGACATGTAGATAATTACAACGACCACGAGCTGGACACGAACACAGACGATGTAGGCAACAATGTAAGCGATGGCCAAGATAACGACAATCCCATCGTCTAAAGAAATCTCATTGAAATCGAGAGTGCCGCCCCAGTGATTACGCACGCTGCTTTGATTGACTGCCCATTGAAATGGATACCACCAACCATTAATGACGCAATCGACCAAGAGAAGGCCAGCTCGAACAGCAGCTCGTTTTTGAAATGAGGGATATACATCTGGAATCCAAATGGTCTTCTCTTTCCAATAGATATTGGCCATCACGAGAATTGAAACCACAAAATTTACAAAAATGTTGGAGCTAATGCCATCACAGAGCAAGCAACGGAACCACCCCCAGCTGTCTTTGAATACCTTCACGCCGACAAACTGAAGCGTCGACATAAATTCAATTGGATTCGATGGTAGTCTCCAAAACCAGTAGTTAAAGCTGCCTTGAACTCTTGGCGACCTTCGAAAAATACCAGAAGTACCTGAAAATGTAAATTTCTCCTTAGTTGAGGTCACTTGGGCATGCCATTGACCATCAGGGGGCTCAAGATTCTCTATTGTAATCGGATCAAAGTGTTGCCAGTCGAATGGAAATGAAAATCCAATGGCAAAATAATATTTTGCTTTGTACGAGGTAACAATTCGGCCATTGTCTTGAATCTGAAACGAGTCGAGAGGTGTTGTCGTCCACATTGCCACGCCGCCAGCAGTTCGAAGTTGTTTTTCGGGACGTGTGATTGTTAACGTCTGAACCAAAAACGTCGTAAGCTGAGTCATGTCTTTACTCAGCAAATAAAACTTGATCACAGTCGTGTCGGCAATTTCACGACCTTCAAAGCTACAATCAACAATAATCCACCATTTTGACATATTCCAGTCGCTAAAGCCGGCAAAGACGTGATGTACAACTGGTTTCAAGTACGTGACGTTGAATAAGTAGTCATAACCGACGGGTTTTCGGCAGAAGACATCCTGTAGGACGGGCTGCTGAGTTGTAATGTCGGCATCAAGATAGGCTACAGCGTTCGAAATATCCGTGTCGCCCAACATGGAACGTAGTGCGGCACCAACCGCATCACGGGATCGAACAAGCGTCGGCAGAAATTGTGGTAAAAGGGTCGTTTGATAAGCGAGGGTGTTATTTGGCTTGGCTGATACTCCGAACAGAAAGAGTTTGTTCACCAGGGAGCCCATCACGTCGCAGTACAAGACGTAGCCAGCTGCTAAACATGCCAAGAGTCTAGTTGTGTCCGATAAAAATGCATGAGCCGAGGAACAGTGACGGCGCTTCATGATCGGGATTGCAGAAATGTGATTGACTGCAAGGTGTATTCTAATAATAGATATCGTCGTTATATAGTTCTAATAGTGTTGTAGATATCGTCCTTAAAAGTGATTTATCATTTTTCAGTGGACGATACATTTACACGAGCACGTGCTGCTTCTCCACAACGCTGAATGACGTGAATATATCGAAAGGAATGAAAAATTGTAAACGATTTGGATTAACACGACCACACAGGAATAAAATTATTGACGCCAGCCTATTTAAAATTGACCAACAGCGTAGACATGGTTGTCGAAAATTGTACTTCTCGAAAACTCTAATGTGTTTTTGAGAGCCGCATTGAAATTACATGAATCTCAATGTAAATACTACGTAGTATTCTGGACGATGGAGGAAGTGCATTTCTGCTCTGGATGGCCAAGCAAATCTCTCAAGTGAGGAATCAGACAAAATTTATCGTTGGCCATAGGCTATTCGAACTGGGATTATTTCAAACTATCGGGCAGTAGTTTGGAGTTTGTCAAACAATTGTCGTGAAAAATTTTGACTTGATGCAACCTCCTGTGGAGCCGAGTCAAAAGCTAAGTTCGTGATTGACAAAATCACTGCAGTCGTTTCAGCGATACGCGCCAGACATTTCGCAGAGGAATATCGCGTGCGACAATGCGATATTTTCGTTGTGTGACAAGATCGTCTTTGAGCAGAAAACCATAGACTTTGAAATATGTTTGCCCGCAAAGAGAATTGAACAAGAGATAAATGTAGTGGTTGATGTTCACGACATACTGGTCGTTGACAATCACAAAGCCGAGGAGCCAGACGCCCGATGGTGATACATATATCCGTCCCCCTTCGTAAATATAATCCTTGGTCAATGCAACAAAACCATTAATATGCTCAAGGATGCTACCCGTGCACCGTTCGACGTTGGTATTCTCAACATCCCATTCATTCAGCTCGTGGTACAATGTGGACCGCCTGTTCCATGCAATATGGGCCATCGCTGCAGCGGGATTTGTCATTCTACGCCGAACAATATATTGAATAATAGGACGGACGTGCCGCCAGCGCACGAAATGTAGCGTAACTAGTATATTGGCAATTTTATCCCGCAAACGGCCGATCCACAGTTTCGTCAAGACAACATAGCCAGCACTAACACCTGTCGCGACAATCAAGTAAGTGCATTCGTTTGTAATGAGCCAAAAGTTGGTCGTATGATTTTCATGGTAAGCCCATAGATCGATGGCATCGTTCCCAGTGGGCAAAATGTTTTCAAAGTAATTCTTTTTGATAAATGGTGTCACTTTCTCGAGAAAGAGTCCACACGATGCAATGACCGACTGCCGCATATAATAGCACATAGCATAGATAAATACAACAATCACGAGTTGGACCCGAACGTGGAGTGTCTTGGCGGTGAGGTATGTGATTGCTAATACAGCCATGAGACCGTCCGCTCTGGAAGATTCATTGAAATCAAGAGTTCCACCCCAGTGATTGCGTTTGCTGCCTTGGTTGATCGCCCACTGGTAGGGATACCACCAGCTATTCATAATGCAATCAAGAAGCAGCAAACTCGCACGAATCATCGCTCGACTTTGAATGGAGGGGTACACATCGGGAATCCAGAGGATATTATTCTCGCGATACATGTTAATCACCACAAGAAGTGAGACTCCAATATTAACTGCAATATTTGAGCCGATGCCAATGCCAAGAAAGCAGCGAAACCAGCCCCATGAGTCTTTGAACACCATAACACCTACAAATTGAATCTTCGCAGCAAATTCAAGTGGATCAGACGGTAATTCCCAGTAAAAATAATTGAAGCTGCCTTGGATGGATGGTGCGCGCCGATAAATACCTGTTGTGCCTGCAAACAAAAAGTTCTCTCGAGTTGAGACCACTTGAGCTCGCCACTGTCCATCTGGGGGCACCGAGTCTTCCAAGACAACGGGATAAAAGTTGTTGGGTTCATATGGGAACGTAAATCCAATCGCGACTGAATAGCTAGCACTCTCGGAGCTTGTGGCTTGGCCGTCGTCTCCAATTTTCATCGATTTCAAATTTGTTTTTGTCCACATGGCCGCGCCACCTGACGAAATCAACTGCATTTGAGGTCGCGTGATGCTCAAAGTTTGTAGCATAAACGTCGTGACCTGCGTCATGGCCTTGTCAAGTAAATGGAATTTAATCACAGTTGAGTCACCTAACACTCGACCGTCGTAGGTGCAGTCAACAATTACCCAAAACTTGGACGCTTCCCAGCCACCATAGCCAGCGAAGACCTCTGTCAAGACAATATCCAAGTATGTGTCGTAGTACAAATAGTCGTAGTCAGTGGTTTCGTGGCAAAACTTGGATTGCAAAGTAGGTTGCTCCTGTGGCTGTTGTTCTGTCGGCTTGTCCCCATCCAGGTAGACAACAAACGGGGTGGATGTTTGGTTGACCATGACATTTTGCAGTGTTTCGTTGATCGTTGCAGTGGATGACACTAACGTGGGAAGAAATAATGGAATGAGATGGCTTGCATACGTCACTGTGTTGGCTGGGGGCGTCGAGGTACCAAGTAGAAGCAACTTGTTGGCGGTTGAGCCCATCATTTCACAGTAAAAGACACAACCCGCGGCAAAACAGGCAAATAAGCGGCTGAAGTTCAACAGTAGCTTGCGGATCAAGCGGCGTGCGTACCATCCCATGATGAGGTCCAAGGAATGCTTGCGATAATGCAAGTCCAGATCTAAAGATAGCTTTCACAACAGTCCAACAAATACTATCATTCATTTCTATAAATAGTTATCTCTCATCTCAACGATCTCAATGTCGTCGTCGTCCCCCCCAGAGAATGGCAACTTGATCAAGTCGTAGCGAGCATCCAAGATGGCATTCATCATGGTTTGGAATGGCGTGATGGATTCACCAGTCAGCGCTGCTTTCAGGACCACAGGCGAGAACCCTGACAAGAGAGACACGTTGGACTCTTTTGCCATCGTTGGAGCGTCGGTGGTTGCACCATTGACATTCCAAAAGATCAAATGGGGAACTTGATATCCCGCTGCTGTGAATTCTCGCTGGAGAACTTGAAAGTTGGTTTCATAGTTTCTGTCGGCAGAGTTGAATTGCATATCCGAGACGACGATGAGCTTTTCAGGCATCTTGTCTTGTGCCACGTTCTTCTCTTGCGCAGTCTTCAAGATAAGGCGAAGTGCAGCCATGAAATCAGTCGAGCCACCCCATGGTGCCGCAGCCAAGCACTGAACTTTTTCAAGCAGGTTGGCACCAACCACATTGTGGAATCGAGGAGTTTCTTCAAACGTCATGACCAATCCTTTGAACTCGTCTTCGACCAACTCGGAGATTAAAATACCCAAAGCGATCGATACCATCATGGGTAAGCCACTCATCGATCCCGACACATCGGACATGACAAGCGTCTTGGTCAAAGAACCAAGCTTCCGTCCATTCTCCAACATAACTTGCCACTGAGCTTCGACCAACTCGTCCACCTCGACGTTCTTTCCATAGTACTGCTCGACCACTTGGTGGGGATGCAACACCGACGCGTTCACTTTGGTCTTGCCAGTCTTCAGAGATTCCTTCCACTCAGCAAATTTGTCCGCAATGTGGCGCTCAAATGCATGCTTGGGCTGGCCATGGATGTGCATCGCCACACTCGGCACTCTGTTCAAATCAATAGACTCCCAATCGTTGGCACACATGAATTGCTCCAAGAGCTTCATGTTGGCACGCAATGGAGACAAATATGTCTTGCGCAAATCGGCGGGTGTCATTCCCATGGCCTTGGCCAGCTTGGCATTCACGCGACTCTTCTTGTCGGCGGCTTTCTTTTCAGATGGAACCCACTTGGCACATAGACTGATGGGTTTTTGCTCTTGCAAGGCGGCCAAGTCTTGGATCAGTTGGTCAGAATATACCGTCAATGCAAATGCCTCCACGGGTGTATCCACAAGTGCCAAGAGATCGTCGAAACGACCATACTCGGCGACATAATGCTTCAAATTGTGTTTGAGTTCATCTGGGTGATGGATTGCGAGCCATTTGAGTGCATAGCGAGCGACGGTGCGTTCGCCCTTGCCTCCTCGGATATCTCGAATGTACGCGACGAGCTTGAGTGTATGGAGAGCGTCTTCTTTGTAGGAGGCAGCCATGAGCTCAGCGACGCGATCTTCGGTGGTGTTGCGCAAGACATGGTAGAACAAGTCAACTCGACCGCTGGTGGTTGTCGCAT
The DNA here is from genome assembly GCA_019828595.1 of Aphanomyces cochlioides. NCBI lineage: Eukaryota > Oomycota > Saprolegniomycetes > Saprolegniales > Verrucalvaceae > Aphanomyces > Aphanomyces cochlioides. The sequence goes on from JAHQRK010000015.1 coordinate 1,479,699, forward strand.
GCGAAAGAGCGCCATTCCACGTCGTCGTCATCTTTTGGGCAGCGATTTCCTTGGCAGCTGCTGCAAACGACATGGTGACTTGGAGGCGAATTGAAAAATGCCGTTGGGTTTGTTGGAATCGGTCAAATCTTTGAGTGCTTGTCTGTCGGATGGTCGTTCGGCATTGACCAATGCCATTGAATGTACCATCACTCAACACTCAGAGACCAACATTCAAGTGCAAACTCAATCTTGTTGGTCGTCCACCAAGGAAAACCCTGAAATGTTATACTTCTGACATCATATTTGCAAGTGGTATATATAGTTTATGAGGTTATTGCCGCAGTGTTTTGGTAACAAGATGCCGTCGATATACTCTACAGCTCAAAGTAAAGCCTCCGATTTGATAGATATACCCATCTTTAACATCATAGGCGGGTTGTCTCATGCAAGTTTTCGTGCCAAATATTTTTTCAATTTGCATGAGAAGATCTTGTTGATTGTGCAGGAGAATTTGTTGTACAACAAGCAGAGAGAGTACATGTCGTATCGAGATAACCTGTACATAGGTGTTGGCGTTCTCGAGAAAAGAGGAGCTAAGACTAAGTATCAGTTGGTCAGTAGATCGCCTCGTGAACATAATAATCAAAGCGGCGATAAACTTGCTTCGCATTTTTTGCATGGTTCAATCAAGAATAATGGTCGTCTTTTATGTTGGAATGCTTACATTCTGCTCGCTCAAGCGGTAATAATCCTCTATCCTCAACTACTTTGTGTTGTCTAAACATGTATGCAGTAGTTGCTCTGGTAAGAAAGTATTGTTCGATTTTTAGTGTCGGAGTATTGCCATGTCATCGAAACATAATGACGGCATGGTAACTTTCGTAATTTATGCAGAATGAATCCAACATGCTTACTTGAATCAACTTCTGTGGTTCACAAAGCAGCACCACCGTTGAATCCAGATCATTTGTCGCTTCTACCCTTCTTAATAGAATACCTGTCACATTTAATAGAAAACTTATTAAACTTTATTTGCTAAAATTTGGGGGCTTTGGGACGTTGGAGCAAAGCCCCCCCAGCTCACATTTCAATTCGCCTCCAAGTCACCATGTCGTTTGCAGCAGCTGCCAAGGAAATCGCTGCCCAAAAGATGACGACGACGTGGAATGGCGCTCTTTCGCATGCGACAACCACCAGCGGTCGAGTTGACTTGTTCTACCATGTCTTGCGCAACACCACCGAAGATCGCGTCGCTGAGCTCATGGCTGCCTCCTACAAAGAAGACGCTCTCCATACACTCAAGCTCGTCGCGTACATTCGAGATATCCGAGGAGGCAAGGGCGAACGCACCGTCGCTCGCTATGCACTCAAATGGCTCGCAATCCATCACCCAGATGAACTCAAACACAATTTGAAGCATTATGTCGCCGAGTATGGTCGTTTCGACGATCTCTTGGCACTTGTGGATACACCCGTGGAGGCATTTGCATTGACGGTATATTCTGACCAACTGATCCAAGACTTGGCCGCCTTGCAAGAGCAAAAACCCATCAGTCTATGTGCCAAGTGGGTTCCATCTGAAAAGAAAGCCGCCGACAAGAAGAGTCGCGTGAATGCCAAGCTGGCCAAGGCCATGGGAATGACACCCGCCGATTTGCGCAAGACATATTTGTCTCCATTGCGTGCCAACATGAAGCTCTTGGAGCAATTCATGTGTGCCAACGATTGGGAGTCTATTGATTTGAACAGAGTGCCGAGTGTGGCGATGCACATCCATGGCCAGCCCAAGCATGCATTTGAGCGCCACATTGCGGACAAATTTGCTGAGTGGAAGGAATCTCTGAAGACTGGCAAGACCAAAGTGAACGCGTCGGTGTTGCATCCCCACCAAGTGGTCGAGCAGTACTATGGAAAGAACGTCGAGGTGGACGAGTTGGTCGAAGCTCAGTGGCAAGTTATGTTGGAGAATGGACGGAAGCTTGGTTCTTTGACCAAGACGCTTGTCATGTCCGATGTGTCGGGATCGATGAGTGGCTTACCCATGATGGTATCGATCGCTTTGGGTATTTTAATCTCCGAGTTGGTCGAAGACGAGTTCAAAGGATTGGTCATGACGTTTGAAGAAACTCCTCGATTCCACAATGTGGTTGGTGCCAACCTGCTTGAAAAAGTTCAGTGCTTGGCTGCGGCACCATGGGGTGGCTCGACTGATTTCATGGCTGCACTTCGCCTTATCTTGAAGACTGCGCAAGAGAAGAACGTGGCACAAGACAAGATGCCTGAAAAGCTCATCGTCGTCTCGGATATGCAATTCAACTCTGCCGACAGAAACTATGAAACCAACTTTCAAGTTCTCCAGCGAGAATTCACAGCAGCGGGATATCAAGTTCCCCATTTGATCTTTTGGAATGTCAATGGTGCAACCACCGACGCTCCAACGATGGCAAAAGAGTCCAACGTGTCTCTCTTGTCAGGGTTCTCGCCTGTGGTCCTGAAAGCAGCGCTGACTGGTGAATCCATCACGCCATTCCAAACCATGATGAATGCCATCTTGGATGCTCGCTACGACTTGATCAAGTTGCCATTCTCTGGGGACGACGACGACGACATTGAGATGGTTTAGATATTAGATTTTGTCTATTTATTCGCAAAATGTATTCAATGAAGCCCATTTTGACTCACTTCAAATAGTCACTGTCGTTTACTTCGAAGTATTTGACTTAAAGTCCTTCCTTCTTTCATAATGCAACACTTCAGGGTTGTCGTGGTCAACTTGCAGCATGAAAATGTGATTTCTTGTCTGGATTGCGCGTTAACTAGACTTTTCAGTTGCAATTTGCAATTCCAAAATATTCAGAGATTTTTTCTTCTTCATATATCGAGTCGATGAGCATATTCTTGTCGCCCTGGACACTGTGGATAGCACCACACGAATACTTCGCTGGAGTTGAGTGAAGGTGTCGGCAATGACATTGGTCCTTTCTGAGCGATCCAACGACCCACCAGCATTCGAATAGTTTGAAGCAATTCTTTGCTGGGCATCCAAGGCCATATTGTCTTTTCGATTCAAATTTCGAATCGCCGGTTGATTTAATCGAATTTACAAATCGATTTGTGTGTGTTTTGACGTGTGTTTGTCGTGTATTTTAACACTACTAAACACACTTTAGTAGCTATTATTTAGCATTCCGATGTGTGAACTACACCTATTATCCGGATTTTAGCATAATTATGTCCGGATAAGCTCTGAATTCCGGTTAATTTAACAAATAACCGGATAATTATCGATTCCAAAAATGAAGAAATCGGGATAAAATTCGAGTTTTTGCCCGAAAAGACAATATTTCATTTTGTCTCCAGAGAATATGGCATTCCAGAAGCTCAAGAGATGACGACGACGACGTGGAATGGAGCTCTTTCGCATGCGACAACCACAAGTGGTCGCGTTGATTTGTTTTACCATGTCTTGCGGAGTACTTCTGAGGAACGTGTCGCTCAACTCATGAATGCTTCCTTCAATGAAGACCCTCTGCATACTCTCAAGATCGTCGCGTACATTCGAGATATCCGTGGAGGCAAGGGCGAACGTACTGTCGCCCGATATGCACTCAAATGGCTCGCAGTCCATCACCCAGATGAACTCAAACACAATTTGAAGCATTATGTCGCCGAGTATGGTCGTTTCGACGATCTCTTGGCACTTGTGGATACACCCGTGGAGGCATTTGCATTGACGGTATATGCTGACCAACTGATCCAAGACTTGGCCGCCTTGCAAGAGCAAAAACCCATCAGTCTATGTGCCAAGTGGGTCCCATCCGAGAAGAGAGCCGCCGACAAGAAGAGTCGCGTGAATGCCAAGCTGGCCAAGGCCATGGGAATGACACCCGCCGATTTGCGCAAGACATATTTGTCTCCATTGCGTGCCAACATGAAGCTCTTGGAGCAATTCATGTGTGCCAACGATTGGGAGTCTATTGATTTGAACAGAGTGCCGAGTGTGGCGATGCACATCCATGGCCAGCCCAAGCACGCATTTGAACGCCACATTGCTGACAAATTTGCCGAGTGGAAGGAATCTCTGAAAACTGGCAAGACCAAAGTCAATGCGGCTGTCTTGTTTCCCCATCAAGTTGTGGAGCAATACTACATGAAGATGAGAGAAGTTGATGAGTTACTGGAAGCGCAATGGAAAGTTATGGTGGAAGAAGCCCGAAAGATTGGAAACTTGACCAAGGCACTGGTTTTGTCGGACGTGTCGGGATCGATGAGTGGCTTTCGAATGCACGTGTCGATCGCTTTGGGCATTTTGATTTCCGAGGTGGTCGAAGGCGAGTTTAATGGTTTGGTTTTGACGTTTGAGACAAATCCTCGATTCCACAATGTGGTTGGTGCCAATCTGCGAGAGAAAGTTCAATGCTTAGCCAGAGCGCCATGGGGTGGCTCCACTGATTTCTTGGCAGCCCTACGTCTTGTCCTCAAGACTGCGTTGGACAAGAACGTGCCGCAGGATAAGATGCCAGAGGAGCTGATTGTTTTGTCGGATATGCAATTCAACGAAGCCGACAGCAATTATGAAACGAACTTTGAAGTCCTCAAGCGAGAGTACACGGAGGCAGGCTACGAAGTTCCACATTTGATCTTCTGGAATCTCAACGGGTCTATTACTGACGCGCCAACGATGGCCAAAGAAACGAATGTGTCGCTTCTGTCGGGTTTCTCACCTGCGGTTTTGAAGGCAGCATTGACGGGAGAGTCCGTCACGCCATTTCAAACCATGATGAATGCAATCTTGGATGCTCGCTACGACTTGATCAAATTGCCTCCGTCAGGTAGTGACGCAGAGGACGCTGAGATTGTTTAGATGAGACTCGTGCAGCCAAATATTTATCAGGATTGCCATTGCTGCAACCACGGAGTCTAAGAGCTGAAAGAGTTCACTGGAAACGGTCTTGATTCATCCCGTCTCGCCAATGACGAAGTGTGGGGAACGATGTACTCTCATTGCAATCTCAAGCATAAAGTAGTGTACTAATTCGAGCAACTCTGTGTTGTGTGGCTGACTTGTGTTGACAGAAGTAAAACATAATGCACGATTGCGATTCACAGCTTAAATCGAATGTTCAATGATGATCATCAAAAGCTTGCGGTAGTCGCCGCTCGTTTCGTCATGGATACGATCACGAAGAGATTTGCCATATTTGGCCTTGTAGGCAGGGGCAACTTGAGGTAGCAAGGATTGATAACGAACCAAGGTGGCGCTAAGGCCATATTCATCAGTGCCGATGCCATGCATCGTTCGCTCGAATTGATCCACGATGGTATTGATTGGGTCCAAGATCATGTTGACGTGGTACAACATCGCTCGTTCAGTATGACCACCGAATTCCTTTTCAATGGCGCGGTGGATATTGTTCTTGTGCTTAGCCACATAGGCAGCGTCAACTGCACGCAAAAATTCAGGCGGAATCGACATCAAAGTGTTGCAGAAGGCAGATTCGTCGGTGCCCCACTTGCCTTCACCAGCTTTGTAGAGCAATTCAGCCAATTCTTCAGCTTTAGCAGGTGTATGAATCGAAGGATTGTAAGGCTGAGTCATGGCGTTCAAGACAGCCAAGAAGTGCTTCTTTAAATCGCCACCGATATCATCAGCAACGACAACAACCAGATCATTCTGGTACTTCTTGAAGAAAGCTTTCTTCAAAATGGCCAATTCTTCCACGGTGCGGCCGCCAAAAATTGGGTAGAGCAAGTCTTCATTGGTGCCAGCGCCTTTGGTAGCATCGCGGACAATTGTGGCTTCAGCTTCTTCGAGCGATTGGGCCAGCAACAAGAGCAATTTGCTATAGTGACCGGATGTTTCACTGTTGAGTTCATCGACGAGCGATTTTTTGTGGAGCTCAGGGTATCGGAGGCTGATCAAGTAGCGTTCGGCCACGTTACGAGCACCAAGAACATGGCTCAATCGATCTTCGTCAGTGCCAATGCCAGCACAGGCAGTCTTGATTTCATGGCAATAATTGTCGATCTGGGGCGTTGCGTGGTTGATAGCAATGCCCTTGTCGGCGTCGCGGGAATGTTGCGAGTACACTTGCATCTCTTGTTGGGGGAAACTTGAAATCTAACGAGATCTTGTGTCGATTCGCCATGGATAGTGGTGGTCTTGCTCTCCCTCTAGATTTCCTCCACACACGCTCTGCCACCATGGACGGTTTCACACCATTGTGGGCGGCTTCCTTGGGGAATAGATGCACCCCATGGCTTTCAAAAATATACTCACTTTGCACTTACGTTCACTATACAATGTGAAAAGTCGGCAGAAGTGCGACACAACAAACAATTCAGTTAAACGAACGACCAATCCGCTTTGGATGTTATTGTGACGATGTGCACTGTAAAGTGCACTTCAAAAAGATGAGATTTGCACCTGCGGGGGGGGGCAAGAAAAATGCACGTTGATATTAGATCCCAAGAAGATTAGCATAGGTTGAGCCTGCTAATCCATCTCTTCGTAGCTCAACTTGATGAGCATTTATTGTACTCTGGCCGCTGCGAACAATTCTCCATGAATTTTTGAATAAGTGCCTAACTGTCTTTGCAGTAAATATGAAGTCCAAAGTAACTTTTCCCACAAAGTTCAATCTCGGAACATATCATGGAAAAAGTATATTATACTTGGAAGTTGTATACTGGCTTGTAGGGAGATGCATATTTTTGTGTAGAGAGCTTCAGGTTTACTTTCATTCCTTTTCAAGCTCGTCTATTCCTTTCGGTCGTTGGTTTGTAGATTTTACATCGGTTGCTAAAGGCTGGGAGGCCGTCGAGCTAATGCTTTTTCCACGTGGCTGCTTGACTTACGATTCAGTTGCTCGGAAGACTTCAACTTGAAGGCAGAGCGACAGGTTGTCTTGGAATTTGTATGCTGACCCACTCAGGTGCGGCCACATGGTGACCGTGCGGTACGACGTCGATGGACTTCCCCCCGTCGTCCGTGTCAAAGTCTGGCGTCAGACTGACGACGAACTACAGCTAACGTGTAGGCTGCACGTCTGAGGACTTTCTCCAAACGCTCATTTTCAAATTGACCACTTGAGTCGCAACCATGACCTTCGTCAACATCTACCCCCAAGAAACCCGCGATGCCAGCAACGGCGCAACCATCAACCCTGCCTCGACTGAAATCGACAACCTCGTGAACGAAATCTACTCGGCCTGCGCTGGCTTTGGTACGGACGAAGACCGTTTGACCGTCGCTTTGGGCTCCCGCACGGCTCGTGAACGCTACTTGATCTCGTTGCGTTACCCTCAATTGCACAACCGCACGTTGCTTGACCAAGTCAAGAGCGAAACCTCGGGTGACTACGGCAAGTTGCTCCAATTGATCGCCCAGCCCGTCGAAGATGCCGAAGCCATGATTGTCCGCAACGCCACCAAGGGTTCTGGCACCAACGAAAACTTGTTGTACCCTGTCTTGACTGGTCGCTCCAACGAAGAATTGGCCATCTTGAAGAAGGCTTTCTTCCAACAATTCCAAGAAGACTTGGTCGTTGTTGTCGCTGACGATGTCGGTGGTGACTTGAAGAAGGTCTACTTGGCTGCCTTGAACGGCCTCGCCCAACAATACGACCCTGCTGTCCACAACGCCCACAAGGCCGAAGAACTGGCTGAACAAATCTACAAGGCCGGTGAAGGCAAGTGGGGCACGGATGAATCCGCCTTCTGCAACACTTTGTTCTCGATCCCTTCGGAATTCTTGGCTGCTGTTGACCACGCCTACACGGCCAAGCACAACCACGGTTTGGTCCGCGCCATCGAAAAGGAATTCAGCGGGGATGCCGAACGTGCCCTCAAGTACCACGTCAACTTGCAATTGAACCCAATTGAAACCATCGCGGAACAATTGGAACGCACCATGGCCGGCATTGGCACTGACGAATACGGCTTGAGCGCCGCTTTGGTCCGATATGCCTCGTACTTGCCTCAAGTTGCCCATGCCTACCGCGCCAAGTACAACAAGGACCTTCGTGAACGCATCAGCGGTGAAACCAGCGGCGACTTCAAGAAGTTGTTGCTCATCATCTATGACCGTGCCCTCCACCACTAAGCTAATGGAAATTTGTTAATCGTGCCATATTGTTGAATGTTTCTCTCTTCGTGATCACACAAGACTTTCATCGCCCTCGTTGGGATCAAACAACAGGGCGGAGAGCCTCACATCCAAAAAACCAACAGCTTTGCCTTCGTATCTCATCTATCAGCGTATCGGGAATGATAGGAAGTTGTCTCATGGAACGATAGACACTTTGGTATCCGCGTATAGTGTACAGTGCGATAGATAGACATGGAGGCATCCACGGAGGCTCCACGTTGGACTGGAGGATTTGTCATGAAAGGCAAATCCAATCCAGCTACTCTTTCACTTTGGCATCCTCTCGAGAGACTAGACTCTTCTCAACAGACTCGGTCGCTTTCAACTCGTTTTGGTCATTAATACACTGCAGACGACGAGAATCAAGTCTAGCGGCGTCACGATACGCTCCATCCTGCATGCATCCAACTGAAAAGACAAGGCTATCGTACAAAACTAGCACTGAAAACTCAATCTCTGTCCATTGTAGCTTGGAGGAGCCCCTCTTGTATCCATATCCACCTCGCAGCGAGCGTGAAAAATCTCAATCTGTTCATTCACGCGTGATTCCTCTCCATCTTGACTGACTAAATTCGTCTCGGACATTCTCCAGCGATACCATCGACGTCTCCGGAGCGATAAATACCAAAGCCACACCAAGGTCAACGAATTTCAAAACCACAACGTCGTTGGAATTCCAAGCACATGGGCTTGCAATCTGGCGCTTGAATTCTTTACCGAGGGGAGAGCGACCAAACGACAATGTCGTCACGGCAAACTGGCGGCAGTTTGCCAAAAAATGCACTTTGCCGCAGAGGAAATCCCCCCGTCGTCCATCTGGTCGCGTGACATTTTTGAATTTCATCGTTTTGAATTGTCGAGCGCGTGTTGTTGGGTTGTGCATCTGCTGCTTGCATAGACAACTTGGTGAATTTTTTGGCGGCGGCAGAGATATTCCACGGATGGGTTGCACCCGATATTAAGTGGAATGCGAGGCGAACTTGAACGGCAAAGTCAATGAAAAGGAAGGAAAAGCTTGGCAGGTGCGGATTGGACAATTTGATTTCGAGCTTCAAGAACAGATTCAACGACTGACTGGCGTCTTCTTCGTTCGTCATTTTCCCTTTGGCCACGTCTTTGAAACATGAGCTTCCTCCGATTGTACCCCCAACAAGCCTACGAAGTCAACAACGGTGTTGCGGTCAACCACGCGAGCCCTGAAATCGACAACATTTGCCACGAAATCAAGGCTGCCTGCGCTGGTTTCGGCACGGACGAAGACCGTTTGAACCGTGTGCTCGGCTCGCTGAAGCCTGGCACCCGCCACTTGGTCTCGTTGCGCTACCCTGAATTGCACAAGGGACGCACCCTCTTGCAAGAAGTCACTGGCGAAACCTCGGGCCACTACGGCAAGTTGTGCCAATTGCTCGCCCAACCTTTGGAAGAAGCCGAAGCCATGATCATCCGCAACGCCACCAAGGGCATGGGCACGAACGAAGACTTGCTGTACCCTGTCTTGGGCGGCCGCTCCCCTGAAGAATTGGCCATCCTGAAGAAGGCTTTCTTCAAGGTCTTTGGTGAAGACTTGGTCGTCGTCGTCTCTGACGACGTCGGCGGTGACTTGAAGAAGCACTACTTGGCTGTCTTGAACTCACTTGCTCAACGCTACGACCCTGCCATCCACACCCAACACAAGGCTGAAGAATTGGCTGAAATCATCTACAAGGCCGGTGAAGGCAAGTGGGGCACGGATGAAACCACCTTTTGCAACACGTTGTGGTCCATCCCTCCTGAATTCTTGCGTGCCGTCGATGCCGCTTACGTGGCCAAGCACAAGAACAACCTCCACCGCGCCATTGAAAAGGAGTTTGGTGGTCACTCCGAACGTGCCATGTTGTACAACCTCAACATGATCTTGGACCCCATCAACACCATCGCGGACCAATTCGAAAAGACCATGAAGGGCATGGGCACTGACGAATACGGCTTGAGCGCCGCTTTGATTCGCTACCAAGAATACTTGCCTCAAGTTGGCCCTGTGTACAAGGCCAAGTACGGTCAATCCCTCCGTGACCGTATCTACGGCGAAACTAGCGGCGACTTCCGCAAACTCTTGATGATCGTCATTGAAAACTCGCTCTAAATTAGCTGTTGACACTGTTGCAACCGAAGCAACGCCGTCTTCTTCGCATGTATAATTCCACCTCATCTTTTTTTTGTTATTCAGTGTCTTGAGTAAGAGCTATACCAAAGTGTTGCCTTTGCACAATCTAGCGACATCTAACCAGTATGACCGTATCTCATCAGGACGTTGTCCTCTACGAAGACACGTTAGATGGCTTCCCAGACGATGTATGGTGATGCAAGGTGCTCTTCATGAAAAGGATAACTGCAGTCGAAGTAACTTTATACTACCGTAGACCTTATTTCGAGTCGGACACCAATGTACCTTATCCGAATTCGGATAACGTTGGGTGAAACAAAACAATTTCTTTTTCGTTTCAGACATACAAATTTGAAATCAAAATCGAAATGCATTCTCTGACAAAATGTATTAGTTTCTTACAGAATTTCTATTATAGAGAGTATCAAAATTAACAGTTCTGTATTTCTATAAAAATAAATAAAATCATACAAAAACGAAGTTATTTTAAATGCTTTTAATCAAAGCAATTGCTCATCCTCATTGAACTCTGCATCGTTCTCAGGATCTGTGCCGCTGAAATCGCTGGTCGGGTCTATGGTATCCTCGATTGCATGTCTCACCATAAGAGCAGCCAACATGTCATCATCCACAAGAGCGCGAGCACTTTCTTCGTGATCAGGTTCACCGTCAACAAGCCGACACTTCCTGAACCCATTGGCTATTGTAGACTTTTCGATTTTGCTCCATGCATAGGTGACCCAATCCACAACTTGTCCTCTTGTTGGTGGCACTAGCGTGAACCCAGAACTTTGGCTCCTTGCGTGAAGCAATTGCAGCTTGATCAAGTCAAGCCAGTTTTGACGTAGTTTACTCTTCAATGGTCTGTTCCAAGCCACGTCCGCTGGTTGACAAATCCAGGTATAGCTTGGTGGAATTCGCTCCAACACGACATTCAACTCGTTTGCATAGGCAATGACGTCGTCGGTGAAGTGTGCCAAGAAGTCTCCCACAAAAGAAGCTCTTTCTTCCTCTCGAGGTCAGGATGGTTGGCATAATGGTATTTCAAAAACTTGATGGATAGTGACGCATTCCACCATGCTGTAGGATTGCCGTATATTTGACAGCCATGGCGCTCTTGAAGCATACTGACGTCTTGCCACAAACGTTTACCAAAACCGTTGCGAGCGCTCAAGTTCTCTTCAACGGTCGCCCGTATCTTGGACTTGGCTGTCCTTAGCACAAAACTCAAGGGATGTTTCACACCAGAGCTGTCTGCCAGGAGCATAGTGGTCATTCTTTCTTTGGACTTGCCACTGCACTTGACCCATACCATTTTGCTACCAGTCTTACTCAACGACTTGGTGGGTAGGTATTCGTAATTCACAGCGGTTTGATCGGCGTTGTAGATCACGTCAATGTCTTCATCTCGAACGATCTTCTTGACGCGCTCGCAAAATGCTGCCAAGACTTCAATACCATCATCAGGGGTAGTTTGACCTTCACGAGTGCGCGCGCGAAGAGACAAACCATGTCGTCGTTTGAAGCCTTGGATCCAGTGCCAACTTGCTCGAAATTGGTCGTCAGTGAGGCCCATATTGCTGGCGGCTTCAAGCGCCATGACTCTTAACATTTCGTAAGTAACTGGTACTCCATCTTTTCTCATGCCTTGAACCCAACGAACAAGATTTTCTTCTACTTCTTTGGACAAAGTGGTTTCAGTCCCAAGGTCTCGGCGACATTTCATTTTTGCTGTTCTATTGTTCGAGGCCATTGCACTAATTGTGGCGCGGTTCTTGACCCATGAATAGATTTGCTTTCGTTTTGTTTCACGAGAAGCAGGGCCAAGATTGGCATACAGTGTATTGAGAGTACACTGCATTCCAAACTTATCATAGTGGTCTATGGCACCCTTGCGCTCACGGTAGTCGACGACTTGGTTCTTGTGCTGCATCGGCATCTTCTTGGCACGGTATTTCGACACAGGTCGACCAGTAGATGGCCTTCTTGGAATTTTAAAGGGCTCCGACGACTGCATGAGTACGATTGAAATGCAAGAGAGGCCATTCAAGCACTTCACCATGTTTGGCGCGCGAAAACCTCTCAAAATTAATACTTAATATTGAATTGAGGGGTTTTATAAAAGTATACAGGATATACTCCCGCTTAGGAAGAACCTTGGATATTAATACTTGTTTTGTGGCCATAATTATTATTTTGTAAAGGTGTCCGACTGGAAAAGGGTGTCCGACTCGAAATACGGTCTACGGTAGTACATTTCTAGAACTTACCATCCAGTTTGACTTGAATTTTGTATGAGAGGATATGAGACATACTTAATGTGAATCCCACTTCTGTTCATTGGATTTTGACCATAACTGATTGAAGACCGCTTACGCTTTGGCGCAGTCTCCTGAGGACTAACAAATAAAGAGCAATTTTATATGTACTATGATGTAAACAGAGGACATTGGTTGACATGAAGTTCAATGCAAATCACATTCAAAGCCCGCTTCCTTTTTCTGAAGTAGATATTTATATCCTGCTAAAATTTATATTTGTTCTTACCCATGATAAACTATATTTTGTTTCCACAATTAAACCGTTAAAATTAATATTTTCAAGAATCGGCGATGTATCGACACCAAAGACATCCACAGGCGCAGGCACACAAAAAACCAAAGCGCACAAAAACCAAAGGGCACAAGTAGCAAAGCAGCACGGTGTAGAGCAGAATAAACCTCACAAACTCGACTTCTGTACGACAGCTCTGTAAGCTCGATTATCACCCTTCAAGGAATGTAAAGACACTGATGTTAGATTATTGCTTTTAGCAACCTATCACAACCTCCAGTGCAATCACAAACAGTGAATTTAACGAGAACAGCTCTAGTCTACTACCGTATTCTGGTCGGTCGTGTACCAAAAAAATGTCGGGAAATTTGAAAAAAACTGGTACACGACCGACCAAAACCTAAGAATGCTTCACATGCCATACTCGAAGGATGATTGGTAAATAATGTAAGAAATTCAATGGATCCCCATCAAGTGCACTTCAGTCACTCAAATGGCACATCAGGACGCCAACCTTGAAGGTGGTAAGCGCTTCATACCCTTAGACACGAAGATTAGCATTGTCACTGAGCATCTAAGAAGTGGTGAAAGCTGCTATTCAACTGCAAAAAGACATGTTATACAAAGTGGGCAGTTGTCCCGATGGGTCAAAAAGATTGACCAATTCAAACTGGCGGCCGCAAGAGGACCGAAGAAATGCACTACTCACTCTGGTCCAAAAGTTCAAATGCCAGAGGTTGAAAGAGAAGTCCTCAAATACTTCAAAACTTTGGGAGAGGACGACATTGCAGTCTCAACAAAAATGCTTATTTTGAAGGCGATGAGTATTGACCGAACATTTCACGATGGCGATGAGAAGAAACTATGGAACTGGATCTACGACTTCCTTGCACGTCAGCATCTGTCGATACGTCGACCCACTCGCCAAGGACAAAAGCTATCAAGCCAACTGGAAGAAATTAAGGAAGACTTTGTGAGCGCCTTGACTGAACGTTTTCTCCCCTTTGGAACACTATCCAATGTTGCTTAAGATCGAGTCGTCAACATGGATGAAACTCCAGTCAACCTTGAGCCCAAGCCATATTCGACAGTGTCCCAAAAGGGAGCGAAAACGGTTCCTGCGCGTGTGTGCTCGTCGAACAACCCTAGAGTTTCTGTCTGTCTTGCCATTACCGCAACCGGCAGAAAGCTTCCACCTTTTGTTGTCTTCAAGGGAGTGTCAGGGGCAAGAATTGACGCGTCTCTCAAGAAAATCTTACCTCAAAATGTGTTTGGTGCCTGTCAGTCGCATGCTTGGTTGGATGACCAAACAACTAAGGCATGGGTGGAAGATGTTTGCAAGCCATTTGTCTCCAACGTCTCACCAAGTCTACTTTTACTTGACGCTTACAAATGTCATAAGCAACCTTCCTTTATTAGCGGCTTGGCAAAACTAAACACTGAGGTCGAAATCATTCCAGGTACGAAGTATCTTCAATATTACGATCTAATTCGTGTATAATAGGCGGTTTCACATGTGTATTGCAACCTTTGGATGTTGCTATCAATAGGCCTTTCAAAGATCATATTCGCCATGAATACATGCTTTGGGCTACTCAAAATATGGCGGGATTAGTGAAAGTGCCCTCCCCATGTCGAGAATTGATTTTGCATTGGATTGCGAAGTCATGGTCTGAAATAACTTCTGAAATGATTTGCAATGCGTGGAGAAAATGCGGTTATACATGTGTAGTTTAGTATTAGACATTCAACTACCCTGAATTGCTTTGTTGATATTCTTGAATATGCTCGAACAGGTTGGCCTTGACAATGCCTGCGTTTCGAGCTGAACGAGTTCGTTTCGACTGACTTGTTGACACGCGATAGTCTTCGACGATGATTGCTAATTTGTCTTTATATTCGTCTTTGTGTCTGAGCAGTCTTTCGGGGAGAAATCCAACATGGCAGGATTGTTCGGTAGCAATGAGACGGTAGACTTTCATGACTTCCTTGAACTCTCCAGAGCTTTCTTCAACTACATGAAGCTTAAAAACAACAACATCATCGACCATTAGACTGTCTCCACAGATATCGTGGCAAGTGCACGATCTTGTGCCCTCACCACTCGAGACTCCAACCACATCGACCGCTTTCATCGTCACGTCCATTTCACAAATACATGATTGGATTAAAAAGGACCAATAGAATCACTCTAGGTAAATGGCTGACCGGAAGTTTGAAATCGTTCGCAATAGAGAGAAAAGAAAAAACCGGTACACGGCCAACCGGAGGTTTTTCAGTTCACGACCGACCGGAATACGGTAGTCGCGTGTGGAAAATCACGAGTTTCCACCGGCCGGACGCACCAGCAGCTTGCAGGTGCAAATCAGATCAGATACTCCAGCTCAAAAGACATAGCTATTTCAATAGTTATTTAGTCCGACTATTACTTCGATAAAGTAAATTAAATAGAATAGTAAACTTATTTCGATTAAGTTAACTATTTAATCTTGTCAACACTTGATAAAGTAAATTTTGAATTTAATTAAGCGAGGGGGACAGACAAGATGACAACAGGACAACTTCCCGACAAGCACCACCCAAATCGTCACCTTGACGCAGTCATGAGACTGCGAATACGACAGTTCAATTTCATTGGATATTATTCTACCTTGTTGACAGTAAGTCGACGCCCATCCTTGCAACAAACACTGAAATTTGCATGGTCTGGAGTCAAAGTCGCTTTTCTTTTCTCCAGTGCGCGTCAATTTACGGTTATCTACCATCGAAAGGATAACGTTATCTGCTTTCACATGGGGCCCCAGAATTTAAAAGTGTATCATGGCAATGACTCCAATTTTAAAGTGATAGAGTATGGAAATGCTTTGAAAGTTGTCGTATAAGTTCTTTATACTTAGGTTAAGTGAACAAGTCGACTTGTCCAAATAGTACGGATATGTTATCCGGTGAGCGATCTTTTGTCAACGGTCATTTGGCCACATGCTCGACCTGTACACGAAAGAAGCGCACGCTGTGAATGCTGGGCAGACTGTGGCAGTAGAGAGTGTCGAAATCGACAATATTTGTCATGAAACCAAGATGGCGTGCGCAGGAATTGGAACAAACGAAGACAAACTGACCCATCTCCTTGGATCGAAAAGTGCCTCCGAACGCTACTTGATCTCCATCCGGTATGGCCAACTGATGGGCAATACGCTCGTTTCAGAGATTCAAAGTGAAACAGGAGGCGACTATGGAAAGCTCTGTGCCCTCTTGGCCCAACCCCTGGAAGATGCTGAAGCGATGCTGGTTCGACATGCGACCAAAGGCATGGGCACGAACGAACGACTCTTGTATCCCGTACTCTGTGGTCGTTCGGCTGAAGAACTCTCGATCCTCAAGAAAGCTTACTTCAGGCTCTACGCCCAAGACATGGCTGTCGTCTTGGCAGACGATCTCAGTGGCGACCTGCGGAAATATTTTCTCGCCGTCATGAACATCCATCCTCATCCGTACAACCCAACAATCCACACTGATGCCAAGGCCGTGGAAATCGCAGAGGTCATCTACAAAGCCGGCGAAGGCAAATGGGGTACTGATGAAAGCACCTTTTTCAACACGCTGCTGTCAATTCCGCATCAATTTCTGTCCAAGGTGGACAAGGCGTACAAGGAAAAGCATGGAAACAACCTCACACGTGCTATTGAGAAAGAATTCAGCGGCAAGTGCGAAGAAACTGCGGCCTTCGGTATTGGAATGATTCTTAGTCCGATTGAAACAGTTGCTGACCTCTTGGAGCGCACGATGAAGGGCTGGGGAACAGATGAGTATGGCTTGAGCACTGCCCTCGTACGCTATCAACCATTTCTCAAGGACGTTGCGGTCGTCTACCAAGCAAAGTATGGTCGATCGCTGCGAGATCGCGTCTACGGTGAAACCAGTGGCGACTATCGCAACCTCCTCATTACATTGATCGAAACTGCATTAGCCTAAGTCCTTCGAGCCTGCGCTATGCATAATAACCAAATCTATGACTTCCTAACTTCCTCAAATTCGTCTTTTCAATGATGCCAACTCTTTAGATGACTGGTCGGACCCGCAGCTGAAACTTGCTGTGGCTCATGTACACCGAGGGGAAGATTTCCCATCGATCAGGGTTGAGTCTTTGGTAACCAAAGAACGCACAATCTGTACAATGAAGAGTCTGACTGCTGGAGACGTTGACAGCAGCGTAGATTGCTTCATTCATTCGCAACAGGTAGCTGCAATCAGTATCGTGGAAGCAAACCCGAGGCGTGCTGTCAGTGGACGTGATATCCTGTGAGCTCATGTTGCATTCACATCGTCATTACAGCCATATCACAAGCTAGCCCACGAGGAGCACAGTATCGACCACACGAAGCGAACGCTGCGACATCAACACCGGTTACCTCTCCATCGCAGTTTCCATGAAGCACGCCTTCACTCTCCTCAGTCGTCCACCGTTGCCTGTTCATACAGAATGAATGAAGGTTTAGATATATATAAATTTTAATTGGATAAAATAATAATTTTCATCCAATGAAATTGTACTTAATATTTTAACTTGATTAAAGTATTGAATTAATCAACCATTATTAATATTAAGCCAATTAATGAAATTTAATGGTTATTTTATCCAATTACTGGAATGTATTGCCTCCTTGGTTCATTTTTGAAAATGTCATTCGGTGGATTCGGCAGTGCCGCGGCGACAAACCCAACAAGCCGCGCAGCGCAAGACTACGACGTCCCCCCGGATGTTCCAGACAGTATTCAAGACATTGCATGGAGTCCCAATGCGAATATCCTCGTCGCTGGCTCGTGGGACAATCATGTTCGTTGCTGGGAAGTCCAACATCAAGGAGCGAACTTTCAAGCCGTGGCTCGCGCTGAAATCACGCACAAAGCTCCAGTTCTTTGCACAGCTTTTAGTGGAGTGCGTCCATTCTGTTATCTCTTCGTCTCTTATGTGGAAATATCTGTTTAGGATGGTACGACGGTGTTTTCAGGCTCATGCGATAAGACTGCCATGATGTGGCAGCTCGGTGGAAGCAACCAAGGACAGCAAATTGCACAACACGACCAACCAATTCGTTCTATTCAACACATTGCCCAAGCTAACTGCGTCGTGACGGGAAGTTGGGACAAAACGGTCAAGTATTGGGATACACGAGCTCCCCAACCTCAAGCGACAGTTCAATTAAGCGAAAGATGCTATGCACTGGACGTATCATATCCTTTGATGGTTGTTGCCACAGCCGACAAACAAATCCATTGCTTTGACTTGAAGAAACCATCCCAAATCTATTGCGTACGTGGCATCTCCCACGTCCTTTCAACCCACTTCCTGTTTAGACGCTCAAATCCAGTCTCAAGTACCAAACTCGCTGCATTGCTGCCTTTCCTGACGCCTCGGGTTTTGCCGTTGGCTCCATTGAAGGCCGTGTGTCTATTCAACATGTGGATGAAAAGATGAAAGAGTACGTTCAAGAAATCCTCGGCGATGAGTGCTTAAATATTGTGTTGTAGGAAGGATTTCTCGTTCAAAGCCCATCGTGACAACACAACCAACTCGATCTACCCTGTCAATAGCATTTCCTTCCACCAAAACTCAGGCCGCATTGCCACGACGGGAGCTGATGGCTCGTATGCCTTTTGGGACAAAGATGCTCGTAAACTCCTCAGCAACTTTGCCAAATTGTACGCTCATCAATGTTGTCATGAGGTTGTAATCGGTTGCTACTCTGGATAGGCCTAACTATCAAGGGATTTCTGTCGGCAAGTTCAACAAGACGGGCGAAATCTTTGCCTACGCGACGTCGTATGACTGGCACAAAGGCGTTGAGCACTACAATCCTCAAGCCCGCAATGTCCTTCGTCTCCATTATGTTGATGCAAACGATATGACGATCAAGACAAAGAAGTAGTACAGCATTTATACCGTAGCACCCGCTCATTTGACGATAAATACTAATCCCTTTCCAACATGATATGGCTCTCGCTCCGCGACTGGATGCGGCGACTTCATGGCAATGATATGCAGTAAGATCTTCTTGAGGTTTCCATCTCCTTGCGATGAAGCATGGGGCTTCTTGACGTTGTGTTTCTCCATGTGCTCATGGAGCTTGAGAAAGCATCTCCCTTTGAAACGTATCGATTCGAGTGAGGGAGAAGAGAACGGTCGATGCACGTCGACTTCATATGAAAGAGAAAGGCATTCAATTTATTTCATAGATTATACAATGCATAAGATAGCACCAAGGATGTAATCCCTCTGTGCGCTTTTAAGTGATCTTGACTCGACGTGCGACTTGCATATTGAGCTGCTTGGGCTTGATAGTCACGCCTGTAAACTTTGGTGTCAAGTCATGCTGGCCAGGAGCAAACTTGAACGTGAATTGAGTCAGCAAGGTTGTCAGCACAACTTGCATCTCAGCTATAGCAAATCTTTGACCGATGCAATTCTTTGGGCCTATTTAGATTCAATGACCAACGTCTCGGCTTGTTTCGTACCAGCACTGAATGGCATGAAGATAAACGTGTGCCCACGACCACCTCGAAGAGACCCGTCAGCTTGGTACAGCTCTGTTCCTTGGATAAATCGGTCTGGATGAATCGGTAATCAAAGCAAAGCATTTCCTTTGCAGATTGTACCTGGCAAGAACTCTTCAGGGCGAGTCCAATATTCAGGGTTTCGATGCAACGCAGCAATGCAAATTCGAACTCCACCTCCCTAAAGATCCCTCTAAGTCAATTGTCCTTTGATATTGGCTCACCTTGGATACGTGGACAGGAGGACCCTTGGATCTTGGAATCGTATCCTCTTGTAAAATACTGCGAGAAGTCACATTGAACACAGTCGGATGCAATCGAAGAGTTTCGTGTATCACAGCCGTCAAGTATTCAAGCTGGCCGAGTGAATCCCAAGTCAGTTGGCCATTGCTAGCAGCTAAGACTGAGGTGCACTCCTTGACAGCGCGAGCTTCAACTTCAGGATGTGAAGCCAGCATCGCCCAAATCCACGCCAAGGTATTGCTTGTGGTCTAATTCGTGCAAAATAAGTTGCACCTTTTTTTAGCTGACTTACCTCGTGTCCAGCAATCATGAACGTCATTACATGGACACGTGCTTCTTCAGGCGACGGGGTGTATTCAGTAGCTTCGAGCATGAGATCAAGCATATCGATCGAGCTGGGAGCTGTGGAATCAGCCGTCGACGCGCGCTCAAGTCGCTTCTGTATGATAGTGTCGACTGTGCCAACAAGGAGGCGCTTAGCTGCTTGACGACGCTGGATGCTTGCTAAAGGCAGTCGATCGAACCATGGAATAAACGTCGTGCCCAAGGCAAAACTAACGCTTGGCGTGTGGTTAAGTATCTCAAATGCTGCCATAATCTCTGGATTTGAGTTGGTCAACGCTCCAAAGTCAAATCCAAAGGCAGCATCGCCAATAACGTCCAGCAATAATTTGGTCATATCTATCCAAAGTTGTTCAAGTCATTTAGCGCCAGAATTACCGCTTTGCATGTCAATTACGGGAGAATTGTTGCTGTCTTTGACTAACGCTTCGTCAAGCATTTTCGCAAATTGCTGCGTATGTGATGCAAAAAGCGACACGAACGTCTTGAGCTTGGCCTGGGTGAATTGAGGGTGTAGCATCTTTCTCTGGACATTATGGATAGGATCTTCAGAGCTGAGCAACCCAATCCCCCCCGTCAATTCCTACAAGTCTCTGAGTTTCAGACTTTGACGAGAAAATACCTTCAAGATGGCACGAGGGACTCTGCCCCGTGGATAATTTTTCGCATTGGAAACTAAAATGTGCTTAATTGCTTCAGGGTCAGCAACGGAGAGCTAGAGTTAATTTGTCAGAGGGCCATTCCGATGATAAAAATGCGTACTCGTCGAAAGAATAAGTAGCGAAAGCTGTACACTCCACCGTACGCTTTCAGCCTAGCATAAGATATTCTCGCAACGTTCGAGATGGTCAACATACCACGAGATATGGGGCTCTGGGAATGGATTCTTATCGGCCGACCATGAAAAAGTTGCAAACTCCCTATGGATACGATATGACATGGGTCGCATTGCTAGGAAACGACGGACCCATTGCCAAAAATGATGCTTGATGGTGGGGGACTTGGAATATCCGAGTCGGGTTTTCGTGGGAGGACAAAAAAGTACACCAGGAGCAGCACAGCGCCTCCAAATGAGACTGAAAACACGTCGATCTGCGTCAATTGCGTCAAATCCATCATGATGCTTTGATGACAGGATCAAAATTGAAATATGAGACTTGTCACGATCTCGATCAAGAGTTTGAACCGTTTCCTCTGACATTTTATATAGAATGTATCGAATTTCAAAGGAAATTTCAAATTTCACAATTACTAGTATTGTACTAAAATACATACATTCATGTTCAAGGCATACATTCTTCAGTCATCGACACAACACACAAGGGACTATCCACGAAGACTTGCCAAGAACTTTAGCGTGGCGCGCATTCCGACTATTTTAGTAGTTCTAATGTCAACGCAATTCTAATTCCAGTGGGAGAGTGTTAGTATGAACAGTGGAAGGCGTGCTAATTGTACGAATTTGGCCAACCTGTTGATGAGGCCCAAGGGAAGGCCTCGCCTGGGGAGGGCTGCGAACGAAGGGTAAATATGACTGACCACTCAAACACCTTAAACGGACACCCTAGGAGCCAAATCACTCCCCCCTCTTTGTGGGGATAGTTCCGTTGATGATTGGAAAGTCTTTCAGATTACACTGATTTTTGGTTGCCAGTTTCAACCACGTCAACAGACTGGAGGACATCGGAATATACATCCTTTATGGCGTGGTAGAAATGGTAGAAAGCATCTGATTGGCTTATATCCTGTCGATCTATGACCAATAGCTGGTTCACACACTTCATACTCTCGGATGGCTCGTGTGTTTGCACGCTGGTGACCTCCCGTCGCAGCACTTGGACCCAAACTTGGAATGTGCCAACGATCCCCATGCTTCAAGAAAGTGCTGATCGTTGGAAGCGAAGTGTTTGGTCAAGCATGCAACGACAGGGTCCAGTGTAGACACTGCAAACGATCGGTCACACTCAGTTAGTTCACTGCGTTGATTTGGCAAGTTGTCATGCATCTGGACAATCGATTTCAATTTGGACCTAGCGGACATTTTGCGAGGTTCTTTCGACCATCTATAGTAACATGACCACCTCGACGACTGCACTGAGTAACTACGCCAGTTCGCTTTCTCTTTGTACTCATATTGGTAGTCACTGTTCTAGACACAATATCAAGTGGTGGATCAATATGTGTTGTGCAATTGGGTGTTTGATCTGTAAGTGATGGGCAATTTGGCGAGTTCAGTGCTGAAGATGTCCTGTACTCTAGTGTATACCGCTCTATAAGACCAACAACTTGCTGAATAACTTCTGCTGGTACATGAGGCTGCAATACATTTACAATGTCTTCTTTTGTTGTAGAGTTTCGTTGAAATGCCACAGCAGCTTGAATTGTTTTTAAAAGACCCACTTCACCAGGGTTCTCAAGTTTGCAATGCGTAAGCAAGAATTTTGATGCCAGCTCTTGCAACGGCAAATAATTGGCTCGCCCAGCCGTGTTTATACTCCGCCCCATTTGTACGTCAGCACAGTAAATTGGTTTCCAAGCGCATATGACGGATTTTAGATTTGTGTCGTTTGCTAAAGCCAAATTTAATTGATCTACTGCATCGCGCTTGTATTTTACAGCTTGTGACACAGACCTATGTCTCGCAGACTGCATCATTTCGGATTCATTTCCACCACCCCATACAGCAAACAGATAAGCTGTCTTACGGCATGTGTGTGTTCCAAATGGGCCAGGGCGAACAATAATTTTTCCAACAACATCCAGAAATTGATCATGATATGCATCGAACGAAATGTGACCATCAGACAAACCAGGAAACAAGAAGCCATTTTGAATTCCACAGACGCCAACATAAACAAGCAAATGTCTGATGGGGCACAATGTGGGCATGTCATTATCTGCCCACAAAGATAATGTAACAGGTGCATCGTCAGACTTTCCCTGTCCTTCAAATGCAAGGCATTCAACATCATAATCCGCCTTGACGATACTGACATCTCTAACTATACTTTCCATTTTTAAGTTGAATGACTTCGTCGCTGCGTAAAAAGAGTTTAATGGACAACAAAATCATCACAAACAGACGCAAGTTAGACAATTGGTTTGTGGACAGAAGGTATTGACGAATGTCTTGAACTTCCATTGGAGTCAATGCCATATCACCTTTAGCACGATAATCGGAGCTGTTTTTACGACTTTGTTTAAGAGTGTTCTTTACATCTGCTGTCAGACAAGGATTACCACGTCTCCATAGCTGGGGTCGACCTGCATGTACTGTGCAGCCTTGAAATGATTTTTTTACCAGAGATTCCTACAAGAGCTACAAGAATCTTCAAAATTCCCAAGATGATTGTGTCGAGCTGAGTGCAATGCCCCCAATGCAGACAAGCACTGATTCACATTACGAGGATTGTTCCATCCACCCATAGAAAACATAAGTTGACCAAATACGTCTTTGCATTGTGTTGAGCAACCTTGACGCATAAAAGGTGAGCCGTGCGGTTGTCGTTTGAATCTAATGAAATCAACAATCGATGCGGGTGCCACCGACGGGCAAAATGGCTCTGGGGGACGCTCAAGCAGAATCAATAAACTATCATAATCGCCAATCAGTGCGCAAAAGTAATAAAGTCCACGCAAGTGTTTCTTGTAAGCAGCTATAGAGTTGGCCTCTAGAGGCGCAGTGCCAGTGAATGGCTTCACTTCAGTGACTGTTGCAATTTCAATTTTTTCAGCAGTAATGCCACAGCTCGGTCTGTTTTGGCTTTAAGCTGAGGGCTCAATTTGTATAAGTCGGAGTTTGACTGCTTCATCGACCTTGAGATGATTCGGTTCTACCAATTCTACCGTTCTGCCAATTCTACCAGTTTCAACTCCATGTGTATTGCAGTTTTATTACTATATATAGCCCAGATACACTTACATATTTGGCTTCATGCGTCGTCACATGTTTTATCGAACTCTGGGCAATTCTGTAAGTCTCATAACGTTAACAAGAACTGCGTCATACACTTTAGAGCTCATGAGCGTCAGATTGCAATTTGTGCGATAGGGGGAACTTTAAAGCATGTGCGAAATTACTTACACTTGTTTGTCTGTTCTGCTTTGTTGAAAACACGATTCAGACATATGGGGCTGCAGAGATTTCGCGAGCCATTGAAAGGTCGAGCACGAAGAGAGAGATAAAATCGAAAAGATCTTATAGATGCAGTATTAGATATCACTAACCTTCGTGACAATTTTGTACTCATCGTTCCTACACTTAGCTCTTCTGTCGAATATTAAGCCAGAGCCACACCACGCCGATCGTGCGAAAAGCAAGATTGATCGCCAACAACATGCCAACATCACCCCAAAAGCTTCCCTTGTTCAACGACAAGTTGATCAACACTTCAGCGCCGTTCCTTGCTTGGCAGGGCACACCTTCAGCACATGAAATATAGTCGACCGAGTTCCAGAACGACCGACTCATGCCTCGGAAACCATACTTCATAGGGGAGATAAACTCCAGCCATGAAAAGTACACGGGCGTGTTGTCAGCGTTCAAAAAGAGTCCACCAAAGATCATCAGTGGCAAAATGATCACAATGCCAACAATTTGCGCAATTTCAGAACGACGAGCGATGCAGCCAACCATGTAACCCAAACCGACCGCAGAACTCGAAATCAGCACGATGAAGAGGTAAAACGTCAAGAAGACACCAGCATCACCGCCAAAGCCAATCATGAAATAGGCTGGAGCCAAGAAGAGCAATGGGAAGAACGCTTGAAACACCAACTCGCTCAAGTTCTTCGCCAAATACCAAACCCACGTATGGTACAATCCACCTCGATATTCTCGAATCATGATGGCCAATTCCACCGGCACGGCATCAAATTCAGGACCAGCATTGGCAAAGAATTGGTTCACCACGATAAAGAAGATAGCCCCCGAGAAACTTTGGATGCCATTTTGGTCCAAGTCCAGTTGCAAGTAGATCAATCCCACGATGATCGCAATGAACAACGCTTGACCCACACGAGCTTTGAAACCGAGCGTGTCTCGGACGAGTCGTTTGACATTGCGTTTGCAGAGGAGGGAGATTTGGCCAAACACACCCAAGTGCGAGCTCTCGTATGTCTTGGAATCGTCAGGCAGTGTCAGTGCAAAGCCAGAGTTGACTGCCGACGTCTCGTGAGACTTCCACGCTTTCACCAAACCTTCGACTCGAGTGGCAGCATGCGACTGTGGGTCCAAGACGATGATCTGACGCATGAAGTAGTCGGTCGGGTTCATATACTCAGGGCACACGTATCCCAGTGAGCTGAAATAATCGACAGCTTCCGATGCCTTGCCAAAGTAGACGGTTTGACCACCACTGAGAAGGTAGAGTTGGTCGAACAACGTGTACAACTCGGACGATGGCTGATGGATCGTCGCAATCACCGTACGGCCTTCACGAGCCAGCTTTTGCAACTGCAATACCACCGACTCCGCCATGAAACTGTCCAAACCAGACGTCGGCTCGTCCACAAACAACAACGACGGGTTCGTCAAGATCTCCGTCGCAAAACTCAACCGCTTGCGTTCACCACCAGACAAACCACGCACTTCCGCAGCACCGCCAATCTGAGAGTCGCGGCATTTCGTCAAGCCCAATTCGTCAATCA
This sequence comes from Aphanomyces cochlioides, assembly GCA_019828595.1. Taxonomy (NCBI): domain Eukaryota; phylum Oomycota; class Saprolegniomycetes; order Saprolegniales; family Verrucalvaceae; genus Aphanomyces; species Aphanomyces cochlioides. The sequence goes on from JAHQRK010000015.1 coordinate 1,505,312, forward strand.
CATAATCCACACGAGCTTCACACTCCACCGCATTGAACGTCTTTCCCATACGCAGTTCCGCTTGGTACATCAAATGTTCCTTCACCGTGAGCGTCGGGTAAAACACATCGTCTTGCATCACGTATGACGCATATCGGTTCATGGCCTTGGTCCATGTTTGTCCATTCACGGTGACAGACCCCGTAAAGTTTTTGTTTCGACCGGCGATGACATCGAGCATGGAACTCTTGCCGGCCCCTGACGGACCCATGAGGACGACGAGTTGACCAGGGGACGCATGGCCGCTGACATCTCGAAGGATGTGTTTGTCTTCGATTTGTTTGGTGACTTGGTTCTTGATCTTGACGGTCATGTTGACGTTTTTCCACTCGAGGGTGAGCTTGGGGACATCCACGAGGATGTTGGCACCTCGTTTCGGTGTGGGCATTGCAATGTAATGCTGGTCGTTGGCTTTGTCGACAGAGGCCATGAGAGCTCGAGATGGAAATTTATAGATTGAGGATATCCAACTGGAGGGGATCAATCGAGGATCGTATGTCGACTGAGTTGAGTTCGTACTTTATCTTAAAAGTTGATGGTTTATGTGTAACTCGACGGTGGTGGATTTGATTGGCAGAGTGGATTGGATTACCATTTTGGTTGATTGCGAGTCGAATGCTTGTAGGAGTGGAATGACGGTCCAGAAGGTTGCTGAAGGCGCTTGTTCCCCTCACGATCGTGGCAAGACGATCTGTCCCGACGGAGATCAAGATCTCAAACAACTCTTAGGGAAGACAACATCTCTGCCAGAAAGGATGATGGCCATTAGACTGAAAATTGATCAATTTTGTTGTCAGCATTGTGAGACTCAACCCAGAACTTTGACTATAGCACTATTGGTAGTCTGCCCACCGTATATTCAGCTCGCAGAAGCATTGGGATAGCTTGCTAGTATACGCTCACTTGGTCTACGTCCAATGCTCACAAAACGAGAATCTTGTTCTGGGAGAGCGCATTGGAAAAACAATGATCATTTCGGAAGCGTGCCGATACCTAATGCATTTGAAATCACCACGCGATGCTCATGCATCCCCTTGTGTTAGGTTAGCCCCTTTAGTCTGCTAGTCTGCCTCCATTCAATATCCTGGGAACTTCTCCGGGGAGGGGAGCCCCAGAGTCAAAACAAGCTCCCAAGGACCGATGAAAATAAACAATTTTCTCCCTCCACGACTCCAAGATTCTATCTACATATTTGATGAGAAAACGGAAGTCTTCGCCATCAACGGCACGTATCCTCAGGTGGTCCAGTTTTCAGTTGTCTTCATGAACAACCTTCTGGACCGTCATTCCACTCCTACAAGCATTCGACTCGCAATCAACCAAAATGGTAATCCAATCCACTCTGCCAATCAAATCCACCACCGTCGAGTTACACATAAACCATCAACTTTTAAGATAAAGTACGAACTCAACTCAGTCGACATACGATCCTCGATTGATCCCCTCCAGTTGGATATCCTCAATCTATAAATTTCCATCTCGAGCTCTCATGGCCTCTGTCGACAAAGCCAACGACCAGCATTACATTGCAATGCCCACACCGAAACGAGGTGCCAACATCCTCGTGGATGTCCCCAAGCTCACCCTCGAGTGGAAAAACGTCAACATGACCGTCAAGATCAAGAACCAAGTCACCAAACAAATCGAAGACAAACACATCCTTCGAGATGTCAGCGGCCATGCGTCCCCTGGTCAACTCGTCGTCCTCATGGGTCCGTCAGGGGCCGGCAAGAGTTCCATGCTCGATGTCATCGCCGGTCGAAACAAAAACTTTACGGGGTCTGTCACCGTGAATGGACAAACATGGACCAAGGCCATGAACCGATATGCGTCATACGTGATGCAAGACGATGTGTTTTACCCGACGCTCACGGTGAAGGAACATTTGATGTACCAAGCGGAACTGCGTATGGGAAAGACGTTCAATGCGGTGGAGTGTGAAGCTCGTGTGGATTATGTGATTGACGAATTGGGCTTGACGAAATGCCGCGACTCTCAGATTGGCGGTGCTGCGGAAGTGCGTGGTTTGTCTGGTGGTGAACGCAAGCGGTTGAGTTTTGCGACGGAGATCTTGACGAACCCGTCGTTGTTGTTTGTGGACGAGCCGACGTCTGGTTTGGACAGTTTCATGGCGGAGTCGGTGGTATTGCAGTTGCAAAAGCTGGCTCGTGAAGGCCGTACGGTGATTGCGACGATCCATCAGCCATCGTCCGAGTTGTACACGTTGTTCGACCAACTCTACCTTCTCAGTGGTGGTCAAACCGTCTACTTTGGCAAGGCATCGGAAGCTGTCGATTATTTCAGCTCACTGGGATACGTGTGCCCTGAGTATATGAACCCGACCGACTACTTCATGCGTCAGATCATCGTCTTGGACCCACAGTCGCATGCTGCCACTCGAGTCGAAGGTTTGGTGAAAGCGTGGAAGTCTCACGAGACGTCGGCAGTCAACTCTGGCTTTGCACTGACACTGCCTGACGATTCCAAGACATACGAGAGCTCGCACTTGGGTGTGTTTGGCCAAATCTCCCTCCTCTGCAAACGCAATGTCAAACGACTCGTCCGAGACACGCTCGGTTTCAAAGCTCGTGTGGGTCAAGCGTTGTTCATTGCGATCATCGTGGGATTGATCTACTTGCAACTGGACTTGGACCAAAATGGCATCCAAAGTTTCTCGGGGGCTATCTTCTTTATCGTGGTGAACCAATTCTTTGCCAATGCTGGTCCTGAATTTGATGCCGTGCCGGTGGAATTGGCCATCATGATTCGAGAATATCGAGGTGGATTGTACCATACGTGGGTTTGGTATTTGGCGAAGAACTTGAGCGAGTTGGTGTTTCAAGCGTTCTTCCCATTGCTCTTCTTGGCTCCAGCCTATTTCATGATTGGCTTTGGCGGTGATGCTGGTGTCTTCTTGACGTTTTACCTCTTCATCGTGCTGATTTCGAGTTCTGCGGTCGGTTTGGGTTACATGGTTGGCTGCATCGCTCGTCGTTCTGAAATTGCGCAAATTGTTGGCATTGTGATCATTTTGCCACTGATGATCTTTGGTGGACTCTTTTTGAACGCTGACAACACGCCCGTGTACTTTTCATGGCTGGAGTTTATCTCCCCTATGAAGTATGGTTTCCGAGGCATGAGTCGGTCGTTCTGGAACTCGGTCGACTATATTTCATGTGCTGAAGGTGTGCCCTGCCAAGCAAGGAACGGCGCTGAAGTGTTGATCAACTTGTCGTTGAACAAGGGAAGCTTTTGGGGTGATGTTGGCATGTTGTTGGCGATCAATCTTGCTTTTCGCACGATCGGCGTGGTGTGGCTCTGGCTTAATATTTGACAGAAGAGCTAAATGCTGGAGCCAAAGTTTGCATATTCGGTAGAGAAGGATGAGAACTAATACGATTTGCATCTCTAGATTGATTGAGGTTCTTAAAGACTCTGGAACGAGGATACTGTATTATCAAATGCTAATGCAAGCCTCTTTTTATCGCCAACCGCTGTTTGCTTATCACCTTACCAAGCAAATTCATATCGCGATGAGTCGTTACTTGAACTGTGAGTGAGAAGGGGCTGTGAATCGTCGAGTAGTGTTGGCGTAGATAATCGTGAGTTGTCGGGGCCAGCAGTTTCACCGATTGGCTTCACGAAAAATGCACATTGATGTCGAGTGCACCAGTCATGCGATTCTTCTTTTCGATGGAAATACGAGAATTCCAAAGTTGACTTTTCATTAAGTTGATTACACTGTTGACCATCTGGTTGGTTTACACCAGTGCTGAAATTTCACACATTTCAAACGTCTCACCATGTCGGATGTCCAACCGACCAGTTATTTTCACCAAGAAGCCAATGGACAAAACCCTTTTTCATGTATCTAAAGCTCGTTCATCGCACCCGGCACCAAGTCTCCTTCAAAGAAGGAAAGATGGCGTCATCCTCAAAAGCCAACTTCATTTACAATGTCAGCAAGGTCGTCGACATGGTGAGACGCTTCAAATGTGTGAAATTTGAACTGGTGTAAACCAACCAGATGGTCGACAGTGTAATCAAGTCTTCGTCTGAAAAGTCAGCTTTGGAATTCTGGTGGATACATTGCATTGAAAAGGCAACAGCACGTCGACTCGACCTCATTTATCAATTTCCAATGACCACCACGCAGCCATTTCAAACGATCGACACGCCCAAACAAGACTACGCCGTCGCTGTTCCAACAGACGACAAGGATCACCTGCGCAATGTACACAAGATGTCCGTCGAGTGGAAGATTGACGAGCTCACGGTCGAAGTCAAGAAATCCCGACGCCAAGTTGAAACGAAAACCATCCTCAAGAACGTCCATGGGGTCGCCTCCGCCGGTGAGCTCGTGGTGATCATGGGACCGTCTGGTGGTGGGAAAAGTTCATTGCTTGACATTGTTGCTGGCCGGAACAAAGCCTTCAAAGGCCATGTCAAAGTCAACGGGGAGCCGTGGAACGACACCATCAACAAGCATACTTGCTACGTCCTCCAGGACGATGTGTTTTACCACACGTTGACGGTCGAAGAACACTTGCAATTTCAAGCGCAGTTCCGCATGGGGAAAGCATCCACGCCTCAACAACGCAACGAACGCGTGCAATACTTGATCGATGAGTTGGGTCTCCGCAACTGCAAAGACACTCGTATTGGCAATTCTGTCGTGCGGGGGATCTCGGGTGGGGAGCGCAAGCGTCTCAGTTTTGCCACCGAGTTGTTGACCAACCCATCGCTCTTGTTTGTGGACGAACCGACGTCGGGTCTCGACAGCTTCATGGCCGAGTCCGTCGTCCAACAGATGCAAAAGCTGGCTCGTGAAGGACGTACCATCTTGGCGACCATCCATCAACCATCGTCCCAACTCTTTTCGCTCTTCGACTCGTTGTACTTGCTCTCGAATGGACGCACGGTGTATTATGGCAAGGCAGCCGACTCGATGGCGTACTTTACCTCGATCGGGTATCCGTGTCCCAATTACATGAACCCGACCGACTACTTTATGCGCCAGATCGTCCAAATGGACGACGAAGCCTCGAAACGAGTGGACGAGATGGTAGCTCAATGGGAAGACAAGGAGTTGTTGGTGTTGCGCCCTGCGCCAGAGTATGCTTCGATACACGAGCTGAGCGTCCACAACGAGAGTCGTTTGAGCTGGTTTGGTCAATTGAGAGTCTTGTGCAAGCGCAATCTTACTCGTCTCGTGCGTGACCGCGTGGCGTTCAAGGCTCGTTTCTTCCAGAGCATCTTCATCTCGTTGATCGTGGACTTGATTTATCTGCAGCTCAAGATGGACCAGACGGGAGTTCAGAGTTTCTCGGGCGCGCTCTTCTTCATCATCATCAATCAAGTGTCGACGTCGTCCACGTCCGAGCTCGTGCAGATTCCGCTCGAATTGGCCATCATTTCTCGCGAAAACAATGGAGGACTTTACAGCACGGCGACTTGGTACTTGGCGAAGAACGTGAGCGAGTTTCCAATGCAGATCTTCTTTCCGATGATCTTCCTCATCCCGCTCTACTTTATGGTTGGCTTTGGTGCTAGTCACGTATCGCTCTTCTTCACCTTCTATCTTTTCTTGATGTTTGTCAACTCGACGGCGACGGGACTTGGCTACATGATCAGTTGCTCGGTGCGTCGACCTGATTTGGCTCCAGTTGTGGGGATGGCAATCATTCTGCCATGTATTGTGTTTGGCGGCCTGCTGATCAACGCGGACGACACGCCCGACTACTTTGTCTGGCTTGAGTACTTGTCTCTTCTCAAGTATGGCTATCGTGGCATCATGCGAGCGTTCTGGAATACGGTGACGAATATCCCATGTAGTGCGTCGAGTGCAAGTTGCGTGCACAATGGGGAGCAAGTGTTGGCGAATAGCTCGCTCGACGTGGCTTCGATGGCGGTAGATCTGTGTGCGCTCCTTGCGATCAATGTGGGTTTCCGCCTCATTGGGCTCTTCTTCCTTCTCAAGAACATCAAGAAGCGCGACTAGAGCCAAAGCGAAGCTATCTCTGTAGCATGAGAAAATACTTTGAGTTTGCATCTAACCTTTAAGAAATGCATGGGCTGTTCATGACATGAAATTTCCACGGGATCTCAACTAGTCGAGTATACATTTCACGAGTGTGTAGCATTAAGATTTCGCGGGGGGGGGGGTATGCGGGTCGGTTGTCGTCGTTGTGCTCCCTCTGGCTTCACCGAAAGATTGCACTACAGAAGCAGTAAGTGGGCTACAATGTATCCCCTTCGTGCGAATAATGCATTCAGATAATGAGGTACTCCCAAATTATCATGAAGACGCCTACATCACACTTCTAAACCAAGGATTTCCAAGCGATGTACTCCGCAGTACCGATGCCTTGGACTACACGTATAGCCCAAGCTGCCATATATGCCCCTGGCAGTTTAAGCAGATGGATGTAGCACGAAAGTGGAGCAATCCTTCACGAACAGGCAATCTACCGAACTACTAGTATATTCCAACCCGTGCGAATGATCGACGAAGGGTGAGCGCCGTTTCAACTACCATGTCAGTTACACTCTTCTTCATATGAGTTCTGTGCCCATTCTCTTCAAGGCCAGTCATGCATGTTGTTGCTCACAGCTCAGACGAGATCTAAAAACACTTCAAGAAGCCACGCCCTTCGAATGATTCCATGGTTGAGGAGGCGCTCTTTGGGGCGCAGCCAAAATTACTTTTTCCCTTCCCTCTCAATCACCCTTGAGTGAACCTACACCTGGGACAAGTCGAGCTTGGGATTACATGTCAAATCGGCTGGCAAGATCCTCCTCCCCAGCATGGATTGTTACAATTTTACCGTTGATTTCGAAACCCCCACGTCGGTAGAAAGAGCGTGTTCGTCAGTTGAAGCATCCCATTCTCCACTGTAATGTATGTGTCGTTTCAACTTGATGGCGAAAAGAGCAAATCTCTTCAAAGCGTCGTATAAGCGCTCCAAACCCTGATCGAGCTCAAGAGATAATCCATCTGATGTGCTGTTTTCCCTGACGCAAGCGCTGTTCTGTAAATGAGCGCGATGTACCATCAGCTTCGTCACAGCCCCAGCGTTGCGTGTGGGTGTTGTCGAAATTGTACTTCATACAAATTCCAAGTATAATTTAAAGAGAATCACTTTGCTTCAATTTCACATGACGACCAAATATTCACAAAAATTCTTGACCATTTCATGATTCATTATACTTGACATTTGTATGAAACTCTGTCGTAACTGGATTAAAAAATTCTCGTACACTATAAAGGATATGACGCTCTTGGTCGTACTGCAATTTGCACCGGACATGGATGTCCGTCGTTTACATGGACTGTATCCTAAGTTGGGTTTTGTGGGGTATTATTTTTCATTTCGAGAATTTTCATACAAATTTCAAGTCATAAAATAAATATGGTGGTGGGACATTTTATGTCGAAACTCTCAACTTGAGTTACACACATGTCATGGAATGGTGGCGGAAGAGGTGACGTGCACTTCTCTCCGTCTGAGCTTCACAGTCACGTTTGCGCCGCCTTGAAAGCATGGTGAACGACAGCATCATCACGATCACGCCGACGAACATGACGTCGTCGAATAATCATCAAATGGTTTCGTTCCAGGACCCGGATCTCCCCCCGATCGACAAAGACGATGATGAATATGAAGAATCGTTTCAACGCAGCCGACGCAAACGCATCCTCGTGATTGCTGCTGCCGCACTCTTGGTCGTAGGTGCTGCCATCGGCATTGTCTACGCCGCTGCAGCACCCAAAGATGCTAGCCAGCGATCGTCGCTTGATGTAGTCCCCAACACCACGACTGTCGCCCCTGCTGTCCTGTCGGACGAAGTCAGTGTCGGTGGAACCATTGCCACGACGGCTGAACCAACGCCAGAACCAACACCAGAAGTGACTACGCTTGAACCAACGCCAGAACCAACCCCTGAACCGACCACAGCTACTCCTGAACCAACAACTGAGACGCCTGAACCTACCACGGTTACTCCAGAGCCCACCACAACCCAAGCTACGACCACGGCTGCACCTACAGAGGCTCCTACCACCGCGGCTCCCCGATTGGAAAGTGCCCAAGTTGCCACACCACCCCCTGCCACCACACCGAAACCAGTCCCTGTGACTCCTCCTCCACCACCACCTACTGCGGCTCCAACAGCAGCTCCAACAGCAGCTCCAACAGCAGCCCCTGCTCCTCCTGCTCCAGCTGCTATCGGTGGTAGCGTCTACCGTGTCGTGAATGGCTGCGCTAAAGCTCAAGATCTCATCTGGCGATCCACCGACCTCGTCGACCACACTGTCAACGTTGCCCCTTGGGGATCCTACGACTTGAATGCACTTGACTATGGCGTCGGGAAAAACATTGTAATTCGTGCGACTGCCAACAACGATGCTACTTGTAAGTTGCTGCCAGCCTCGGGTCGGTTCTAACTGTGTCTCTGTAGTGTTCGAGGGCTTCTATAACCCAGCGTTTGACGTCGTTGGCGGCACAGGTGGCTCGTTCTGGTATGACATTAGTGTCATTCCCCACGACTGTGGTGCCTCTTGGAGCAAATGCTCTGGATCAGGCGTTGGCTACAACGCCCCATTGAATGTTGAAATCGTCGGCAGCCAAACTGGTTCGTGCAGCAGCCTCTACTGTGGTGGCGTGCAATGCCCAGCGGGTTTCCTTGTCCCGAACGACAATGCCAAGGTCCATGCTTGCCCTAAAGGCACATCGTTTATCATTACGTTTGGATGTGCCACGCGATAAATGTAATCAAGAGAGTGTGCATTCTATGTCTAATCCAATACACTTTGATTGAAAAATACACATGCATATCTATCTACACATGGGGGGCAATCGTGGCTTGCAATTGCTCTAACACTTGGAGCTGCTGGTCGAGGGGAAGTTGCAAAACGCTCTGAACGATAGCTTGGACAGTCGTGTCGTATGACCAGATGAACGTAGCGCAGTAGACAGTAGTAAAGAGCGCCGTGATAAATTGGCAATCCATGCGATCCATGAAACCACCGTGGCCTGGAATCACAGAGTCGAAATCCTACAGCCATCATTAAGCAAGAAGAGTTTGGGAGAGTGCACCTTGAGTTTGTAAGCGCGCTTGATCGCAGAGGCATAGAATCCACCAAAGGGGGAAATCACCGACGTAAAGCAGGCAAAGACTACTGCATGGAGCTACAGATTGAGGTCTTATTTAGCCAACATGCAGGCCGGGTTGCTTACTTGGATGGGGTACAATTGAACCTTGGGAATGTCGAGGAAAGTGGCGATCGATGCCGGTAGAGAATACCAAGTCTTGGTAAATACTGGATGCGGTTTGCACGACAAGTCACGTGGCACGAGCTATAGAGTCCAGAGTTAACATTCAACTTGGCAGCTCGAAAAGAGTGTACCTGGATAGTTTCCAATGGACAAATCATCCAGGAATATTGAGCCAAGACAGCACTGCTGAAGAAAGCGTAGACCAACGTGCAGAGGAATGCGCCGATGAAGCCTTCCCACGTCTTGTTTGGACTAAGTTTCAAAAATGACGTCTTGATAAATTTCTTTCCAAAGAGTTTGCCGCAAAAGTATGCAAAGCAGTCATTGCAGATGACCAAAGACGCTGGGAAGAACATATAAAAGAGTCCACGGAAGATATTATCCAACACGTAGCGCATTTGGAATACGATTAATGCCAAGATGACGATTGTCCACGTGAGTTGACCCATTTGGTACTTGTAATAGCCTAAAATACAAGTTCACGACTGAAAGTTAGTCCAATTGCGACTACCTTTCTTGAGACTTAAGACAGAGAAGACAAAAAGCAGCGCATACAAGCTGAAGCTAACCCATGTGTGGTATTGCATATACATGCGCAGCCATGGGAAATCAAGCTGGTTGCGGTTGGAGCGCAGAAATGCTTGAAACGAGTCGCCGTAATTGTACAGCAATGCGACGGCAAACCAGCACCACTACCGTTCAATTTTAGCGGTGTCATTCATTATTGCAGTACCTGAATGCTTCGAAACCATGGAATGTTCTTCTCGGCATTAGCACGGTAGCGCACGTTGACCAATTCACGAAAGATGAGTGTCTACTCCGCCACAAGTGTAGCCACTCTGAGGACGATAACGTTGACAGTACCTGGAGCACGACGACCAAGAGCGTCACGTACAAATGCCCTTGAGAATCTTTAGCAAAGCAATGGCGATTGCGCTTCCTTACCTCCGTACATGATGAGGCAAAACAAGCCGATCATGGAAAACCCAGCAATGACTCGCTTGATAATTGACATGGATGGCTTGGTCACATCTTCTCCAAGAGGAACGCCATGCTTCATCGTCGACGCTGGCGAGGCTGGGGGCGTTCCACCCTCCTTGGGGGCTGGCGTTGGTCCGTCTTCGCTTAACGTATTCACGCTACGGCGCTTCATGTCGTCTCAAACTTGTTTTCGATTGTGAAGAGGCGACGGGTGTATCCGGAAAACAGGCTGACTGTGCGGATTGTGGGCGAAGAAGTTCCCCCAAAATCCTCGATGACAATTCAGGCGATGGCGATGGTTTCTGTGGTAAATTGCAGAGCTTAGACTGATAGATAGACAGTAAATTATGAGCTGTCTTGGAGACAATGCGCTTGGACTGCTTGATGAAGGCGAAAGAGTTCATGCAGTGGAAATACAGTATTTCTTGAAGGATGTTACAATGTTGACTACGACGTCAACTGTCGTATGGAAAAAGAAGCAAGCGAATAAAAGTGTGCGGCATTGTTCCGAGAGACTCCATGAAGCTTGTCATACACATCTCGATAGGCTCATAAGACTAAAATAATCTCGCAGGCTACAAAATGAGCCCAAGGATAGCCGCCGCAAGGAGAGACCGATTTGCACCCAAGAACTTTTTCAAAGTTTTAAGTGGGAGTAAACAGAGAAGCTGCAAATTGTCTTCGGATAGTGTTTAATACAGAGGCCTGGTAAATGTAAGCGTATAGTGGTACACTATTTTGATTGGACAAGTCGCCCCTATCAATGTTCGCAGTGTCCACTAAAACTTATACCCTTTTACAATAAATATTCTAAATATTTACACAACTAGGAAAACAGTAACATGATACATCTTCAAAGACAATCACCAACAGTAAGCAATAAATATAAATGATATTACATTTGACGATGTGATGACTCACTTTCAAGGACAGACAAATCAAACAAAAATAATTATATAGTGTGTATATGAAAACATATATTTAGTGTGGATATATCAACTAGACTTCTTGGGCATTGCTTTCTCGAAAGCTTTCTTGATCGTTTCAGGGGAGATTGACTCCCATGCCTTGATTGCCCGTTTGATACAGAACATGCGCTTCTCAACAGCGCTTGAAGGGTGATAGGTTTCTTGTAGCCACAAATTTCTCAATTTGGCCTTAAAAGGACCCATGACCCCGACATCTAAGGGCTGCAGAATAGACGTCGTATTGGGGGGAAGAGTGCACACAGTTGAGCTCAATTCCTCTTCAATATACTGAAGTTTTTTGGGGTTCGATGAGCCTCGAAGTTGTCAATCAAGATCAACGAAGGTCTCACAATTTCAGGTCTAACATTAATTAATGAAATCAATAAAATATATTACCTTAAAATAGTGTCTAGATAGAAATTCCATCCTTCGCCGTCGATCCACGCATTCTTCTGGACGGCATAAAAATGGCCTTGAGGGTACGTGCGAAGCTCGTTCGCATCAATCACACCACCAGGCTTGCCTTTGACAACAAAAAGAATAGGTAATTTATCTCCTAAATAGAGTTAGTAAGAGCAATATTGGAAAAACTTACCGTTACGTTTCGCTGCTAAAACGGCGGTTAGATGGCAGGACTTGTCCCCGTGGGTGATGCTGGCATCGCTGCCTCTTTGGGCAAGGATGTAGCGCGGAGGAGTATCGAAATAGATGCCAGTTTCGTCGCAATTAATGACGTCTCTGGCATCGAAATGGTCGTGTTCGTCCCAAAACTCGTCAAGGAATTTCGTTCGAACCTCCAGCATCTGCAATGTGGTCATTGCTTTTGCTGTTGAGGCTCTACGGCGCGAAAAACCGTGCCTGTAAACAAAGTCCCTACATAAATTAAAGAGAGACTTGTATGGATCCTCTTTTGAGGCAGAATATTCATTTACCCACTCCTGGTGATGAGCTTTGACTTGCTGAACTACATGGTAAGTCGTCAAGGGAAAGTTCTTTTCCCTCATTGCAACCATGTAGTCCAATAAATCCTAATATAACAATGAAATGAAGTTTATTATATTGACTTACATCGCCACCAGGAAGGATTTCCTTTCGGCCTGGAGCTCCTAGGTGTTGTCGTCTTTTGGCTAAGAGAGACTCTTGTATTGTCTTCTTTTCTCGTACGAAACCTTGTACTGTGCGAAGTGAAATGCCGCTAAGCTCTGAGACTTTTTTTTGCGTGAGCTCTGTCAGAGCACGCAAAACGTTTCGTTTAGTCTCGAGGCTGTACCGTCGCCGGGTCTTCACGATCTTGAGCTCATCATCCTCCATGTCGAAATATGAATAGACTTCTATCAGCCACTAATCTCTTTCCCTCCTAAATACCATTCTTGTGAAAATTTATAACATAATATCTTAGAGGTCACTAGAATTGGTCCCAAAGTTCAAGTACCACTATACGCTTATATTTACCAGGCCTCTGTAGTTTTTGGTGTATTGGTCAGTTTATGGTGTATTGAAAACAGCCAATCAGACGTCATAAATAAGTGACTGCAAACACCTCATAATTTAATGAACTCCCCTTTCACTTCATTTCCAAATGACTACGAGAACACGAAGCCGGTACACTCAGGGTGAGCTTACTCATGCCATTAACGACGTCATGGCTGGCGAAAGTGGTGCCAGTGTATCTGCCAGAACCAAGATCCCCTATAACACCCTGATGGCAAAACTCCGCTCATTCAAAGCTGGTACATTGGAGGCGCCAAAACGTCGGGGGCCACCGCCTCTATTACCACCAGAGTGCGAGACAGATCTTGTAGCGTGGATTGGTGCTATGCAACAAGACGGTTATCCTATCGACCGTCAAGCAATTATTATCAAAGCAAATCAGCTACTCAAAAAGCTTGACCCAGATATGAGTGTTTCTGATGGCTGGTACAAGCGTTTTATGCAACGTCATCCTGCTCTCGTCAATCGATCGGCGCAGGTAATATCTCATGCTCGTAATAGTATCGATGAAACAGGCATAAGTACGCTGTTTGATTCTATGAATGATGTCATACGTACGTATGGCTTTACTGCTGAACGTATATTTAACATTGACGAAACGGCTTTTGGTTCACGACGAAAATCAAAAAAGGTTATTGCGTTTCGTGGCTCAAAAAATGTCTGGACGAAAACGCTTGCACCAAGTTATCATTTGTCCATTGTGGCTTGTGGTAGTGCTGCTGGTTTAATTGTGCCCCCTCTCTTTCTTTTTCCTGGTGAAACTGTCGAGAGATCTTTGGCATTGCATTGTTCAATTCCCTCGGCGAGTATTTCAACTTCCCCAAAAGGCTTTATGAATGAAGACATTTTTCCAGAATGGCTTAAATTTTTTTCAAGCTCTATCGATGACTCAATTGAACGACCTTTGTTACTTATCATTGATGGCCTCTCATCACACTACTCGACAAACATTGTTTCCCTTTGCTCTGAATTGCAAATTGTCTTGCTTTGTTTGCCGTCGAACGGGACGCATTTGTTCCAGCCTTTGGATGTAAGTGTATTTGGACCATATAAAAATAAAATTCGCCGCGGCATATTCCACGAGTTGATAAATGACGGTAAGATTCAAGCCAATCTTCTATTGAAACATCTTTGAATAGAATCAGGAGATTTACATACCATACCAAAATCATCGGCGATAAGAATTGCCTCCAACGCTTGGATTGAACATATTACTCCCGAAAATGTCATCAATGGATTTCGTGCCACGGGTCTATGGCCAATATCAAAAGATCAAATGATGAAAAGATACAATCTATTCAAAACTGGAGGTATACCTGACTCGTACATTGCAGCTGAATGGGTAGAGCGCCGAGAAGTAATTCGCAAAGAGGTCTTGAACCTTCCACCCAAGGGAAAAAAGAGAGCTGGACGAAAGTCAGTAGACGTTGGAGGGAGAATTCTTACGTTGTCCATGTTGAATGACATTGACAAGACGAAACTGGAACGACAAGAAGCAGCAAAGCGAAAGAAAGAGCTCCAGGACAAACGAAAAAGCAAGCGAAAAAGACCCCGCAACACGCCTTCGAGTGCACCAAATGATCAAAACACTTCTCTCCTGCCGTCAAATGTTTGTGTAGACCAAATAGTGATATAAATACCATCAATACATGTCTTCAGATTCTTCTTTGGTCCTTCGTGACCGAACGCTGTCTTGACTTCACTTGTCTTGTCTGCGCCATATTCTGGAATGAGATTGTGCATTGAGCGATCTCTATCTAATTATAACCTGCGATAAACTATATATAAACTCTCTGAAAATTATACCCTATCCACACAAAATATATGCAAATTATAATACAAATTTTCATATTAATTGACTACACAATAAACTGTCCTGTGTATCGTTGTAAATTTTCTTTATTTTATGTAATTTTTGTTGCTTACATGCTTCCTGAAAAATAATATTCCGATTGGTTTTGACCATGTCTTTCCACACCACTTCGAAGAATCGGAATTTGAGCTGTCTACGTGGAGTTATGACGATTCTTTCCCCGCGTCGACAAAAAATACCCCATAAATTGGCCATTTACGTTAGTCTTGACTCCGTTAAACTACGCACTTGGTGTACAGTGTAGATGGTTGGGTCCAAGAATTTGCGTTTCTGATTGGATAAAAAAACAGATTTTTTATTGGTTGAAATAAAACAAATTGTTTTATGAACGCCAAAGAACAAGTGACAATGTGTGGCTGCGAGAGGCTGACAGAGCGTGAATTCTTGTACAAATTATACGATACAATTGTATGTGAATTGTTTAAATTATGCCAGTTGTAAAGTAATGGATTTCTTTCATTTTCAGATTGTCAATGGTGCGACCTCGGTTCTTTTGTTGCGTCCCTGGCTGTTCCAACAAGAACGCCATTTCTTCGACGTATATCAAGGGTCACTTTGATGGCCAACACAAGAATCTTCCTTGGAGCTCCCTTGTCCGCCGACATTTCACCAAGAAGGTGAGAGACCCTTCTGCCCAACACCCTTTTCCAGAGAATGGGACGACTACTACGAATGATGACAACTCAAACAAAGACAGCGATGACGACTGCCTTGAAGAAACAAGCTTCCCGTCGTTCCCCAACCGCTCACAAGAAAAGCGCGTGGCAACTCTGGCATTTTTGCGCCGTCAACCCAAGAAAAAACAAGATGAGCTTGTTATGTCAATGCTTATGGCAATTTGCGAGGCGTTACCAATTGGTCATCTTGAAGCCATGGGTCTTGAACAAGAAAACGTCGATGCTGCGGTTGCTGCCGAACTTGAAGATGAAGAAAGCAATGGAGCCCCCCGTGCAAAACGCAAGCGTGTAAATACCACAGTGTCTATATAGTTTTTCATGTAATATTCTAATTGAATATTTTGTGATCTAATTAATATAAATACATAACAATTCGAATGACATTTAGTCAACACAAGTAAAGTCTTTTGAAATCGTTGAGTATTCCATCCAGCATGACATAAAAACATTCAACTGCCTTGTTTGTCGTTTCAGCTGGAGACACAATCTTTCCGAATGAAATGTCAAAACAATTTGAGCAAAACGATATTGCTGAAAGGTAGGGATCACTGTCGTTCTTGAATTCACCATGAAGAACCTAAACATAAGGCCCTGGTCCACGAAAAGTTCCGGTTCTTTAAAATTACCAGTGTCAAGCCACACATTTGGACCAGCCTCATTTCGGTTCTATCAATTTTGTATTCTAGAGTGACAATGGAGACACTTTCTGTCGCAAAGACTGATGGTTCCAAGGAGTTCCCGTTGATTGAGGCTGGATGCATTGCCGACTCAGTCACGTTGACTACAGACATGCAGCAATCTAGAGCCATTGCATTGTGTTGGGCGCCTCAAGCTCTGCGCTTTGCTTCGCTCAAGAAGCGAGCAGAGCAAAGCTCGAATGAAAGAACGAGATGACCCGAGCGATGATTCGACCTCACCTCTCGGATGCCACCGTGTTGAAACAGTGACCATTGTCACCACAATCAATCGGTCGTCCATTGTAATCACTGCAGAACCGAAATCCGTCTCCAGAACCTGCTTTTGAGCAGTTCTGTGCACAGAACCAAAATGGAGGGATAGTTTATTTTTGGACCAATTATGATTTAGAATTCCGGAACCAAAATGCAGAATTTTTTGTGGACCAGGGCCTAAGTGTCCCTGGCAAAGACGGAGTTTCACCTTTCGGCAGATATGTGCAATCTGATGATACGAAGGGACAGAATGGAGACTTCCTTTTAATTTTGCTCTGACGAGTCGCGACACATGTGATGGAGTGTGTGTCTTTGCTGTTTGTTTAATGAAGTCCTGCACCTACAGCAGTATGAATACCATGTAACATGAGCAAACGTATTAATGGAATACATACAATGCCACACAGATACTATAGTACCGTTGACAACCCACTGATCACGCGTACCAATACCAAAGCACATATGCACATGCACATCATTGCCTCTTGAGGAATGAGGAGTGAAGCGTGTTCAATGCCATCGTGGTTCTCATCGTGACGGAAACGCACAAAAACCCATTTACCAAACAGCACAGTATTGAGCTCACCGTAACAGTCATACGTCTGAAAAGAAAGCTTGTTCCGTTTTGCTGGTCGGTCAGTCAAGTCCAAACGTTTCTGGCTTTGAACAAGTCGGTCTCTTGTGTCGCTGCGCTGAGAACACTGATAGCGCCTTACAAATGCATTGTGGGAATTGTGAAAAGCCCTCTTCTCCTCTTTTCTGCGATTGCTAGTCATGTCTTATACTCTGGTATATGTAACTCTATACCTGAACTTGTAGTCAAATGCGTCTGCAAAAGCTTTCCGTACGCGGTCAAATACACGTTATCGCTCTTCTGGTGACCTCATTGCGAGTTCTTCGACGTGTAAGCACATGAGAAAAATGGTGTAATCGCTGTGGTCCAGAACAAATTGCTTCATGTTGATATCGAATTCTCGGAGACTCTCAAAGTCACGAGGAACGAAGCGTATTTTAGGATCGTACAATGAGGAACCATCTGACTGGGGGCATTTACCAGCCATTCAGGTTTGTTCATGTTTTTATCCAATCAGATTTCTTTCATATTTTAAGCCAATCAAAGGACTTTTCATTTTTTAGCCAATCAAAATGCTTTATATTTGAACCAATCAGATTCATTCATTTTTTTACTCATTCATCTACACTGTACACCAAGAGCCGTAAAATAACTAATTCTTGTTTAACGTTACACTGTTAGTCTGCACTGCGTTGCAAGGTTCTGTGAGGACTCATGATCTTGCTGCATTGATTTCAGCGGCCCTTCGACTGCTCCAAGCGTTCCATTCAAATGTGGAGATTTCCACTCGTGTCCCATCAAAATTCTAACAACAAACAAGACACGCTGTCAATCATCTCTAACAATCCTGACCACCGTGTCAAGCTTCTCTACTTGTATACGACAAAGTTTCCTCGATTTACAATTCCGCGACGTAAAATGTTCGTCCATGCTATCCTCAAATTCGAAAAAATTTCAGCCAAATATGGGTGTCCACTCTTATTCCCCATCATTATTGACACAGCTTCCAGTCAACTAAAGGAAATATTAACATTGTATTCGACGGCATTAGAGACTTGTAGCAATTCCGAAATTTCAATTTCCGGAATGAATACTTCGAGCAGACGACTACTTCGAAATTCGACTAGCTCAAATTCCAGTCGGAATTTGCTTGAAATAAACGTTTCGGGAGCCTCGAATCGTCCTGTGGTAGCCTCTGCTGATGCAAGACCAATCAATCTTGAGGAGTTATGTAAAGCCAGCGCTTATTCTGTGTTACTCATTGTCCCAACTGCAGCTGGCATGCATTGCCTGTAGAGAATATTGCTTGGAGTGAAGACGACGACATCTTACTGCTTCATGAAGTTACTAGTGTTAAGCCATTTGAAAAGCTTAAAAACTAAGGGAAATTCAACGTAGCTTGCAGACGTTAGAAATGCAACGCCCGCCCATGCGCACGATGAGTCAGACGCACGGCAATGAGTCTATCCTTCAGAACTACAGAATTCGTCTTTATTCAGAGTCCAATCAATGCAGTGCAGCCCGGTAGTAATGCTTGCAAAAGCGGAAAATGATATTCCTGAGTTGCTAAACGTCGAGTCCCAAATTACGCTTTCAAATTTGCATTTCCAAATCGAACGAAGACGAAATCCGCAATTTAGTCAAATTACAGAATTGCTAAATGTCTCTATTGTCTTTAATGTACTTGGACGCAGCAGAAACCATTCATAACTGAGCGGGAAAGTCCTGAATTGTGCCCAAATGGCGACTCAGCCATTTTCGAAAGTTTGTATGGATATTCACCATCACTATGACCAACCAACATACATTCGAGTCGTTACTATCGCTGCATATTCGTATTGCGCTGTCGATTCCTGATTGGTCCATTGGATTATTTGGCATTTTTATTGGCTAATTATTTATCAATATGGACCAATCAAAAGTGTTCATTTCCAAACTGCATTTCTTCTGTCCATTTTTCCATCTTCACACGACTTGCCACTTACCAAGATGGCCGACATGACTCCACTGGACATGCTCCTGATCGAAGAAGACGACATGCACACGCTCTTCGATGAGAATCCAGTTGATATTGGTATTCTCGATGATATTCCAACGTTCAAGGACGAAGTCGACCTCATTTCGAACGCTACCACAGATGAATGCTCGCCTGTCTCGTCCCCTTCCAGCGACTACTCCGACTCGACGAGCTCAGGATCGCCAGTACACAAGGTGCACACATATCCAGTAGCTACAGCATATCCTTGGATGCCAGCAGTGATCCCGACCGCACTACCGTTGACGGCCAAAGTCCCTTTTGCCATGCCTATTGGAGTCTTGCCACCTACAAACAAGCGAGTGTTGGAGGATACTAGTGCAACTCAACAGTCCAAGCGAACAAAGCATGAGATTCGCTTGATGAAGAACCGAGAAAGCGCCAACAAATCGCGTCTCCGACGCAAGAACCAAGTGACAGATTTATCTGCAGAGAATGCTCAGCTTAAAGCTCGATTGGCTGAACGTGATTCACAATTGGCAGCTCGCGACGCAACAATCAAGTCGCTGATGGAGCAACTGGACTTCCTCCGTGGCCTTGTCACAAATGGTGGAGCTACAAATCGCGCAACCACTGAGGATTCTACAACTCCAGCTGCGAATTCTTTTGACAAGACGAAATTGGCCGCACCTGCTGCTGGCATCGTACTGTGTGCGTTCATCTTTGGACTCACATTGTTTTCCGATCCATATGCCAACGCAGCTCCAAAAGTTGCCCCTCACCGCCGTTCCATGCGAGTAGTGCACGGTATGAGTCCTGCGGGGCCTGTTGGCAGCAACATGTACGTTGCAACTGCGCCAGCTAGTATGCTGTACATGCTATCTGAATACGCAGCGCTCTTTGAAGGCATGTGGCTCACGTTGGCTTCTGTCTTGATTGTTGCTCTCCTTTGCATTCTTGTCATGCGCTCACCAAAGGAACAACCCCAAGTGCATGTGAATGTCAGTGTGAACGAGCTCGGTCCTGTCCATCGCTTGTGCCACCGCGCTTCACGATGGGTTGCAAAAACTACATCGTCAGTCAAGCTGAGCAAAATCCAGTGAGCTGCCTGACTTCGCATGTGTCATAGCCCCCGTGGCTTGATTGCCATCTTAATTTATGCCTATCTTTATGTGTCGACTCGAGTGTGTGAGACTGTTGCGATTGTTCGTCCCATGTCACTAAACGAGGGAGTCATTGAATATTTTGCCGTCACAGCAGTCAGATGCGAATTCTGTTTGGAATTATATCACAAAGATGAGGGTAACGTTATCATAAATTTGTCATCACAATGCACTGTTACGCCATATTAGAACAGGAAAAGAATGTCTCACCAAACTTAGCTCTTGTAAGCCTCACAACATGGCAGATTTAAAATGCAGTACTAGTATGACAGTGCATGTAGTATATTCTTACGATTGTGATTTAAATAGGGAAATAACTTCTCACCAAAATGGTAGCTTGCTGAAATCAATTCTTATTGTCAATTTCAGTCTAATTTGTATTTTTGACCAAAAATCAAATACATTTCCAAATCGATATGACCATACTGAAGCCAAGTTCAACCGAATATTGGCCAAATTAATTGCATGTGAGTTAGGGGTTGTTGGGGTGTGTTTTGCGTGAATTAGTTAAATACTCGATTCTGATTGGCTGCGAGATTCGGAAATCAATTAAAAAAATCGATACATCTGCTGCAACTATGATAGAAACATGATCATTTTGTATTGGAGTGTGATAGGAAATCTATCACAGTTGCCTGAAATCCGTTTTCAATAAATGTTTTTGACTTGATTTCAGTATATAAATCCGAAATGCGCAAAATTCTGAGCAACTGTGTTAGAGATTCTATCACAGTTGCTCAACAAATGAATATTGGCAGATATCAAGCATCATGCGCTCGCATGCTTAAAGTATAGCCGACAAATAAAGAAGCCGAATCTTTGTTGAACGTCTAGCACAGATATAAGCTATACTAGCTGCAACACAACATCACGATTGTTGGCGTGTCATGCGCCCACTCGCTTAATTATACTGGAAGCATATTCAAATGGCTAAAGCATAAAACACAAAACACTGTAGATTTCATGAATTTCATACGATTCATGAATTAAAGCACAAGCAAAAGTCAAAAGTATTGATGACGGATTTGATCTCCACACCTTCGCCTCACAACTCATTATCCTATCAAGTTTTGACGTTGCAACGTCAAAGTTTGAATGATTCATGAACCTTGTGGATTCATGTTGCATATTGAGATAATTCAATTGATTTTTGCTCTACTGCCTACTGCTCATGAGGTAGTGGAGAGATGCGCGAACTATCACAATTCGTGTGTGTAAAATGTAATTAGACTGCAGTGCAGGTGCTCAAAGTGTCGATTTGTCATTTGAATAGCCCGGGTTGGGGAACGACGAGCAACGCATACCGAGTACATTGTACCTCTACGTGTTGAGAGTAATCAAAGGTTTCCTTTTCTGTCTTTCTTGTTAAACTTATCTGTCAATGCTCCACGAGGTTCATGGTCTGTTTTCCTCTACCAAGTCAATTCATCAGATTAACTTCCAATCATATTGCGTTCTATGGTGTGATAGGATTCCTATCACAGTTGCCGTCATTATATACATTTCCAGCCCATCTCACTATTTAGAATGAATCTCACAATATTAAAAATTGTTTTTTGTTCATTCAAAATTGAATTTTGCGATTGTTACCAAATCGACTGACCAATCAAACTACTTTACTTTAGATTTTAACCAATCAAATTACATGTTTTTGAATTTTGACCAATCAAATGTGATTTTTTTGTACTGCAGCCGCACTTTCAGTACCGAGCATCACGCCGAGCCGTCAGGCCGCCCACAAATCAACGGTGGTCTGACCGCACAACCTACCCGGATCGTGATAATTGGGAGAGTGTCCTCCGTAGGCACCATCCAGAATTGATGTTAAATATACTTTAATCAAGTGTAAAAACCAAGGACGTGTGGATTTGTCAAATCTATTCACAATTTTCTTTGAAATTAGATCAAATATTTTGTCCAATATACTGTATTGTCTTTTTCACCCAAATTTGTATTTTTTTACCAAAATCGAATTCTATTCCAAATCGATTCGATCATACTGAAGTCAAGTATAAATGGAAACGTCCCAAATTAATTACACGTGTGTCTGGGTGTGTTTTGCGTGAATTAGGTAAATACTCGATTCCGATTGGCTGAGCGATTTGCAGATCGATTTGAAAAATCGATACATTTCGGACCCCCCTCACAATTTCGAATGAAATTGACAATATTATGAACGTTTCGGAATAAACTCCCAAAAGGAGACATCCCAAGACAGCAACATGAATGCAGGTCGAGGTAGTCGATCTCATGGGAGTCACCGTGGAGGTGGCCGTTCAGGAGGCAGACGTGATGATAACAAGCGGAATCCACTGCCCCAAGGACCCTCGCAAGAGCAGGGTGTGTCTGGAAAGCGTTCCAAGGTTCGCAACAACGCAAGGACGCCTAATTCAGCCGTCGCCCTCACGGAAGAGTTTATGATGTACGTCGCGACGCAGTTCAAAGCATTAAAAGACGATCCATCCATTCCGCGTAAGCTCTAGACCTTGAGAGCGTGTATGATTTGTTTCTAGACTTGACATTTCCAACGACGTTGGATTCCACGCAGCGAGCTTATATCCACAAGACGGCTAGCAAGCTTGGGTTTCACTCGAAGAGTACTGGCAGCTCTGACAATCGCTATATCTTTGTCACGCGGTCTAAAACGACGGGAACCATGCAAGCAATCTCGTTGCGAGCACCACCAACTCGGCTGGACATTTCAAAGACAACGCTCGATTGGATGGAGTCATTTTTGGATGCATTCCCGACAGCACCGCCAGCTAGTATGTCATCCTGCATGTGCTACTCACCTCTGATGCTCTG
Source organism: Aphanomyces cochlioides (assembly GCA_019828595.1). Taxonomy (NCBI): domain Eukaryota; phylum Oomycota; class Saprolegniomycetes; order Saprolegniales; family Verrucalvaceae; genus Aphanomyces; species Aphanomyces cochlioides. Next base: position 1,528,086 of record JAHQRK010000015.1, read on the forward strand.
AATTTTGTAGAGGCATTGGCGCCGCCTCCAGTGTCGGGTCGATCGCATCACCAAACATTTCCAAAGGAGCTTCCAGTGCGTCCATCTACTGAGCATGTTTATGGAACAGAGCAGCAATCGCTGCCAGTCTATGGCCACCGCGACGAACTCTTAGCTCTTAGCCGCGAGCATCAAGTTGTAATCGTTGCAGGTGACACTGGCTGTGGTAAATCAACGCAAATCCCCCAGTACCTCTTGGACGATGGTGCCTCCCGTGTGGTTGTGACGCAACCTCGACGAATTTCAGCCATCACGTTGGCTCAGCGCATTGCTGACGAAAGAAACGTGGCTCTTGGCACTGATGTCGGCTACGCTATTCGTCTCGATGCTCGATACAATGCCTCGACGACTCGATTGTTACTCTGCACGACAGGTTCGACTATTTTCTGCTACGAACATTGACCTCATCATCATTATTAGGCATGCTGCTCAAGTGGCTCAGCTCGGATCCAACTGGCGATGCATTCACGCATATTGTGCTGGATGAAGTGCACGAACGCGATAAGAATACGGACTTCTTGCTCATTCTGCTCCGCTTTTTATTGCCGCGACGTCCCGATCTCCGAGTGATTTTAATGAGCGCGACGATCCAAGTGGAGAAATTCGCGTCGTATTTCTACTCGAGTCCAGTTGTGCAAGTCCAAGGACGAATGTTTCCGGTGCTATCGTGCTTTCTTGACGATGTCTTGGTTCTTCTCTCGGAAAAACAAGTGGCGGCAACTACAATCGAGGTAGACCATGCGTTTGCATTACATTCTCTGACTCATGGATTGTAGGCGTCGAATTATACGTGTGTCATGTGCAATCAACGTGGTTTCTCATCCGAAGAAGAGCTGGGCATGCATGTTGCGACTTGTTTCGGCACGGAGTGGCATGCCAATGATGACCAGGACCCCTTTGGTCTTGATGCCTCTTTAGCGGACAACTCTGGCGTTGAACCTGAAGTATTTGAAGGTTCGGTGTGTGATCATGTCCACCAAGTCCTTGCAACGAAGCGCCAAGCGTTCAAACCAAATGAAGTCGCATCAATGGTCTATCAATACCAACTAGGTCAAGACTCATTAGAAATTGACGGCGGTAGGACGAATATTTGAGTTGGGTTTCGATGACGGAGACGACGTAGGCGTGGATATCCAACTTGTCGTCCAATTGCTGACGCATTTACTCTCGACGCAGTATGGAGCTGGTGCGATTCTTGTCTTTTTACCTGGCTGGGACGACATTGCGGCAGTCGCAGACTTGCTCGCAATGGATAGAAGACTCATGGCTGGCATCACATTGACTATGTTGCATTCGCAGCTCACTCCCCAGGAACAAAAACGGTTTGAGCAGCTAAAAGTACTTTGACTCAAATTTATCCTAGAGCTTTTGCACGCCCAGCTCGTGGCACTCGTAAAGTCATTCTAGCTACCAATGTTGCAGAAACGAGTGTGACCATTGACGATGTTGTGTATGTAATCGACACGGGCAAAGCTAAGCAATCATCGCTCGTGAACGGCTACACCGCATTGCATACCGAATGGATAAGTCAAGCGAATTGTGCCCAACGAAAAGGTCGAGCTGGTCGTGTGGCTCCTGGCGTCTGCTTTCATCTCGTCTCCAAGAAGCGCTACGAGGACTTGGCGCCATTCATGACACCAGAACTCTTGGGTAAATATGCTGAAATGACTTCAAGTTAACTGAGCGTTGTAGCTATTTCCCTCGACGAAATCGTTCTCAATATTCAACTTTTGCGATATCACGCTCGTGACGATGCATTTGCATTCGATTCCATCGCTGGCTTCTTAGAGCAGGCGCCAGATCCACCGACGAGTCATGCGATTGACACTGCCATTCAATCGTTGCAACTCATGGGTAATTGTGGATTTTCTCACAGCGTATTTTGAAATCGTTGTAGGGGCATTGGACGACGAGCAAGAATTGACGTACCTTGGGTGGAAATTGGCCCAGCTTGCTGTGCCTCCTGCGATCGGCAAGATGATTCTCCTTGGTCACTTCTGTCAAGTCTACGAGTGTTTACTCTACTCATGTTGTACGCTCACCGTGCGCGATCCATTTATTTCGGATATGCGGTATATCTTATTTCCTTGGATCGCTAACTCGCATTGATTTATAGGATGCCGCCAGCACAAAAAGCAGAGCGAAAGCAGGCTAAACGATATCTCGGTCGCACAACGTCGAGTGACCATTTGGTCGTCTATGCAGCAGTACAGAGCTACTTGAATGCCAAGCGATCCTCTCGAGCGGGTGCATTTTGCAGGCAATACTGGCTCCTCCCTGCAGCTATGGACCATATCCACCGAGTTGTCGATCAAATCTCGTCCGAGTTTAGTTCCCTTGGCTATCCCCCTGTTAAAAAGGAAGCTCCATCGACCAATATGGCCGTGGCCCACGCAGTCCTTGGCGCTGGTTTGTACCCCAATCTGATGTACCGAACGACGGCCAACAATGGCAAGAATTTTACCACCAAGGAAAAATTCAAGGTCAAATTGTCCGCTTCGTCGGTGCTCGATTACCCGGTAGACATTCAATCCCTTGACGATGACTAAGCATTATGTAGCCAAATAGACAAGAGAAGACGGAATGGGTGGCTTTCCATGACATGAGGCAATCAGAACGCTCAAGAACTGCGCAAGTGACAACCAAAGTTGCACCGTTTATCCTCGCCGTCTTTGTTGGACACAATGCAGCCCTGGAAGAGATCGAAGAGACCGATGACGAGGCTGCAGAGGGTCAAGAACTAAATGAAGGGGGGGCCAAGAGTCGTGTTCAAATTGTCATTGACGATTGGATCGTCTTGGAAACAGACCGACACGCTGCCGAACTCGTCCTCGCCATTCGCGAACGATTCGACTACGCATTTATTCGTCATTTGCACCAGAAGAAGCACCAAACGACAAACGACCACGACATGCAGCTCTTGCGTGCACTACAAGGCTGGTGTAGTCGCGAAATTAGTCTAATGGACATTTTGTGAATACTAGAGGTTGACCTGGTGAAAGGTTCAAATGTCAATTCAATTGTTTGTTACAAGCCACATGCAAACCATTTCAGCGGCTTTCTGTCGCTGCCCCACCAGCCATCACTGTTTCGAAATGATAGATCAATATGGTTGACCGACGCCTTGTAGTGGCGACTCTCATACGTCGTGTCAAAGTCGCTCAAGTTCAAGCCAACTGAACAGCTATCGAAGCTTACAACGCCGTCGTTGCGGCCTTCGACACGGTCCAGACTACCGAGAAAGCCAAAGAGAGGAGTATAAACAGAATCGAGTCCGAAGGGATTGTTCCCACACGCTGCTTTTGTGAAGTACGTGGAATGCACAGCTTGGGCAGCTTGATATTGTGTAAAGAGAGCTTCGTCGGCGGTGGATTCATGCAGAAGAGATAGCGTGCCTTCTGTCAGAGGGCACGTTCCCATGAAATACATTTGTTCCTTCAAGATATTCCAGCTGTCTTTTGTCGTACACTCGTTTTGGAAAAAGCTGGCGACCATTGTGCCCTTCATGGGCCCTCCCAAGTGTATCCACGTGACGTTGGTCGAAAGATGGCATCGGCGATTCGCGACGGCCCCTGCAATAAGCAAATTGCCCATGGAATGTGCCACGAGAATCAAGTTGCCGATGGTCGTGTCGTTGCTGCCGGGTTCACTTACGCGCAGTGCCGCGTGGCAAAAATCTTCTTGAAGGGAACGATTCGTCCAGCCACGGTTGACGGTGTCAAAATGAGTAAATTGGATATCAGTGCAGCAAGGAGCATGGAGATGGACGTCGCCCCAGTAAAACGGAAACGTCGAGGATAGGTTGTGCTGAGAGAGCTCACCAAATCCATGGACAAACAAGCAAGGCTTACGCTCCCCCTTGCAAGTGCAAGTCGGCTCGTCAAACGAAAAGAAATCAAAGTAGTAGGACGATGAGATCGAGATGTCCTCGATCAGGACACGCTTGGACGTTGGGCTCAATGGTCTCGGCAGCTCTGGACAATTTAAAGAAGTTTCATCGGCCCCTTGTGGCGTTTCAATTGCAGGGATTTTGGCGCCACTGAGAGGTTCGATATGTAGCTCAATGTCATGGCCAATGACTCGCACAAGTTGGCTGGTGAGCGATTGACAAACCACGTATGGCTCGCCACCAAATTCAAGCCCAAGCCATTCGCCACCGGTGCATTCAATGGGCTGTTTCTGTTTTCCATCAAATACGCTGGCTAGCCTGGTTGCCTCGGCTAAGCGAACTGGGAGCTACAAGATGTCATAACGTCAAAGATGGTCAAATGACGTGGCTTTACCTCGTGGATGGGCGGTATGTGGCTTGGGTCAATGCACCGAGCAGTACCGTCGGCGGTCTTGGAGTAATACGCTCGATTGGACACCATTGTGTAGGTTTCAAATCCATCAGGACGCGCAAGGGTCATGGTGGCATCAAGCGTGAGAATGCCGCTGGTATCAAGACGTGGGAAAACGTAGAGCTGAGCGCGGTCGGCGCCGTGGTAATGCAAGCTCGTCCGTTTGAGGTACACGGTGACGTTGAGCCCGTCGGACAGAAGGAGACTAGCGAGGACGCCATTGGAATCCATGACCACGGCAGGGCGATAGCTCGAAGAGAAGATCGCAACAATTGCAAGCAAGCAAGAACCCACGACGACTTTGACAAGCAGAGATCGCCATGTTGGTGAACCATGTCGAGATGACTGCGCTGTCGATTCTGTATTGACTACAGAGCCGTAGCTGCACGATGCAGGAGTCGTCAACATGGTTTTTCTCTGCGATGAGAATCCGGCCAAGATATTTGTGTGCACCCAACTGTACATTGTAGTACAGTATGCTAATAGTCAAAGATTCAATTCAGCCGAGTGGATCTGTTGATGAAAGGACACCAGAATCGCATCGTCGCTTGGTGCAGTGGGCACTTGCAAAGCAAGGACAATAGCACTCAAGGAAGCCCCCCAACTTCCCCTCGTTCCCCCCTTTATAACCTATTGACGAAAGGTAATACACTGTGATCCAACTGGAGGTGGGCAGTGAACAGGAGGATATATGAGCTTCAAGCGTCTCCCCGCGATAGTCTCGCTAATTCTCCAGTCTGCGGGCTTTTCCACACGGGGTAATCGAGTTGACAGAGCGGTGGTCATGAGTTTGTCATTGGCGGTGGCCTGCTCTACCTACTCAAAGGTTGTCGAGCTGCTGATGATCGAGAATAAACAAGCTATCGATGGATGAAAGGGTTTAAACTTACGCATCGAGTGACAGACACGACAAACTAAGTCCTTATTGATTGTACCGTTCGACTTGGGACTGAATGATCTGGAGGATTTGGTCGGCAGTCGGACGTGCCTGTGGATTCACAGCAATGCACTGCAGCGCCAAAGTCCGAATCCAGTCAGGGCAGATGTCTGAAAACGTCGGTTGGATTGCGCCTTGACCGACTGCGAGGACGATGGATGTATCGGTCATGAGCAAGCCTGTCGCGGGGTTCTTCATGTTTTGATACGGGAGTTTGTGCGTGTCTAGCTCGACGAGCGTCATGCCAAACGAATAAATATCAGCGGCGACGGAGTATTGATGGCCTTGGATGACTTCAGGGGCCATCCATCGAAAGGTTCCAACGCCGACCGTCATCGTCGCTTCAATGTCTTCTCGAGACGACCCAAAGTCGGTCAGTTTGAGACCTTTTCGGCTGTCGACGAGCAAGTTCCGTGACTTAAAGTCGCGGTGGATCACACTTCGAGCATGGAAATAGCCCAACCCTCCGATCATGTGCGTCATGAACGACAACTTGTCTTTCCATGGCAAAGTTTCAGGTGTCGTGCGAGCCAAGACAGCGCGAAGATCCGCGCTGTCCATGTATTCCATGACACAAGTCAGATCTTCGAGCTTGTCGGACCATGTTGCGCCAAAGCAGCGCACGATGTAAGGCGAGTCAAAGCTGCCCATGAGCGAGATTTCATAAGCAAATGCTTGGATATGACGGTGCGTGACTTTATTGGGATGCAATTTCTTGACCGCAACCGGTTCGTTGTCGTAGGAACCATGCCATACGCCCGAGAAGGCCCCCGTGCCGATCAAGTAGTTGACAACAAGCTTGGAATTGTCAAGACGAAGCAACTCCAGCCCTTCGAGGTTGACATCGTCGTCCGCGTCGTCGGTGGGTCCGCCAGCCATGTGGTCGACAAATTTGGTCGTGTCCATCGTTGTCTCGCGGATGCTCCACTTGCTCCGACGACGACCCGTTTGGCGTCGACGGACGGCATAAAAGACAAGGCCCACAGCAGCAAGGCAGCCAAGGACAATGCCAATGATCGCCCCACTCGAGACGGAGGACGGAGCTTCTGTCGGTGCGGGGGTTGGTGCGACAGCTGTGGTTGACGGTGGTGACGATGCCTTTTCAAGCGATGGGAACACGATCGTCGTGTTGGGAGGTTTGGCCACGCACAACGTGTCGTTTGCAGACGTACACACCTGGCACACCTGCGCTAGGAGCGTGCGGCTGCAGCCATACTTGGTGCTCGCACAACGGGGGCTGTTGAGATAGCAAGGCGGATTATTCGCACGAAGAAACCCGATCGACGGAAACTCCACCATATTCGTCTTGTTTCTGAACGTGTTGTAGTAGTCGATGAGTTTGCGCGACCGCACCGAGTTGGCCGTTTGGTTGAGTCCATCCTTCCAGAATTCCAAGTCCGATTCGGTCGTCTTGCTCAGGTCGTTGACCCTGTACTCGATACGTCCATCCTTGCAAAACTCCGTGCGGTCTTTGTAGTACCGCGTCGAGTCGTTCTTGAACGTCATATTCGTGATGCCGACCAGGTCGTCGAGGGGAATATGGCCCAGAATTGTGTAGTTGAACGTGCAGTTGATGCCATCGGGGGCGACGCCAAGGGGACAAAGACCACCAGGTTGTACAGCTCGACATTCGGCAGTCTTGTCGGCGTACTTTTCGAGGACGCAAGAGTTGGGGTACGAGAACCACACCGTGTCGTTGTAGTCGCCATAGTCGCTGCCCTGTTTGACCGTCGCACCAACGTATGGGCCATAGTACGAGTCGGATTTATTCGCAAGCTCCCGGCATTCGTCAGGAATTGTTCCCGTTGAGCTCACACAGGAGCCACTGAGCATGTCGACAAAGAGACCATACTCGGGCACTTGCGCGGACAAAGTCCCAAAGAGTGCGACGGACGCTGGGGGCTGGACAATGTTTATGTCATAGATCCAAATCGAGCTCATGTTTTTGTTGCGTGTGCAATTCGGATCACCACCCGTGAGCTTGCTTTGAATGTACTGCAGAGCACCCTCGACGGACGACGTCGTCATGGTATCCATCGGGCTAATGTATGGATCGGACCCAGCAAAGTTGCCAACCCATCGGCCCATCGTGGCATTCCATAATGGCGGGCTATTTTGCACCCGCGCCTGGATCGACCGGATCGTCTGCATCTTCCAAGCCGTCGAGACGGCCGCGAGAGCTGCCATCCAAGTTGCAAGACGAAGCATTTTGTCGGCTACAAAATGACCACCACCTGGGTCGGAGTACCACATTGCAAAGTCCGTCAAATTGAGGCCAATATACAAACTTCAAGTACAACAATCGAATCTCAACGTCAAACACAACCTTCTCCAAGTTGGTTGCTGCTTCGACTGGACCGCTGTTGTGTCGCGCGTGCAGGAGGACGCGGAGATGGCCGAGTCTATGACCTTCTCGAGGCCTTAAGACCACGTCGATCTCATGAACGGACTCTGTGGATTATCCAAAAACCATTTGGTGCATAGTCAACCATCAAGTCCGGATTGTACTGTTGGTATCGAATCTGGCTGGCATCCAACTTTTTTTGTCTTTTCCTTCTCAATGATTAATTGTCGCTCCGTTGGGTCGCACCTTCCCAAGTTTGAAGTCCCACGAGCACGTCTGTCTTGAAGAAGCGCGCGGCGGAGAAGAGAATCGACTTGACAAGCTGGCGATGGCTTTTGGTCGCGTGGATCTTCACGACCGAAAGAGCGATACAGACGAGAGGATAAACCAAGTCGCATGTTTCTGCGCGCCTCCCTCATGTAATGGGAGTTGACCAAGTCGGCTACAGCTGTATTGATCTTGTTCTCGTCAGTTTTGGACGTTTGTTTGCACGCTCTGGTCTCTTGCAACAAGTCCAGCGACGCTGTGGTTTGAGTGAACTAGCTGAACAAACAGAAACAACATCGCCGACTCAGTCCAGCGTACTGTACGTTGCGATATCAGCTGCAATGTGATATTGCCGGAGTTTGCACTTGTATTTGCCTCAAGTATAAGGGCGAGCAATTCCACAATATCGAATGTATTTGACAATTCGTCCACAAGATCGAATGCCCTGGCCAATTTCATGTTTGATTTTCCTCAATATCGAATGCCACCTTGTGTGAAATTTTCTGCAGGCGAATGACTCAACGGAGCGAACCCGGATTTGATTATAATTTTCATCGTCGGGAAAGGCGGCAGGTAGGCCGTAAGGCCGTGCCGCCTCCCAGACGAAACCCGCTGAACTAGGACTATGGGCGTTGGCATTCGATATTGAGGAAAATCAAACATGAAATTGGCCAGGGCATTCGATCTTGTGGACGAATTGTCAAATACATTCGATATTGTGGAATTGCTCGTATAAGGGCAGAGAGACACTTTTGGCAGAAGACAAGGCTGACCCATTACAATCGCTCGCTTGCTTTCATACCAAGAGTAAAGTCATGCAGCTCCAGAGTCTATCCGTCACTTTTGAAAGCAATGCGCGAGGCGTACAAGCTCATGTGAATCATCGCTCTTTAATCCATCGACTTGTTTGGATCATCAGCTATGGATTGTTTAACAACGTGCCTAACGGTGGTGGTACAACGTAGTAGTTTGCCTCCCCCTCTCACTTCCCGAGTTTGAGAAGGGGACTCTTCGGGGCTCCATGGAGCCAACGCGTTGCATTCAGTGGGCCTGGTAGCAGAGCCAGGCAATACTTGTGGGGGGAGAGGCTGCTTGGCTATGACTAGTCTTCAGATTGTCCTCTCTTGGTGGTGGCAAAGCACATCAGGGTTTAGATATAATTATTCGTAGTTAATAGGAGCTGAACTATGACTAGGGGGGACAACCCCCACGCGGGTGGCGACGACTCACTGAGTTTTCTCTCGCCCTTGGACTTGGGCTTGGATGATATCAAAAACTTGAGTGGCGGTAAGACGGTCGTCTGGATTGTACGCAATACAACCAAGCACAAGGTCTCGAAACCAAGGGGGACAAGTTTCAGAGAACGACGGCTGAACAGCACCTTGGCCGACTGCGAGCAAAATGGCAGTGTCTGTCATGGGTAGGCCCGTTGACGGGTTCTTCATGTTCTGGTAGGGAAGATTGTGCGTATCGAGCTCGACCAAAGTCATGCCAAAGGAATAAATATCAGCAGCAACAGAGTAATGATGCCCTCGAACGACTTCAGGGGCCATCCATCGAAACGTTCCCACGCCAACTGTCATGGAAGCTTCAGCATCTTCGCGGGATGTGCCAAAGTCGGAAAGTTTGAGACCTTTCTGGCTGTCCACGAGCAAATTTCGAGATTTAAAGTCGCGATGGATCACATTGCGGCCATGCAGATAACAAAGACCGCCGATCATGTGCGTCATGAACGACAGTTTGTCCTTCCAAGGCAGCGTTTCTGGCGTTGACCGTGACAGCACGGTCCGTAGGTCGCCGCTGTCCATGTATTCCAGGACGCACGTGAGGTTTTGGAGTTGGTTGGACCAGGTTGCTCCAAGACATTGCACAATGTAAGGCGAATCAAAACCAGTCACGAGGACGATTTCATAGACGAACGACTGGATTTGGCGGTGAGTGATCTTGTTGGGATGCAATTTCTTGACCGCTACGGGGTGGCCGTCGTAGCTGCCATGCCACACTCCAGAGTACGCTCCAGTGCCGATTAAATAGCTCACGTTCAGCTTGGATTCGTCAAGCCGCAATACTTTAAAGTCTTCCATGTTGACATCGTCTTCCGCGTCGTCCAGAGATTCAGCCACGTACATTGTTTGCTCAGTACTCTTGGTCAGAATCGCGGTACCATTGTTCGCATCCCAACGCCGGCGACTACGCCATCGAAGGACAAAAAAGACAATACCAATCACAACAAGCGCCCCTGTTGACATACCAACAATTGGACCAGCTTTGAGTGAAGCTGACGTTGGTGTTGGGGTCGGCGAGGGGGATGGAGGGAGCGTTGTTTTTGGTGTTGGGCTTGAAATTGGACTGTCCAGCGTTGGGAAATCCAAGGAGAGATCTGACGGCTTGAGAACGCAGGAAGGGTCGTTTGGATAGGTGCACACCTGGCACACCTGGGCTAAGAGGTTACGCATGCAGCCATATTTCGAATTGGCGCATCGAGGACTATTGACATAACAGGGAGGATTCTGCGCTCGGAGCGTGTCGACTGTTGGAAGGGCCTTCATGTTGGACATATTACGGTACTTGTTGTAGTAGTCCATGAGCTTGCGGGAGCGGATAGCATTAGCCGTGCGATTGAGTCCGTCCTTCCAAAACTCGACGTCCGACTCCGCGGACGTGCCGCCGTTCTTGAGACGAAATTCAATTCGTCCGTCGAGGCAAAACTCCGTGCGGTCCTTGTAATAGCGTGTCGAGTCGTTCTTGAATGTCATGTTGGTGATACCAACCAAGTCGTCGAGGGCAATGTGGCCCAAGATCGTGTAGTTGAAAGTGCAACTAATGCCGTCTGGGGCGACACCAAGGGGACAAAGACCACCAGGTTGAGCAGCTCGACATTCGGCGGTCTTGTTGGCGTACTTTTGAAGGACACACGAGTTGGGGTACGAGAACCACACTGTGTCGTTGTAGTCACCATAATCACTGGATCGTTCGATGCGAGCACCAACGTATTGACCATAGTATGTGTCGGTGAGGTTGGCCAGCTCGGAGCATTCGTCTGGGATTCCGACTGGAGTCGCACAAGAGCCGCTCGTCATGTCGACAAACAGGCCGTATTCTGGTACTTGAGCTGAAATGCTGCCGTAGACAGCGACGGATGCAGGAGGCTGGACGATCTGTATTTCATAGATCCAAATGGAGCTCATGTTTTTAGCTCGTGTGCAGTTTGGATCGTCATTTCCAAGCTTTTGCTGAATGTAGAGCAGAGCTCCCTCGACGGAGGCGGTCGTCATGCTGTCCATTGGGCTGATGTATGGATCGGACCCGACAAAGTTGCCGACCCATCGACCCATCGTGGCATTCCATGCCGGCGGGCTGTTTTGGACTCGCGCCTGGACCGTGCGCACGGTTTGCATCTTCCATGGGGTCACAGCTGCCGTGAAGACCGCCAGGAGTAGAAACAGCGGCGCGTGGTGACGCATTTTCTGGATGTCGCCTCAAAGGTAAACTCATGTCGTTCAGTGTTGTCCATGCGGTTTGTCGATGACAGTTGTATAGTTTTTTTATTTTATTACATGGAAGATGTATGTATTTTTTAAATTCTGTGTAGAAAGTATGTAAGTAATCGATAATGTTCGTGACTCTCCTCTTTGTCTGGGAAATTCAAGTCCAGGTCCTGCCACAATTGGATATTGTTGAACGCAGAATACTCGATCAATTCTTGTAGAGGAGGTCCCATTCCTCTCGTGGAAAGCAACATTGTAGACAGAGATCCAAGCCCAGCAAGCGGTGCTTGAAAGTCGCCAGCTCGACCACAATTCATTGCTCCAGGCTTCGGTGGTTGAAATCGAGTGCAAGATACCCTGAATCTTTGCCCTCATAGAGCCCGAACGCTCTTTGGACAAAGAAATCATCCGCCGCCATTACAAATTGCCAAGTCCAGCCTCGTTTTGAATGTGAGCTCCGGATTCACGACAAATCACATTCCAAATATGAGTTGACTGTTGTGTTTGACGAAATCGTCTCTACACTTGGATGGAAGGCGTCACGTGGAGCTCTGCCTCTGCAATAAGGGAGACATTTTGTCTGGCGAAATGGTGGGAACTCGACTTTTCAACAGCAGATGGTGCAAAGTTTACAAAAATACCAAAAACTCTCAGACGGATATTCATAATCAAGATTTTGTAAATCATATAGGAAATTATGCTCTCGAGTAAATCAAATGATTTACAATTTCGATAAGTTAATCTTTTATTTCACATTATTATTCAAAATAGTATGAATATTTGTATGAAATTTAATAAATTTTCTTCGGAGAGAGCCGCAGAGAAAACGCAAATCCATAGATTTACTGGAAGGAGAGCCAATCAAACATCAAAGAATTCACAAAAATCTCCCCAATATGATCGATGTTGCACTGCGAAGCAAGCAAAAACCGAAGCAGAAGCCTGTGCTCAAAGGCTATGCATCGAATAGTGAACAGGTAAATGTGGTTAGTCTTGGCCAGCACGGCAACTTCCTTCGGCCGAGCTCTGAGTCTAAAGATGGGACAACATTAAACTTATCGACTGGTGAACGTTGTGCCATCTTTAACTCCAGAGCTTGGCCATTTTCTTTCAGTTCCGTCGTGCATGTAGATTATGGAAGGACATATTTTTAGTTTGTGCTGCTTGTGTTTTTTAATTACATTACATGTTGGGATACGCCACACATCTCCAAACAGGAGTTAAAGTGTGCGCTTCCGTTCTACTCGCAATCAATACAATGTTCCTTTAGCGGAATCAAAAGCCGCTTACCTTATATGCGTACTTCTCTGGATCGTTCCATCAATCAGATCCAGAGAAGCACTGCGCTGCAAGCTGCGTGCAGAAAGTGGCTAGACTTCATGTTGTGATCGGGCTGGTGCCTTTCCAAAGTAACTATTTCTGCCCAATCTCAACACATCATCCAACTCATTGCACTCTAATTGGACGATAATCTTGTGTAAATCCACCGATTTACGTTTTCTGACAAGTCAATTACAGTCATACCTCGAAATACTGACCCCCCTGAGAATATAAATTATAAAAGGTTATTCATCAAATTGAGGATTGCCCGGGTATCAAGTTTAGGAGGTTTTATGATAAGGTCTTTGTAGGAGGAAAAAGTATGACCCTTCGCCGGATTCGAACCGAGGACCAATTCAAAATGACTGAATTGTAATGAGATTTTACCCGACGGGTGTCAGATTGCATTCGAGTGTATTATGATTGGATATTATTGAGACATATTTCAATGAATCGTACGTTTCTTTGCACTTCTCAATTGTTTGACGACCGACACAAGCTTGATTTGGCCAAGACGACGCTGCCTGTTGCCACTGCTTGAGCCACAGACTTGCTCGAGGTAAGGAGTGATGTCACGAAACATCTCAATGACCTCCACAGATGATGGATTTTGTGGTAACGATTTCCCAGACAACAAGACGTACTGAGTTTCAAGATGGCACATGGCACCTTTCCAATCGGAGAGGACTTTTTTTGCTTTGACGACGCCAAATCAAACGGTGAGATTGATCTGAAAGGAGGATGCATAGCTGATTCGTTGCCTAGCCACCATAGACGCCAAGCTCCTACAATGTCAACCGATGAAAAAACAAAATCTTGTGGGAGTTTACGCAATTTGCCCCCCCCAGCTGTACAACCTCCATGGTGAGACGTCTGTCGTAGGGGTAGCTGAACTCAAATTTCGTACTGGCTCAGAATTAAACTTTGAAAGAGCTAGATTCAGCTCTGCTTGCAAGACTTGACGGGTGATAATTCCTGATGACAAATCTCTATCATCAATCAAACTTTCAATATGGCGAGCTATTTCGTTGGGAATGCTTGAAATGGCTAAATGATTTCGCTCCAAATGACCAAAGATTTGAACGTGAGGGGGGATTCCAGTAGGCAGTAGTTTTGACGATGCAACAATAAGTCCATTCAACTTGTTCATCATATTCGTGTCGGCAAACAATAAAGTGGACAATAGCGGATGACTTTGAGAGAGTATTTCATCGAGATAATCTTTGTGGTAAACAAGAGAACTGAGGCAAAGCGCAAGCACACCGATCATACTAGACTTGGTCGCTAGCTGTGGAAATACAACCGATATAGATTCCATGACATACTCGTGATTTCAAGTCTTCAAAATGAGGTGGTAATACAGAAAATTTGCTTGAATTCATTGGCAAACCAGCCACAACTCGACCCAAAAACTGATCTCCAGCTCGTTCATAGTGCATGTACCTTTCGAGGACATGGCCAAGAGTCCAACCACAACGAAGGCAAACACTTACAATGGATGGGCCACTTGTATTTCCACTACATGCAAAAGTGGCCACACCTTTACGAATCGAGTGCGTCCCTATCCTGTCACATACACAATGCGTTGTTTTGATCAGAGTTAAAAGCGATTTACCAAATCGGTTGCGTTGATCACTTCCAGGAAACAATTTGTCGGTGACAAAATGAGTGTTGCAAGAAAGATATATACCAAGGGCAAGAAACACACAGGTCTCTGGTTGAAATGGATTGGCATATATATGTTTTGGATCGCGGCGTTTTAAACCCTGTTGGTCCGTCTTACTTTTGTAATACGTCACACCGATCGCATCTTCTTCTAAACTGAATTGGTCAAACCGCAATGTCTGTGTCGTATTTGATCGACACATGAGATTCCATGTAAGTGTCAAAAATAAATGGCAAAATCCACCGTCCGTCAATTGTAGAGAATGCTTGCACAAAGTAATATACACGGAGAACCCCAATGGACGCTTCCGTGAGTCTTTCAACGACCCCGATTCATTGTCAGCCGCATGCAATCGTCGAATTCCTATCTGAATTGTAAATACATGCAATAGAGCTAAATTATAATCTACCTTGAAAAAGTTCTTTCATATCAATATCATAGTCGTCTGGAAGTGGAATACGCTTCCTTTTGTAGAGATCCTTCACTGCAGATCGATAATTTGACAACGTCCCAGCCTTGTTGATTGTAAATTGAACTGTCCACTCAATGAACTGGAGGAAATTTGCGTAGGTGAAAATGGTCAAGTTGATATCTCCATGTTCGTCAATCATGTCTGGCGTCCCATGAGAATGAATCCATTTCTGAATCTGGTTCAATGCACTTCTGTAGCTCTTTTTAGTTGCATCAGAAATGCGATTGTCCCGCAAATCTGCAATGGTCGTCGTGCGGCGCTGCGGCACCCCTGTGTCCATGACAAGCAGATAGTTTTGTGTGAGCAACGCAAAATCTCATTCATTTAGTCCAATCAAAACGTTTTCTTATCGTGCCGACACGTGTCGGCAAAATTGTGGATCGACTGAACTAAACTAAATCCACTTGCTTGTTGTATACCTTCATTTCGCCTTCCAGTGAATTTCGTCGACTGTGATCGGGTAAATTTCCTCAACATCCGGGTTTTGTCGGATAAAAGTTCGAGAATGGTATCTTAAATTGGAGTGCATTTTTCAGTCTGAGGATACCTCCGCGGATATTCCGTGGTTCGTTGGGTAAGCTTGCGAAATGCATGATGACTTGTGATTGTAGCCGTAAGGTGAGGGGTGAAGGATTAGCATGGGGCCCCGGGCGAATGCCTGGAGGCAGTGTGCCTTTTTTATTTCACATATTATTTTATTATATATACTATGTATTGTAAGGGTGACACGTTATATTTTAAACATATCAAACTCTCTAATCAGCTCGTACATTTCCTCGTCAAGAATCTTCGTGTGTCTCCAACAATTCGCAATGGAAACATTTTTGACTGATTCCCATGCCGTCTTTGCCCATTTCATAGCTTGTAAGACATCAACCTCAAAAATTTTACCAACCTTACCTCGCACATTTTCTTTCTCCGCTTCATTTGACAACAAATCATCCAGTTGATGAACGACGTACTTGGACTTCAAGTCGTCGATTTTTGCTTTGAACATTCGAATGACTCCAGCATCCTGAGGCTGAAGGTAAGCAGTTGTTCCAGGATGTAACTTGTGCAACGTAACATGGGAGAGTTCTTCAGTGTACTTGTGTGTTGAGACGTTATCAACCAAAAGCAAAATTCTTCGATCGCGGCGCTTCATTTCAGCATTGAATTCTTCCAACCACGCACGAAATATTGACGTATTCATCCATCCTTTCTTCGACTGAGCGTACTTGATATCCAAATCAGCACATGACCTTCCACCGAAACATCGAGGCCTGTGGCTGTGTCCGATGAAGAGCAATGGCGGTCGAGCGTCACCCGTTGCATTGGTTGTGATAGCCACAGTGATCCGTTTCTTCACAACCTTACGGCCAGCTTGTCTCTGTTTTGAGATCGACTTTTTGGCTTGAGCGCAGTAAAAGTATGCGGTTTCGTCCATGTTATAGATGTCCTCCTTGGAGTAGCTTACTGTTACCTCCTGCAACAAGCGTTTTCCTTCCTCGATGGTTGCAGGATCTACCGACCCAGCCTCGCCATAAATGCGGCGCGACTTTAAACCGTGTCGCTGTTGAAACTTCTCGATCCAGCCATTTGAAAAGGCCAGTGGTGTCAAATGTTGACCATGGTCTTCGTCTGCGAGCTGCTTGGCCTTCTCACGTAGGACAGATTGCGTGACAATTGGCAAATTGAGATTCTCGCAAGCATTGATCCACTCGATCAACTTGGACTCGAGCTCCGGGCATTTTGCGTGATGCATTGATTTTCTTGAGTCGTCGAAGTGCCCATCATGATGTACTGCTCGGCCATGAAGGATGTCCGTTAGTGCTGACTTCGATGGCGCAGAGTCCAAGTTGAACGTTTGCATCGCCCAGTCTTGGAGTTGAACGCGACTGATGTGTGGGTTGGCGGTCTTATGTTCGATGATTTCCTTCTTTTGCTTCAACGTGAGCCGCACGCGTTCCATTTTCGCGTCACACGTCATTCAAACATTCAAAGCCGACTCTATTAATTAATAAATCTTTGCTGGAAATATTTTATAAATTATAACAGGATATAAGATTATAGTGGGGTCAGTATTTCGAGGTATGACTGTAACATGTACTTCGAAGTATTGTTACATACACTCTAAATTGTGACGAGGGTGAAAAATGTATCAAATTTTCCAAATCTATTTGAAATATATAGCCAATCAGAATCGAGTATTTGCCTTCTTCACATAAACACACGCAAAACACACATTCAAAACTTTACTTTATTGAATGTACTTTCATATTACACTTGAACTCACTATACCTGAATAGTATTTGAGAATATTTCAATTTTTTGTCAAAAATTCAAATTTCAGTGAAAAAGACAATAAACAGTATAAATAAATATAATTTTTTTGGTCCTATAGAAATGTTTGCTTGACCATCGTATAAAGCTGCAAGTGATTATCTATTTTTCGTCGCCAGTATCTAGCACTTTGTATACTTTCGTTGGAAATTTTACCTATATTTTGGCCAGAATTCAAATGATTATCCATCAGACATCAAATAATTTGTATGAGTTTGAAATTTAACGACTGGCTATCGTTTTCGTAGCCAGTTCGTCCGCTCAGCCTGTGCTGACGTCATTGGCAGAATTCGTTTTCTCTCGGACCAACGCCATGAGCGCTGAGATCACAGCAAAGGACGTACGAGACGCGTGCATATCGCCCAAGACTCAACAGGCTTATGCAAGTGCTATCCGTGCGATGTCGAAGTGGATTGTCGACACGAAGGGAGATGAATTGAGTGAATATTTTGACGCAAATCGTCAACTCAATTTAACTGTGTTCACACCACGAGATTTCGAGGAGTTCCTGCTTGAAAAGAGAAAGCACGTGACGGTGAGTTCATTAAATGGCTATCGCAGCGCGATCAAAGATCTCCACAGGTGAAATCAAATGCGTCTGCCTGCTGCTTATGAAAAGGACTTGGCAACATTCTTTTCGGGTCTGAAGCGCAAGCAAGCTTCAAAATACCAAAAGGGATGTCCCAAAGAATCAGGCAAAGATCCACTTCCTTACTCTCTATATCAAGAGCTGTGTCGAGTTGCCATGCAGCGTCAGGATGGCGGATTTACTCATTTTTTCTTGACGATACAATGGAATCTGATGTGCCGATCTGAATCTGTACAAACATTGTGCATAGAGCACCTTAGCACTCATGATGATAGTATTGGATGCGTGATGTACAAGTCGAAAACAAAAATCGAAAAGTCGAAAACAAATCAAGAAGGCAGTGGTCCAATTGATCCACGCCACATGTACGCTAACCCTTTGAACCCCTCGACTTGCTGGATCACATCTTTGGCTATGTACTTGGCATGACGTCCAATGCAAGGTTCTAGCTTCTTATTTCCCGGCTCAAAACAAAAGGCAAGATTTGGACAAATACTCAGGCAAATGGTGAACGAAATGAAGCATATTAATCATTATGGGACACACTCAGTGCGGAAAGGGGTCGCTACGTTTGCTTGCAGTGGCACAACAGGTGGGCCGTCGATTGCCAGTGTTTGCTTGCGTGTGGGGTGGTCTTAGGGTGGCGTTCAAGATCGATATATTCGCTATGAGTCAGCTGGCGATCAGTACTTGGGACGAGTCGTTGCCGGCTTACCTTTAAATAGCAGCGACTTTTCGATACTGCCACCCCATTTCAATGACAACCATGATCCAATTTTAGCCGACGTCGTTGCCGAAATGTACCCTTCCTTGAAATCAATGAGCAATCTCCATGATATACTGCGTCTTTGTATTGCTTCCCTCGTTCAACACTATGACTTCTTGCAAGAAACATTGCCCAAGTCGCACTCTCTCCTCTCATCATACATTTTCCGAAACCCTCATGTGGCTGATCGTCTACGTTCAATGTTGGTTCAACGTGGTGCTTCATCGTGGATGCAACCCACAGGCATTCCACCGCACATTGAATTATACAAAAAATTGGATAGTTTACAGCGTTCTTTGGATGGTCTTACACCTGCCATTATCCAAGAACCTACTCGAGAAAAAAGGCGTCGGCGCAGGAAACATCACCCAGCAGCTGCTTGAAAATACAATCCAAGACTTGTTGGTGCGCATTGGTCTGAACCGAGAAGTGACAGTGCCAGAGGAGGTGTCAACATCGCAAACAGTGTCTAGCGTGGTTCACTATTACGATGGAAAATTTCACTTGCTACCATGATCATTCGAATTTCCTCGAGTTGGCCCTTTTGCAGCTTGGATGCTCTGGTGGTTGGGCGACAAAGGGAAGGGATATCCTCCTCTCAATCGTATACGAGCCCACGACTTGCCCCAACAGAAAATGCGGAAAACCTTCTCGGACTGGTCTATGATGATGGACCATCTAACCAACGCAATTAGCATAGCTGACGGAAAGTTGGCAGTGGACATGACCGAAAGATATGCAGTGTCAATGTTCCAACTGGGAATAAAGCACTTACCATTGGCACCCTCAAAGCGCAAGCGCCGTCTAGCGGAGCTCTCCTTGTCAACGATCCTGCGTCTTGTTCGGGAAGCCATGCAGGATAGCAATCCACACCCATCGAAGCGCCAGCGTAAATAATGAATTTTGTCATTGGACAATAAATTGTATACATTCGACGAATCAAAGTCACTTTCACTTCCAACGGATGGGTTTCCTACGATTTTGCCAGATAAGTGAACAGTTGGGATTACTCCAACACGACAGACATCTATACAACCTTATGGACGAAGCTCAGTTGGGTTCTCTAAACTGTGAAGGTCAATGCCTCATTTGACTGTCATGCCACTATGTTTCCCATATTCGTTCAGAGTAGCTTACTAAGATAGACGCTAAGGAAAATGAAATGCACAGCTGATGAAGCCAATCTCATCGATTAATGTTCTACTTTTCCGAAGTATACTCTATGGGGCACTCCATTTGAAAACTCTTTTGGTAGAAGAAAACTGCCTTAGACTTTACTTCATTTCCTTCATTTCAAAGCACTTAAGGTAGAGGCAAAAACTGCCTTAGGTTTAAATACATAATATGTATTAATAAGCTTCGATAATCAATTTAGTAAGTCTACTTAAAGCTAAATGACTTCTGGGATGATTATGTAGTATATTGGAGTTAGTAAGTATTAGAGACGGGTGGATCGTTGAAGCATTTCTGGAAAATTACACCCCGTCAACTCTCCTTGCCCCCCCCCCCCACCCGAGCGAAGCCGGGTCAAAGGCACTAGTCAATATAATTAAAGGTGAAAGTCTGTTTGTGTGTCTGTGCACTGTTTGGTGTCCGTCCAGTAGCGCCAAATACATTGGACAAAACAAACTATTTTTTTCGATCTTCAAATTTTCAATGGACAAAATGTTTCAGCCAACCAGTAGCATTACAGTAGATCAATTTTGGGATGGTCGTCATCCGTCGTCAGATTACAATTGTTATAACAGGAGGGGTGATGTTGTCACGACGAAATACTTTACAGGTCAGGTTTAATCAATACTAATTTCGATTGGTCGTCGTGTAAACCATCCCAAGTCAAAGAGGAGTGAGTGTATACTCTCCTGGGGAATTCCATAGGGGAAGGTTTGGCAAATGATGGGAGGAATTTTGAAGGAACATCACATGAAAAGAGTATGTTAGGCTTTGCTCGAAATGTCTATAGACTTGCCGGGAAAAGCTTGGAGAGATTGCTGTTGCTTTGTCCATATTCAGCGTGGATAGAAATCCATTTGTATTCTCTCAACATCCTGGGAAATATAGAAAGCTCTCGCAATACTATCTGTGATATCTCAGAAAGCGTATTCTGCGCCGTCTCAAAACCTCGGCGAAGGCTAGGTACGGATTAAGAAGAGGCAACAGAGACTCCCCAGCGGGACTCAGCTATGATTACAAACCGTAAGCTAGAAGAATAAATTCTAGCATTTCTTTCGCCTACCAACAAACACTTCAAACCCCGGGCGAAGCCGGGTAGCTCAGCTAGTGTTATTTGAAATATTAAATGGAAAATGTCCGCACATCAAACAATATCAAAAATACCAATTATTCTGGTCCACTAAAAGTTTCGACCAATCACCAAATTGATAGAACGCCTTTACTTGTCATTTTCCAAAATGCCGAAAGAGAAGAACACGCTCAATTTCCTGGCGACCTATCGCCAAGAAGTCATTGCTGACTGGCATGCTGCTCGTCTACTCAACAGCAAACTCAGTACAGATGAGTTTGCCAAAAGTCTAGACATGAAAGGAAGAACGCTGCGCAATTGGATCAAGGCATCAAGCGAACCATATCAGCCAAAGAAGCTTGAGATAAAGAAACACGTCAGCAAGCACTGTAGTCCCGTGACTGAAGCATGGCCTGAGAGACAACTTCAATCGGCTGATGTTCCCATTATCGCCATTCAAAACTATATTGAGAAGCACGACCCAGCAGTTTTTGTCAATGTCACGTACAAGATCAAGCGAAACATTTGGGACCGATTGAAGACAAAAGTGAAAAATGCAATGCAGGGCTATCACAAACTTGAGTACAACACGCGTGCGATATACACAAGAAGAGTGTCGAGTGCTCCATGCCGTTGCAAATCTATATGTGGCGAAAAATGCTCGAACCGTTTGGAGAAGATTGAGTGTCTCGATTCCACTTGCGCCGTGAAACCCCAATTCTGCCGCAATCGACCCATTCAACGCGAAATCATTGGACCCATTGAAAAAAGATCTTGGAACGGCGAGTATTGGATATATGCAACCAAACGAATCGAAAAGGGAACGTTTTTGATCGAATATGTCGGCGAAATCATTACCAAGCAAGAATTGGATGCTAGAGCTCAAGCGCACCGTGACTTGTACGTCGTGACTGTCAACAAGAATACTTGGATTGATGCATATTCGGTCGGAAATGACTCGCGATTTGTCAATCACTCTTGTACGCCAAATGTTCAGCTTGAAGAATGGTCCGTCTCGGGCTTGATTCGAATTGGAATCTTTGCAATCGAAGTGATTCGACGCGGGGAGCAAGTGACCTTCGACTACGGTGTCACGTATGGTTTCAAGAAATGCTTGTGTGAATCATGTTAAGCTCTCCGGAATAGCTGCATTACAGAGGGATAAAAGAATTCAATACAATTGCATTTGATTTCAGTATACTCATCAAATGTGCCAAATCAAACAAGTGAACAATAGAGACTTTGCGCAAATCGTGATTATACTATAGATTATACTATAGAACATAGTCAGTTCTATACTATAATTCCCAAAAATTTTGGATTGCGCAAAATAAAAAACACTATAATTGTGACTATAACGATGTATTCATATTCGGGAGGTCAAGTCAGTTCTCTTTGTCCAATGAATCCGAAACTGCTGGCCATCCTCGTTGCTGAGGACGACGATCTCACGATGTTGCTTCTCAAGCGCTCCCTCCGTGAGAGGTTGCTGATACCACAAGTGCGATTCCAGCTCTCTACGATATGCAACCAGACTTGCATTGCATTGTTCCGATTCTCAAAGTCAGATATTCAACGCCTTCTTGTTGGTATGCGTCTTCCTGACATCATTATCACGAACAACAGGCTCAAGGCTCATGCCGAAGAAGCTCTATTAATCCTTCTTAGGCGTTTATGCTATCCTAATAGATGGATCGAGATTGCAATGACGTTTGGACGTGAACCAACCGAGCTGTGTAGAATATGCATGCATATTCTGGACATACTGTTCGAAAAGTACAAGAAAAAGCTTGACTTCGACGCTGCCATGCTGACTGAATACGGTGCAGTTTCACGAGATGCAATTTCATCAAAATCAGGAGTACAAACGTCATGTGCGGCATTTATTGATGGCACAGTAAGGCCTATTGCCCGACGAACCTTTTTTCAAAAACAAGCGTACAATGGACACAAGCGGGTACATTCTATTAAGTTTCAAAGCGTTACTCTGACTAATGGGCTTATTCTATCCATGTATGGGCCAATTGAAGGAAGACGTCACGATGTGATTTTGCTCAAACGGAGCAATATTGGCCACAAGTGGCTGCGCTACGCTCCCCCTGGATCATTCATCTTTGGCGACCCAGCCTATCTGCTGCGTTCATGGCTTATCTCACCATTCAAAGGCCCGACTCTTACCTCTGCTCAATCAAGTTTCAACAAAAAGATGAGCTCTGTGCGTGTCTCGGTCGAGTGGTGCTTTGGATCAATTTTGCGCTTTTGGGCTTTTCTCGACTACAAAAAAAACCTCCGTGTGTTTCTGACTCCAGTTGCAAAGATGTACCTCATGGGTGTCCTCTTCACAATACCTGCGCCAATGGTGGAAATCAGACAAGCCGCTTCTTCAATCTTCCACCACCTTCACTTGAGCACTATCTTGGAGCAAATTAATAATATACGAAAATCGTTTTTGAAATATTATATGCACCAAAAGGGCAACGGGTCACATCTTTATGACGCATAAATGTTGACTCCTCAACGTTGCCGAACTGGGTTTTTTTCGACCTTCGCCACACACATCTGAATAAATTGGCCCCAGCGACGCCTTCGTTTTCAAAAACTATGAGACCAATGTTGAAAATTTGAGGCGGCGAATATTATCGCCACGAGTGGCCAGAGCATAAGTCATGAGATTGTCAGCGCGATGTTTGTACCCGACCTCCGTCATTTCAGAAAAGAACTTATCTGCCACTTCTCGAAGCGACGTTTGGTCCACTGAATCAACCATTGTACCGATTCCGCGGTCTTTGAATGTAGAGTTCTCTTCGTCTACCATGGCCATCTGCTTCAACTTCAATAATTCCTTCACAGCTGCGGGGCGAATGGGGACTCTGTCAGTCTGATCTAGCTCGTACTGGACTTTCCACAAGTCCATGAGAGCATTCACATACGCTGCGAGTGTTGGATAACCAATGGACTGGGCATCAGGGGCGTTAGTTTGACGCAATGTGGTTTCGGCTGTAGCGTTCTGCATTTCTTGTGTTTCATCGACCTTCCGCTTTCGTCAAGTAGGGCGTATTGGTCTTTCTTGCATCTCAGTCAGAAACAAAACCATTCGTCCCGGTGTGACGGTATCATTCTGGTAGTTCTTGCCAAAACACCACTCAATGTATTCCTTCTGTCGTGGAGCGTATTGTTTTTTGTGTTGACTGGACGAACGTCATTTCTGCGGGTGCGAACTCGCAGTAGGGCTTCTTGTTCGCGTAGATATTGCTGCAAAACTAATTCTGTGTGGGCTTCCATTTCATCGACCGCACTACGTAATGAGTGTGCACCCCGTGCTCTCGGCGACCGTACATTCCGCATGGATGAATCTCCACAATAGGTCAGAAGCCACGGAGCAAAAAGCACGTTGTGATTGGCTTATACTCTATAAATTAGATATATTTTTCGGAACTATATGGAGTTTTATCGGTCATGACTGCAGTCATAGTTCATTTTTGGTCGTTTTATGACCAGGATAAAATATTCTGTTTTTTCATTTTTCTTTCACAATAGGACAACGAAAATCTTTTTTTCAAGCTTAAATGAGGCATCACAAGACATGTAAACTTTGTAATGACCGCTCTAGCAGTCGAGATGGCTCTCATCATGGAGCATGATAGTCTTGACCTTGGCAGGAGTGATGACAACGAGTGTTTGAATTAGCTTAAAATTAGTATGATGACCAGAGTTAAATATATCTCGAATATTTATTAAGAAAGAACCAATTTGGAAACAATATCTGATATTTATTTTCTTGGTCATGACCCTGGTCATGACCGCAAAATTTATATTTTGCATATATCGTTCAATTAAATTGTCCGGTCAGGACTGGTGGTCCGTATACAAATAACTCAACATGTTTTTTGGTTTAGGACCAAGTGAAAATATCTGCAAAATATACGGACATCTTGGGTACATTGCGCAGGTGATCCTTGTCGTCTGTTGGAACAGCGACGGCGTAGTCTTGTTTGGGCGTGTCGATCGTTTGAAATGGCTGCGTGGTGGTCATTGGAAATTGATAAATGAGGTCGAGTCGACGTGCTGTTGCCTTTTCAATGCAATGTATCCACCAGAATTCCAAAGCTGACTTTTCAGACGAAGACTTGATTACACTGTCGACCATCTGGTTGGTTTACACCAGTTCAAATTTCACACATTTGAAGCGTCTCACCATGTCGACGACCTTGCTGACATTGTAAATGAAGTTGGCTTTTGAGGATGACGCCATCTTTCCTTCTTTGAAGGAGACTTGGTGCCGGGTGCGATGAACGAGCTTTAGATACATGAAAAAGGGTTTTGTCCATTGGGGTTCTTGGTGAACTTAACTGGTCGGTTGGACATCCGACATGGTGAGACGTTTGAAATGTGTGAAATTTCAGCACTGGTGTAAACCAACCAGATGGTCAACAGTGTACAGCGATCTGGGAAATATAAGACCAGCGGTGGCCCTTCGGTGATTGGTCAGTTTCAAACTCCAGTTGAAGTCATGGACCTGTGAAATATTTTATCCTATTAAATTGTATATTGGTGTCGTCTCAAGAACAAGAACTTAGTATTTAAAGCTATCATTAAGGTTTATGCACTGTGAAAGTAACTAGAATACCTACGATATTGCAAAATGCCATGCATTCAATGAAAAGTCATAGCAGTCATAGATAAAGTGAAAACCTCTATAATTTAATATTTACTGTATCCATTTCGAGGATGTGTTGTCGAACAATCCCAACCACTATCGCAACCACTCTGAGTGGTGTGTCTTCAGATACTGCACCATGTGAAAGGTGCTCAGAGGACGTCGTTTTTGTCGTAAGGACTCCATGAAATGGAGAAGATTCTATTGTTATTAAGAAGAGTAAAGTATGATATATTTATTATGCTTACTTGAGGCTGTGGAAGAATACACGGTCTCCCCGCACCAGGGGACCTTTTCGCTTGGGCTTGAAGGGATTTCAACGCTGTCGTGTCCCATTTTCGTATAGTTTCGTTTGAGATTCCAGTTCTCGCAACAAAAGCCTGCATGCCTTCTTCTTCAACAGCACGACAGCACGAAGAATCTTGAGTTTGTATGACGCCGTGTAGGAGCGTCGTAGCTTACTCAGGCCTTGGTGCTTGTCTGACATCACGTTTGTCACTTTATGGCCATGAAATGATGGCTGGCATCCTGCCAATTATATTTCCTGTTATAATTTATAATATCAATTATGAAGGTTCTAGGGTTAGTTGCTGGTCTTTTATTTCCCAGATCTCTGTACTACAGTCATACCTCGAAATACCGACCCCCTCGATAATATCAAATAATAAAGGTTATTATGTAACCAAGATAATAATTTAAAGAGGTATTCTGTAATAACGATGTATTCGTGCTCTTGAGCTTTGCTGTCGTTTTGGCTCCAGATTTTGAGGCTCTATTCGTTGTTCAGATGGGTGTTAATGAAAGGCTAAAGAACAACAAATAGTCCTTGGATTACGAAGAAAGTGCGACTTGTCCAAGAATAAACTTAAAACCTTGGGAGAACGCCAGAGAATAGCCAAAATATCTGCCATAAAACAATACAACGTACTGTCAGTTCAATCACTTCTTTCCTAAAGATATGTATGCGTAGTTATTATCAATTTTGTGTAGATTTCCGGATAGAGCGAGGTTCTTCGAATCGATCTCGAATGTCGCAGAACGCGAGAATCGAAACAAAGACAATGAGCGAGATCGAGTCTGCTGTGAGCCGGCATGCCAGCTCGAATACAGTAATGCATTGTTTGTACGGGTACTTCTGGGGATCAAGAAGAGTCGTCTTGCCATCATATATCGGAAGGATGAGAAGACGATTTCGAATTGGATTCAACGATACAACGACACGGGCACATACTTGAGGAAGAAAACATCGACAATGCGAATGTTCACGGAGCAGGAAAAAAATTGGATCATAACACACTACCAAGCGCATCCCTTGACGTTCCTTGACGAAGCAAGGGAAGCCTTCCCAAGGGCGTTCCACAAATCCATTAGCACAAGTCATATTTGGACCATTATCCATCAGTTTGGGTTGACATGGAAAGTTTTAGAACGGCGAGCAATCCAAATAAACCATCAAGACATCTGCCGCTTCGTAAGCGAACTACGAAACATCGTGTTTCTTGACGAAGTGAGCTTTGACAACCGTGGAATGTTGCGTAAGCGGGGCTATTCTATGATAGGAGAAAGACTCGTCTTCCGAAGGGAATTCACAAGAAAGCCACGTGTATCACTGTTGTGCTTCTTGGGTGCGGACGGTGTATTGAGCTATTATGACACGGACGGAACGTTTGACCGTGCGCTGTTTTTCAAAGACTGCTCCGAGTTTGCTCATTGTGGCCCTGTTTCAATGTATCCTGGTCAAGGCTCAGTATGGATTCTCGATGGAGCGAAAATCCATTGTCACCCAGAAATTGTGATGCACCTCCGAGAACTTGGTGTTGTGCCAATCTTCTTACCAGCATATTGTCCGTTCTATAATCCGATTGAATACCTCTTTGGATATGTGAATAAAGCATTTCAGCGGAACTACGTTGAATGCCACTCCGAGCAGCATTTGGTCCTCTTCGTTGTCCAAATCATGCGCAAATTCAAGCGCTTCAGCATGGCCAATGTCTTTACACACTGTGGCTGGCTATCGTCTGGTCGATTTGACCCATGCAGAGGCCTCCAACACAGCAAAATTCGTATTGGAGAAGTCACACTTGACGAAAATGATTTAGGATTTAGTTTGCGAGATGACGAAGAATAAAATGCAAAATGAAATGAAAGCTATTCCATATCCTGCAATGAAAAGTCGTGGTCTACGTCTCGTTGATTTTCAATTTCACCGGTAACAATTTCACGTTCTGGAATTGTTGCCAAGTCAATTTCCATGGCTATCAACGTATCTCGCTTTGCCATTAGTGCTTGCTCAAACAATCCGATTCGTTGAACAACAATAACAATAGCTACATCAATTGAGAGGAGCGGTTATTGTATAACAATAACAATAACCGCTCCTCTCAATTGATGTAGCTCAATTAGAGCTCCATCAACAACATCCAAGGCCGTTCGGAGATTGTTCTGAAAGCGCTCCATTTGAACTTGGTGATCCGATGACTTTGGTCGTAGGCGTGCTAGCACGTGAGGTGGTGGCAGTTGTTGAACACGTGATTCCCAGGCCATTAATGGCGGTCTCACAATATGCGTAGCCCAAATCCGCCAAATTGGATGCTCTGCTTCCCAAGTATCATCCCACTTGGCATGAAGCTTTCCAATATACTCTTGAATCGTAGCTTCATTCGGTGCCCCTGAACGATCATGGTTTCTTGGCGCAATACATGCTGAAGTAACTTCGGCATGCTGATCCTTTGTGACGATTTCGTTTCAGTATTTGTAAATCGAGAGTGATACTCATGTATGCTGCATGCTTGCCAGCCACTCGTTCATCCTTTGTTCTGCTTCAAGCTTTTTGACATGTGTACCATAACGCATTGAGAATATTCGCCCAAAATGTGATTCATCGACATCTCCGTCGCCAACAGACCAGCCTCCATCATCCGTCCGCTCGGCCAGCCAAGACATTTGGACTTGAACTTTTCGAACACGGCAGATTGAATCTCGCTCCAGGACGATCCACCACAGACGTAAGTCGCCAGTTTTACCGCAGACGTGTTTCTTTGACTGACGGTGTCCTTTACCAATGGTTCGAGGGTTAACTCATAGAGAGATGATGTCACAGGGGCTTGTTCTTCCTGCGACTGCTGGGAATTGTTTTGGGAGGATCTTGTGTTCCTCGAGGGACAGTCAGCAAGGTCTTCCTGGTGCATTTTGCGGGACTGTCGATGTTGCAATGCAAAGGACAAGAAAAACTTGTCTTCTAGTGGTGAAATATTTAGCCAATCAAAGACTTGAATTATACAATCTACCAATCGGAGAGATTCAGGATCGGTTTGCTCGGCGAGATTCGATTGTGCGTGGTCCGGAAATTCGTATCAAATCAATAATAGCTATTTTCAGTCGGCTACGGTGCCACACTGTTCAATCTTTCTTGTATGGGCAAAATTGGCTTAGTACCTGTTTCACATGATTCCGAGGGGAAAAGTGGATTTTGGGACTTGAAATTACCTTTTGAGCTCCTTTTTTCTATGTGAGAGAAGAACGTCAAGTCTATCAGTGTGCTAGAATTCGTGCTCTTTGTTTCTAAACGAAATGAACACCACCCATGGCAACCAGCTATTGATTGTCCAAAAAATACCTTTTAAATATATATACCCTGTGTTTATTAATTATTACAGTATATAAAAATACCTTTTAACAATGGTGGGCGGCATCGAGGGGGCTTATCAGATTCTGTATGAAATTTGTGAGGTGTTGTCAAATCTAACCATTTCTTCAACATCCAGACAACCTTCGAAATATTATTTATGAAAATTATAAAATTTAAATGTATATTACTTCCTTAAGTGAAAAGTCAGCCACTTTCCATTTCGTGGCCATCCTCAAATGCATCGTCGCCATGAGATGAGGTGCTGGAATCATCGTCATCCGTCTCACATTCGTCTGAGCTAGATTCAAACCCTCCTTCATCACGTTTGTCCTCAAGTTCCAAGAAGGCATGAAGATCCGACAAGCAAGCTTTTGACGTTCGGATGCAGCCGTGAATGGTTTCGGAAGTCAACTTGAGAAGGCGTCCCCCAGGCGCCGTAGAACGTCTTGAAACGTCGTCGTTGTCGTGTACTGACGACCAACAGTACCCTTCACACTGGCCCATACAAGCTCAATCGGTTGTAAGTCGGAATGGTGAGGCGGTGTGAACACGACATCGTGGCCACGCATTTTGGCCATTGTCACAACTGCTGGCTTTTCGTTTTCGCTGATATACTTGGCAAGTTTCGTCCAAATTACACTTTTGATTTCTGACGTGTTGTAGTCCAATCCATATAGTTCACAAGCTTCCATGAGACTCCTTTTTGACCATCGGTATCGCGGGGTTTCTGGCGGCAAGGACTTATGGTATTTTGCATTGTCCATGATGATAATGGCATTCGTCTTGTTCAATTTCGCCAATTCAGAAAGCAAACCATTAAACCAGTCGATGAAATAGTCACTGTTAAACATTCCATGGTAATCCTTTGTCTCTCATTTGCCTTTCTTTCCACCCTGGAAAACGTCGAGCGCCAATAATTTTGAATTGCCTGGGCCATCATCCAAAATACCAGCAATGAAGCAATATCGCCTTCCTTTATTCTGGGGTTTGGCAATAAGTTGGTCGACATCGGTTGGATCACAAATTGTATCTGTGGCGTGAATAATGGTGGTGTATAAATGATTCATCCAAGTAAACCACCGGTCGAGGATTGTCCAAAAAGACTTCTTGCACCATGTAATAAACGTAGTTGTCACGAGCGATTGCATTGTCTTCAGATAGTTGGTAGGTCATATTTCCATTGATTTCACCACGTATATAGCCCAGACGGGAGATTTGACGCCGAATATTTCGCAAAGCATTGTTGTATGCTCGTCGATTGGATTTATCCACGTCAATGTAATCGTTTTCTTCTAACAATGCCAATATATCGTTTGCTACAGTTCGGGTGCGCTCTCGACGCCTATCACGTATAAAATTCCTAATAAGTGTTTTAATCTCAGGGGTAAGCGAGACGCGAGTCATGTGGTTCGTTCGATTGGCAGGGGTTTGAGCTGTCGTGACGATCCTTTCTCCCATGTATGTTTTCCAGACATCTTGAACAATCTTTTACTCCGTCCAAGGAGCTTGCATATCTGACCCACGACATCGTTTGCACCGACAAGTCGAAAGTGCGCATGCAAGCGGAGAATATCAAGGCGTTCTTCTTTGGTGAGACTTTTTGGCCTCTCCTTAGCGACTAAGGAGGTAATTTCGTCGTACATCGCCTTGCTCAAAGTTACTGGTGGCCCCATATTTCCAAATGACTGCAATAATGTGCTGGATGTCTGATCAGGGGATGTCAAATCGTTGAACCTGTATAATTTAAATATTTCATCTTTAGCTTAAACTATAAGATATAACAGGTCATCGTGATAAACAGTGAAAAATGATAATCATTCTTTATCCTTTTCTACAATATTTTGGAAGTTATGTATTTATACGATATGCGGCCCTAGTAGATCGATTCAGCATAAAAAAAGCTACCGAGTCGTATGGTACTGTCGAAAAATGATGAGTCTGTCCATGTTGGTGGTCAAAAGCCCCCTCGATGCCGCCCACCATTGTAAATATATATACCCTGTGTTTATTAATTATTACAGTATATAATATTAGAGTACCGACCAATTACCGTTTGGGATGCTCTTAGTATTATATATTATATAATACTAATAGCATCCCCAACGGTAATTTCTATTTCTATCAAAACTTCGGTTTTACGGATAAAATTTAGCAACTATGTTGGTTATCCGAAGAATTTCATGTTATTTTGGGGAAAAATAACCACTTCAACCGAAAATATTTCGGATAACCCAATGAATTGCTAAATATTATCCGTAACTTCGATTAGAAATAGAAATAAAAATTACCGTTGGGGATAAGTAGTACTATTAATAGTATTATACATCAAATAAAATCAAGGGAAAATGTCAAAAAATGTACTATTGTAGGGGCCATTTGGGATGATACCAGGACTATATAATTTGAAGTATTGATACTAAAAATATCAAATTAAATTGTTTTGAACGGAGTGGTAGATAGAATCGTTTCTGCACAATATTTTGACTGTCGTTGTTTTAAAATCGGACAAGCAACGGCCAAGATATGGCCAAAAGATATGAGCTATCAGCACCTATGGAGCTTGTGGTTGTCAAAAAACTCGACTATATCCTCCAAAAGACTAACGACAACACTCCAGGATTAGATTATTTCGATTGTTAACTCAGTATATGCATACTTGTTTTGTGTTCTTGTTGTTAGATGGCGAATGGCTCTGGTGTCCTGGATGCACTGCGAAGGAGCGGTGACTACTGACCAATAAGATTTCACCTTCGAAAGAAATTTGACCAGTCATTTTCTTTTAAAATCTACTAAGTAGGTACTACCAATCGTTTTACATTGTCACTTTTTAAAGGGATTAACGGTGACATTATCGTCACCAAGAAAACATGCCGTCAATAGAAACATGTTCAAGCTCTTTGTTTAGTTTTTTAATATTCAAAAATTATGTCGATGTCTGCAAAACTTGTCGACTTATGACACTTTGTCTGACGTATCTTCCCAAATGGCCCCTACAATAGTATAATTTATCAAAAATTTGACACTTTGAGTAAAATTTGTGCGAAAGGTGTATCACAACCATCATTCCTGTGACAAAAGGTGCAAAATTCAATTGGAATTGCTTAATGTTCAGAATGTTTGTTTTACCCCTAACCCTAATTTACACATTTTCGAGTATTTTTGATAGATTATATTGTGCGTTCTACTCAAAATTTCCTCCGGCGATTGGTTGAATCAAATCGCCAGACCTCCGAAATATAATACAAATATCAATGTTCGAAGGTTATTTTGACCTTTGGTTGAAGTCTTGGTACACGAAATCGACGAAGCTTCGTCGCTGCGCTGGCGAGGCCAGAGGCCTCTCCACTCGTTTTACGCTCAACGTGAGGAGCGCTGAATATACCGGAATTCTCTTCGAGGTGGGGTCGCTCTGGAAGGTTGTTCAGAGTCATAGAGATGACGTGAGATTTGCAGCTTTTCTCTCACAAACTTAGGTCAGTTTTCAGCCAATCAATTGATAGTAAAATTATTTTAGCCAATCATATTGTCCAGACAATTTCCAGGCGAATGGAAATATCGCATGAAATTGGCAAATTATGACGGAATTCACAATACAGTCTTCGTACCTGTCATTTGTGCAACCCTGTGTACAACCCTATTTTGATTGGCTTAATATATACATTATTGACTTGGAGACTTGAGCGTGTGATTCCTGAAGCTCAATGCCCAAGGTAGACAGTGATGGCCATTGTCCATATCGTCAAACCTCAAATGTAATTGTATCGAGTCTAGTGTAGGATGCATAAACAAATCAACCATTCAAGACTCGTTACATTGACATCGTTTTCTACATGGATTACTATCCTTTGCATAGGGGGCAGTGGCAAAGAAGTTTAGTCATGTCTTTCTGCGACGACAATCCAGTGTGTGTTCTAGTCATAGTGCTAGGCCATATTCACGAGACTGTATTCATGTTAGCTTTACTACATTTACAAAAGCTCGTCTCTCGTTGTGTCGTGCGAAGCACGACGACTCACGGGTTTATTTGATTGATAATGTTGTTGGCTACTGTATGGCTACAATACACCTAAGATCAGGATGCACTAAACTGAGATAGACTAAGCTGTGGACATTGTAAATCGGCGTGTTAAACGTTTCTTCCTTTTTGTCCGAAAGCCCTACGAGGCTAAGCATCCTTCACATGGATGTCAAACGACAAATTTCATTGCTTATGTGCTGTGTTTGATGGAAAACTATATATGTATTGATAAGCAAAGATGTGCCGACAAATACCGTTGCCGGTTTGCAACCCGTGTATAATGACTTAGTTTGAGTATACATCAGGGTTGCAAAACGCTTCGAATGATGCAACTCTCACTGCAACCTTTGTTGCAAATCGAACATGGATCTGCAGCAAATGTACCAGGGATTTTTGTGGATGGTACAGTGTAAAAAAAGAGAAACAGCCAATCAGAATTCTAGAAATTTGAGATTTACAACTTCGGTTGCAAATGGCTGGTAAAGTACTAGTACACGTTTTGTCATTTTCCCTAAAATCAAAACTCTATAAAATATTACAGATATCGGTAAATCAAAATTTCATCCAATTAAAATTTTAAGACTGTAAGACAGTATGATTGGCTAAAAATGTTGATATGCAGCCAACAATCAAGTCACGGCGGCATTATTGCTAGGAAGTTTAGCAATGGAAGACGAATATTTCCCAAGCAGTTCCTCCGTAAGACAGGGCCTGATGCAGCTAGACTTGCCAGTGATGGTGATATTATAGCGCTTCAAACCTGTGACTCACCATGAAGTTCTCTCGAACGCCATGAATGAGATGGGATGTAGCCTTGCTGGCTTGAACGAGACAGAAACCGAGGCCAATGACTGATGCTGCATGTGCTTGGAGAGATCTGGCACGGTGATCTCGAAGAGGTCGCGTCGATTTGATGTTCCTGGTAGATCGCGCTCATCAGGGAAGTTTTCTTTTGGGGGCAGCGTCAACCACAATCCAACAAACAAGTCAGTAGGCGCGCAACCATATGAGGCGATGGCGTTCACATTGCCCTCTCATTTCTTCATTAGTTGGACATCCATAGGGGGATCGCTATGTAGTCAATAGATCATGCCACAGACTTGTCTGTCCTTGTTTCCCACGCTTGGGTTGCCATCAAATGGCAATTTTCATCATCCATCAAAGTTGACAACAAATGGAGCATTGCATGAAGCCCCCTACGCCCCGTCTGTAGGTCCAGCGTTGTCCCACGACTCCAGCATGATGAATTGTCCGTCACTGAGCTGTGGTTCACTTTTTTACATGAATCCATTTTCACGACCGCAGATCCCAACTGTCATCCATGGACAAAATATCTTGAAAACTTTGATCATGGCCATGACATTGCACTTGACTATGGGCCATCCTGGTCACGAATCTCAACAGAGTGACAATTGGAACTCCGAGGCAGACGCTCGGTTGTGGATGAACCAGCGCAAATACTGTAGTCAGGTTCTTCACGACGGGTCCAACTCTGTGCACCCAAACGAACAGAACGGAGCTCGACAAGCACGAGATGTGCTGGTCGTACTGAGAAGCCTCGCTTGGCTATGCACCGTCGGTGGATCTCACGCTCTCCAACTACACCACCACATGTAGAGCTTGGAGTGATTCCTGGATGATACACCACCCACGCAGCGGGAAAGACACCAAGACTCGAAGGCAGTAATGCCACCGTTCACATAAATCCAATCAGACTCGACTGGAATGATTGAGGGGGAAATGACAAAAGCAGCCTCGATGCAACAATCAAATCGTGCGAGTGTTGGACCACGAACGTGGGTGGTCTCGGTCGCAGCTGTCCCGTGTTGATCGGTCGTGAATGCCATTTATTAATTTCACTCGGCCATATGCAACCACTCGGTGTCGTTGCGGCAATTCTATCCACAGCCGCAGTCGTCGCGGCATCAAGTCCGACGTCTAGCCCGACCCCAACTCCGACATCAACTCCAGCACCAACACCAGCGCCATGGAAGATGCAAATGGTGCGTACGATCCAAGCCCGCGTTCAAAACAGCCCACCGGCATGGAATGCGACGATGGGTCGATGGGTCGGCAACTTTGCCGGGTCTGATCCATACATTAGCCCCATGGACAGCATGACGACCGCGACTGTCGAAGGGGCTCTGCTCTACATTCAGCAAAAGCTTGGTAATGACGACGTCACGTGCACTCGAGGCAAGAACATGAGCTCGATTTGGATCTACGACATTACATTTGTCCAGCCGCCGCCGTCCGTCGCACTCTACGGCACTCTGTCGTCTCAAGTGCCAGAGTACGGTCATTATGTCGACATGGTCAGCGGGTCGTGCGACAAGTCGAATGGAAATCCAGCCAACATGCCAGGCGAATGCAACGAAGTGGCCAACAAGTCCGACATTTACTACGGCCCGTACGTCGGTGCGACGGTCAAACTGGACAGCGACTATGGCGACTACAACGACACGCTGTGGTTCTCATACCCCAACTCCTGTGTCCTTCAAAAGTACGCCAACAAGACCGCCGAATGTCGAGCTGCTCAACCTGGTGGTCTTTGTCCCCTTGGTGTCGCCCCCGACGGCATCAATTGCACATTCAACTACACGATCTTGGGCCATATTGCCCTCGACGACTTGGTCGGCATCACCAACATGACGTTCAAGAACGACTCGACGCGGTACTACAAAGACCGCACGGAGTTTTGCCTCGACGGACGCATTGAATTTCAACTCAAGAACGGTGGTACGACCGTACAGACGGACGTCGAGTTTTGGAAGGACGGACTCAATCGCACGGTGAACACCCTCCGCTCCCGCAAGCTCATCGAGTATTACGACAAGTACCGCAATACGTCCAACATGAAGGCGTTTCCGTCGATCGAGTCGCTTCGAGCGGAGAATCCTCCGTGCTACATGAACAATCAACGCTGTGCCAGCTCCAAATTTGGTTGTAGCCGCAGTCTCCTCGCCCAAGTCTGTCAACTTTGCACTTCGCCCGATCCCTTCTGCGTCGTCAAGCCCGCTGACAAGACGATTGTCTTCCCAACACTGACTTCCTCGGCCCAACCAGCTTCTACACAACCACCGGCCACGCCGGCGCCGACTCAGTTGTCGTCACCACCGTCGTCGTCGTCGCTCGGCACGGGAGCCATCGTTGGCATTGTCGTCGGAGCGGTAGCTGTCATCGGTGTCATTGGTTTGTTTGTCGTCCGCCGCAATCGTCGCGCCCCAGCGTCCAAGGGGGGAGGAGATATGTCGGCGTACACCAACGAAACCACACTCGGCACGATGCGCAGCGCTGTGGCGTTGGAGGAACTGGAAATGCTTCGACTGAATGAATCCAAGATGCAGCTCGAATATGTCCTTGGGTCGGGCTCGTTTGCCGATGTTTGGTTCGGCACATACGATGGTCAACCGGTGGCGGTGAAGAAACTGCACCCGAATCGCGTCACGCTGCCTTACATTGAATCGTTCGCCAAGGAAATCAAACTCATGAGCGACTTTGACTCGCCATACATTGTCCGCTGCGTCGGCGCGACGTGGACCCGTCCTCGAGATCTTGCCTGCGTCATGGAATACATGGACAGTGCCGACTTGCGCACCTTGTTGGAGACAACGACGCCCGAGACGCTGGCTTGGGTGGACAAGCTGGCGTTGATGGCGCACATGATCAGTGGTCTATGCTACTTGCACTCGTACAGCGTAATCCACCGCGACTTCAAGTCGCGCAACTTGCTCGTTGACAGTCAAAAGGGGCTCAAGCTGACGGACTTTGGCATTTCGCGGGAAGTGACGGAGGCGACGATGACCGTCGGCGTCGGCACCTTTCGGTGGATGGCCCCTGAAGTCATCCAAGGACAAGCGTACACAGTCGCGGCGGACATTTATTCCTTCGGCATGACGTTGTATGAGCTCGACACGCACCAGCTTCCATACCATAACGTCAGACACCCCACAACGGGGCTCATCATGACCGACACGGCCATTATCCTCGCGGTGGGCCAAGGCCTCCTCCAGCCAACTTTTTCAGACACTTGCCCCGACTGGCTACGAAGCTTAGCTCTGCGGTGCATCGCCCACGACCCAGAAGAGCGACCGACGTCGAATGAAGTGCTAGGAATCGTTCGAGCGCAAGTCCGACTCCATCAAACAAGTAGTAACAATTAACTTTAAATCATCATCCATTCTATGATGATTGCTTCCTCGGTGACCAGCGCAGAGTTCACCAGATTTGATGGAGGCTTTCAAGGTCCAGGGAGAGAGAAGGGAAGCAGAAGACAATCGAGTAAAGTAGGTTCACTGGAATTCTTACTTAGAATTCATCTTAGAGAAGCTTGGTGGCGTTGCCAGGCTTGGTCGTGACGGGAGCTGTGGTGGTTGGCTTGGTATCATCCTTCTTGCTCTTCTTGGCGTTCTTCTTGCTCTTCTTGGCGTTCTTCTTGCTCTTCTTGGCGTTCTTCTTGGCTCTCTTGGCAGCCTTCTTAGCAGCGCGAGCACGCTTCTTGGCAGCACGCTTGTCAGCGCGGGCCTTGCGACGGGCAGCGCGGCGTTCGGCACGGAGTTGCTTCTTGGACTTCGGCTTGTTCTTGTTGGCAGCGGCCTTCTTGGCGCGCTTGACATCGCGAGCATACTTGCGGTTGGCCTCCTTCGCGTTCTTAGCATCCTTGGCCTTCTTCTTGTCAGCAGCCTTCTTGGACTTCTTGGCGTTCTTGTCAGCGTTCTTCTTGGCCTTGGCAGCAGCCTTGGCTTTCTTCTTGTCAGCGGCCTTCTTGGCCTTGGCAGCAGCCTTTTCCTTCTTCTTGTCGGCCTTGGACTTCTTCTTGTCGGCAGCCTTCTTCGCCTTCTTGGCTTCCTTAGCCTTCTTCTTGTCGGCAGCCTTCTTCGCCTTCTTGGCTTCCTTAGCCTTCTTCTTGTCGGCAGCCTTCTTCGCCTTCTTGGCTTCCTTAGCCTTCTTCTTGTCGGCGGCCTTCTTGGCCTTGGCAGCAGCCTTGGCCTTCTTCTTGTCCTCCTTGGCCTTCTTCTTGTCGGCGGCCTTCTTGGCCTTGGCGGCAGCCTTGGCCTTCTTCTTATCGGCGGCATTCTTGGCCTTTTGTTGCTTCTTGGTCAACTTCGCAGGAGCGGGAGTGACTGGCTTTGGAGCAGCGGTTGTTGTGGTGGGCTTTGGGGTTGGCGCAGCGGTCGTCGGGGCACTCGCGACGAAACTCATGCTTTCCACAGAGAGTCGTCGACGATGGACGAGGACATTGTCGTCCGAGCTGGTGTTGGCAGCGACAAGCGCAAGCAGGAGCGCGACCCAGAGGCAGATAGTCGTCACACCCTTCATGTTCCTAAACGAAAAGTGAAGCGACTGGCTGACTGCCACGCTCGTCGTTGATCGCATCCAATAGTCTGTCAAAGTCTAAGCCATGTGTTGCGAGATAACATACCACTCGTCGAACGACGTCATGCTTTCTCCCGTCGTGCATCGCATTGTCGTTGGTTACATGAGGCACTCACTCGGCATAAACCAAGTGACTACGTGCAATTCGTAAAGCTCTCCTGCCCTCCGTGGTTAGAATCGCCATCATGGGCGCTGATGTTACGGTATGCCCACGCAATTTGACGTCAACTTGGTGGCATTTTCCGACTCCACTTGGTGCATATTGACGTTTCTGTACAATATGCTTTTTACTGAACTAAATTTGTTCGGAACGGATCGCTGCTTAACGTACAGACGACCACGAGATGACTCCGACAAATCTCTCCCGTCTCTTCATGGATAGATGCCATGTTATATAGCCTTCACCTTTTGCATGGATAGTTGAGAGTCCCCACATGGGAAAAACTTGCACCTGGATGGCATCAAATCCCGTTGGCATTTTCTTAGTGACAACAAGCGACGCTGCCTTTCTAGGACAATATTCTGAGCGGTCTATTTTGACTAGGCCACCAGTTATATTAAGTAAGAATGTCAAAGTTGTGGAAGCGTTCCACCGTCAGATTTCTCGAAGACAAGATGCTATGATTTTGGTCGAGCCCACATTGGATCAACGAGTTTTGGTTGATGTCCCAGGACAGAAACGGAAAGTTGGAGTTATTTTGAAAAGGAAGTGAACTATTTTGACGAAATTGGTTTGTTGTAGAAATGAAATTTCGTGAAATTTTTTGAAAGTTCAAAACAATTTCTGTCGGAGATTCGAGGGAATGCAACATTACAAGCGAGACAATCCTTCAAGCGACACTGAGCGTCATGGATTATATTTCGACGCAATGACGCCTCGCGTCGAAATATAATCACTGAAATGGGAATTGTCCGACTTGGTGGTTGTTGCTTGCTTGCACAATCCGTTTGCTAAAGGAATAATTAACTCACTGACAAAATTTCGGAATCGGCATGGTTTGGTTACTTTAGGCCTGCACCGCCCCCACGAGGGGGAAGAAGGGGAACTCTTGGCCCCTCGCATTGTATGCTGTCAAATATCCCCCCACTAATCAAGGATGTGTTAGCACTGTCCAACGCAACATAGACCATAGACTTAAGTTCCTGCAGCTTGGCTTCAATTTCATCCCTCGAGGCAGATCCATGATGGTGTCGCCAAGCTTCGACATGTGAAACTTTGTCTTCGAGCATCTTTCTTTCGACAGTGTCGATAGATGTCTCGTCTTCGCTCAACGCTTTCCGCAAGTTGTACACAATCGACTCCAATCTGTCCCAGGCTGCAAGGCGTTGCATGTAAGCTTCATCGTCCAAGTGATGCCTCTCGCCATCATGTCAGAACAATACTCGTGATCGTAATGGTGGTTGTCCCCTGGGATGATCCACTTTTCCGCTTTCCCAGACAGAATTTCAAGGGCTGACACGGTGATGTTGTAATTTGCGTCGACGTCAATAGTCACAGCGATTTCAGGCTTGCCACGAGGCATAGATGGAATCCCGTTCCAGACAATAGAGCCAAGTAGGTTGTTACCATGGGTCAAGCTGCGTTCGCCTTCATAAAGCTGAATCAGCACGTCGGTTTGGCCGTCGATAGAAGTGGAGAACAACATGGTCTTCCTCGTTGGCATATTCGTGTTACGACGAATGAGAGTTGACATCACCCCACCCTTTGATTCGACAAATACGTGAAAGGCATACAGCAGAAAATTGGTTTGTCTTTTGAAATGTGCCAATCGACTAAGGCGGCTGCTTGGATAGCAGCACCGGTTACCACTGCCTCGTCAGGGTTGATCGAAGTCAGCAGCTCTTTGCCGTCGAAAATCTCAGACACAAGCTGATGCACCTTGGGAATACGAGTCGATCCCCCACCAAAACCACGTCGTCCACTTGGCTCTTCGATACGTTGGCATCTCCCAACACTTTCTCCACTGACTCGACTGTCTTGAGAAATAGGTCGCTGCACAAATCTTCAAAGCAAGCTCGGGTGATTGTACTGCGGAAATCAATGCCATCAACCAACGAGTCGATTTCAATGGAAGCTTCAGTTGCAACAGATAACGTGTGCTTGGCTCGCTCGCACGCAGTCCGCAATCGATTCAAAGCATCAAAGTCCTCAGAGATGTCTCTGCCATGCTTGTCTTTGATTTCAGCGACAAAATGGTCCACCAAGCGGTCGTCAATGGCGTCACCACCCAAATGCAAGTCTCCACCTGTCGCCATGACTTCATAAATACCCTCCTCAATAAATATCATGGACACGTCGAGAGTGCCACCACCCAAGTCGAAGACGAGCACATAGCGTTCACCAGTCTTCTTGTCCAGACCACAAGCAATGCAAGCAGCCGTTGGTTAATTGATGACACGAAGTATGTTCAGACCCGCGAGCGCCCCAGCACTCTTGATCGCTCGGCGTTGAGAATCGTCAAAATATGCTGGCACTGCTATCACAGCATTCTTCACTTCCGAGCCAAGAGATGCTTCAGCTACTTCCTTCATCTTGGCCAACATGATCGAGGCGATATCCTCCGGTGTAAATGTCTTGGTCTCGCCATTGAAGTCAACGACAATTTGAGGATTGTCGTCAGCATCCGGCACAAGTTTGAATGGCCTGCGCTTTATGCCTTCTTGCACCACTGGGTGTGAAAACTTGCGTCCGATCAATCGCTTGACGTCAAAGACAGTACTGGCAGGGTTCATCGCTGGGTGGTTCTTGGCCCCATCGCCAACCAAAAACTTTGAGTCCGTGAAGGCGACATACGATGGCGTCGTATGGCTGTCGAGGACGTTGGTAAGAATCTTCACTTGGTTGTCTTGCCACAAGCCGTCGCACGAGGATGTTGTCCCGAGATCAATCCCAACAGTCAGTCCGTCCACTTTGACCATGGCAAAACTTGATGAAGATGTTGCGAGATCGCCAGGATTCAACCAATCCGAGTCGACCATTCACTAAAGTACGAAGATGATTCGAGATTTGAACGACAGAGACATTTCAAAAGTGTAAAACTGTTTAGGACACCCTCGCCACGAGGTGCCTCGAGTCCAAAGCTACCTGGTGGAATACAGTGGTCAGAATTGCGCATTGGCTGGACGACTCTATTCATTGGGCTGACGCACTCAATGACTTGACCAGGTCCAATGTTCTTCATTACAATGGCAAAACTCCTCGAAATCTGTAAGTTCTATACTTGTCTCCATGGATGACTTTGCGAAAGAAGCTTTTCATCAAAAATGTTCATAGATATATTCCTCATGTAAATAATGCTAGTCTTAATCGACTTCTTCGATCTTGGGACCAGCACCGCCAGCCGCTGATGGAGGAGCTTGACCGTCCGTCGGCATACCGCCTGGCATTCCGCCTGGCATACCACCTGCACCCGCATACATCTTTTGCATAATCGGGTTCGCCACAGACTCGAGCTCCTTCTGCTTCGCTTCAAACTCTTCCTTCTCCGCAGATTGGTTGCGGTCCAACCACGAAATCACGTCCGAAATCTTGTCGTCCAACACCTTCTTGTCCGACTCGTCCACCTTGACCTTCTCGTCGTTGAGCGTGTTGCGCAAGTTGTACGCATAGTTCTCCAAGCCATTCTTCGCTTCAATGCGTTGCTTGTTCGTCTCGTCTTCCGCCTTGTACTTCTCGGCTTCTTGCACCATGCGCTCAATGTCGTCCTTCGACAGACGGCCCTTGTCGTTCGTGATGGTGATCTTGTTCTCCTTGCCCGTCGACTTTTCAATCGCAGACACGTTCAAGATACCATTCGCATCAATGTCGAACGTCACGTCCACTTGAGGCACACCACGAGGCATGGGAGGAATGCCGTCCAACGAGAACTTGCCCAACAAGTTGTTGTCGCGCGTCATGCTGCGCTCGCCTTCAAACACTTGGATCAACACACCAGGCTGGTTGTCCGCATACGTCGAGAACGTCTGCGACTTCTTGGTTGGCACCGTCGTGTTGCGAGCAATCAACGTCGTCATCACACCACCCGCGGTCTCCAAACCAAGCGACAATGGAGTCACATCCAACAACAACAAGTCTTGCAACTTCTCCGAACTGTTGTTGCCGCTCAATATCGCCGCTTGCACGGTCGCACCAAACGCTACCGCTTCGTCCGGGTTGATCGACTTGCAAGGTTCCTTGCCGTTGAAAAACTCCGACAAGAGTTGTTGCACCTTGGGAATACGCGTCGAGCCACCCACCAAGACCACTTCGTGCACTTGGCTCTTCGACAACTTGGAGTCACGCAACACCTTCTCCACGGGTTCCATCGTCTTGCGGAAGTAGTCGCTACACAAATCTTCGAAGCGAGCACGGGTGATCGTACTGTTGAAGTCGATACCGTCGAACAACGAGTCGATTTCAATGTACGCTTGGGCCGACGACGACAAGGTGCGCTTGGCACGTTCACAAGCCGTGCGCAATCGGCGCAACGCACGTTGGTTCTGCGTCATGTCCTTGCGGTGCTTGCGCTTGAACTCGGCCGTAAAGTGGTCCACCAAACGGTTGTCAAAGTCTTCGCCACCCAAGTGCGTGTCACCAGCCGTCGCTTTCACTTCGAAAATGCCTTCTTCGATCGTCAACAACGACACATCAAAGGTACCACCGCCCAAGTCAAAGATCAACACGTTGCGTTCACCGCCCTTCTTGTCCAAGCCATAGGCGATCGCAGCAGCCGTCGGTTCGTTGATGATACGAAGCACGTTCAAACCGGCAATCGCACCGGCATCCTTGGTCGCTTGGCGCTGCGAGTCGTTAAAGTAAGCTGGCACCGTGATCACAGCGTTCTTGACGTCCAAACCGATGAACGCTTCCGCTACTTCCTTCATCTTGATCAACACCATCGACGAGATTTCTTCCGGTTGGAACGTCTTGGATTCTCCCTTGAACTCCACCACAATCTGAGGCTTGTCGGCTGGACCGGCCACCACCTTGAAAGGCCAGTGCTTGATATCGGCTTGAATGACGGGGTCCGCAAACTTGCGTCCGATCAATCGCTTGGCGTCAAACACCGTGTTCGCGGGGTTCATCGCCACCTGATTCTTCGCGGCATCGCCGATCAATCGTTCCGAGTCGGTGAAGGCGACATACGAGGGAGTGGTGCGGTTGCCTTGATCGTTTGCAATGATTTCGACGCGGTCGTTCTGCCACACGCCCACACACGAGTAGGTCGTGCCGAGATCGATGCCAACGCTTTGTCCTGAGACGCTTGCCATGTTTTAATCGAATTTGAAAATGAGAGCCAAGATCGCGCGCGCGAGTCTGAAAAAGCCGTTGATGTGGGAAGAGACAGCAAATTGACTTGGCGTTTGTATGGAATCGACCAAATGGAAATTTCGAGAATGGATTAAGCTTGACTTTTGTATGCTCTCGGAATTTCATACAAAAGCCAAGTGTTATTTTTGTCTTTTTCTTGAATTTTCTCGAAATAATTCGTCTTGACGAAATTGATTGGCCAAGTCAA
Source organism: Aphanomyces cochlioides (assembly GCA_019828595.1). Lineage (NCBI taxonomy): Eukaryota > Oomycota > Saprolegniomycetes > Saprolegniales > Verrucalvaceae > Aphanomyces > Aphanomyces cochlioides. The sequence goes on from JAHQRK010000015.1 coordinate 1,572,055, forward strand.
TGTATTTTTAGAATACTCTGTTGAGCGCTTTCAATTCACTGATGCCGACAAAGCTTTGCTCTCCAAGATGCTATTACTGGCATCTATTGCAAGAGGAACTGTTCGTGACGTTCTTCGAGAGCTTATCTGAATGAGCAACGTTAGGATGTCGACTCGAAATGCATTTGCTGCTGTGTATGTTTAAACTTTTTGTGTGTCTTGGTTGAATGATGCATTGGACGTTTACGCGTTCGTGATGTTGATTAGCTTAGAGTGCCTTGAGTGGTCATTTGATGGTGGACAACTTCCCAGAATAATACCTTGGTCCTCGCATCCACAATGGAATGACTACAGTGTTCTTGTCGGGATTCATTATCGCACCTTTAGCGGCGGTCAGCAAATCTTGAATGCAAGTAACGTTGCACCACCAAACTACCCCGTAATTTGAAAGGCCCCTTCTTGCAAAGCAAATCTCAAGCTGCCAAGCAATAACTTGAAGAAAACACCATAAAGATGTCCATGTCGATCTCAATGACTTGCCTACGCTCTTGAGGGATGAATTAATAAAATCATTGTCCATACCAGACACGCACTCCAACAATGATCAAAAGGTTTTGACAGCGACAAACCAATCTACCACCTCGTAATATTGTGAATTAAATCGCTACAGCGGCTTTGTCTCTCATAGCTCGACCGTTGATCAGAACAATCCGTCCTGTCTTTCGAGAAATTCGAGACATCCAACAACGCATTTGACAGTCCTGTCACTATAATGAGGTCATATTTACAACATCGGTGAAAATATACCTTCAAAACGTTCTTACAACGAGGTGATCAGGTACAACAACCAAAATAGTGTGAGTCCACAACATCCACTTGAAAAGTAGGACAGCCAATTCCGAGAGCATACAAAAGTCAAGCTTAATCCATTCTCGAAATTTCCATTTGGTCGATTCCATACAAACGCCAAGTCAATTTGCTGTCTCTTCCCACATCAACGGCTTTTTCAGACTCGCGCGCGCGATCTTGGCTCTCATTTTCAAATTCGATTAAAACATGGCAAGCGTCTCAGGACAAAGCGTTGGCATCGATCTCGGCACGACCTACTCGTGTGTGGGCGTGTGGCAGAACGACCGCGTCGAAATCATTGCAAACGATCAAGGCAACCGCACCACTCCCTCGTATGTCGCCTTCACCGACTCGGAACGATTGATCGGCGATGCCGCGAAGAATCAGGTGGCGATGAACCCCGCGAACACGGTGTTTGACGCCAAGCGATTGATCGGACGCAAGTTTGCGGACCCCGTCATTCAAGCCGATATCAAGCACTGGCCTTTCAAGGTGGTGGCCGGTCCAGCCGACAAGCCTCAGATTGTGGTGGAGTTCAAGGGAGAATCCAAGACGTTCCAACCGGAAGAAATCTCGTCGATGGTGTTGATCAAGATGAAGGAAGTAGCGGAAGCGTTCATCGGTTTGGACGTCAAGAACGCTGTGATCACGGTGCCAGCTTACTTTAACGACTCGCAGCGCCAAGCGACCAAGGATGCCGGTGCGATTGCCGGTTTGAACGTGCTTCGTATCATCAACGAACCGACGGCTGCTGCGATCGCCTATGGCTTGGACAAGAAGGGCGGTGAACGCAACGTGTTGATCTTTGACTTGGGCGGTGGTACCTTTGATGTGTCGTTGTTGACGATCGAAGAAGGCATTTTCGAAGTGAAAGCGACGGCTGGTGACACGCACTTGGGTGGCGAAGACTTTGACAACCGTTTGGTGGACCACTTTACGGCCGAGTTCAAGCGCAAGCACCGCAAGGACATGACGCAGAACCAACGTGCGTTGCGCCGATTGCGCACGGCTTGTGAACGTGCCAAGCGCACCTTGTCGTCGTCGGCCCAAGCGTACATTGAAATCGACTCGTTGTTCGACGGTATCGACTTCAACAGTACGATCACCCGTGCTCGCTTCGAAGATTTGTGTAGCGACTACTTCCGCAAGACGATGGAACCCGTGGAGAAGGTGTTGCGTGACTCCAAGTTGTCGAAGAGCCAAGTGCACGAAGTGGTCTTGGTGGGTGGCTCGACGCGTATTCCCAAGGTGCAACAACTCTTGTCGGAGTTTTTCAACGGCAAGGAACCTTGCAAGTCGATCAACCCGGACGAAGCGGTAGCGTTTGGTGCGACCGTGCAAGCGGCGATATTGAGCGGCAACAACAGTTCGGAGAAGTTGCAAGACTTGTTGTTGTTGGATGTGACTCCATTGTCGCTTGGTTTGGAGACCGCGGGTGGTGTGATGACGACGTTGATTGCTCGCAACACGACGGTGCCAACCAAGAAGTCGCAGACGTTCTCGACGTATGCGGACAACCAGCCTGGTGTGTTGATCCAAGTGTTTGAAGGCGAGCGCAGCATGACGCGCGACAACAACTTGTTGGGCAAGTTCTCGTTGGACGGCATTCCTCCCATGCCTCGTGGTGTGCCTCAAGTGGACGTGACGTTCGACATTGATGCGAATGGTATCTTGAACGTGTCTGCGATTGAAAAGTCGACGGGCAAGGAGAACAAGATCACCATCACGAACGACAAGGGCCGTCTGTCGAAGGACGACATTGAGCGCATGGTGCAAGAAGCCGAGAAGTACAAGGCGGAAGACGAGACGAACAAGCAACGCATTGAAGCGAAGAATGGCTTGGAGAACTATGCGTACAACTTGCGCAACACGCTCAACGACGAGAAGGTCAAGGTGGACGAGTCGGACAAGAAGGTGTTGGACGACAAGATTTCGGACGTGATTTCGTGGTTGGACCGCAACCAATCTGCGGAGAAGGAAGAGTTTGAAGCGAAGCAGAAGGAGCTCGAGTCTGTGGCGAACCCGATTATGCAAAAGATGTATGCGGGTGCAGGTGGTATGCCAGGCGGAATGCCAGGCGGTATGCCGACGGACGGTCAAGCTCCTCCATCAGCGGCTGGCGGTGCTGGTCCCAAGATCGAAGAAGTCGATTAAGACTAGCATTATTTACATGAGGAATATATCTATGAACATTTTTGATGAAAAGCTTCTTTCGCAAAGTCATCCATGGAGACAAGTATAGAACTTACAGATTTCGAGGAGTTTTGCCATTGTAATGAAGAACATTGGACCTGGTCAAGTCATTGAGTGCGTCAGCCCAATGAATAGAGTCGTCCAGCCAATGCGCAATTCTGACCACTGTATTCCACCAGGTAGCTTTGGACTCGAGGCACCTCGTGGCGAGGGTGTCCTAAACAGTTTTACACTTTTGAAATGTCTCTGTCGTTCAAATCTCGAATCATCTTCGTACTTTAGTGAATGGTCGACTCGGATTGGTTGAATCCTGGCGATCTCGCAACATCTTCATCAAGTTTTGCCATGGTCAAAGTGGACGGACTGACTGTTGGGATTGATCTCGGGACAACATCCTCGTGCGACGGCTTGTGGCAAGACAACCAAGTGAAGATTCTTACCAACGTCCTCGACAGCCATACGACGCCATCGTATGTCGCCTTCACGGACTCAAAGTTTTTGGTTGGCGATGGGGCCAAGAACCACCCAGCGATGAACCCTGCCAGTACTGTCTTTGACGTCAAGCGATTGATCGGACGCAAGTTTTCACACCCAGTGGTGCAAGAAGGCATAAAGCGCAGGCCATTCAAACTTGTGCCGGATGCTGACGACAATCCTCAAATTGTCGTTGACTTCAATGGCGAGACAAGACATTTACACCGGAGGATATCGCCTCGATCATGTTGGCCAAGATGAAGGAAGTAGCTGAAGCATCTCTTGGCTCGGAAGTGAAGAATGCTGTGATAGCAGTGCCAGCATATTTTGACGATTCTCAACGCCGAGCGATCAAGAGTGCTGGGGCGCTCGCGGGTCTGAACATACTTCGTGTCATCAATTAACCAACGGCTGCTTGCATTGCTTGTGGTCTGGACAAGAAGACTGGTGAACGCTATGTGCTCGTCTTCGACTTGGGTGGTGGCACTCTCGACGTGTCCATGATATTTATTGAGGAGGGTATTTATGAAGTCATGGCGACAGGTGGAGACTTGCATTTGGGTGGTGACGCCATTGACGACCGCTTGGTGGACCATTTTGTCGCTGAAATCAAAGACAAGCATGGCAGAGACATCTCTGAGGACTTTGATGCTTTGAATCGATTGCGGACTGCGTGCGAGCGAGCCAAGCACACGTTATCTGTTGCAACTGAAGCTTCCATTGAAATCGACTCGTTGGTTGATGGCATTGATTTCCGCAGTACAATCACCCGAGCTTGCTTTGAAGATTTGTGCAGCGACCTATTTCTCAAGACAGTCGAGTCAGTGGAGAAAGTGTTGGGAGATGCCAACGTATCGAAGAGCCAAGTGGACGACGTGGTTTTGGTGGGGGATCGACTCGTATTCCCAAGGTGCATCAGCTTGTGTCTGAGATTTTCGACGGCAAAGAGCTGCTGACTTCGATCAACCCTGACGAGGCAGTGGTAACCGGTGCTGCTATCCAAGCAGCCGCCTTAGTCGATTGGCACATTTCAAAAGACAAACCAATTTTCTGCTGTATGCCTTTCACGTATTTGTCGAATCAAAGGGTGGGGTGATGTCAACTCTCATTCGTCGTAACACGAATATGCCAACGAGGAAGACCATGTTGTTCTCCACTTCTATCGACGGCCAAACCGACGTGCTGATTCAGCTTTATGAAGGCGAACGCAGCTTGACCCATGGTAACAACCTACTTGGCTCTATTGTCTGGAACGGGATTCCATCTATGCCTCGTGGCAAGCCTGAAATCGCTGTGACTATTGACGTCGACGCAAATTACAACATCACCGTGTCAGCCCTTGAAATTCTGTCTGGGAAAGCGGAAAAGTGGATCATCCCAGGGGACAACCACCATTACGATCACGAGTATTGTTCTGACATGATGGCGAGAGGCATCACTTGGACGATGAAGCTTACATGCAACGCCTTGCAGCCTGGGACAGATTGGAGTCGATTGTGTACAACTTGCGGAAAGCGTTGAGCGAAGACGAGACATCTATCGACACTGTCGAAAGAAAGATGCTCGAAGACAAAGTTTCACATGTCGAAGCTTGGCGACACCATCATGGATCTGCCTCGAGGGATGAAATTGAAGCCAAGCTGCAGGAACTTAAGTCTATGGTCTATGTTGCGTTGGACAGTGCTAACACATCCTTGATTAGTGGGGGGATATTTGACAGCATACAATGCGAGGGGCCAAGAGTTCCCCTTCTTCCCCCTCGTGGGGGCGGTGCAGGCCTAAAGTAACCAAACCATGCCGATTCCGAAATTTTGTCAGTGAGTTAATTATTCCTTTAGCAAACGGATTGTGCAAGCAAGCAACAACCACCAAGTCGGACAATTCCCATTTCAGTGATTATATTTCGACGCGAGGCGTCATTGCGTCGAAATATAATCCATGACGCTCAGTGTCGCTTGAAGGATTGTCTCGCTTGTAATGTTGCATTCCCTCGAATCTCCGACAGAAATTGTTTTGAACTTTCAAAAAATTTCACGAAATTTCATTTCTACAACAAACCAATTTCGTCAAAATAGTTCACTTCCTTTTCAAAATAACTCCAACTTTCCGTTTCTGTCCTGGGACATCAACCAAAACTCGTTGATCCAATGTGGGCTCGACCAAAATCATAGCATCTTGTCTTCGAGAAATCTGACGGTGGAACGCTTCCACAACCTCCAATGCCCCGTAGCGTCCCTCAAATTGCAGTGACGATCGACTTCGATGCAGATTACAACTTGACCGTGTCCGTTTTTGAAAAGTTGTCGGGTCGAGAGGGAAAATGGATAATCCCATTCGACAGCACTCGTTACGATGTGGAGTATGTTTGGCGCGTGGAGGAAGAAGGCGAAAAATATCAAGCTGATGACGACGCCGAGAAACAACGCATTGAAGCGATAAATGCTCTGGTAGCATATGCGTACAACTTGCGCAAATTCCTGAACGAAAACGAAGATGCAATCGACGCAAGCATTAAAACGTCGCTCGACAACAAGCTTACACTCGTCGAAACTTGGCTCAACCACAATGAAGCTGCCACGAGGGACATGATCGAATCCGAGCAACTGGAGCTCAAGTCTTTTGTGCACCTTACGGTGGACAGCGCCAACATGTCGGGGAACAGTCGAATAACACTCGATAGAATACAAAGCGAGGATCCAAGTCTCCCCCTTCTTCCCCCTCGCGCCTCTGCTCCAATCTAAGCCAGCCCCCACCCTCCTACAACGGTCACGTAAGTTTTCAACTTCACAACTACTTGACTGCTCTATGATGTGTCAAAATTTCAATCAAGGTGGAGTAATGGCGGTAGAAGACGTTGACACTGTTCCTTGGCAGCTTGTCACCGTTCTGATGTAGCACAAATAAGGAGACATTGGACGTTGGGTCTTATTGAAAGTTTCAGACGAAAGATAGCTGCGTTTGACACGAAATTTGTCTTGTAGATGCTCTTGTATGCATAAAGTCATGGATTGTTGAGGCCAAGATGAAGGGAGCGTTTTCCTGAGCTGAAAAGAATTTCACACTCTGAAATGCCACTACGTTGAACGTTGACGCTGCGAGTTGCGGTCTCTCAACGGTCGCCACGGTTTCCTCGACTCTGATTTGTGCTAGTCAAGAATGCCAAGCCAACCACATTGCATCCCCTTGGCTATATTTAGTCCCCCGTCGTGTACTCCACTCGTCGATCTTCTGCCAGTCTTCAACTTTCGCCATCGAGCATGACAGGAGCACAAGATGTACAGGCTCAACAGGGCTTTGGAATGACTGACGGTGGATTTCTAGGGACCGTACAATGTCAAAGCAATGGAAGCCAACCTCCAGAGTCAAGTCGACTGGATGAAGCGCATCGAGGTAGCGTTCGACTTCCGCAAACTTGGGTTGAACATTGTCGTTCTAGACCCTTCAACTCATTCAAGAATGGGCCAAGAGCGAGAAGGCGCACAGCTCGCCCGTGTTTGTGAACGGAATTCACCAACTTCGCGACTTGATTGCAGAGCAAGTGGCTGATATTCGCTCGAGCGTGTCCAAGGAAGCGTCGCACACCATTGCCGTCCTAGCCAACACGATGAAAGATGCAGCGTTCGATCCACTCGTCGATGTCTTCTTGGCTACACTACTCAAAGCGCTCTGCATCACCATCGAAGTAAAACCGTGCTCTTGAAAGACGCTGACCTTGTTGTCATCGACAGGTAATTGCCCAAGCCGCTGATGAGTGCATTCAAAGCGTCTTGAAAAGCTCACGCATTGGCCACTACGCTGCCATTCCAAAGTAAGCTCAAGCGTATACCAGGAGTGGGCTCTAAACGACGGCGGTAGACTCCTCGAGGCGTATGGCTCCCGAAATGCCAACCTTCGTAAACACATCATGGAGTACTTCACACTGATCTGCAACACTTGGAATCCTCGCTCTATGAATCGGTACGTTGCTCTGACATAAACAAAAGGACTAAGTCTTGGCATAGCCACAGCGTGACGAACCACTTGTCCAAAGTCCTCCTCCAAGGTCTCTGCGATGCCAGCGGAGACGTCCGTGCCATGTCACGCAAATGCTTCTGGGCGTTGCATGCCGTTCATCAAGTAAGTTCCATCACCTTGAGCTAACTTTAACTTCCTTCCCCACGACATAGAGAAAAGCACTGCTGGTGTTTGAAAAGCTAGACAACGCGACAAAGAACAAACTCGTGGAGGAAGGTGGCGCGTTCGACTTGACCAAGCTCCATGTCCATCCCATTGATAAGAATCTGACATACAATCGAAGCGCATCGTTTGAATCAAGGGGCGACTCTCTCGGAGAAAAGAACCTCTCATTCAGTCGAAGCTCCTCGATGGAGTCAAGGGGAGATTCCGTCGTCGCGCGGCTGTACCAGCCCGACTACTTTCAAAACCGGTGGCAACGCCTTGCGAAGCTCAAAGAAGCTCGCGAGCTACGCGACTGTCCATTCGCCCCCGTGATCCGTAAATTCAAATTCAAACCACTCAAGTCTCAAGGCGTGCCGATGCTCGAACTGGACAAACTCGCGCTCCAAGGCCCTCTTCGCAAATGCGTCTCGCCTGTAAATGCGTAAAACACGACCCTTTCATTATTGTCCAAGCCTCCCCGACGTCGTAAATTGTTTTGAAAATTGTTGACTCTGCCCAACGTGGGCCTTATTACCCATGGAGTACTCTGTCGCCTGAGGCGACAGAGATAACATTTGTAACCAGCTGGGCTGCGCCCTTCCAGACTCTCCACGGGCCTAGGCTGCAAATTCGACCAGGCCAGAGCTTGTTCATGCAGTGTACGCTTTGCGAAAAGCAGCCAATGTGTCTACTGTATGAGGTTGCATGGAAAATGTCAAAGAAAGGACCAAGTTGTACAAACGTATCGGCTCCACCGACATTGAACATATCGCATTTGCCTGCATTCGCATTCCTGCTCTTGACTTTTCATATTGTTTTATCCAATCAAATTGCGTGAATGGACTATTTTTGAGTTTTAACCAATCAAAAGTAATTTATTTTCAACATCCAGGTGATGTTTGGAGTGCTACTATAGACCGTGTATACAAATTTCAAGTCGACGTTTCCAACATGGATTGGAAGCAACCTTGTCGTGGACCAAATGAGAGCTAATTCTGTCAAATTGACACTCCTACACTTAGTGGCTATCGAGGCATGGTCAAGCCTTGAAAACGGCGCCACAGGTGAACGAGTTACAATTGTTCCGTTCGGATACAATGGGACGACCGACGCTGTCGTGTCATCGAAAGTTCTATCATTACAACCGGGCGACTAAATTTTTATCCAATCAAAAGCACAGAATACTGAATTATTCCTCATTTTTAACCAATGAAATATCCTTATTTTTCAGTCCAACAACCTGTGGGTGTTTTCAAATGGCGACTACAACAAGCACTGTTTGAAACAAGCAGACAGTTGGCTCGCAGTAGTCTTTGGTGTTGCTCGACGTGGGAGCAAATGTTGTGGCTTTGTTGAATACTTGCGGTCGGCTTGGTTGTTGTGTTGAAGCAGGTGGTACAAAACCCGATACAAAGTTCAAGTCAAACTCCTTTGGTTTCTGAAGGTACTGGTTTAGGGTAATTATTCCCAAGTTAAGCCGACGGTTTGGCCAAAGTGATCCAAAGTTTGATTGAGAAGTTGAAAAAATTCTCTTATTCAGTGCGTGGATTGAGACATGTGGCACAATCAGCATGCAGACGACGACGACGATGACATCGAGCTTGTCGTCTGTTGTGATTCTGTGGCAAGCCAGAGCGAGCCACAGTCATTTCGCCTTTGGACTTGAAACATGAAGGGGTTCATCGCCAGTCTCGTGGCGTTGGTCCTCTGTTTTGTGCTGTTCACAGCACAGGCTGACAATGCGCTCCAACAAAACCAACACGCTTTTAGCGTCGATGAAATTGACAACGAACGTTCGTTGTCCTCAAAGAAGTCAGAGTCGGACACAACTCCTGCCACAACAACTGCTGCGCCTACGCCAGCTCCAACCACTACCAAGGCTCCTGCAAAGAAGGACGACAAGAACGCCCAAGCCGCGAAGAAGGCTGCTGCCAAGAAGGCCAAGAAGGCCAAGAAGGCTGCTGCCAAGAAGGCCAAGAAGGCAAAGAAGGCTGCTGCCAAGAAGGCCAAGAAGGCAAAGAAGGCTGCTGCCAAGAAAGCGAAGAAGGCAAAGAAGGCCGCCGCTAAGAAGGCCAAGAAGGACAAGAAGGCCGCTGCCAAGAAGGCCAAGAAGGCTGCTGCTAAGAAGTCGAAGAAGGCTACGAAGGACGAAAAGCGGGCCAAGCTTCTTCAACGCATCCGTGGTGCAGACAAGAAGGTTATCAACCGCAAAAAGAGAGCCGCCGAAAAGGCTCTGATCCGCGCCCGATACTACTCTTCTGTCCGCAACCATCGCGACGTTGTGCGTGCCCGCCGTGCTGCTGCCCGCAAGGCCCGTCGCGCCTATCGTATCGCAGCCTTGAAGGCCCGTCGTGCTCGCCGAGCTGCCGCCAAGAAGGCCAAGGCCAAGAGGGCTAAGGCCAAGAAGGCCAAGAAGGCCAAGGCCAAGAAGGCCAAGGGCAAGAAGCCTGCTGCCAAGAAGACCAAGAAGGCTAAGAAGTCTGCTGCCAAGAAGACCAAGAAGGCTAAGAAGTCTGCTGCCAAGAAGACCAAGAAGGCTAAGAAGTCTGCTGCCAAGAAGACCAAGAAGGCTAAGAAGTCTGCTGCCAAGAAGACCAAGAAGGCGAAGAAGGCTGCTCCCAAGAAAGCTGCCAGCTTTGTGAAGGCTGCTACCCCTGCTAACTCGAATACGACTACCCCTGCACCCACGACTACTCCTGCACCCACAACGACCAAGCCAACCACCCCTGCTCCTGCCAAGAAGGACGACAAGAAGGCCAAGAAGGCTGCCGCCAAGAAGGCTAAGAAGGCCAAGAAAGCTGCCGCCAAAAAGGCTAAGAAGGCCAAGAAAGCTGCCGCCAAGAAGGCTAAGAAGGCCGCTGCCAAGAAAGCCAAGAAGGGCAAGAAGGTCGCCGCCAAGAAATCCAAGAAGGGCAAGAAGGTCGCCGCCAAGAAGTCGAAGAAGGTCGTCAAGAAGTCCAAGAAGTCGTTGAAGAAGACCATCAAGAAGAACGTCCACAAATTCAAGAAGCGTACTCGCTCCTCCCGTGGCCGATTCGGCAAGAAAGCCCATGATTACCGCCGCGTAAATAAGCGTGCCCGCTCGTTCCACCGCCGCTACAGCAAGCGCTCTCGTGCTTACCGCCGCTACTACCGCAATAGCAACTTCGGCAAGCGTGTCCGCGCCTTCCACCGCCGCTTCGGTAAGAACCGCCATGGCAAGCGCTCGTTCTCTGGCCAACGCCGCAGTCACCATGTCTCTGCCGCTGCCCGCCGTGCAGCTTTCTTGCGCTCGATCCGTTCTCGTGACAACAGTTACCTCCGCTTGGTTGCACGTGCTCACCGTGCTGCTTTGTTCAACAACGGCCGTGGCTCGAAGCAATCGCGCCACTTTGTTCGCTCCATCCGCGGTCGTCACTCCCATGCTCCTCGTCAATCCAAAAAGTTCGGAGGCAAGCGCTCGTTCTCTGGCCAACGCCGCAGCCACCATGTCTCTGCCGCTGCCCGCCGTGCAGCTTTCCTGCGCTCGATCCGTTCTCGTGACAACAGTTTCCTCCGCTCGGTTGCACGTGCTCACCGTGCCGCTTTGTTCAACAACGGTCGTGCCTTCCGCGGTCGCCATTCCCATGCTGCTCGTCAATCCAAGAAGTTCCGCCGTAATGGTGGTTTGACGAAGAGCCACAGTCATCATCGCTTCAAGGCTCGTCGTCAATCCAAGAAAATTGGCAAGAAGGGAGCCAAGAAGGGTCTGAAGTCTGGCAAGAAGGGAGCCAAGAAGTCTGGCAAGAAGGGAGCCAAGAAGTCTGGCAAGAAGGGAGCCAAGAAGTCTGGCAAGAAGGGAGCCAAGAAGTCTGGCAAGAAGGGAGCCAAGAAGGGTCTGAAGAAGGGCAAGAAGGGAGCCAAGAAGTCTGGTAAGAAGGGAGCCAAGAAGGTAGCCAAGAAGTCTGGCAAGAAGGGAGCCAAGAAGTCTGGCAAGAAGGGAGCCAAGAAGTCTGGCAAGAAGGGAGCCAAGAAGGGTCTGAAGAAGGGCAAGAAGGGAGCCAAGAAGTCTGGTAAGAAGGGAGCCAAGAAGGTAGCCAAGAAGTCTGGCAAGAAGGGAGCCAAGAAGTCTGGCAAGAAGGGAGCCAAGAAGGGTCTGAAGAAGGGCAAGAAGGGAGCCAAGAAGTCTGGTAAGAAGGGAGCCAAGAAGGGAGCCAAGAAGTCTGGCAAGAAGGGAGCCAAGAAGTCTGGCAAGAAGGGAGCCAAGAAGTCTGGCAAGAAGGGAGCCAAGAAGGGAGCCAAGAAGTCTGGCAAGAAGCCTAAGAAGGCCGGCAAGAAGTTTGGCAAGAATACCGCCAAGAAGGTTGACAAGAAGGCTAAATCGGGGGCCAAGAAGGCCGACAAGAAGGCTGCTGGAAAGAAGGCCCTCTCTCCTTTCGCTGAAGCCAAGACTGTCGCTAAAATTGCTGCCGCAGACGCTGCTGCCGACACTACCCAGCCTTAATCTGTCTCTTTAATGTCTAATCTGCGATCCAATATCAACTTGGACACACTCTTTCATCAAGGATCTTTTCCTCCAATGTCCATGCCATTGGTACCATCATACCATCAAATCTATCACAAATCTCAAATGTCCATGTTATAGTACCCTCATTAGCACACTCTGTCACCGACTACCAAGGGTGGAGGATTGAAAAGTGGCTGAGCTCATTGGAAAGAGAGCCGAGACTTGGATTGTTTCGCGGCTAATTGTCCATCTATCTCGCGGTCTACTCGATCAAGGCCTACCATAGTACATGCATGGTCGGCTTTGGAGCTACGGTAAGGAATACGAGAGGGTGGCCTCACCGAGAAGATGCTCAACGAGGTTGTAACAATCAACAGGCGAGTGTACGCAGTCTTTGTCACGACGATTGACTACTTAAAGTTGTCCAATGCAAAGAACCCGTCCAACTCTTCGGTCTCCAATTACCCGCGCGCCACAACAATTGCGGAGCACCCGTTCAAGGTTTCCACACGGATGCTCGTGTCGATTGTGAAGTTTGACGAGATGCGGGCGAGCGAACATTTGCCGAAAGTTGCTCTGAGCCTCTTGTCCGAAGCAACACATGCGTGTGGGTCCATTACCAACTGAGCATTTCAATAGCGTGTGCATCCCAACTGACGACATCTTGGGCAGGTGGCATTTGCTTCCACCCGAGGCCGCCTTGGATGGTGCAGAAGTGTTACAGAGGTTTCCCAGCTTTAGTGTGATCTTGCACGGAGCACGGAACGAGGCATGGCGCGGCGCCAGGAGTCATCGAGCTCGACATTGAGAGCTGCAAGGTTGCGCTCGAGGTGGACTTGTCTTGACCGTCCGACCCCACTGAGTTGGTCGTCCCATATATTTCCTAGGGAAGACTTTGTGCAGCATATGATGGTGATGGTCGTCGTGTCGTTGGTTGTCGGAGGTGGAGGAGCCCTCCGTCGTTTGTTGTCATGGCCATGTGGGTGAACCTCAAGCATTTGCACCTAACAAAGTGTCGATTGTCATTTTGCATTCCAGCGGGTGCGATGAAGCGGCTGACCGTGCTATACGTGTTGGCGCTACTCTTCACGGCTGTGGTCTCGACCGCGCAAGCCAACGTCGAAGTCCAGTCGTTTAATGACGGTATTCACCGGGAATTAAAGTCCAAGACTGAAAAGGCCGAGTCGGCTTCAGAGACGACCGCCGCACCAACCACGCTTGCGGCCACCACTGCCTCTCCAACGACGACTGCAGCGACCACGACGGCAGCGCCAACGACAACCGCTGCCACCACTGCTGCACCAACGACGACGGCAGCTACAACGAAAGCTCCAACCACGACGGCGGCACCCACCACGACTGCCGCCACCACGGCAACACCCACCACGACTGCTGCCACCACGGCTGCACCTACCACAGCGGCGCCTACGACCACTGCAGCGACGACGGCCGCACCAACCACCACCAAGGCAACTCTTCAACCAACGACTGAAGCCCCGAAAGACAGTAAAACGTCTGCCCCAACGACCACATCCGCCACGACGAGTGCTCCAACAACCAGCGCCCCGACTACCACGAGCCCAGCTACGACCAAGCCTTTGCCAAAGAAGAAACGCGGAAAGAAGAAGAAGCAACCCAAGAAGAAGAATCAGGGCAAATCGCCGACTACAACCAAACCTGCGGCTAATGCCACCACTGCTGCTCCAGCAACCACTTCGTCGTCGTCGAAACACGCGACACCTGCTCCGACGACGACCAAACCTTCTGCTAACAACTCGACAAAATCAGCAACCAAAGATCCATCGAAGAAGAGAAAGAAGTCCAAGGGCGGAAAACATTTTAAGAAGCCCAAGAATCGCCGTCCCATTGGAAAGCATTTCACCGCGGCCACCACTCCTAAGCCTACTACGACCTTAGCTGCAACCAACTCAACGTCTCAAAACAAGACGACCACCAAGGCGCCTGAGAAGAAATCGGGAAAGAAACCTTCCAAGAAGAAGGGAGGCAAGGGCAATCCTGACAAGAAGAAGGGAGGCAAGGGCAAGCCTGACAAGAAGAAGGGCGGCAAAAAGGCCACCAGCAAGACTGCTGCCACAACTGCGGCTCCAACGACGACTGCGCCGTCTAAGGAAACGAGCGAGTCCACTGATGCATCCAAAGACTCCTCCAAATCAGCAGAAGCTAGCAAGAAATCCGCTGCCACGCCAACCATGAGCCCCACTCCAGCCCCAACGACTACCCTAGCACCGTCCTCGATCAAGCAAGCTGCTTTAACTGCTGCTGCTGCTGGACTGGAATCGCCGTTTGCTAAAGCGAAGAGACTCGCTGCCATTGCGAATCCAGCGCTGAAGTCAACTGCTGCTTCAACGAAGACCAAAAAGGCGAAGAAGCCCAAGTCGAAGAAGGAAAAGAAAGCCAAGAAGCCAAAGAAGGCCAAGAAATCAAAGGCTAAGAAGACCGAGAAAAAGAAGAAGGCAGCAAAGCCCAAGAAGGCCAAGACTGCCAAGAAGGCCACAGAAGACACCAAGGTCGAATCTCCATTTGCCAAGGCCAAGCGCGTCGCAAGCAACGCAAAGTCGACCAAAAAGCTGTAAGAGCTTGATGGCAATCTAGAAATTGACTTATTTTTCGCCCCCTTCTCCCCCTTTGCGTCTCTACTGAATTCCCACCATTAGACGGGGAATCTACGTGTATTCCTAGCTTAGAGCAACTGTTCCGATGCGCTTTGAGAGAATTTCACGACATGATATCGTCGTGGCAAAGATAAGAGGGGTCTCAATGTGAATACTGAAGTTGTTGGCGACATTGGATTGGCTAATATTTAATTAATATCTACCAATAAAAGTTGGAGTATGGAATATCATATCTTTTAAAAAGTTCGAAGTTAAAATGTTTCGAATCCAAGATTTGACTTGGAATTTGTATATGGATTCGAACATTTGTCGTTTTTCGACCAAAGACGCACTGCCCTTTCTCCTCCCACCATGGCGACACCCCACGGCGTCTCTGCGGATGGCGACGCAGTTCCAAGCCCAACGCCGTCGGCACGTACGTACAGTGATGTCGCAAATGAACTGGAAGTCGAAGTTTCGTCGGGGCTTACGTCGTCGCAAATTGCCGCGCGGCAGAAACAGTACGGCCGAAATGCGCTCGAAAACGATGAGCCGGAATCGCTCTGCATGAAATTCCTTGAACAGTTCAAGAATCCACTCAATCTATTGCTGATTGCGTCTGGAGGGATCTCGATTCTCATGGGACATCTCGACGATGCGATTTCGATTGTTGTGGCGCTCACAATTGTCGTCACGGTTGCGTTTGTACAAGAGTACCGCAGTGAAAAGACACTGGAAGCGTTGAAAGAACTCGTTCCACCACGTGCACGCGCTATTCGAGATGGATCGCTATGCGAGGTATTTTCTACGACGATTTCGTAATCTTGACATAGACAGGTTGAAGCAGCAGACTTGGTTCCTGGTGACGTTGTTGTGTTTTCGACGGGCGATCGAATCCCAGCCGATGCGCGGTTGGTCGAAGCTATCGACCTTGAAGTCGATGAGTCGAGCTTGACAGGCGAGACGCATGTCGTTGCCAAGCACACCAAGCCAATTCTATCGGCGCATTTGCACCCGATTGCCGAGCGAAAGAATCTTGTATATATGGGCACACTCATTCGAGCCGGTCGCGGCAAAGCAATTGTTTACAGCATTGGACGACAGACAGAATTTGGCTTGGTGTTCGAAGTTGTTGACAGTGTTGAAGAACGAAAAACGCCTCTACAGACACGCATGGATGGGCTAGCTAACCAGTTGAGCATGGTTTCACTCGGAGTCATTGGCGTAATTGTCCTTTTTGGGGTCATTCAAGGCCAGCCTCTCTTCAAAATGCTTCAGATCGGTGTCAGTCTCGCTGTTGCTGCGATTCCGGAGGGTTTGCCCATCTGTGTGACTGTCACTTTAGCTTTGGGTTCGTACAGCTCGTCTTCAACTCACTGAAAGATTTTAAATTAGGAGTCATGCGAATGGCCAAGCGTCATGCGATTTTAAAGAAGCTGCCTGCTGTTGAATCCCTCGGATGCACGAATGTCCTTTGCGTCGACAAGACTGGCACGCTTACAACGAACCAAATGACTGTCGTCGAAGTTTTTCTCCCAGGATTGGGTTCAACGCCCACAGCACTCCCCCAGCAACCAGCAGATGCCACCCAGAAGGCCAAGTTCGGGCCGCTCTTGCTTAGTGGAGTTCTCTGCAGCAATGCTGAGATTGTTGATGGGGATGTTGTGGGTCAAGCTACAGAAGGGGCAATTGTCCTCGCTGCTGCACAGGTATTTGACATTTTTGGCAATAAAACCAACCTGCTATGATAGCTTGGTGTCGGCGAAAGCTCTGCCCTTCGGCGACAATATCCTCGGCTTCAAGAAATTCCGTTCAATTCTGAAGCCAAATTCATGGCCGTACAATGCTCAGTCCCTCAAACTGGTGCCATCGAGTGGCATATCAAAGGAATGCTCGAGGCAGTCCTGCCGAGATGCGCATATTATCAAGACGCATCGTTTCAAAAGCACAGTCTTCTTGGCCCGGATAAAGATCTCGTTCAACAAACGGCATCGGCTATGGCTCGTCGAGGCCTCCGCATTCTTGCTCTTGCTGTCGGTGCTGCTTCGGTCGAATCCAACATGATTCTTCTTGGTCTTGTCGGTATTTCAGACCCACCTCGACCTGGTGTCCGCTCGACCGTTGAGCAATTGGATGGATGTGGTGTGACAACTGTAATGCTCACTGGCGATGCATTTGACACGGCAACCGCCATTGCGAATCAAGTGGGTATATTAGAAAATGCTGCAGACAGCAATGCTTGCTGCTCTGGCCAAGAATTGGATACGATGACTTTGGCCCAAGTCCAAGAAAAAGTGCTCTCGACCCGCGTCTTTTATCGTACAGTTCCGACGCACAAACTGAAAATCGTACAAGCTCTTCAAGCTAACGGTGCTCAAGTCGCAATGACAGGTCTGCGAGTCTTTTCTATCATTCGCTCAACTCAAATTGCTGTAGGCGATGGTGTTAATGACGCCCCCGCTCTGAAAGCGGCAGATATTGGTATCGCCATGGGCACGACTGGCACAGATGTCTCGAAGGAAGCCTCCGACATGATCCTTCTCGATGACAACTTGGCAACGATTGTAGCTGCAATGGCTGAAGCCAAAGGCATTTACCACAACATTACGCACTTCTTGCGCTTCCAATTGAGCACTTCAGTGGCAGCTCTGAGCCTCGTGGCTTTCGCAACACTCTTTGACCTCCCAAATCCCCTAAATGCCATGCAAATCTTGTGGATCAATATCATCATGGATGGCCCTCCTGCACAATCGTTGGGGGTTGAACCTGTCGACGGTGACGTTATGCAGGAAGGCCCGAGAGCTGCCCACGTCCCCATCATTACACGGGCGATGCTCAAGCGCGTTATCGTCTCGGCATCACTCATTGTGACCGGAACGTTGTATGTCTTTGTCCAAGAGCTGGACGACGAATGGCATGTGACCAAGCGAGACCACACCATGTCTTTTACAACATTTGTTCTCTTTGACATGTTCAACGCACTGAGCTGCCGCCACGAAAGCAAGTCGATCTTTACGATTGGCCTCTTCTCCAATTCAGCATTCTGCAAGGCCGTGGGTGCGTCATTAGTCGGTCAACTGCTTGTCATTTACGTCCCTTTCCTCCAAGACACTTTTCAAACTGAAGCTCTGTACCTTGGAGACCTCGTGTATATGACAGCCATTGCATCCACTGTCTTCATTGTTGATGAAGTGCGCAAATTGTGGGATCAACCACGGTCGGGATGGCCCTGGCAGAAGCCCCAGAAGTATTCCCCCGTGTGGGAACAAGCCGACACTGTGGTTTGAGCTTCATGATTGTCCTTTCGAAATTTAATACACACACCTTGTACAATTAGCAAATGAATCTTTGACATGTTCCAACGCGTCTTCGACATGGATGGAGCCTTGTTGGTGGCTTGATAAGGGCGACTTGTGTCGACGTTTATAAATTCACACTTTTGAATTGTGTTCGTTTCTAGCCGCCGCCGACATTTGGCCAAGCTGGATGAGAGGTGAAGTTTCTTCCAACTTGGAAAGCTCTTCATCGTCGTAGAGGCAGTCGATTGGAAGCCGAATCACTTTTTTGTACTACAGACACATCATATCAACACAAAGACAGGAATTCGAACGGCTGACCATGAGAGTGCCTACGATGAGGAGCCCAAAGCCAGCGAGCTCAAGCCTAAGGAGGCAACAGTTTAAGCATCAGCCCTGTGAGTACAACCTACCAACTCCATCGAGTCCACGGTTCACCTGGAGAATTCGCATCTGTCCATCCAACAATATAGTAAAAGCCAAAGGCGACTAGCCAGACGAGTAAAATATGCAGCGCCTACAACACAATGAATCTTTTGACAGTGAGGCTCAAGTTTGTACTTGAATACTTGTCGTCATGGCCGACGTTAAGTGCTTCGTAACGTGGCTGCCACAGAACTAGTAAAAACCTGTCAGGAGTCAAAGCTGGATCTGATGCTGACATTGCCAAACCCCATGAAGAAGCTGTAGAGAAACACTGTCAGGACGAGCGACGGCGAATTCGTCAATTTGATCCATGTGTCTTGGAAATCTTCGTGCCAAATCTTGGACACTCCAGTCGAATCGGCAGAAGACAGCATGAGCAGAGGACTCAAGAGAATGAACTGCACCAAACCCCACAAACCTTCCCATCCGACGAGGACGGCAGGAGCGACTTCGTGCTCGGTCAAGAGCCATTCTTCCAGTACAATTTGACAAGCAGCGACGAACCGAGACAAGATGATGCAGCTGAATCCAAGCACTTGGTTTGCCGCGTCGGTTTGGCTTGATGGGTGTGCTTGGAAGACTCCAACCGCTGCCACGACTGTGACTGCGGCCACGACCAGCGTGATGCTCAAGTATTGATAGATAAACAAGCGACGGCGCAGAACCAGGACGAGCAGGAGAGCGTTGAAGATTAGCATCGAGCCACGAACCATTTCCGAAATGGATGGAGCGATCCACAGTAATCCTACATTGCCCAAGATGGTACACAACGTGTCTGTTGTCGCTGGAATCAAGAGCCACCAGATCGTTGAACGCTTCACGACGAGCTCTTCGCAGGGTTCGAAAAAGCGTCCAATGTATACGATCAAGAGGCAGCATGCCATGCCAACTTTCATCTCGAGGACGCCAAACCACGGCTTGTCAAACAGGCAGAGCATAGTTGGCTGGCCATGGATGTCCACGCAAGTTTCACTGCCTTCAGCTCGGAGACTGTACTGCGCTTTGGCAGTACATGTACACAGCGTTGCTGTGAGGATCATGAGGAATCCCCACTTGAATCCGCTGCGAGTTGCATCAGCTTGTGAATCAATTTGAGTGTCGCCACCTGGCATTATTTGCAAACGTCATTAGTGGGTGTCAGAGTTGCATGCAAACTGTGGTTGCAAGTATATGACAGGAGTGCATTTTTGTCCAATCAATACGTTTCAATGTTTGAACACTGAAACCCCCAAAGCACCATTTGCAAACTCGAAACCTTTTGCAAGCATGGTAAACATCAGTTATCGCCAAATGCTCCTTCGCTTTGGACATAGTCTTCTTGACGAGAGAAGGCGAAATCGAATTCGCCGTATTTTACTCGATATGCCCGATGCAAGTGAAGACGATGTGGACAACATGGTATGGACATGGGTGACATGGATTGAAATACATCGCTACTTGAACCCTCGGAAACGCTTTGACTACACAATTTCTCGGTACAAGCATTATCTCTACAGAATTAA
Organism: Aphanomyces cochlioides; assembly: GCA_019828595.1. Lineage (NCBI taxonomy): Eukaryota > Oomycota > Saprolegniomycetes > Saprolegniales > Verrucalvaceae > Aphanomyces > Aphanomyces cochlioides. The sequence continues at coordinate 1,592,009 of JAHQRK010000015.1, forward strand.
TGACACACGGTTCCGTAAGTTGTTTCGATTAGAGCGTTCGTCATTTCACTGTCTTGTCATTGAATTGCAGGACTCTATTGAATTTAGGCATCATGATGGTAAACTACGTAAGGCTCCCATTGAGTTTCACCTATTGACACTTCTCTACTTTCTTGGAACAAATGGGAACGCAGTTTCAAATCCACACATGTCATCCTTTTTTGATGTTGGCAGTGGAACCATCGACTTGTACATTTCACGATCAATAAGCGCCAATGTCCGTCTGCGAAAGAAATATATTGCATGGCCAAATTATCATGAATCATGCCACATATCGCGTGAAATTACTGAGTTATGTGGATTTAAAGACTGCATTGGCTTTATCGATGGAACTTTATTTACGTTTGAGACGAAGCCCGAAATTCATGGAGAAGACTACTTTTCACGTAAAGGATGTTATGGCTTGACAGCTCAAATAATCTGTGATCATCGTGGTGTTATTCGTCACTTGTATTCTGGGTGGCCAGGCTCCACACATGATAATCGATTATGGCGGAATTGTGAATGCAGTCAACAATCGAGTGATTTTTTCGATTCAAAGCAATACTTGATAGGAGATTCAGCGTATCAAGATAGCTCTATTCTAGTTCCCAGCTTTAAGAACGCACCAAATGCTCGTATGCCGTACGTCAAAGAACTATTTAACACTCAGCTTGCGAAAGGCAGAATAAAGGTTGAACATTGCATTGGAATGTTAAAAGGGCGATTTCAGTATTTGAAGCGAATCCGTAAATCGTTGGATAGCCGCTCTAGCTTGATCAATATTCTACGAGTGATTTCAGCAGCGTCAATACTTCACAATTTTCTCTTGCTTGAAAATGACAAAATTCCTGAATCATGAATTGAATTGCAAAGAAATTGCTATTGCAATGCTGACCTACGAGGCTGTAAAGTTTGTTTTGACGGAAGACAAGAGGGCGACAACGATAGCAATGACTCCAACGGCACTAAAATGTCCAAGCGTGATGCAATTCTGTCTGAGTTATTGAGTTCTATTTTGTCATAGACATTGATCTACATGAATACATTTAGCTTTAAATTTGACAAAGTGCATTGATTTCATCGTCTGACATGCCTTCTTTCTTCATGCGCATGCGTAATTCAAATTTCATGACTCTCAGTTCCAATTCATGCTTCTGTCGTTGGACTTCAAGCTCCATTTTGGCTTGCTCAGCTTTAATTGATAGTAGTTCTTGATTTAGTTTTGACTCTCGAGCCAATCTGTCCTCACGAATATCTTCAAGCTGCAAACGGCGTTCATCTAATAGTTTCCGTTCAGCTGATTCATCCTTTCGTTGTTGAATCTAGACAGCGCGCAATTTAAACTTCATCGAATATAGTCAAGGCTCACCTCTTTCATTTTGATATCTTGACAAAACATATTCATCTCACGCCAATCATCGAGTTTGGCTTGATACGCACTTGGTTTATTGCTATCGTTTACTTTTTTCATGTCTGATTTGGACCTCTTTTCATGAGGATGGTGCTCATTCGATTGTGCTACATCATCGGAATTATCGTCGCTCTTTTCATCAATATCGTCCATTGTTGCTAGAGGTCGTGTAGATGGTCGATCGTACATTACTGCATCTAGCTCATTGAAGTTGGGACATCTCTTGTTCAATTCGTCCATCAGAGTTCCCTCATCTTCAATACCTTGACCTGTTTGGTCTCTCGAGTCGATTGCTTTCCTGTAGACAGACTCCATGTTATTGATTTTCTGGGTGATGTCCTTCGTCTCACGATGGACGATGCCACTGGTGGCCATGATGAGTTTTATCTGTTTGGCTAACGATGTCTTCGTCTCTCCAGAGCTCTTGTCGCCACCCTTCCATCTAGTATAGTTACCTGGAGTGGTCAACCACTCGAGAAGAACGTCCATGCTACTCTTGCCGCTACCATTTCCATCCGACGTCCAGTACACCATGCTCTTCTTTGGTGTGACTGCGGCCCGCCTGGTATCCTTGGAAGGCGTCGAAGCCATTGCCTCTTTGGCTATTCTAAGTGTCTCCTCAGGATAGAATATTTCACTCTAAAATTCTATTTTCTCACGTTTGCAACCCGAACGAAAACCCTTCAAACTTGGTCAGTGCAAGCAGTTTGCACAGTTTGCAACAAATTTTTTGCAAACTCCAAATACAAATGCAAACGTTTGCCTTATTGTTTTTGACCAATAAAAATACACATGATGGTTTGCAACCCAAGTTTGCATGCAACTCTGACACCCACTTTTTATAACAATTATTCATTTCTCAAATATTTTAGCTTTGAACTGTATGGAGAGGTACAATATATTGAAACAATATATCTATTTTTGACAATTGATCCCAGGAACAATTATTGTTTTCTCAAATATTTTAGCTTTGAAATTGTATGGAGAGGTACAATATATTATCACAATTATTTATTTTTGACAAGCAAGAAATTTGGCTGCACCTCGTTCAACAACTCGTCAACAAGAACAGCTTCGAGTACGACGCGTAGCTCACTTTCTTGATGCGTATTCATGGAGACAGGCGGCTAATACTCTGTAGTTCATGTTTGAGCTGACAGGTCTTGCTAGTAAGATTTCGGTGGAGTGGGGGAGTGGGGGAAGGATTTCAGGGCAACCACACTGGTCGAATTCACGTTTCTAGCCTATGTATTCTATATTCTACCCACGTAGACTAAGCTGTTGTGATAAGTGGTGTTTTTTCCTCGAGATACAATTCGTTTTCTTCCGCTTCATACAGCCAGGCAATGGGCAATCGAATAACTTTTTTGTACTACGACATTCAAAGTAAGCCAAAATTTTATGGGGACCATCCATGGCTTACCATGAGAGTACCGACAGCTAACACAATAAAGCCTGTTAACTCGAGCCTACGTAATTGTTAGTATAGCTGGTATTGTAGCGAAGCACATACCAGCTCCATGGAGTCCAAGGTTCGCCAGCAGAGTCGCCGCTCGTCCAACCCGCCACATAATACAGGAATAACGCGGCGACCCAAATACCCAATGCTCGAGCCGTCTAAAATTGCATATCGATGAGTTTCGAGCAGGATAATGCAAGGAATACGTACGTCCAAGAAGCACGACATAACAGAACTCAAATACTTGGTCACACAACTCGCTGAAAACTAGCCAAGACGATGAGACGACAGTCATGGCCATGGGTTTACGTTGTAAATTCCAGTGCAGACACAAAAGAGGAAGATAGAGCCGACAAGCGATGGCGAATTGCTGACCTTGACAAACGAGTCGATAAAGTCTTCGTGCCAAATCATGGTCAAGCTGCTTCCAGGAGCCGTGAGCGTCAAGAGAGGACCCAAGACAATAAAGCAGACAAGTCCCCAGAGTCCTTCCCATCCGACTAGCACTGCAGGATTCACCTGGCGCTCTGTCAAGAGCCATTCCTCCACGACATACTGCCACGCAGTCACAAATTGGGACAGAACGACGCACGCAAAGCCCAAGACTTGATTAGCATGGCTGACTTGAGAGTCGACAGATTCGGCTGAGGTAGAGTGCAAGACGCCAACGTACGCGACGAGTGTAATCGCGAGCACAACAAGGCCAATGCTCATGTATTGGTAGGCGAAAAGTCGTTTTCCCATGAATTGCACCAAAATGACAGCGTTGAAAATCACCAGCGAGCCTTTCGTCATTTGGTGAATCGATGGCGTGATCCACAAGAGGCCGACGTTGGCAAAGACCGTGCAGAGCAGGTCGAGCGCCGAGGGCACGAGGAACCACAAGATGGTATTCCACGACACACTAATGTTCTCGACAGTTGCTGGATTCTTGCGCTTTTGAATCAAGTGCTGGATCCACACGACAGCTAGACACCCAGCCATACCGAGCTTCATTTCAAGGACGCCAAACCATGGCTTGTCAAACAAACAGTCCTTCGAGACTGCGCCGTTGACGATGCACGACTCGGTGCCTTGAGCTCGAATGCCATACTGTGCCTTGGTCACGATAGTGCAGAGAGTGCCCGCGACGAGCATGAGGAATCCCCAGAAGAAGCCAATGCGCGTCGCATCGGCAGCAGAGGCAGGCTGCGGCGGTGGCAACTTGTCGACTTGACTCATCGATGCAACTTTGGACTTTGATTGGCACGGTGTCGATCATTGTAATGCTCCAATTAACCGGAAGGTATACGGAATCGTCACTTTGCACTTCCGTGTGAGACTGACTTTGCACTTTGCACTGTCTCCAAGCTGTAGATCTAGCTCATTTAGATGTCTAAAGCTGTAAGATGGGCGAAGATCTCTGTGGAGCCATTTGAATGTGACAACGAGGAGGACGTCAGTGCAAGCCACTGGTGTGGTTCGGTGACTCGAACCCACTTGAAATTTCTATTGGCACCTTTGAAAAGGGTGCAAGATACAGCCCCACCCGACTCTTGTGGACTGTCGTAAAACAGACGAGAAGACACGAACGAGTGAGCGACAGTAAGGAGTTGATGTGACCAGCCTCTTGAAACAGCTCGCATTTTCCAGCACGACGTGAGCAGTGTGTTGTCGATCGCGCCACCGAGTTGCCAAACGTGACGGCTTACTTGCCTTCAAGGTATCCAAGACCTTGTGGCAGAGTGTAGTGTGCGACTATGTACAGCAATAGAATTGCAGCAGCCTCTTGGTTGAGCTGGATGTCATCCACATCACGAAAATTTGATAAAATTGTGATGGAGAGAGTGCAGCAAGGGAACTAAACGGACATTGCTGTTTGTCCATTCAGCATGAATGGCGTCAAATCGTATGGCTTCAATTAGAGATTGATAAGAATGCTGCTGGTTGGGCGAAGCGGGAGCAATGGATGTGGAAGACAGAGGGCAAACCCATCAACCGTAGTCAGCCTGGTGGTGCTATGAAATGAATGGAACGAGGACACACCACGCAACTCAACTATTTCTCTCTCTAACCGCACTGCCTAATCCCAGGACCGTCGGTAGAACCCTGGACGACATGGTGCCTTTGGTTGATCTTTTGGCAGTGACCAGTCAAACGGCATCCATGAACTTTAAACGTGACAACCATGGAAACTTCCTTGAGACAAAAATTTGAAACGGCTGGCGTTACATCGGTTTCACCATCGTGGCGGCTTGGAGAGCTCGAAAATCCGCTTCAATTGCAGCCATGAGTTTGTTGGCATCAATGGACTTGTCCGTCGCGACGGAGAAATACAACTCGTTGGCAAAGCTCGTGATGCCAATGCCAACGTTGACACCAGGCGGCGGGCACATGAATCCTCGAAACATTTCAATGTTGTCGTCGCCGAGGGAAAACTTGACTGGCGGACCGCGGACGGTTGAAATCGCGACCGAGACGCGCTTTGTAAACTATTGCGTCGTCCACTTCAGGAGAGGCTTCGGCAGAAGACACGACAGACGGTTAGAACCAACGTCAAGTCTTTCTCGAGTGACGTTTTGGTCTCGTTTGTCGACTTGGCAATAGCTTTGGCACGCTGGACGCGATCTATCATGCCTATAGGTAGTTGGATCATGAGCGAGCTAAAGCAGTTGCTAGTCCTGGAAATGTAGCGTCGTGGCTGCGCATGTCAACAGGGATGGCTGCGCGAAGAAAGCCGTGAATTCCAGCTCGTTGTTCGGTCGGGGGAAGGACGTCATGCGACCTCCCGCGACAATCGACTGGAGCACGTCGTTGATGGAGCTCTGCCAAGAACTTTGACTTCGTCGACGTGCAGCGTCGAGGCCAAACGCAAATTCTTCGATGTATTCCCTGGCTGCTTGAAATATGCCGTCGATTCAGTTGTGGCGAACAACAGCGTTAGTTTGCGCACGTAAAGCTACAGAAACCTGGCAAAGAGAGCAAAATGAGACCACAAAGTTTGCCTGGCATGTTGGGAGTGTCGTGGGATCTCAAACGCACGATCCATGTCAAAGAGAGCTATGTGGGCCTGCCACATGGATGCACCATCGTCGAGACAATGGTGCTTTCGCCACAGCAAATGCATCTTTCCACCTTCCTCGACTATTTCCAAGTCCCAGGGTGGCTTATTCATGTTGAGAGGCGCATTGAGCAGTGTCTGGGCGGCATGAGCATGGTTTCTCCACCCTGCAGCGAGTGGTCCGCCGGGTATGACAAAGTCGTCGTCGTCGACTGTCGAGCGGAAACGATAGAAGAAATCGCTCTCAATGCGTTCGCGAAAACGCGAGACCAGGACGTCTCGCGGCAGGACGCGGTCAATCGTCAAGATGGAAAGGATAATGGACAAGTTGGTGTTCGTCTCCGTGACCGTGACGAGGGTCGTTAGGCCAAGTCGTATCATCCTGTCAGTTCGCATCGCCAACTGACAGTTGTGAATTTAAGACAACTCAAAGCGTGTTAGATTATCTTTAGCACCGAGCGGTGCGTTCCTTCTTCACAATGTGCCAGGTGCATTTTGGATCGTTATGAACCCACCGCGAAGTCAAAGTGGAGTCCCCGACTGGACAACTGCTTTCATGGTCACAATCTTGCTAAAAGATCTGACCATCGACACAAAATCCAGGTGGATATTAGCTGGAGTGTGGCCTAAAACTCTTCTCCTTGCAGTGTGCATTCCTTTTGGAGGATTTATCGGCAGGATTGCATCGGTGAGCCTACCTGTCACTCTTGCATCCTTTCAGCTCACAACAAGCACAGATCAGCGCGCGGAATCCAGGGAAAGGCTAGAAAATTTGCTAGAGTCTTCAAGCACTTGTTTCTTACTGCGCTATACTGCTGAAACGCGAGCTTTAGCGGATTGGCGCGGTGCTTGCGGTGGGGATGGCCTTTCCATCAATTTGTCGCATCCGGATGTGGAATATTTATCCGAACGAATCATTTCACACTGTCAAATTGCAGTGTTTGGATAATCTAGTAGCCAATCAAATTATTCATATTATTTTTGGAATTTTATGATTGGACGATAATTTCCAGTCTCGTTTCTTGTCACAGTTTGAAAAGCGACAATGGCGGCATCGACAGCCGTCCTCCTCGACAAGACGATCTTGAGCTTGATCCAGCAAGACCAGTATGGCGTCTACGAAGACATACGAGAAAGATTCATAGAGGCGCATTATATGGTCAAGTTCGAGCTCTCCCGTGGGTCAGACAACCCAGGGCTGTACACTTTGCCACCAACTTTTCGTGAGCTGAGCATGGCCACCAAGGATCCCGACACGGGATGCATTGCTCTCCGCTCGGACGATCTTTGCCTCCACGAAGGCCACCGGGATCCAAGATTTCCGTTGCATTTGGCGATTTTTGAAGGAAACCTCGACGCTGTCCAGCGAATCCTGTGTTGCCGACGAGACTTGACGTCAATGGACGCACTATTCTGTGCCGTGCGGCACAATCAACATGCCCTCGTTGACTTCTTTGCCCGATCTCTTGACTCAATTCCAGAGCTGTGTCGACTACCAACTGAAGAAGCCCAGCGCATCTCGTTTCGCAATTTCCATTTGATTGATGTCGCTTCGACTTTTGCTGACCTCACCATTCTTCGCATATTGCATGATCATCAAGTGGGTGATGCAACCGTTGCTGCTGTGGATGCAGCGGCTGCAGCTGGCAACTTAGAAATGGTGCAATTTCTACTCTCGAATCGTCAAGAAGGCGGATCCAGTGATGCAATCATTCGAGCTGCTGGCAATGGTCACCTTGCGATTATTCAATATCTCACCGAGCAATGCCCAACTCTCACAACTACGACGGCAGCCATGGACCAAGCGGCGTCTAATGGCCACTTGGAAGTTGTGGAGTATCTTCATGAACACCGAACGGAAGGCTGCACTGAAGCCGCGATGGATCGCGCTGCTCGAGGGGGGCACTTAGCCGTCGTGGAGTTTTTGCATCGTCATCGAACGGAAGGTTGTACGACTCGCGCTATGAATGAGGCCTCTGCCAAAGGACATTTGGAAGTTGTGAAGTTTTTGCACTTCAACCGCCAAGAAGGGTGCACGCAGAACGCCGTGGATAGTGCGGCCTTCTGGGGCCATGCTGATGTCCTTGAGTTCCTGACGACACATCGAACTGAAGGCAAAACATTGACGTCATGGGCTCGCAACATTATCCAAGCCAATCTCGACGTTCTCAAGCTGCTATACAAAATGAATGGCACGTTTGGAAGCGTGGACTTCAACGTCAATGTTGAATACCTCGAATTAATCGAATTCCTCCATGAAATTGGCCACCCGATGGCCAATTTGTGCCCAGCCTCCGTCGCCGTTGTGCAGTTTTTCCACGACCATGCCATCCCATTCACAGACAAACATGTCGTCTACGCCGCACGCGATGGACGTTTAGACGTTGTGAAATTATTTGACCAGCTCAATGCTCCATTCACCGCTGAAGTCGTGGACTCTGCAGCTTCCGGTGGACATTTCGAAATTGTGAAATACTTGAAGGAGCACCGTCAGGAAGGCTGCACGACTGTTGCGATGGACGAAGCTATCTATGTGAATCCACCAGAGTTGGCGCTCGAAATTGTCAAGTATTTGCATGAAAATTTCAGTACTGGCGGGACGACTCAAGCTTTGGATAGCGCGGCAGAGCTAGGTCGCTTGGAAATTGTCAAATTCTTAACGGAGAAGACGTCATTTGGCTGTACGACGCACGCCATGGACAGCGCCGCTGCCAACGGCTTCTTTGACGTCGTCCAGTACTTGAATGACCACCGAAGTGAGGGCTGCACGACTGAAGCCATTGACCAAGCTGCAGCGAGAGGCTATTTGCCCATTGTAGAATATTTAGCATCCCATCGAGCCGAAGGCTGGACAGATTATGCGTTGGAAGAGGCCGTGCGTCTGGGCACAACTTTTGTGGTTCAGTTTTTGTGCGAGCATCAAGCCAAGTCAAACTTCAGCAAAGCCACCGTCGAGTCGTTGCTAGCTGAATGCGCCGGAAAATCCGACTACGATAATGTGTGGGAGACCATTTCGTCCATCTTGGCTCAACGATTGCAATCCATGGAGGAGTAGACTGTTGTGGTAAATTAAGTTCACAATGGCACGGCTGATTGCAATTCATTTGGCGATAATTCCCCGCCAACGAGACGACTCAGCCACTCCTGCAGCTCGCCGTATGACAGCTTGCTGCTTTTTTTTGGCGGAATCAACGCCACGTACTTCGTCTGGTTGCTCACTACGAGAAGAGCGCCTACCGACATTGTTAAACCAATTCTGCAAACGTTTTTCATGTACATTGACTTGCTTGGATCAAATGAGCGTCAAAGAATGATCCCCACTTGCTGTGCTGCATGCCATTATCGACATCGCACCAGGTAAAGATCAACGGATCCTTCTTGAATTCCTCTGCGGCTTTGTCAATGTGCATCCATTGCTCTACGAGGTCAAGTCAGCATAAGACATACCAAAGGGTCCTGATAACATACCGAGATGACTGCAATAATCTGGAGATTTCCGGATGCACATGATTACGACGCGCTTTCTCTTGGTTTGAAGCAAAGCTGGAGAAAGCTCCGGCACTTGAGGCGCATAACTCGCTGCCAGGGATGCAAAAGGACTCTGGGATACCTTGACCTCTTCCTTTTTTGGAGTTGGTGGTGAGCTTGGTCGTGGGGCTTCGGATCTTGATCTTGGAGGTTGCTCGTCGACAATTTTGTTGTAAATATACATGGCGAGAATTCCAAGGAAGAAGAAGAGGTAGATAATCGAGAATGGCGATGAATTGCGTGGTGGAGGTGGCGGCGATGAATACGAGTAGTAGTAATAGTGCTGCTGCTGGTGGTGATGGCCATAATGGTGGTGGTATTGTTGCTGCTGGTAATTGGAGCGCTGCTGGTTGTAGTCTTGGTACTGCGACTCGTGGGTCTGCTGCTTCTTTTTGAGTGTTTCATACGCCTCTTGGACGCGGACAAACTTTTCCTTTGCGGCTTCTTGATTGCCATGAGTGTTCTTGTCTGGATGATATTTCACTGCGAGTTTCTTGTACGCCCGCTTGATCTGCTCCTCCGAAGAGCCACGGGGAATGCCTAGTGTAGCATACGGATCGGATTGATATGCATCAACGCCTAGATCGAGAAGAACAAGCACGATCGCGGCGACAAGAACGAACCGCCGCGCCATTCTCGAACAGTCTTGTTCTGTCTGTGGATTGTTGATAACTCCAATCACTATTTAATTGTACTTTTAAATAGTGTACTAAATCTAAAAATATATTGCGAAATATATTGACTCTACATAAATTACTGAATATATATTGCAATATATTGATAGACTGTTCAATAAACAAACTACAGTATTCCTGGACGTCTTGACTGAAAGGAGTCTTTCCTCTTCCGCTTCGTTGGCTCCTGCTTGAGTGTGAAGGGCTTGTTGTTAATTTATTTGGAGCAGCAGCTTTTTATGAGCTACCAATGTGAAAATGATGGGGCTGGATTTGAAAGATTCAGAACGCGGATTGTATACTATACAAACTTCAAATGTAATGTCGTGATTGTGTAATTGTCAAGGTCTTTGGATCCCTTACGGCGTCAAGAAGCGACATCAAATGCACGCAGTTGCCGCATCGAGCATTCGTCCTATACACCAATGCCCACAAGCTCAAAGGAGCAGACGTGGTCGCAAACTCGCTTGGATTTTAAACAAGGTGCATCACTTTTTGATTGGGTTTGTTGGAGGCTTGAAGTTGCCCACGGTGGTTTCTGCTGCTTTTCATGGTTGTTTACGTTGACATGAAGTTATGACGGTATCACTGGACGCACAAGCTTATCCCCATCCTGTTGAAGGGGGCCACAATCGTCAAAGGAATCAAGAAATGCGAAATAATTCTCCACGACCAAGGAGGTAATTATTAATAACCTTCTAAATATAATATTTTAATTATATAAGATATGAGAGCACTCGCATGACGTGGCCTTCTCTTTTCATCTCGGTGGAAGCAGCAGCAGCTTGCAGAGAGCAAGTCAAATCCACCAAGCCAATACCCTCCTTTCTACGTTCCTTACCCCACACGATCATGCTGATAGCGGAAATATTGACACTGAAACATGTATTCCGTGAGCTAACTGCCTATAGAAACGGGCTATATTGGGAACAATCATGGGATTGATATACTGTAGTCAGCAAGCGTGTTTCGCTGCAGACTATCATGCAAATCAACACTTCACAGTGCAAATACTGTATAAAATATTAAATTGTCAATTATAATATACTAATTTGGAAAATTAATATTGCTGATTGGCATTTTCACGACCAACCACCTTGGTGTGTCAACCAGCATTCGACTTTTTCTGCTTGAGAAAATGAATGGGACAGCTTGCTAGAGATCCAACGAGCAGTCTGATTGTGATCAGCTCTCGATGATCCATCTCACTTTGACCACGACGATCCCTGACCATGAAAGTCTATAAGCCTGTCTGTCGTCCCAAGCGTCAAATGTCAGCCATGGTGTTGCGTCGGACAATTGTCTTCGCCACCAAAATGCAGGGACCACATGGGCGTATAGCAGCGCAAGGGACTCCAAGGGGTACACGAGGCTTCCACGCCTATGAACTTGCATACTAATCCCAATGCAACGTCGGGTGCGCTTCCAGCTGCCACCGTCGTCTGATTCATTCGGTTGAACTTGCCTTCCATGTGATTTCGTGGGAACTGGACGTTGACTCAGAGACTGCCTGGCTCACCTCGAAGCGCTTGACGAGATGGGCCATTTGATAAAATCACTCGTGCCATGGACTCCCCAGATCGGAATCGAGCAATGACGCTCACGCCATCCCTCTTTGACAACTTGGAATCGCCCAACAAGAAGGCTCAGGCGCAAGCTCAGCGCAGCCGCCGCTTTCGCATCGGCGTGTTGGTCGCGGCGCTTCTTGGCGTCGCCTGTGTTGCTATCGGTGCCGTCGTCGTTTTCCGTCAAAAGAGCCACAACAGCTCGATCACGCTTTTAGCCGCAGCCCAAGCCACACCTGCGATCAAGTTGACTCTCCAATTTAAGCGCGAAAGCATGTACTACTACGGTCAGAGCTCAGCAGTCGTGTACGCTTTCCCCCGCACGAGCTCCAGCGGCGCGAATCTTGGCTACGACGGTGTCCTCGAGCTGAAACAAAGCACGACAATTGAAAAGTACGTCTACGTCAACGACAAGGCCTACTACACCAAGAAGGAAGGCAACAAAACGACCGCGGCGTCATGCCTTATGGCTTCCCAAATGCCAACCTTCAACGTTGTCGATTCCACGCTTCACAATGCCAAAGTCATTGACCGAGCTACTGTCGGATCGACTACGCTTGAAGCGACGACGGACTGCCCCCAAGGCAAACTCTTGTCGGTCGCCTTTGGCGGTGAAAAGTTTATCGTCTGCACCGCTGGAGACGACAAAGTCAAGCATGTCACCGGCCAAGATATGAACGTCGATGTCGAATACTTGTCGTCTTTGGCTGGCGTTCCATCGCTTGACGTGCCAAAGGCGCTGGATGGCTCGGCGTTGAACTGCCAAACGATCGCCCCCAAGTCGGTCGCGACGGTCGAAACGAAATCCTTCAGTGAAGTCACGACGGCATTCACGGAAACGTTGCTTGGCACCCGTCAGGAAAGTCTCTTTGGCTCGGACTGCCAGTGCAAAGCTCGCAAGCCTTGCTTGTTTGTCCACGGCGTGTTCAACTTTATCGAAGGACCCTTGTCGGACACCTTCCCTCTCTACTGGGGTGACGTCCACAAGCACGTTCCTTGCTGCTCGACCATCAAGTTTGTCCACTTTGACACGATCAACCAAGGCTGGAACGACGACGCGATCCAGAACTCGCTCTGCAAAGCTGCCCTCCAAGTCAGTGGCTCCTCCACCAAGACGGTCGGTCCTCTCAACTTGATCACCCATTCCATGGGCAACATGATCACAGGTGCCGCGCTCGCCACTGGCAAATGCAGCTTGTCGAAAGATGTGACTTGGATTTCGTCGGCCGGACCGATGAAAGGCAGTGAATCGGCCAACTTACTCGCTGACAAGTGCAAGGGTGGTGGCTTGGACGTCGTCATCAGCAAACCCCTCGAGTTCCTCGGCTTTTGTCCACCGACTCGTGCATTCGCCTCGTTATACTACCAAGACTCGGTGAACGCCGCCACTCAAAAGTTGTTGGTCGCATCGGCACAAGCGCGTGCCAACCACCCGAACAAGAAGGTCTTGTGCGGTACTTCTGGCTACGGCATCAACAGCATTTTCTCGATTCCGCTCCAAATTGTCGGAAGCTGGTCGGACCACAGCGGTGCCAACGACGGTGTCGTCGCTGTCGAAAGTTGTGTCGCCGGTCTCGGCAACAACTTTGGCTTTGGCGGTGACATTACCAGCACCAACTACAAGGGGCCATTGAACCATGAAGATTTGGCGTTCCGCAATGGAGATGGCTGGTTGGGCGACGACCGCAAACCCGTCAAGTGGCTCAGCTGTGCGCTCTAACTCTTGTTTTTCTCATCGTATTTTAATGTCAACAAGTCCATCATGCTGTTGCAAAGGTTTTAAGCTCAATCGTCTCGCCAAACTGCACAACGACAATCTCCCCCCAATCCGCCCCCCCTCACCGACTAGGGGCAACAAGTTCTCGTAGAATTGTTCGTCGCACCGAGGCATCTAGCGCCCACTCAATTTCATGCAGTATAATACAAGAAGGAGCTGAGCTTTCATCTTGCTACATGCAAGGGGCGGGGGGGGGCAATCCCCATGAGAGTAGAGGGAATCATTGGGTTTGTCATCATTCACACTGTCAACAAGCGTGCGACGGAGTCACGGCAGGGTTGGAAACCCGCAGTGGAGTGCTGCAATCCCTGACACACAAATCGCGGTCTTCGTTTGTCTTCGCTATCTATCAGTAGCTGCAGTGTGTGCTCTGTCTTGTCTTTGCCAAGGGGGAGGGGGCTCTATCTACGATCCCTCCTTGGCAATCTGGAGATATCTACAGGCTACCGCGGTGTGTTTACACGACTTGAGAATGCAAATCCAATGCTGGTCTGCTCGGGCATTCTAAGACTTGACGCGATCTGCTAGAGCTCGATCGAACACTGAATTGTTCCTCACAGCGTCGAGTCAACAACGCCAACGGTGGCTTGTCCACGTCCTCGACGATGGTATGAACTCAATGAAAAGTTCGATTCTAAGATCCACGACCAGGATCGACTCGGGTCGATCAAGAAGCTGCTCATCCCTCTCTCGACTGCCCCGAGCTCTCCTACAACCTCTTTCTACCCCGTCGAGGTCTCTGGCTGTCTTGGCAACCCCAGTTGACGATGGATGCCACGGTTGGTGCGAGTTTGTCGTGTTGAAGTGCCTCCGTGAGGCCTTCTGAGCCTCTTCTTCTCCGAATTTCACGACGAGCCACTGTGGATCGCCACGACTTGGCTAGGCTGTGGAAGCGCCTGCGCTTTCTCACTGACTAGCGTGTCATGTGCTGTATGCCGATCGTCGAATGAAACATCCAACAGTTCCTATACACTCTTGCTAAATCAAAGCTTTCTCCACGATCTTCTCCTGGATAACCTCCAACTCAACCCAACGCTGGCGGTGGCGTCGAGAAGTTCTCATTTAGCCAAGGTGGTCTAGCTCAGCTAGCTCAGCGGCGACGACACCGACGGACTTTGTTGTCCATGCAATGTTTCGATGGAGCTGGGACCAACTTGATTCATGGAGATCATCATCCAAAGCTCCAGCGAGGTTGATCTGAGTCGCGACGTTGAAACTTGGACGGCTTTTTGTTTCGTCATCCTGTGAACAGCAACTTGAAAGTCAGATGGACGGCCAGAAGACGTCGCGCGATCTTTTTCGTGTCCCCACGAATTATTGCACAGAGCAGCTTGATCGGTTTGGTCCCCCTCGCCTGGATGGACGCTCATTATTCAATTTGCCGCCATGACTGCAGTCGACATGGAACAAGCGCACACATCAGCGACGTTTGACAACCTTGGCTCGCCTAGCCGACAAGTGGTCGCGGCGGAAGGAAAGAGCCGCCGTTTTCGATTGATCGTGACCGCCGTGGCGCTTCTCGGCGTTGTCTGTGTCGCGGTCGGTGCCGTCCTTGTCTTCCACCAGAAGAACCACAACAGTTCGGCGACGCTTTTGGCCGCAGCCCAAGCCACACCTGCGATCAAGTTGACTCTCCAATTTAAGCGCGAAAGCATGTACTACTACGGTCAGAGCTCAGCAGTCGTGTACGCTTTCCCCCGCACGAGCTCCAGCGGCGCGAATCTTGGCTACGACGGTGTCCTCGAGCTGAAACAAAGCACGACAATTGAAAAGTACGTCTACGTCAACGACAAGGCCTACTACACCAAGAAGGAAGGCAACAAAACGACCGCGGCGTCATGCCTTATGGCTTCCCAAATGCCAACCTTCAACGTTGTCGATTCCACGCTTCACAATGCCAAAGTCATTGACCGAGCTACTGTCGGATCGACTACGCTTGAAGCGACGACGGACTGCCCCCAAGGCAAACTCTTGTCGGTCGCCTTTGGCGGTGAAAAGTTTATCGTCTGCACCGCTGGAGACGACAAAGTCAAGCATGTCACCGGCCAAGATATGAACGTCGATGTCGAATACTTGTCGTCTTTGGCTGGTGTTCCATCGCTTGACGTGCCAAAGGCGCTGGATGGCTCGGCGTTGAACTGCCAAACGACCACCCCCAAGTCGGTCGCGACGGTCGAAACGAAATCCTTCAGTGAATTCACGACGGCATTCACGGAAACGTTGCTTGGCACTCGCCAAGAGAGTCTCTTTGGCTCGGACTGCCAGTGCAAATCCCGCAAGCCTTGCTTGTTTGTCCACGGCGTGTTCAACTTTATCGAAGGCGGATTGACCGACACGTTCCCCTTGTACTGGGGCGACGTCGACCAACATGTTCCATGCTGCTCGACCATAACGGCTGGAACGACGACTCGATCCAGAACTCGTTCTGCAATGCCGCGCTCCAAGTCAGCGGCTCCTCCAGCAGGACTGTCGGCCCGATCAACTTGATCACGCACTCCATGGGCAACATGATCACTGGCGCTGCCCTCGCTACGGGCAAATGCAGCTTCTCCAAGGACGTGACTTGGATTTCGTCGGCTGGCCCCATGAAAGGCAGTGAAGCTGCCAACTTGCTCGCTGAAAAGTGTCTCGGAGGTGGCTTGGACGTCGTCATTAGCAAACCCCTCGAGTTCCTCGGCTTTTGCCCCCCAACTCGTGCTTTCGCCTCGTTGTACTACCAAGACTCGGTGAACGCCGCCACTCAAAAGTTGCTGATCGCAGGGCAACAAGCTCGAGCCAAGCATCCCAACAAAAAAGTTTTGTGCGGCAACGATGGCTACGGTCTCAATACGATTTTCTCGGTGCCGCTCCAAATTGTCGGTGGATGGGCTGACCACAATGGACCGAACGACGGCGTCGTGGCGGTCGAAAGTTGCGTCGCTGGTCTTGGCAGCGATGTTGTCTTTGGCGGCGATATCACGAGCACCAACTACAAGGGGCCATTGAACCATGAAGATTTGGCGTTCCGAAATGGAGATGGCTGGTTGGGCGACGACCGCAAACCCGTCAAGTGGCTCAGTTGCGCCTTGTAATTGTTGTGTGTCGTACGATGAGCTTTTCTAGTTAATGCAACGTGTTTCCTTAAACTTGAATTGTCAACCAACACTGACTAGTCTAGTCCAGACAGACGAAGTTCATGGTGGTAACGCAAACCCGGGGATTGAAAGACTGCCTTCACAACTCCCCCTTGGGGCTTGGGGGGCTTGAGGGGGTTTGACGGGGAATAGAGCTATTGTACGAGGAGCCATCCCAACTACCAAGACTGATTTAATGCTCTAGTCAAAGCTTCATGGTTGTTGATAATACGATCAACAGAGTAAAAGGATGACCACCGTCACCCTGCTCTGAAGACTGCGTAGGAAAAGTCCAAGACGATGGGAAGCACTGGGAACGAAGCAGGAAAGACTTGATGACAAGAGAGCCGTCGAGACTGTTGACGTTGGCGCAGCGTTGAGATATACCATCCCTCCGACCTCCCAATACTTGGGATGCATTCGATCAAGTCGAGATGACAGGGAGCAACTCTCCTTGCTGAGGTTATCTAATGTATTCAAGGTATGGAAGGTTTCGCTGTGATAGACGACGACGCCCCCGATGGGGTTGCTAGATGCGAATGTTTTTCCTACTAAGCTTAGCGTATCGATGATCATGTTCCGATTACTTGAGCTTTACTATGCCAATGCATGCTTGCAACTCGAAAGAATATCCACCGACTGGAGGGAGGACAGCAGGTCTACAGTGCATTGTACTTGTCGCCTGATTTGTTCCATCACGATTCGGACAGGGAAAGAGATATCACTCGATCATCCAGAGCTGAGAGAGAAGGTTGTTTGTGCTCTACACGCATTGACAGAGTGGATTTGACCTATCCAACGACGATGGAACCTCGCACAGCAGCATGGATTGTTTCGTCTGCCCGTGACGTGGACCTCAGAGTTCATTTCAAAATTTGCCACCATGGTCCAAGCCAACGTAGAGCAATACCCAAACAACTCGACATTTCAAGGCAATTCACAACCGGTCAAAGTCAGCCAAAGCGGTTGTCGACATGTCCTCGTCGTTGTTGGCCTCGTTGGAGTCGTCTGTCTCTTAGCCGGGTCTGTCACGAGCTTCCATGCTAGAAAAGGCGTCCGCGATGCTGCAGGCTTTGCCACTGACCTTCGCACAGCTCCAGCGATAAAGCTAACGCTCCATTTCAAGCGGACCAGTACGTATTATCACTCAATGTCGACAATCGAGCTTACTCGTTGACGAATTACACCTGGTCGCTTCGACGTGCATCAGCGGTCAAAAACTGCCGCAGATTCATTCGATGGAATCTATCTTGGACAACGCCCAGCCCATCGACCGCGCCACAGTGGGAAACACGACGATCGGCGCCAAGACGGCATGTCCACATGACCATATCTTCCTTGTTGGGTTTACTGGAGAGCCCTTTGTTTTATGCACCGGTGGAATCGACCCCGCTGCCGACATCGCGACCTTTGCTGCACTTGACGTAGCGATGAATTTGATCACCCATTCCATGGGGATATGATCAGGAGTGCAGCGATCGCTACTGGAAAATGCAGTCTTTCGGACGACGTGACTTGGATTTCATCCCATGCGTGGAAGTCAAGGGGCCAAGTGGCTCGGACAGGAATGCACAGACGACGGCTTGAGTGACGTCATTTAACTACCCCTCGAGTGCTTGAGCTTCTGCCCCCCCCCCAACTCGAGCATTTGCCTTCCTGTACTACATCGATTCAGTTGACCAGTCGACTCAGGACCTCGTGGTGGCGTCGGACCAAGCTCGTGCCAAGCACAAAGACAAGAAGGTTCCCTGCGGCACGGTTGGGTTTGGGATTCCCTCGACGTGTTCAGTTCCACTGCGATTCCAAAGCAAGCTGATCCCATACAATGGATCGAACGATGGGGTGGTCGCTTTGGAAAGCTGCGTTGCTGGCCTTGGCGATGATATTGTATTTGGTGGAGAGATTTCCAGCAAGAACTATCAAGGACTACGTAATGAACCATGAAGATTTGTCCTTTCGAAACGGAGATGGGTGGTTTGGCATCGACGCCAAGCCTGTCAAGTGGCTATGCTGTGGTCTCTAAGCCCTCGACAAGAAATTTTCAACAATTTCACCTTCGTCTAGAGCATGCAATTTTAGAATGGAGTTCATCTTGACCATCGGCACCTCGACGCAAACGATTCCACGTCCCCTCACGCCGAGGATGGGATTCAACGGGTGCAATAAAGCTGAATCTTCAGCCTAAAGTTGACAAATGCTGTCGTTGGGAAGAATTCAACGTTAAGGACACAAGTTTATTCATCAAGTTTATTATTCGAGTTACAAGTTCTCTAGACGCTACATGCGGAAAACTTGGCTAGTGATCACGACATTGTGTCGCCATGTGTACACAACGTCGCAAATGTACATACCTCGATGCAAGCTATGGATGATTGGAAAGTTGGGGCCAGGATTGGAAATAACTTGGGGGACAGCGCGCACAGCAACTTTACCATGGCGAATTGCGGCTGGTGCATGGGGGATGTTGATTGGGGCAAGGTTCGCGACAAGAGCGGGAACCCCTTGGAGAAAATCTTCAATCATCGCTGGCGCGAGATGGTGAACGAGGCCAATAGCCTCGTTCATAATGCCATTGACCAGCCCTTCAGGGGGGCAAACAAGCGTCTGCCGCAGCTCGTCAGGTGGATCAAAGTCGACTTCCACCAAAGGGTCTTGTTCACCTTATGATGAAGCCCACTCTTCGTATATATTCCACGCAGCTGAGTGCATGCCGGCAACACGCACGACACGCAAACTTCGTCCAACTTGCTGACCGCCGTTTGCCCCGGCAGAAATCAATTGGGGACTTTCCTTCACTATGAGGAAGTTCTCCGTCCTCTTTTGCTTTCGTAATCTGGCGTTTAAAGCCGCTCGCAAAGTCTAATCAATTTTTTAACTCCCAGACCAAGAAGAAATGACTTACGGGAAAGAAGCATACTTAGATCGTCGGGTACTTTCAGCTTTGCCTCGGTATAGATATGCTTTATAGCACTGCAGCATTTGTTTATTGTTGAAAATGAATTTGATTTCACAGGACTAACTCCAATCCCTGTTGAGTCTCCACCTGACGGACCTTGTGGAGTCCCGTCTCGCGCACACAAAAGGCTAACCACGACGCTGTGGCCACAGGCAAATCACAAAGTGAATTCCCCTCGGGGGCTGATCCCCCCAGGGCTTAACCCTACCCTACTGGCTATTCTATAATTAGCCAATCACTGCACATGTAGAGTTAAATTGACCGGAGTCTTGGATTGTTTCCTGCGAATGGCAAATTCGCAACAATCCCCCCCAAGGATTGCTCAAGGCCCAAGGCGGCTGCCATGGCCGACACAATGTCGTTGTCGACGTGCTCGTGCACGTAGCGCTTCAGTAGCGCTAGGATATCCTCAAGCAAGTTGATTGCTGGCTCCCAAGAGTTCTCGATTTCTTGAAGACCGCGCCATTTGACCAAGATTTCGAAGGCGGCCGTCTTCGGATTGAAGCGGCAATCGACCAGTTGGTCGACCACGTGACCATCCGCGTTGTGAGCCACATGGCTCAAGAGTTCCTCGTCGACATTGAGGGACTCGTCGGCGTAGAACTTCAGCCGACTAGCGTGTGCTTCACGCACAATCCCCGTGATCAAATTTTGGATCTCAAAGATCCAGCCAGACGTGGCTTTGACCACTTGCGCAGGACCGCGCCAGGTCACACTGAGCTTCGATAGGCTAACGCCCCAGACATCCATGTAAAGGACGTAATCGCCAACATCAAAGTCACCATTTTCACACCTTTCTTCTGGACTCTTGCGGCCCGTCCTCTCTTCCGCTTCGAGGACGACGCAT
Organism: Aphanomyces cochlioides; assembly: GCA_019828595.1. Classification (NCBI taxonomy): domain Eukaryota; phylum Oomycota; class Saprolegniomycetes; order Saprolegniales; family Verrucalvaceae; genus Aphanomyces; species Aphanomyces cochlioides. The sequence goes on from JAHQRK010000015.1 coordinate 1,612,400, forward strand.
CCAATACGTCTTGGTGCATTTTCTCCACAGCATTCTGTAGAGCAGCCAATTCTTGTAATCGGCAATCCCACAACTCTTGAAATGTCACAACTTTAGCTGAGCCAGGGATAGGAATTAAATCCAAAAGGGACATCGGTTTAGACCCCGTCATCGCCGTTATAGGTGCAATGCCTCCGATGGTTTCGGAGGGAGTTTGGTTCAATACCAACATCACAATTGGCACAATTTGCCGCCACTGTTCTGGCTGCATAAGCCACTCGGACAGTAACGCGCGAAATGTCTTGAGAGTAATTGTCATGGCACTCTCGACTGTGCCGTTGGCCCAAGGACAGCGGGCTGTCGTAAAGTGGTGGTGAGCTCCTAGCAGTGCTGGAGCTCGGCAATCACTTCATTCTTGAAGTGTGACCCCTGGTCGGTCACCCAGTGGTAACACACACCAAAAACACCAAACCACTGAAGTAGGCAACGCGCAACAACTTGGGCGTTGGCGACATCGGTCTCCCAGAACCACTTGAACTGGGAAAAGTCGTCTTTGGCTACAAGCAGGTAGCCATTTTCCATGTACAGGAAATCACAATGCAAGATTTCATTGGGCTTCGTGGCATATGGAGCCATGCCAAACGGACGGAGCACATGACCGCCCGCCGCTGCACAGTGTAAGCAGCGGCCAACGAAAAAGGCCACATCTTCGCCCATGTGGGGCCACCAAAATCGGTCAGACAACACTTGTCTTGTAGCATTGACGCCACGATGGCCGCCCATACCAAAGTGGGCTACGACACACAGTCGCATTTGAAGTTCACCTTCGGACAAGGGAATCCATACGGCGTCAGACGCCGTCTTGAGCACAGGCAATTGCTCTCCAGCCACAAGCACATGGCTGTCGACAAGCTCGACATCGGGAACAGCATCTTGTCCGACTGCACGTAGCTGTGCATCCACAATCTCTGCCATACTCGGCCACACGAATTCTTCGTTTCGAAGCGGCGAAATCTTCAGCGGCACATGGACGATCGGACAGATCGTCGGGGAGTTCGTTCCCCAGCGGGATAGTAAATCCGCCCACACGTTGGCTTCACCAGCGATATCGTAGATTGTGTAATCATACCCCATGAGGAGTAAAGCCCATCGGTCGAGCTTGGCGGCTGTATACTTCGGGATAGCCACGTTCACACTTGTGGGATTGAAGATAAACTTGAGGTTTGCATGATCGGTAAACAAAGCAAACCCTCCAGGCTTATGGAGTAAATAATCGGCGCGCTTCAGACACTCGGCTATTGAGAAAGCTTCTTTCTCCACGATTGCCCATCGTTGGGCGGCACCAGAAAACGTGCCGCTCAGGAAAAAATCAAAGGCTCATGTTCCTGAGCATCGAGCTCACGATCCGCTTGCTCTGGCGGAATTTGGGTAACCACCCCACCCCAGTGCAGATCACTGGCGTCTGCAAACACGCAGACAAGCTTGTCGCTCTTTGGGTGAGCCAATGTCACAGCTTGCCCAAGGACTTTCTTGCACGAGGTAAGGCAGTCCACATGGCTGGCATTCCAGCCGGCTTCAGAGAGCCTAATTTTCGCCACTTTTTGACGCGTTCAGCCACCCGCCAACGCATAGACCTTTTCCATGAGGTCGGTCAGAGGCTTGACCACCACGTTGTAACGTGGTATGGACATACGCATCCAGTTCATCGCACAGATGAATTGCTGGAGGTCTTGTCCAGTCACAGACACCTTCAAATCTTGGAGCGCCTTGATTCGCTCGGGGTCGTGCTTGACCCCATTGCCTGAGACGATGCGCCCGCACCAGCGCGCTTCGGTTTGATAGAACCGACACTTCTTCGGATTCAGCTTGAGCCCGCGAAACTCGCAGATCTTGAGTACGCGCTCGAGCGCAGCCAGCAAACCTTCCTTGGTCTTGCTGTAGCCGAGTAAATCGTCGAGCCATATCAGTAGGCAGCGGTATAGCTTATCCGCAAACATTTCTTGGACAGACGACTGGCAATAGGCCACGCTTTCCGTGCCACCCATGAGCACCCGGGTAGGCGTGTACACGCCGATGTCCGTAAGGAACGAGAACATCTCCTGGGAGTCAGGATGCAGTGCAAACTGCCAGTAGCCCTTGAAAAAGCCCAAAGTGAAAAAGACTTGGGCTCCACAGAGATGGTCGAGGATCACCTCCAGCATCGGCATCGGCCAGAGGATCCGCTCCGTTTGAGCGTTGACCGGACGGACGTCCACGGTCATGCGAAATTCATTCGCCTCGGGTTTCTTGACGATAAGCGGCGCCGAGCACCACTTCGACCGCGGATTGCGGTAGCATAATCCAGCCGCTTGGAGTTCTTCCACATGTTTAGCCACGAACTCCCGCTGCTCTTTCGAGTAGCGTCTAGCTTTGCAGCGGACAGGCTTCGCGTCAGCCTTCAGCGTAACCCGTAAAGGCTCCACCTTGACAGGCGGATCTCGACCCAACTTGAGTCGAAACACGTCTTCGTACTTCATGAGCAGCTTCCACAGCTCGACGGCATAGCCGACCTTCTCCTTGAGCTTAGCGCGCACTGCCGCCTGGCCATCGTCGATCGACCAGTCCACCGACTTGCAGAAAGCATGAGAGTTCTTCGTCGACGTTTAGCGCTACTTCTTCAGGCGCTACCGGCGACTTCTTCTTGTCTTCCAAGATCTTGATCGCCGCCATAAGACATGTGTCTTGGCCACCCAGATGGCCGAGGTCATAGACCTTCTGCGCACGGCGCGCGGTTTCCAGTAAGGAACGTGGGGAATATCCCAGTCGAGCCATCACCGCTCGACTCACAATAACATCACCGAGGCCGTTGTGCAGAGGCGCTGCGGCCACCCAGCACTTGAGGTTTGGCAAAACCAGACGACCTTCGGCAATGTCGAACGTCAGCTTCAGCTTGACTTCTCGGTCCACCGAGAGCATCATGTCTTCCATGAATCCGCCCAACTCCAGAGCGGACTCCAGCTTGCATACAGGCGCAAGCAGAGCACCAGCATCCCTCAGCCGAGCTATCAGCGCCGGCGAGACCACTGACTGGTCGGTGCCACTGTCCAGCAGCGCCAGCGCATCAACGCCATTCACCGTGCATGGCACAGTGCGCGGTTCTTGTAGAACTTCCAACTTCGACTCACTCACGTCGATTGTCGCTCCGACGACGTTCTTCTTGCCTTCGGGCTTGCCGCTTGAAGCGGCGGCGGGCGTGTTAGCCGCCACAGGAGGACGCTTGGCCCTCTGTTCCAACAGAGGCTGGGCTTCTCCCGGCGCACACTTGGGACACTGCGCCACCTTGTGGTCGTCGCTGCCGCATTTCAAACACCCTCTCGCAAAGTGCACGTGCTTGGCGGCTGGCCCTTGGCCCTTCGCTTGGCCCTCAGGCTTCCGCTGTTGCGGCTGCTGTTGAGGCCGAAATTTCTCGACGTACTGGCGCCTCGCAGGCTTTTCTTCAGGCTTCTTTTCAGCCGTCGCCATCTGCGACTCGAACAACATGAAGTTGTCCAGTAGTTGAGTCAACCACCGGCCGAACGCGGGCACACTTGACTTGTACACCTTGTTGGCCTCACGAGCGAGTTGCCGCTCTACCGTTGCTTTCAACGCTGCCGGTCGGATCGCAGCCGTCAATATCTTGACCGACTGTTTCGGCTCCTGGCTTGGCAGGTGTGCTACGTCCAGCTGCTCCAGCTTTTCGTAGAAATCCGCCAGCAATCGGCCGACGCGAGATTCCGCGTCACGAATTCTCGTGTCCATCTTCAAGGACGCCATAGCCTTCGTGACCCACTCGAGGTCGAGTTCTTGCACTTCACGAGCGCTAAGAAAGTAGTCACGCTATTCGTCTTCCGTGATTTCTTCGAACGGCTTTCCGAAATCGTGCTCACACACACGAGGAACGATCTTCTGATCGATACACGCCGCAAGCGGCATCAGGAATAGAATTCCACCGACACCTCGGTTGAGCGCCTCCACGCGTCTCGAGTACGCCAAGTACTCATCCATGAACTCGCGGCGCTCACGTTTGGTGCTGCCTTTGTACATCGGGGCCAGCGGCACTTGCTGCACACCCATAAGGGTCTCCGGACGGCCAATAGCCGTCGGCGCCGCTTGCGCCGGGGTTCGCTGATTGGCTGCAGCGGCAAATAACCCCCATTGTTCGCTATCGCGGCGGACTTTCTTGTCCAGCTCTTCCACCTTGGAATGCTGTTGCCTCATCGCTTCTGAGGCTTGTTGTAACAACGATTGGTGATCTCTAGTCACCTTGGCTTGCTGAGCCATAGCCAACTTCAGTTCTTCTTGTTGGCGCTGCAGCTGTTGTTGCTGCTGCAATAGAATCGCACGAGATTCTTCTTGTTCACGGCGGTTCTTCTCGATCTCGGCCGCCATCACCGCCTGCCGGGTGGATTCTTGTTCCAAGCGCGAGGCCATCGCCTCTTGCTGCGCATGAAACTGCGCCAGCTGCTCGTACGTCATCTTGTTGAATTGACTTGACGACGCCGCAGCACGCTCGACGTTCTGCATCTGGAGTTCATCCAACTCGGATTGCCCCTGAGGGGGCAGGGGGTGCTCTTGACCCCAGCCACGACGTGTGGCATCGGAACTGACACGACAGTCTCCATCGACCGGGTCCTCGTCACCCGCGCCAAAGCATTTGGGAACGGCGACGTTTCTTCCATGTTCACGGCAAGTAGCAACTAGCTACTAAAAAATTCTTTGTTGAGTCTCCACCTGACGGACCTTGTGAAGTCCCGTCTCGCGCACACAAAAGGCTAACCACGACGCTGTGGTCACAGGCAAATCACAAAGTGAATTCCCCTCGGGGGGCTGATCCCCCCAGGGCTTAACCCTACCCTACTGGCTATTCTATAATTAGCCAATCACTGCACATGTAGAGTTAAATTGACCGGAGTCTTGGATTGTTTCTTGGACGCTCTCCAAGGCTCCTGCGAATGGCAAATTCGCAACAATCCCCGTGAATCTCGCTTGACAGACATGTAAGCTAGAAATTCCAAGCAGGCATTGTTATCTAGAGGCAAAGAAATGTGATCGTTCTCGATTTGGCAGGGGTAGTTTTGTGCGAGCCATAAACGAAAGCGATTTATGACTCCCTCGTACTGTTTGCGTGTGTTTTGGACAATTCGATTCGACATCACATGAGCGCTTCGCTCTCGGTTATCCATGGTGGCTCTGTCTTTGAAACTCCTCTTATTCAAATCCGGTTAAAGGGAACGAAACCTGGTGTGCAGTGCTCTTCGTGAGCTCATGTTTCGACGACATGGTCTAGAATTGTCGAGCGACCATCAACGAAGCGCGAAGTTCTGGAGCTACATGCGTCTAATCTTGGAGAGAACGCGCTACATCAACGAAAGACACTATATATCGAGACCATTATCATCCTTGGCTCTAGAAATACAAGGTATGCGAGAGAATGATTTCAAAGCTGAATATCGGACGTCGAAGCAGTACTTTTGGCGACTTCATGACCTTATCAAAGACCATCGAGTGTTCACAATCAAACAGCGTCCTGTTGCATATAAGCTTCTTGTGTTTCTACAGGTTGTAGGATTCAGTGGCAATGGATCATCGTTTCGTCGAAACTCAAGACTCGGACACTGCAGTGAAGGCTCTGTTCGTTTGTTTACCGACCGCTGTGTGATTGCTTTCCGTTCCCATTTAAGTCGATTTGTTTCCTGGCCAACAATAAGTGAACGTTACGAAATTTCAAGTGCATTTGAAGAGATACATGGTTTCCCTGGTTGCGTGGGAGCCGTCGATGGAACACTCATTGCATTGGCGCAGAAACCGTCTAAGCATTGTGAAGACTATTATACAAGAAAGTCAAGCTATGCCATCAATGCTATTATCGTGTGTATGCCCGACGTATTCGTTACCTTTATGCTGGATGGCCCGGAAGTTGTCATGATGAGCGTGTGTTCCCTTTCAAAAAGCCTCCAAGAAGACAGTTGGAGCTGAAACATGAAGCTTTCAATGAGCACCTCTCAAGCCTTCGAATTTGCGTTGAACATTGCATCGGAATGCTCAAAGGCAGATTCCAGTGTCTAAAGGAAGTTAGAGTTCGTATTGGCGGCGCAAAAGATACTGTTAAGCGCTGTGTTCATTTGGTCGAAGCTTGTATACAACATTTGCATCGATGAAGCAATTCCAGAAGATTGGATTGAAAGCGACGACGAGGAAGACAACGATGATAATGACCCCAATGAACCGAGAAACACTGACTCTCAAAGCAGTAGCAACAAGCGAAGTGATCCAACTCGACGCGACCAGCTTCTCAAATATTTCATTGATCATGGCATGGTGTAGCTTAGTAAAACCATACACCACACTAATGCTAACGTGGTAGTCGTAGTGCTTATCAATTATGGAAGTTATCAGTCAAATATGGCTGCTATCTCGTCCTCGTTCATTCCAGCCTTTTTCAATTCTAGCCTTGCAAGTGCCTTCTCTTTTAAAACTTGAATGCGACGGCTCTCGACTTCCCATTTCGACTTTTCTTCGTCAAGACGTAGACGCTTTGCCTTTTCAATCGCTGCGCGCTCTTTGTCGACTGTAGCTGTGGCTTGTGTCATTTCTTTCCACATCTCAAGCACAGAGAATCCCCACTTTAAGTTTGTAGAGTTGGCCGAGGTTGATGGATTGTTACTGTCGAGCGGCATCTTCTCCAAACTTGATTCGTTGTCGTCAGCAGATTCAATTGGGTCCTTGTCAAGCCATCATTCTTCTTTGATTTCTTCGTCCTCATTTGTAAACATGGGACGCGTAGAAGGTCTATCGCCCATAATTGGATGTAAAGCATCATAATGCCTACATATCTTGAGAATTTTAGCGCGAACAGTAGTCTCCCCAAGTTCCTCATCCTCGTCACGAATCCCCTCCCCAGTACTATTCATCCAATGTTGGACCGCACGATAGGATCTTTCGAGATCGTTTATCTTGCTGCGAACTTCTCGGGAGCTGCGATGACTTAGTCCATTAGTGTGTAGCTTCATCAAAATCTCTTGGCAGAGCTTCTCCTTTGAAACCACGACAGGAAGCGAACGACTACCTGGCGAGTGAACGGCATCGCCTGACGTGGGCTTCTTCTGAGATCCATCACACTGAGCACAACTTTTGCACGCTGCGCGGCATGCGTCGATGCTTGGATGAACTCGCCATGGGGCATGGTTTCTCGGTGAAACAATCGCGGAGCCAGTCAAAGGCTCGTAAGTGGGTTTGTACAAGAGAAGGCTGTCCATTTGTCTTAGTCGCATCTGTATGACAAGATGCCAGCGTGAGAATTTCTTCCATGCAGCTTGCGCATAACCGTTGCATCACGACACCGTCCAGAGACGACACAACGGTGTCTCTCATAACAAGGTATGCTTAAATTGTTCGTTGATTATGACTTAGAAATATTGATTGTCCGTTCTGTCCTCGAAAGTGAAGCTGTGGCTAAGGATGCCAGGAAGTTGACTGCGAATGATATCAAGGACTGTTTTCTCTGTGCCCACGGTCAAAAAATCTCGTCGTCGGCTGCGAGCCGGGCCAAGCAAGCTATTGTCAATGCAACCTATGGTGAAGTGGATGAGTCCTTTGAAAAACTCGAAGCATACTTCGACGTGATACGTCAACACAATCCTGGAACGTATACAGTCGTTGAGACCGATGGTGAACACTTTAGGCGAAGTGTGATTGTGCCTGCGTTTTGCAAGCATGCTGCAAAGCATTGCCAACAAGTTCTCGCGTTAGATGGTACGTTCACTTATAACACTATTTTTGCCGTTTAATCTTACACTATTTATGTTCTTAGGTGCGCATTTGAAAGACATGATGCACTCCAATGGCGTCCTGTTGGTGGCGTCGATGAAAGACCCAAACAATCACATTGTAGTGATACGTCAGTTTGTTTTGTACTCGAAATATCTAGCACACTGTCCTTGTAGGGCTTGGTATTGCTCGTCAAGAAGACGGGCCGAATTGGTCCTGGTTTTTGAAGAGTTTAAGAACTGCTGGGGTTCTTGACTCCGAAGACCTAGTGATTATATCAGATCGTCAGAAAGGTTGAAAATACATATTTGGGGGATTACATTGGTTATGACTAATTAAGGCGTGCAACGACGTAGTACCAACTATATTCCCCACCGCTTTTGTCTACGCCACGTTATTGCAAACATTCGCTCGACAAAGGGGCTGTCATTGAACTCTTCGGAGGAGGCGCTTGTTTTTAGAATGGCAAACGCAGACTCAAGTGATACATTCGACAGGTTGGCTAAGAGCTTGGCATGCACTAATCCTGGTTTTATATTTACGAAGATGTTAACCTAAACCTTGTATATAGGAGCATTTAACTATCTCACGGCTAACACGCTTCCTCGAACCTCATGGGTAACCTACGCCATATCAAAGCCAACTTACGGCAATGTCACTTCGAATCTGTCCGAGTCAGCGAACCATTGGCTTGGCCAGGACCTCCGAAGCTCAGATGTCGTACAACTTCACTTCCAATACCTTCTCCATCTCCTTCGCAACATCATGGAAAGAAGGTATGTTAATTAACATTATGCATATTCATTACACTTATGGATTAGAGATAAAAGTAGTCATTGGCCGGATGGCAATTTAACTCCAATTTACAACTCCAAGTTCTCAAAAATGAATTTAGCAGCTACATCAATTTAGGTAAATAAACTGTCTATTGAATATCTTACACAAGCATGTACTCTTAGCTGGCTCCTATTGAGCCTAGGGTAGAGTTCTTGGCACTGTACCACAATGAATCGGCAATTCGAAGCCACTTGTGGCGCTGAGTGCATCTCGGTGAACGATCTTGTGACTGTGGTGAATGGTATGACAAGCAGCACCCTTGCATAAACGCTGTCGCGTGTATGAACGCGTCTGGCTTGGACCCAAGACGTGAGTTTCATGCTGTTTTCTATACAGAGAATTTTAAAGCACTCTATTCGATGACTGTCCGACCCATACCACCCGTCGATTTGATGCGAAACAAAGCGTGCAAAGCCCCACATGCTGTATTGGTGAACAAAACGCCCTTCCTTGCAGAAGCCTCTCAATCATTCGCAGCCGTCCCACAATCGCAAGCCCAAAAACACCAAAGGACAAAGCCAGGCCCCAAACCGAGCAAGCGAAAGAGGTCCAATGGCATGTCATCCTAGTCACGTGTTCAGCTTTGCAATGGATAATACATACTTGTAGTGTGATCTGTGTGGTTGGATATGATCTTCACTTGCTCCACCGCTTGGACGTCGTAACCTTGCCTCGAGCTCCTGTAGGTATTTATCCAATTTGATTCGGTCCAATTATTCCGGATAATTATCCGGACGACTGTTCTAAAGTTCACCTGGAACAGTTTCGACCAGAAAGAACAGGTCAACTGTTCTTCTCAGGCAATTGCTCTATGCGCGAACTTGAAGAACAGCGTGGCCGGCAAGAATCTCTGGTTGAACAGTTGTTGGCTAAGAAGGAACAAGCCGCTGCACACGAAAAATGCCTACACATGGCGGCCGAAGCGTCCGTCAAGCAAGCGCAGCAGTTGGAAGAGGTGCGGCGCCGGACAAGTGCCCGTTGGCATGCTATCTATCCCATCTGCCGCGCCACCGCTGGAGTCCAAGTGGTCTATGGGTCTCATGAAGTTCCAAAAGCGCCGTCGTTCAGCGGCAGCACCAAGGTTCACATGAGGAAGTTTATGGACCAATACGAAGCTTACACGCGAGAAGTTAACTTGGCGAATGCTCAACGCCCGGGTGGCGCCCAGATTCAACGGGTGTCGCTCAGTGCTTGTATTGACCCACTGGCGGTCGAGCGCATTGCTTACTGGGAGATTGGAAAGCCTAGTCACCTATTGGTGGAAGACGATTGGCGTGAATTTTTTCTCAGCGCCAGAGAATGCGATCCCATCGACATGTCCAAGCTGGACAGCGCTATGGCCAAGCTGAAGATGGACATGACCGTCCAGTCGGCCGAATCGCGTGTGTCCAAGCTGGTCTCAGATTTCGAGGCCGTTTGGTTCGCCTATCAATGGAAGGTTTTGCAGAGAACAAGCCGAAGCTGACAGTGGAATATTTGGTTGCTGCCATATAAACTCCGCATGTGCGCAATCGGGTGAAGGAGCTTCTTAAGCTTAATGAAAACCGTGCGCTCAAGAAAGACGCCCGCCGCTTCAAGCACTGGTTGTCTGACTACATGCGACGCTATGGCGAATTTGAACCAATGATGGCGGCGGCGCCTCCCGCCGCAGCTGCTCCCAAGTCCGACAAGCCATCGAATGTGGCCAAGAATGCTAAGGCCAACAAGCCCAAGGTGGTTGCCGTTGTAAATGTCGACAACGTGCCGAAGTCGAACTTTACGCAAGAGAAGCGCTCGTGTTTCAAATGTCTGAGTACGGAGCACAACGTCTTCAAGTGCCCAAAGGTGGCAGAGGGTGAGGCAAAACTACTCATGGAACGCGCTCGTGCTGTCTGGAAGGAAGCTGGCGCAAAGGTCGTTGGGGTGATAAAAGCCGAACCAGTCCAAGTTACTCTTGATAGCTCGGCCGCGCGCGTATTATGTGTGGCTGGTCAATGTGTCACCCTGGACGCGTCGTTGACAGTGGAGCAGACCAAAGCGTAGTGCCACCATCGACACTCGACAAGTTGCGCCGGTATGGGCGCAATGTAGTCGTGACGAATCTCGAGGCTCCTGTTCGGGTCAAGGGCTTCGTCGGTCCAGTGCATACTGTCACGGAGGAAGCGACAATGGACCTACGTTTCGAAACTGAGTCGGGTCCTCTCCTGTTGACCAATGTAAGGTGCTGGGTATCTAGTGGTGATCTGCCCTCAAGTGTCGGCGACATTTTGCTGAGTCGAGCCATCATGTACAAGTTGGGTTTCGATCCGCGTGCAATGCTGCGTGATGCTGCAGCCATGACAGACAAGATCGACGTGGCCGACGCCGTGTCGCATAGTGGCGTTGTGCAAGCTGTGATGGCCGCCGCCAATGAGCCAGTCGACGACTTGGCCGAGGAAGAGGAAGCGTTGGTCCCTTTGGAATTGGATGGTTGCTTTCCCGACATGGCAGTGGTAGACGTTGCAACTGAGACGGCCAAAGTGAAGAAGGAGTTGGACAGCAAGGTTAGTGAAGCAGTGGCTGCTGGCTGCGGTTATGCGTATGCCACGAAGCTGGCCACACTCCTGGATAAGTATACGGACGTTTTCCGTTTGAGTCTGGGCCGCGATCCACCGGTAAAGATGCCGCCGCTGAAAGTACATCTTATCCCTGGTGCCAAGCCAATCAGGTGCAAAGCACGACGCTATTCCCTCCCTCAGAGAGAGTTCATGCAGCAGCATGTGAAAGAGCTCGAGAATGCTGGCTTTGTATACCGGTACCGCAATCCATCAAGCCGGTGGGGTCGGCGCCGCTTATTGTTCGCAAGCCCCACACGAAGGACGAGTTCCGTATGACAGTCAACCTGCGGCCCGTCAACAGCCAGACGGAACAGATTGCGTGGCCGATGCCCATGCTAGAAGTGGTGGTCGACCACTTGAATGGTTCCAGCTGTTTTTTCCTGCTTGACTTCTTTAAGGGGTACTGGCAGTTCGCGTTGCATCCCAGCTGCCAGGAGATGTTTTCGTTTCTGACCGAGACTGGCGTCTACTCGTCGACCAGCGTTATGCAAGGAGGTAGCGACAGTGTCTCGTATTGCCAGTCGACGGTCCAAGAAATGTTAGCTGACCAATTGTATCATGGGCTGTTGGCCTGGCTGGACGACCTTCTGGGCCATCATCGTGATCGCGATGGTTTACTTGGCGTGCTGGAAGATGTGTTGTCTGTTTGTGCCGGCAAGAGATTGAAATTGCACCCCAAGAAGTGCCAATTCTATGTGATGGAAGCCAAGTGGTGTGGCCGCATCATTAGTGGCACGGGAGTCAAGCATGATCCTGCTCGAGTGAAAGCACTGCAACAGCTGCCACTGGCGCCGATCTACAGCATTATGTCTGTGCCATTAACTGGATGCGTATGAGCATACCAGGGTATAACGTGCTGGTCCAGCCCTTGACCAATATATTGGAAGCGGTTTTTGCTCGGGCTGCTGGGAAACGAACGAAGAAGGCTGCTGCATCAGTTATTTTGGCGGATGTCGGATGGTCAGATTTGCATGAAAACTGTTTAGCCAAGACCAAAGAAGCTCTGGGACATCTCGTAGAACTATGCCATCCTGACCCTAAGCAAAGATTTTGTGTGTTTGCTGATGCCTCTCAGAATCACTGGGGATCGGTCATTACTCAAGTGCCACCTGACCAGTTGCACCGACCGCTCGACGCTCAAAACCACCAGCCGTTGATGTTTCTGAGCGGCACATTCACAGGGGCAGCTGGTCGGTGGGCAATTGTAGAGAAAGAAGCATATGCCATTGTCGAGACGCTGGTTCGAGCGGACTATTTGCTTCATCCTGCGGCTGGTTTCAATCTATATACCGACCACCGAAACTTGAAGTTCATCTTCAGTCCAACCGCTGTCGTCGCGTCGGTCCCTAGATACACGGCACAGAAATTGGAGCGCTGGGCCTTCTTGTTGATGGGTTATAGTTACGAAATTCATGACATTACTGGCGAGAGCAACGTTTGGGCAGACCTGCTGTCACGCTGGGGATCTACACTTCCCACAATCTGTGCTATCTCTCAACAACCCTCATTGGTGTCACCGTTGCGTGACAAGGGGTTCCAGTGGCCGAACTTGGTGGAGATTGCCAAGGCGCAGTCCGTTGCGGGAAATGATGCCCAATCCACGATGACGTTGAGGGAGAGCGTTGAAGCGCATCACAACAAAGTGATATTGCCATCTGGTGCACCGTGGACGGTGTTGCTATTCGAAGGAGTGTTGTGGGTGCCCACCAATGCAACGGAGTTGCAGTTGCGCTTATGCGTGTGTTCGCACGCTAGTTTATCAGGCCATCGAACTGCTGCCGCTAATCTGGCGAGTCTGAAATCGTTTTGTCATTGGGACGGCAGGAAGAGCGACGTTGAATTTTTCGTCCAGCGCTGTTTGCATTGTGCCAGCTGTTCTGGTGGCGTGCCGCGTCCTCTTGGCGAGGCGCTGCATTCTGTGATACCCAATGGTCTCATTCATTGGGATTTTATCTCCATGGGACCATCTAAGACGGGTGATCAATACCTGTTGGTAGTCAAGTGTGATGCCAGCAAATTGGTGTGGTTATGTCCGACGTCAGAGACAACCGCAACCTTCGTCAAGAATTGTTTGCTGCAGTGGTTCGCCGTCTTTGGAGTGTGCTATGAGTGGGTCTCTGATCAGGGGACTCACTTTAAAAATCAAGTCATCAGCGAGCTACAGCACGTACTTGGAGCCCACCATCATTTCACGACAGCTCGTTGTCCATGGGCGAATGGTACTGTGGAAGTGATGATGCGTCAGTTGTTGCGATTGTTTTGTGCGTGCCTTAACGAATGGCGAATGACACCTGGGCAGTGGCCAGAAATATATTTGGTTGTCATGATGATCTTAAACCAGCTGCCCTCCCCTCTCTCGGTGGTGTCGCCCCAGTAACGGCTATGTCTGGCAGGCCAGCTATGTCACCATCAGATTGCCTGGTCGTGTGGTATCAGCCACAATAGCTGAAATACAAGCTCAGCAAAGCGCCAATATTGCCTCCGTGCAGTTAGCGTTGGATCAGATGCATAAACAGATGTCTGAGACCAATGCCAGAAAACGTGAACGCGCCAGGAAGTCTCACGACAAGAAAAAGGGTATGCAGATGGCTCAGTTTGTCGTGGGAGATTACGTACTATACACATACAACTGACCGTATCCGGAAGCAACGGCTTTATCCGGCTTAAAGTGTGGAGGTAACTCTGTACCACCGTAGTGATAAACGCTATCCCCCTGTTCAATATTGAAACGACAATTGGTAAACCAGTAGTGACCCCGTTTCATGTCAAAGTAACTTAAATCTGTTCTTGTTGTGAATTCACTTTAAACTGAAACGAATATTTTGGTAAATTGAGTAAATTTCGTTTACGTGACTTGATAAACTTACAAGACCTCGCTGGACCATGGAAACTTGTGTAAGTCGAGTAACTATTTAGCCAATAGAATCTCACGAAATCTGTTCAGCATTTACACAACTTAAGTTACTTTAACATGAAAAGACCCTGTTTCATGTTAAAGTAACTTAAGTTGTGTCAGTAAGGCCCTGGTCGGGGAATAAACAAAGGTGAACTTCAACCAAGTCCCACTTTTCATTATGCGGATAATTAACCGGATAAGCAAAGTCGACAGAGATCCGTGGTCGGGAAACCAACTCTGTCGAAGAATGAGACCTCTGCTCATCCTGGCAGCATCATCGGCTGTTGCTGGTGTGGCAATTACAATCGCTGTGTGCTCAATCACCGGTCGGACGAACAAATTCAATGTTATGACTGTGAAGGCCATCAACTTTGAGAAAATGCTAGGCGACTCTGGTATGATCAATGGTTTATCCAAAATCTCCGTTGTAATCAATCCTCGTTCATTGCTCTCTGCGAAATACTGCGTGCTCAAATGTCAAGCATCAGTCTTGACAAGTATACAAAACGACACAGCTTTGAAAAGAAGGCTGCAGTATTCTTGTACTTCCTAGGCACTCAGGGTGGTTATCGTGAAGTTTCTGGTGTGTTTGGCATATCCAAATCATGGTGTATTGACATTATAACCATCTTTACAAGTGTTATGTCGCAAATGAGAACTACATGGATTTGTTTACCAACGTCGTCAGCATCCTGGAGAAACATCGAGGAAGGATTTAGAAAAAACAGTTAATTCCAGGCATAAATCTGCCGTAGGTCTCACTCCAATACCTTGGCTCGGTTGCCTTGACCAAGGTGCTCCACCTTGGCTCAAAATCTCTGAACAGAGGTGAAAGCCAACAGAGATGGCTCGTCCTTTTTCCGGAAACCGGATAAGATCAGCCAATCATGTGTCAGTCACCTCTGTTAGTTTCACCTCTGTTTGTTCCCCGACCAGGGCCTAAGACCCCGTTTCATGTCAAAGTAACTTAAATCTGTTCTTGTTGTGAATTCACTTTAAACTGAAACGAATATTTTGGTAAATTGAGTAAATTTCGTTTACGTGACTTGATAAACTTACAAGACCTCGCTGGACCATGGAAACTTGTGTAAGTCGAGTAACTATTTAGCCAATAGAATCTCACGAAATCTGTTCAGCATTTACACAACTTAAGTTACTTTAACATGAAAAGACCCTGTTTCATGTTAAAGTAACTTAAGTTGTGTCAGTAAGGCCCTGGTCGGGGAATAAACAAAGGTGAACTTCAACCAAGTCCCACTTTTCATTATGCGGATAATTAACCGGATAAGCAAAGTCGACAGAGATCCGTGGTCGGGAAACCAACTCTGTCGAAGAATGAGACCTCTGCTCATCCTGGCAGCATCATCGGCTGTTGCTGGTGTGGCAATTACAATCGCTGTGTGCTCAATCACCGGTCGGACGAACAAATTCAATGTTATGACTGTGAAGGCCATCAACTTTGAGAAAATGCTAGGCGACTCTGGTATGATCAATGGTTTATCCAAAATCTCCGTTGTAATCAATCCTCGTTCATTGCTCTCTGCGAAATACTGCGTGCTCAAATGTCAAGCATCAGTCTTGACAAGTATACAAAACGACACAGCTTTGAAAAGAAGGCTGCAGTATTCTTGTACTTCCTAGGCACTCAGGGTGGTTATCGTGAAGTTTCTGGTGTGTTTGGCATATCCAAATCATGGTGTATTGACATTATAACCATCTTTACAAGTGTTATGTCGCAAATGAGAACTACATGGATTTGTTTACCAACGTCGTCAGCATCCTGGAGAAACATCGAGGAAGGATTTAGAAAAAACAGTTAATTCCAGGCATAAATCTGCCGTAGGTCTCACTCCAATACCTTGGCTCGGTTGCCTTGACCAAGGTGCTCCACCTTGGCTCAAAATCTCTGAACAGAGGTGAAAGCCAACAGAGATGGCTCGTCCTTTTTCCGGAAACCGGATAAGATCAGCCAATCATGTGTCAGTCACCTCTGTTAGTTTCACCTCTGTTTGTTCCCCGACCAGGGCCTAAGACCCCGTTTCATGTCAAAGTAACTTAAATCTGTTCTTGTTGTGAATTCACTTTAAACTGAAACGAATATTTTGGTAAATTGAGTAAATTTCGTTTACGTGACTTGATAAACTTACAAGACCTCGCTGGACCATGGAAACTTGTGTAAGTCGAGTAACTATTTAGCCAATAGAATCTCACGAAATCTGTTCAGCATTTACACAACTTAAGTTACTTTAACATGAAAAGACCCTGTTTCATGTTAAAGTAACTTAAGTTGTGTCAGTAAGGCCCTGGGCGGGGAATAAACAAAGGTGAACTTCAACCAAGTCCCACTTTTCATTATGCGGATAATTAACCGGATAAGCAAAGTCGACAGAGATCCGTGGTCGGGAAACCAACTCTGTCGAAGAATGAGACCTCTGCTCATCCTGGCAGCATCATCGGCTGTTGCTGGTGTGGCAATTACAATCGCTGTGTGCTCAATCACCGGTCGGACGAACAAATTCAATGTTATGACTGTGAAGGCCATCAACTTTGAGAAAATGCTAGGCGACTCTGGTATGATCAATGGTTTATCCAAAATCTCCGTTGTAATCAATCCTCGTTCATTGCTCTCTGCGAAATACTGCGTGCTCAAATGTCAAGCATCAGTCTTGACAAGTATACAAAACGACACAGCTTTGAAAAGAAGGCTGCAGTATTCTTGTACTTCCTAGGCACTCAGGGTGGTTATCGTGAAGTTTCTGGTGTGTTTGGCATATCCAAATCATGGTGTATTGACATTATAACCATCTTTACAAGTGTTATGTCGCAAATGAGAACTACATGGATTTGTTTACCAACGTCGTCAGCATCCTGGAGAAACATCGAGGAAGGATTTAGAAAAAACAGTTAATTCCAGGCATAAATCTGCCGTAGGTCTCACTCCAATACCTTGGCTCGGTTGCCTTGACCAAGGTGCTCCACCTTGGCTCAAAATCTCTGAACAGAGGTGAAAGCCAACAGAGATGGCTCGTCCTTTTTCCGGAAACCGGATAAGATCAGCCAATCATGTGTCAGTCACCTCTGTTAGTTTCACCTCTGTTTGTTCCCCGACCAGGGCCTAAGACCCCGTTTCATGTCAAAGTAACTTAAATCTGTTCTTGTTGTGAATTCACTTTAAACTGAAACGAATATTTTGGTAAATTGAGTAAATTTCGTTTACGTGACTTGATAAACTTACAAGACCTCGCTGGACCATGGAAACTTGTGTAAGTCGAGTAACTATTTAGCCAATAGAATCTCACGAAATCTGTTCAGCATTTACACAACTTAAGTTACTTTAACATGAAAAGACCCTGTTTCATGTTAAAGTAACTTAAGTTGTGTCAGTAAGGCCCTGGTCGGGGAATAAACAAAGGTGAACTTCAACCAAGTCCCACTTTTCATTATGCGGATAATTAACCGGATAAGCAAAGTCGACAGAGATCCGTGGTCGGGAAACCAACTCTGTCGAAGAATGAGACCTCTGCTCATCCTGGCAGCATCATCGGCTGTTGCTGGTGTGGCAATTACAATCGCTGTGTGCTCAATCACCGGTCGGACGAACAAATTCAATGTTATGACTGTGAAGGCCATCAACTTTGAGAAAATGCTAGGCGACTCTGGTATGATCAATGGTTTATCCAAAATCTCCGTTGTAATCAATCCTCGTTCATTGCTCTCTGCGAAATACTGCGTGCTCAAATGTCAAGCATCAGTCTTGACAAGTATACAAAACGACACAGCTTTGAAAAGAAGGCTGCAGTATTCTTGTACTTCCTAGGCACTCAGGGTGGTTATCGTGAAGTTTCTGGTGTGTTTGGCATATCCAAATCATGGTGTATTGACATTATAACCATCTTTACAAGTGTTATGTCGCAAATGAGAACTACATGGATTTGTTTACCAACGTCGTCAGCATCCTGGAGAAACATCGAGGAAGGATTTAGAAAAAACAGTTAATTCCAGGCATAAATCTGCCGTAGGTCTCACTCCAATACCTTGGCTCGGTTGCCTTGACCAAGGTGCTCCACCTTGGCTCAAAATCTCTGAACAGAGGTGAAAGCCAACAGAGATGGCTCGTCCTTTTTCCGGAAACCGGATAAGATCAGCCAATCATGTGTCAGTCACCTCTGTTAGTTTCACCTCTGTTTGTTCCCCGACCAGGGCCTAAGACCCCGTTTCATGTCAAAGTAACTTAAATCTGTTCTTGTTGTGAATTCACTTTAAACTGAAACGAATATTTTGGTAAATTGAGTAAATTTCGTTTACGTGACTTGATAAACTTACAAGACCTCGCTGGACCATGGAAACTTGTGTAAGTCGAGTAACTATTTAGCCAATAGAATCTCACGAAATCTGTTCAGCATTTACACAACTTAAGTTACTTTAACATGAAAAGACCCTGTTTCATGTTAAAGTAACTTAAGTTGTGTCAGTAAGGCCCTGGTCGGGGAATAAACAAAGGTGAACTTCAACCAAGTCCCACTTTTCATTATGCGGATAATTAACCGGATAAGCAAAGTCGACAGAGATCCGTGGTCGGGAAACCAACTCTGTCGAAGAATGAGACCTCTGCTCATCCTGGCAGCATCATCGGCTGTTGCTGGTGTGGCAATTACAATCGCTGTGTGCTCAATCACCGGTCGGACGAACAAATTCAATGTTATGACTGTGAAGGCCATCAACTTTGAGAAAATGCTAGGCGACTCTGGTATGATCAATGGTTTATCCAAAATCTCCGTTGTAATCAATCCTCGTTCATTGCTCTCTGCGAAATACTGCGTGCTCAAATGTCAAGCATCAGTCTTGACAAGTATACAAAACGACACAGCTTTGAAAAGAAGGCTGCAGTATTCTTGTACTTCCTAGGCACTCAGGGTGGTTATCGTGAAGTTTCTGGTGTGTTTGGCATATCCAAATCATGGTGTATTGACATTATAACCATCTTTACAAGTGTTATGTCGCAAATGAGAACTACATGGATTTGTTTACCAACGTCGTCAGCATCCTGGAGAAACATCGAGGAAGGATTTAGAAAAAACAGTTAATTCCAGGCATAAATCTGCCGTAGGTCTCACTCCAATACCTTGGCTCGGTTGCCTTGACCAAGGTGCTCCACCTTGGCTCAAAATCTCTGAACAGAGGTGAAAGCCAACAGAGATGGCTCGTCCTTTTTCCGGAAACCGGATAAGATCAGCCAATCATGTGTCAGTCACCTCTGTTAGTTTCACCTCTGTTTGTTCCCCGACCAGGGCCTAAGACCCCGTTTCATGTCAAAGTAACTTAAATCTGTTCTTGTTGTGAATTCACTTTAAACTGAAACGAATATTTTGGTAAATTGAGTAAATTTCGTTTACGTGACTTGATAAACTTACAAGACCTCGCTGGACCATGGAAACTTGTGTAAGTCGAGTAACTATTTAGCCAATAGAATCTCACGAAATCTGTTCAGCATTTACACAACTTAAGTTACTTTAACATGAAACGGGGTCTAATGGGCACTTCCGAGTAAGTTTCCAAAATCAACGGAGCCAATCAGAAGTCTCAGAGTCGACATCGGCAATCGTGTTTTGCAAAACACGACGGCGAGTCATGTTTGGGTCGTTATTTGTACTTTTTGTATTGAACTGACGGACAGGTCAGATATGTCACACACCGAATTTCGTCGACAAAACTACGATGACAATTCAGTCCTTGGTTGCTCATTTTGAAGTCAAATACTATGTAGTAACGACAGTACTCGGAATTGCCCCTAAACCAGGAACGTGGTAAAGTGTAGGTGTAAGTGGTAAAGTGCCCGTGGGATCGATCTTTGGACTCCCTGATCATAAGCCAGGCGCTCTACCGTTCGAGCTGGGTGCACTTTTCAATAGAAAATGTGTGATGCACATGCCAGTTTGTTCACCAAAAGACCAGGAGTTCTTGATTCCGTGGCATGCCATTCAAAGCTACAGCCTATAGCGTAATACAGTGCATCCTCAATTTTCGCGCACAAAAAAATATATGTTTTCACAGTATAAAATGTTGTGAGAGCATGAAGTTTAAGAGAATAAGCGACACTTGAAATTTGTATTGACCTTAATCTGCTGGAACAATGCCAGTGTGCAGCCAACAATTCTTGATTGTATCTGGCATCACATCATCCCATGCCGACTTCGCCCAGTTCATAGCGGTAAGTTGATCAACGGCGTATATCTTTGACCCCAGCTTTTTGAAGTCTTTCAATTTGTCGTCGGGAACACCATTCACCCGTTGGATTGCATGGCGCAACTGCTTGCGCTTGAAGTACCGTTTGAAGGCAGCAATCACCCCGGCATCCATGGGCTGGAGAGCAGACGTGGCGTTCGGGGGCAGCATCAAGACACGCACATGAGTAAGTTCAACTTCTTCAATCTTGTGTGACGAAGCATTATCCAGAACCAAGAGCACAGAGCGATCCATCGTCGCCATCATCGCATTGCATTTGGATATCATTCGGAGAAAATAGCGATCGTCATCCATGCCTTGCGATTGAATCGGTAAATGAAACGCAACTGCTCGGCTGACTTGTTACCAAAGCATTTAGGGCGAGCAGCCTTCCCAATGAAGAAGAGAGGAAGCTTGTCCGAGCCACTGCAGTTTGCGGCCAGAGCCACGGTGATCCTCGTTTTGTCTTTTTTGAGGCCTTGTGTTGCAGCTTTTGAGATTGTTGTGTCGGGTGCTCTTTTGTAAAACAAAGCACTTTCATCCATGTTGTAAATGTCGTCCTTTGAGTAACGAGACGTTTCAAGCAAGAGTTTGCTCCGGCCGTCATCAATTTCGTCTTGGCTAAGGGATGCACGCTCGCCATGCAGTCGACGGGATTTCAAGTCGTGGCGTTTCATAAAGCAATAGAGCCACCCACTTGAGAAATGCATGGGCTTCTTGGGCAATGGCTGAGTTTCATAAATGGCTAGAGCTTGCTCTTTTATCAAATCGCCGGTAATTGACACGTTCATGGCATCACATTTGTTTATCCAGGTCGAAAGCTCGCGATCAAGACTCACATTGATCAGAGCTTTTGAGTTGTAGCGTTTCGTTGCGACGTCGCTGTCAATGCAAGCATCATCAAGATATCGCGTGTCGTTCAGAATCGTTGAGATCGTCTTACGATGAACTGTGATAGAAAAATTGTCATGAATCCACTTGCCCAGATCCTTCATGTTGATTGTTTGCAGCGTTCTCGCAAAATCACGGATAGCATCCTTCTGTGCAAGAGTCAAGCGAGCTGGTTTCGATGGCATGTATGTCCTGACGATTTGAATTTTTGAATTTCAAGCCGTCGACAAGTGGTGGCCACTTTCACTTCGAATTTTTATAAATATTTGATTTCACGGTTTACCATTTTAGGGCATGCGCGAAAATCGAGGATGCACTGTAGTAGGATATGTTGTGTGAGTCACACAACATATCCTACTAAGAAATTACGAACTAAAATTAGTTGTATTTTTATTTATACAAAGATCAAGTCTAATGGGGACCCGGACAAAATCTTCATCCTGACGCAGTGGAGACTGCGAACACCTAGCTTTAAGGTGAGAAGTCGCTCTTCACGGTCAAGGCCAAGCACGCATCGACGGAAGCAGCCATCGAGTCCAGAAACATTTCTTGCTGCATCCTCCGCAATGTTCTCAACGTTGAAAACAATATCGGCTCGATCGCTGGTGCGTTGAAGACCGGTCAGTGGTTCAACGCGGCGAAGGATGGCAAGGTGTCCTCGATCTCTCGCGACGACCTCGCTCGTGCGGCTGCGTCTGCTCTTACCAGCTACAATTTGTAGCTGGTCCAGAGGCATTGAGTGTGGATGAGATCGTCGTGCAGATCAGTGAGACAGAGGAGAAGACAAATCAAGTCATCCAAGTGTCGGTGGCGGATCTGTCCAAATGCCGCAGCCACCGACCTTCCATCTTTCTTCGCCGATGTCTTGGCCTCTCTCGATGGGTCGACGGCCGCGGGTGATGTGACGGACGATTGTGAAAAGCTGACGGGGGTCAAGGTGCGTATGCACCGCGAGTGGCTCGAAGCAAACAAGGCCTTCCTCAAGTCCCTATAGGACACTTGATTGAGAGTCTTCTTGGCAGTCCTGCATTGCAACGGCTCTTGCCTTTCGCCGAGCACGCCGCTTGGACGAATGAAAATTAGAACAGTACTTTCTCTCATGGGAACTGTACTTTCTTTAAAATTTTATTCAGCCAATCACAATCGCCCAAAATATTTATTAGCCAATGGCGTCGATTGGTGAATCGATCCGCCAGCGTGATTCAATTGAACGTGATAGTTTAGCAATTATCTTCTTGATGAATATCCTTTTATAATTAATATTGTTAGGGGGTCAGTATTTCGAGGTATGACTGTAGTTGATTGTTATCAACATGAATATTGATCTAATTTAAATGAATTGAAATAAGCTTTCAAGTGCCGGTACTTGTGTAGGTTGAATTGCTGTCCAAATATCTTCGGAACTATTGAATCACAAATAAACGAGTGGGGTTTATCTGTAACATCTCAAAGCTCCCATTTGCGCTAGAATTGTAGGACAACATGCTATTCAACACATTAAAGTCTCTCTCTAATTCACTTGGTATTTCGAAATGGAGATGGTTCCTTTGACGCTGCCAAACCCGTCAAGTGGCTCAACTGTTCTCTCTCTAAATTCACGCACTAATCCATTCATGCCGAGATGACGACGTCGAGTTGCTCGATAGTGTAAGCCAGAGTCGTTCTACGTACTGTAGAGCAACAAAGTACCACAACTGAAACTACACAGTTGGACGAACGCGCAGTTCAGCGAATGGGCTTGACGCCGACAACGTGATGCTTTCTCCTTTGGGCTGAAAGTTTGCCCGAGGCTCCACAGAATATCTTGATCCTGTGCCTATTATGTGTAACTTTGCTGTCAAGAAGTTCAGGTCAAGAGGCGATAGATTTCGTGGCATGCTCCATGAAATTTAATCCAGACGTAGCCATCCGCTCTGCAGTGCGCCTAACTTGACGCTGAAAGCCTGCGAACTTCAAGAAATCGATCGGCTTCGGCATACCATCTCTCTTCTCGCTTCCATTCTAAGAATTTAGCTCGCTTATTCCTTAAAATATGCCAAACGACTGCGCACTCTGGTCTTGACAACGACGTTGTCTTTGGTAGCGACGTCTCCGGCGCGAACTACAGTGGGTCACGAAAGTCTGCACCCCCTGATAGAAAATTGACGTTTACTCAATTATCTCACAAACTAGCCAGCATATCGCGATGTGAATTAAAAATGTGAAAAGAACAATGGGGGGTGCAGACTTTCGTGACCCACTGTACATCGGGACAATGAACCATAAAGAAGGTCGAAGGTAGGATATGACAATTTGGATCGTAGACATCAATGAATACTTGAATCGAGACCAGAACCAAGCGGAGATAGTTCATTTTTCATTTCG
Organism: Aphanomyces cochlioides; assembly: GCA_019828595.1. NCBI lineage: Eukaryota > Oomycota > Saprolegniomycetes > Saprolegniales > Verrucalvaceae > Aphanomyces > Aphanomyces cochlioides. Next base: position 1,635,950 of record JAHQRK010000015.1, read on the forward strand.
CCAACAATGGAGTTTGCTCACGTGGCACAACAAGACTACTCAACTTTCGAAGCCAAGCAGACGAAGTCTGTGCAGTCAGACAAGAGGAATGCCCCCCAAGGCCGTCTTCGGCTAGTTGCTGGAGTCTTGGCGCTAATTGGCGTCGTCTGCTTCTTTGTCGGCTCCACCCCAAACTTCCAAAACTCGTCTCTGGACCATTTCGTCGCCTTGGCCGACAACATTCTTTCGTATTCAGTGCTCAAAGTCACCCTGAAATTCAAGCGCGAGACGATGTACTACTACAATCAAAGCTCAGTTGACGTCTACTTGGTCCGCCGCACCACGCGGAAAATCAACGACTTTGAATATGATGGTGTGCTCGAGCTGACACACGACAACGTCACGGAACGATATCTTTTCGTGGACAATCGAGCGTACTATTCTCAAACGAATGGCTCAATCACTAGTGCGACTTGCCTTGCTCAACGCGACCTGCCGAGTTTCAGCACTCTCACATCCATCCTCGGCGGTTCCGAACGCGTCGACCGTGCGACCATTGCGGGGGAGCCCATCGAAGCCTCAGGGGTTGATGAAAATGCCCAACTTCGCTTGGTGAACTGGGCTGGCGAGCCCTTTTTGCTACACATAGACAGTGGCGACCATTTGTCACAACCGGCGATGATATGGATATCGTTGTCGACCCTGTGGACAAACATCCATCTCTGGACCTTCCCCCAGCACCCGATGGAAAACCGTGGAGCTGTGATCCAATCCAGCCGACTCGAGCACCCGCCACGAAAGCTGCTATCGCGTCCGAATTCCATACGTACTGGGGAGACATTCACAAAAACGTTCCGTGTTGCTTGAGCACCAACTTTGTCCGAATGGATACAATCCAACATGGCTGGAACGAAAATATCCTTCAGGAAACCTTTTGCGACGCCGCTCTGAATATCAGCGGCGCAACCAAGAAGAACAGTACGGTCTCCATGCGCGAATGCCAAGTCGCCATGGTTCATTCGGCCTTTGTAATGCGTTCTTGAATTTATTTCGCCAAAGGCAAAACCATCTTCAAGGCCAGCCACGCAGCTTTCGAGGGAGACCGCCCCGTCGTTCAAATCTTTGTGGGATATTAAATTGCTGAGAAGACGACAGGACGCCAAACCCACTGGTGCCACAGATAACCTTCTTGTTTGTATGGTTCTTCCGAGTTTCCTGTGCTTTGATCATGAGTTCGGGGTTTTGTTGATTCGCACTGTCAATGTAATACAAGGACTCGAAGGCTGGAGTGAGGGGGCAAAACGTTTTGAAGTAGTCTGGGACCTTCGCGGGGTCAGTCAAATGTCCAGCTTGACAAAGTTTAGCTAGCAAGCCGACGCCTTGGCTCCCACGCATCGGTGCCGCGGATGAAATCCAAGTCACATCTTGAGATAGAGTGCAATTTTGCCTGGCGACAGCAGCCCCGACGATCAGGTTGCCCATGGAATGTGTGACCAAGTTGAGTGGCCCGACGATATTTAGGAGGTTTTATTTTAAGCCTTTTGTGAAAAAGTATCATCGAACCAATTCAAAATGACTGGTATATTATTGTTGATTTGATACGAATTTGTCCAGCCGCATCATAGGCTCGTCCTCGGACAGCCGGTGCTGCCGATCGTGAACCGCAGTTGAAGGACGAAGGAGTTTCAAGATGAAGAGCCGCCTGTTTCAAGATGAAGGGTCACCGTTGAACCGACGCGCTCAAGATAGAAGGAAAGGACGTTCAAGTGAAGATTGAAGTCAAGTAGTTAGTTCATTATCTGCGGCCTACTGCCCAAGTCAATCAATTGCGTGTTCACGGGAGGCGGCACTCCTCCATTTGGTTGTTTTTGCGGCGGTGGCTTCGCGGACATACTACAAAGTTAACTTTAGTTGTGTGTACGTGAACACAACGCTTTCCGGATATGGATCGCTCAGACGAAGAGACGACCATCCGGATACAGGGCCCCCAAGTACCAACCCTCCGGATACGGATACGCCAGAGGCAAGCCCCGTTGAAGGAGAGCCACAGTTGGAAATTTTACCTGAGATGAGGAAGTCTTCTGGGAAGATGGACAGCGGTATGTGCGAGACAGGCTTGGCGACGTGTACATCGAAGAAGACAGCCCAGAGCGAGAAGTCGACGAGAAGACAAGGAAAGTACTAGAAGAGCGAGAAAGGAATCGGATTCGACGCGAACGCAGGGAAGCGAAACACCGTGCGCCAGGCTATGAACCCCCTGAAGGCTCAGACGTGTCGACAGACAGTCAACTCAGTGAGGACGAACAAGAACGAGAGAAGGCAATCCGCAAAGAGAGAAAAGACAGGAAATTAAAGTGACGAAAAAGCGGAAAGACAAAGCGGCTGCAAATCGGATGGCAACACAAATCCGAGAAGAAAGGAAGAGCACCGCGGTCATTGTCTCCAACATCAAGCACCCGCGAACCACAGATTTCGATCGTGAATTCCTTGTAGAGTGGAAAAGAGCGCGACTGGAGTATGAACGACAGCTTGACGAGCTCGCCAAACACCATGGAGCGCATGCACTCGACCGAAAGATGGGATACCTGCAGTCATGTGATCCTGATCTACTGCGTGCTATGTGTAAATGCGTGTGGTTCGAAGAAGTCGATGAAGAAGGCCTCAAGAGATAAATTGATGAGATCCTCAACACACCAACACATTCATTTGGGATTACCGAAGCTGATCTAGACAACTACTGCAAGGGACTGCGTATGCCGGCTCAAGGCTCGGTGGCCAGTCCCATGGCCAGTTCATGAAACAGGTGAACGATGTTATCGACAAATATGCTTTGCAACAGGACCTGAAAGTGAAAGGAAGCCTCAAAGATGTTTCTCAAAGCTGTCGTCTTCGCATCGACCCGCCTGGTTTGTCGAATCTGGTGCGATTTGAAATCAAGGAGCCGATCGACTCGATGACAGCGTTTGCGAAACTCCTCAAGTTGCATATGGAACGAATCGAAGCATCCGATCGACTCATCCAGCAACAAGAGCGGATGGAAGAAGAAGCGAAGTCCTCCGATGGGATGGACGAACGGTGACGTCAAACGACGCAAGAACTCTCCAGTAAAGGTCCATTTTGAGAAACCCACGATGCGTGGTTGGGGTACGGAACACGGTTTTGTTGGCGAAGGAAGCGAACGAGCGAAGGTCAAAGCGGACAATCTGTTCCGTTTCAACCAAGAACAGAAGCAGCGCGCCGAAGAATACAGACGCGTATTGGAGAACACCCAACAGAACCAAGCGATGAGCCGAGGCACAAGTCCTGCGCGTGAAATGAAACAAGAAACGAAAAGTGGTGCGCCTGGTTACGACCAGCAAGGACAACGTGTGATCCAGCGACGAAGAGTGAATTGTCCGTCTCGAGGGTCCAGAGTGTCCATGCAATGGAGAACGAAAGCATTGCTTGTTTGTCCATGGCTTGCTCAATCCCGAGAAAGGTCGCTTGATGAAAAATATTGAGTTAAACATGATGACAAATCTATACGATATATGTTTCGTCATCGCGAAGCTGGTTGATCAAGACTTTGACAGCCTCCATCGACCAGCTGGAAGTGGCTTGTCGGGATGCGCCTAGTTGATTTGACATCCTCGGGATAGAGCGTCCAAGTGGTAAGAAAATGTCGGATAAAATATGACAAAATATCGGAATCGTCGGAAAAATAGTCTACACTTTTCCGATAATATTTTTGTGATGGGTATACAAATCTCAAGTCATAGAGATATTACACATGAAATTGTCGGAAAGATAATCAACTATTTGATTGGTAGTATATAAATTCTACAGGCAGTCGTTGCCATCAAAAAGGGATTTCATGCTCCGCAATTTCAAGGTGAAAATTACAAGCCCCATGCAGCTATTACGATGACTCTAAACGTCTCGTACAGTCATACCTCGAAATACTGACCCCACTATAATTTGTTATCCTGTTATAATATATAGTATTTCTTGCAAAAAATATTAATTAATAGGGTCTTTTTAAAGTTTGAATGCCGCGTGTCGCGAAACTGGACCATGTTCGGCTCACGATAAAGCAAAAGAAGGAAATCATTGAATACAAGACCGCCATCCCACACAAAGGTCGAGTTCATCTTCAAGCCTGGGCAATGCAAACGTTCAAGTTGGTCCGTGCGCCATCTAAGTCAACACTAAGACACACGAAGATTCTTGATGAGGAAATGTACGAGCTGATTAGACAGTTTGATAAGTGTGAAATATAACTTGTCACCCTTACAGTGTACTAGTATGAGATAAAATAATATGTAAAATAAAAGGGCGCACTGCCTCCAGGCATTCGCCCGGGGCCCCATGCTAATCCTTCATCCCTCACCTCACGGCTACAATCGCAAGTCATCATGTATTTCGCAAGCTTAAACGAACCACGGTTTTTCCGCGGAGGTTCAGACGGATCAATGCACTGCAATTTATTGTGGATTCGCTAGAAATTTCCCAATTTGGATTCGTTTTTGTATCAATCTCCAATCGCGCCAATACAGCGATGACGCCGCTACGCGCATGTCCGGTCCAACAGACCGTGACGTCGGTAGGCGTGTGTCTCACTCAAGGAAGAACAGAAGAGTCAAATCGATGAAGATTTATTCAACACAGCTATCACTACCGACTGCAAAGGATGAGCTGCAAGAAGCGCTGCAAGGCATGGTGGCTGGCGCGGTAAAGAACGGCTTTCCTGAACAACATGCGGTCAAGTTGTGGAACGTGCTGGTTGAATTCGACATCTGGCGACTCAAGTTCAACGGGTCAGATCCCCCGGCGAAGGTCAAGCCTTTGCGGGTGACTCCCAAGGAAGGATGCGTGCCGTACCGGTGCAAAGGAAAGAAGAACAACCCGTTGGAAGAACGTCTCCTCACCCTGTTTGCACAAGAACTCGTGGACGCTGGAGTCATCAAGCGCAACCAGCAATCGGCTTGGTGCAGCCCAGTGAATCCAGTGATGAAACCAGACGGACGCAAGTAGTTGAAGACAGCTGACAAATGGACAGACGAAGATGTATTGAAACATTTTAGGTTGACCAACGACTACCGAGTGGTGAACAGCAAGACGGAACCGAAGGCTTGAACAATGCCATTCCAAGCGACTATCACGCAACACCTGAAGGGCATGCAAGCGATGGGAGTGTTCGACTTACCGAAGTGCTTTTGGCAATTCCCGCTGCATGAAGACAGTCGCGAAATGCTATCGTTTATGCTGAATGGATGGGTTTACACACCGGATCGAGTGATGCAAGGTCATGTGGACTCTGCCCTTTACGTGCAAGCGACGAGCGAGGAATGTTATGCTTCTCTGCTGTTGAAGCACTTACTTGTTTGGATTGATGACATCCTAGTGTATGCGAAGGACCCAGAAGAATACACTGAAGTGCTACGCGAATTCTTTGGCCTAGTCGACCGCTATGGATTCAAGCTATCTCCCTCGAAGACAGTGTTGTTCACAAGCGAAGTCAAGTGGTGTGGGCGCATTCTCAGCGGTGACGGCGTACGGCAAGATCCCGCGAGAATCGAACAGCTGTGTGCAATCCCCTACCCGACAAATGCTGGCGATCTGCAACAGTTCATTTGCGCAGTAACTGGATCAGAGAATCGATCACAGAATACGCGATGACGGTCGAGCCACTCCAACAAGCATTGAACAAAGCGCTCGAAGGCAAGGCAAAGAAGAAACGGATCGCGAGCGGCATCAAAATCGAGCTCACTCAGGAAGAAAAAGCTGCTTTTGACGCTGTGAAGTCCAAGATGCGGACGGCGGTGGACTTGTCGCACTCACGTGCTGACGCCACGCTGTGTCTGTTCACGGATGCAAGCGATCAAGGATGGTCTATTATTGTTACGCAGGTGGACAAACTCGACGACAAACTACCGATCCAAGAGCAATCGCACGAAATGCTTGTTTGTCAGTCTGGAATGTTTACCGGTGTCCAGAAGTCATGGTCAGTGATCGAAAAGGAAGCCTATCCTATTGCGCGTGCATGCGAAAAGTTGAATTATCTACTGATGCGACCTGAAGGATTTAGGATGTACTGCGATCACAAGAACTTGATTCACATCTTTGCGCCTGGCAAAGTGTGGCCGGAACACACGCGTGGGAAGCTGATGCGATGGGCGGCGATTATCGGCGGTTATCGATACACTATTGAGCACATCGACGGCATCCACAACCTTTGGGCGGACATGATGAGTCGATGGGGTCGGCCGGCTTCAGGCACGGCGACCCACAAGGTGCTAGCGGCGCGGTGGACGAAGAAACGCAAGCAACCGCGACCTATGCCAAAGCGAAACACTCTACGACCGCTCGATGACGACAACTTTATTTGGCCATGTATTAACGGTATTATGAAGGCTCAAGCTGCTCACGCCAACGCAAGACCCAAGGAAGCGAAGCGTACATCGGACGATCAACCGTGGATTGTTGATGAACGACTTTGGATTCCGGCTGCAGCCAAAGACTTGATTCAACGAATTATGGTGGTCGCTCACTGTGGCAGTATGGGCCATCGCGGCCAAGCGGCACTAGTCAACCACGTGAAGCGCATATTCTGGATTGAGCGGCTCAACGAACAAGCTGGAAATTTTATCGCTGGATGCCTTCTATGTCCTCATGTGAAAGGGAGAAGGGTGGTGCATCGACATTATGCACCAACATGGCACGCCAAGCGAAGAAACGAAGGACTACACTTTGATTATCTGTTTATGGGTGAAGCACTAGGGGATCGAAATATGTTCTGGTTCTCAAGGACGATTTAACACATTTCTGTGAGCTAGTGGCCTGCGATGCACCAACAAGTTAAGTCTGTGTGGATGCACTCGTGGATTGGGCAAAGCGCTTTGGAATGCCGAGAGTCTGGATCAGCGATCAAGGGACACACTTCAAGAACGTCGCGGTCAAAGCTCTCGCGCACAAGTTCAAAGTCAAGCACGACTTTACCCTAGCCTATTGCCCATGGCGAAATGGAACGGTTGAACGAATGAATCGCGACATACTCCAAGTTATGCGGGTGATGCTGCGCGAATTTCGGCTGGCGGAACATCAATGGGACTATCTACTGCCTGTCGTTCAAGCCAACCTCAATCAGACGCCAGTGCCATCGTTAGCGAACAAGTCACCCATGGAACTGTTTACGGGATTGGAGCCAACAACCCCGCTGGATGCGATCATTCTAGGGGCAGGCCTTCGTGACGTCGGGCCTTTTGGCGCCGATGTCCGAAGCAGCCTTGACGAACTGCGTGCAAGTCTACAAGTCCTCCACAAAGCGATACTCGACAAAAACGAAGCGCGAGCTACGAAGGCGATGATTGCGACGGCGAACGCAGAAGCATGCAATGTGTGTGAAGGCGACTATGTGTTATGGTCAAGGGTGGACGAGAATCATCCTCCAAAGCTGCTTGTTACCTGGCTAGGACCGTACCGCGTCACACAAGTCAATGAGTATTCCCTCGAGATTGAACATCTGCTGACAAAGGAAAGACGACAAGTTCACATGTCCAGAGTCAAGCTGTACGCCGAGGAAAGCTTTGAGGTCACTGAAGTAATACTCGAACACATCTCGGAACAAGGAATCATGTTAAAGGTTAACTCTATCTCTACGCACAAGGTGGACAAAGATGCTGGCGAATACGTGCTAATCGTTCACTGGGAAGGTCTCGAAGAGCTCGAAGCATCATCGGAACGACTCAGCAAGCTCATGCGTGAATGTCCGGCAGTTGTGCAAGCATATGTAAAGACGATTAAGTCGAATAAGATACGCGAAACGCTTGAGGCTGCTATGTAGTTGTGGCTCAAGACAGAATTAAGAACGCAGCTGCTGCGATCTAGTCCTGGTGCGCGTTGAAGCGGAGCGTTGATGCAGTGGTCAAGCCGTGGCTCAAGCTCAAGGAAGAAAGGAAGACTCTGATGCAGCGAACTAGTCGTAGTTCTAGTCGAAGACCGCGTCTATGTCCGCTGGACATGGCTTGGGGGGTGTGATGTGTGCTGTGATGTTGTTAAGCCATGTCCAGCCGCATCATAGGCTCGTCCTCGGACAGCCGGTGCTGCCGATCGTGAACCGCAGTTGAAGGACGAAGGAGTTTCAAGATGAAGAGCCGCCTGTTTCAAGATGAAGGGTCACCGTTGAACCGACGCGCTCAAGATAGAAGGAAAGGACGTTCAAGTGAAGATTGAAGTCAAGTAGTTAGTTCATTATCTGCGGCCTACTGCCCAAGTCAATCAATTGCGTGTTCACGGGAGGCGGCACTCCTCCATTTGGTTGTTTTTGCGGCGGTGGCTTCCGGACATACTACAGAAGGCATGCTTTGAGGGAAAGCCGCGATGGTCACCACCCATTTCTTGTCCAGTTGCCCACGTCATTCAATTCACAAGTGTCATTTAGGCGATGATTGCCTATAAGAACACCGAAGGACCATGCGTGTCTCGCTCATTCCTGTGAAGGGGGAACCCTTGGCTAGGACTTACGCTTGCCCTGCGGATGTAGGTACCAGTGTCGGCAGCCAGTTTGAATTTCATGGACGACGTTGACGAGGATATTCAAGCTCTTCGAACGACTCTGGCATCCCTGTACCACAACAACCTTGTAGATGGTGTGAAGAAAATCAAAATGGATCGTCTCTTTTTGTGAGCCAACTGATATTTCCAATAGAAAACAACATTTTATTTCTTTCCACTTTCAATTTCTCCATGGCCCCAACAAGTGGATGTGCTCGAAAGACAAAGAAACTGCTCGAAGAAAAATCAAAGTCCAAAAAGGTCGCAAAGCAGCCACCAGCATCGCAAACAACGATGAACACCAAGCGTCGCCCATGTACGTGTCAATGGGCCCCGCCCTCTGCTCGAGTTGTCCCTGGACGCTCCATTCCCAAGAAAGTCATCCAAGCGATGGTTGCTGCTGGCGCTCACAAGGAGCATGTCCCTGGCGAGGGATGTGCATCCTGCGCATCGACAGTGTGGATTCCCCAGCGTGGCAAGTGTACATTGACTGGGTGTCCATTCCTGGCAAAGGACATCCCTTGGCCATGGCCCCTTTCTACCCTTGGCAGTTTGATCTTCGCCCGTCCAACGACAAAACTCTGAGTGTCATGGACGAATCCAAAAGTATCGTGAATCAGTTTGCGATTCTCGAGCTGGATGACTTCGAAGACAGCCTTCCAAACCTTCTCTCAAATATGGCACGTCTGCGGGGGCCCGTGAGTTGGACAGTCGTGGATATCGTCCAACAATGTCTTTCCAAGCGATGAACAGCGTAGACAAGGGTGGAAATTCGAATCTCACTCAGCAACGATCCGAAAGTTGTAGTATGTCAGCAGTGTATAGCTCAAATCTTCTCAAGGTTCTCCTATACCACCACGTTAAGCCAGCCTCCAAACACATAGCACTGAGTTGTATGATGCCATCAATGCGGATTACGGCTGCCAAGGCGGTCGCGTTGTATGACGCAACCCAAACAGATTGCTGTCACAGTCGACGCTTGGTCCGACTAGATCGTCCATTCGACCAACAAGTGTGTTCAATTCAATTTGCGCATTTTGTTCAAAAGTGGACTCTCGTGGATGTTGGAGATCAAACTCATTCTGCAATTTACCAACAAGCACAACCAAGATGTCCTCCACTCTCCTCGTCACTGGCGCGTCCGGCCAACTCGGCAAGCTCGTCATCCACCACTTGCTCACCACACTCTCGATCAATCCCGACCGTATCGTGGCTGGCACCCGCGACCCCACGAAACTCCAAGAGTTGGCGAGCCAAGGCGTCCAAGTGCGCAAGGTCGACTTCAAGGATAGCCAGACGGTCACTGCCGCTGCCGCGAGTGTGGATCGCGTCTTGTTGATCAGTGTGGAAGACTTGGTGGGAGGCGGCGATGTTCAAAACGCCGCCGTCGACGCCTTCGCCAAGGCCGGGGTCAAGCATATTGTGTACACGTCGCTTCAAGCTCTCGAGAAGTCGCTGTTCACGGTCAAGGCGAAGCACGCATCGACGGAAGCAGCCATCAAGTCCAGCAACATTCCTTACTCGATCCTCCGCAACGGTCTCTACTTCGAAAACAACATCATCGGCTCGATCGCTGGCGCGTTGAAGACCGGTCAGTGGATCAGCGCGGCCAAGGATGGCAAGGTGTCCCCGATCTCGCGTGACGACCTCGCGCGTGCGGCAGCGCATGCTCTTGCCAGCGACAACACAGACAACGTCACGTACGAGTTGACGGGTCCAGAGGCATTGAGTGTGGATGAGATCGTCGCACAGATCAGTGAGACCGTGGAGAAGCCGATTCAGGTGGTCCAAGTGTCGGTGACGGATCTGTCGAAAGGCATTGCCGCTGCCACCGGCTTCCATCTTTCATCGCCGATGTCTTGGCTACTGTTGACGAGTCGACGGCCGGTGTGGCGGGTGACGTGACGGACGATTTTGAAAAGCTGACGGGGGTCAAAGCGCGTACGCACCGCGAGTGGCTTGTAGCCAACAAAGCCTTCCTCAAGTCTCTTTAGGACGTCAGAGTGTGTAGTTTGATCGAAACTACTGAGCTCAACACGACTCGTTGACACCTATACATCTCTTAAGACACGTTTTTCCTCAGCGCGAAGCTGGTTGCGCAAGGCTTTGAAAGCCTCAATCATGGCAAGAATGACGACATACTCCAAAATGATACAAAGTTGCAGTTGAAGTAAGTGGCTCGGGTGATGCAGTTCAACGAATATACATAGTTTCTATTGACTTTCAAGACTAAACTCGTCATTTCAACTTTTGCTCACTGCCGCTACCGTGATCTTAACGACGATCGAAAGATCGGCACGAGAACCCCTCCATTGCTCCAAGACGATTGGAAATGGCTAATGTAGGTTCCAGATTTCAGTCCATGAATGGCTGGAAACGTTTCTCCCGGGTTGGAGATTGCGCGCGGCAGGAGAGGGATCGCGACGTGGGCAACTTCGATGTTGAGAACGCTCACGGGCCCCCGCAGACGTGCCATATTTGAGAGAAGATTTGGAAGGCTGTCTTCAAACTCTTTCAGATCGAGAACTGCAAACTGATTGCTTGCTTCATCTGAAAGAGTTCAAAGACAGTCTTCCAAACCTCCTCTTGAATGTGGCACGTCTGCCGGCACCCGTGGGTATTCTCTACATCCAAGTTGGCCATGCGGCGATTCTTCTCCTGCCGCGCACAATCTCCAACCCGGAAGAAACGTTTCTAACCATGCATTGACTACAACCTAGAATTTCCAAACATCTTGGAGCAATCAAGTGTTTCTCGTACCGCTCTTTTGATCCTTGCAATGTCACCGTAGCGGCACTGAGGTATGCGTCATTTCCCTTGGACAAGCATCAACAATTTCGCCATGGTCATTGAGCATGCAATTCTCTAAAATTGTTCTGCGGCAATAGTATTAGCACGAGTGAGCATACTATTTTAGCCTATCCTATGTCAGACAGCTCACGAGCATTCACAAAGAACAGAGATTGGTGGAATCAACGTGTGGTCGCAATCTCGGATCAGCTCCGTAGGCAGCAGGGTAGTCAGTTTGGAATTAGCCATGAAGTAATCAAATCGTGTCAAACTCACCTCCCGCGCAGTGCTCCCGGAAGTCAGAACAATAATATACTGCATGTTTTCCTGACGGACGTCTCTCATTGTGGCACGTGTTGAACTCAATCACTCGTACCTTCATTGAGTTTCCCATTGCCGCTTGCTTTACTCGCTGGTATTGTCAGAGTGGATTCAGCCTGAGTTAATCTAGCGCGACTACGGGGGCCATAGTTGCTTGACAGTGTACAAATACGCGGTTGTCATGACCATCGTGACTATCGCCGAAAACAACCAACTCCAAGCAATTCAATCGGTCGACACTGCATCAAACCCTCTATCCAGACGCCAAGTGTACTGTACACCAGCGGTGGTGGATTGTTGGCAGGTGGTTGTGAATTCGCCCCAACTGGTCGATGATATTTTTAAATTGGCCAGGTTCTGTCGGTTCGTGGCGTGGTTCGCAGTTGTCGACGACGTTCTCTTACTCAGGGAACAAGAAGAACGACCAGGAACCTGCGCTTTCGTCCTTGCAATACTGGCAAGTATACGATGGATGGGCGAGTTGCCACAATCTGCTACACCTACACGCGGCGTTCCAAGTATGTCACAGAGCGGTCGAACAGTTCCTTCATAAATTTTACCTCTCGCTGAGTTGTCCCAGCCGTGAACAGTCGATAGACAAGTGCACAAGGTGGAAATGTTCTAGCCATCACCAGTCGGTCGCGCGTTGGAACATCTCTGTTAGCGTCATCTCCACGGATCCATGGCAAATCTGCTCGTTCACGAGGTGGTTCATGGCCGCTAGCTCTTCCTCCACAATGGTGAACTAATACTAACGTTATTCGAGTTATGCCTCCATGATACAGTACTATGTATCACTTGGAAACTTTGCGAGCAAGTTTAAACATGGTTTGTTCAAACATTCACCATGGACGACCTGCTACTTACGTGCGACGAAGCAATAGATAGGCGTTGCTCATCCACAGATCCAACAAACTTGGGATCGCAGTGACGCAGCGAAAAGAATTCGCTGAGACCAACACCGCCGTCTCGTCCACGATCCATCAAACCCACAAGATAAGAATGACTCGTTTCAACTTTGTCCCAGATTTGAAAAGACTCGGCTGCCTCCTGAGCTCATTCTACAATTTCCATCATGGATAACATCCTCAACGAAAGCTCGAGCTCGCCGTCTGACAAGCACAAGGACGCGACGCTGCCGACCCAACGCCGCTTCCAGTTCTCGATGGCCTTCCTCACGTTTGTCACGATCATTTGCGTTCCATTCCTCGCTGTGCTGGTGCTTCAACACCAAGCCCACAGCCATGCCGAAGCTCTCTTGACGACGTTTGAAAACACGCCTGCAATCAAGTTTACACTCCATTTCAAACGCACGAGTATGAATTACCACGGACAAGACTCTGCTGAGCTCTTCATTCTTCCAAGACCGGAGGCAAACGGCAGCCATGCCAGCTACGACGGCGTGCTGGACTTGCAGCACGGTGAGATCATGGAAAAGTACCTCTACGTTGACCACCACGCCTACTACATCAAGACGAACGGCTCGAATATCACAGCGGCAACCTGCCTCGCTGCCAAGGACGTGCCGAAATTCAACTCGTTGGTCGCGACTGTCCACAATGCTCGCGAAATCGATCGCGCTTGGGTCGGTGATGCTGCCATGGACTCGATAGTCGACTGTGCCGATGGACACTTGCTGTCGTTCAAGTTTGGCGGTGAGCCGTTCATCGCCTGCACTGTCGGCTTCGACCGCATTGGACGCATTTTTGGTCAAGACATGGACATTGACGTGGAGTACTTGAGCTCCTTGAAAGGCGTTCCATCCATGGACATTCCAACAGAGTTGACGGCATCTTCCTTGTCCTGCGATGCGATCGCCCCTCAAGATAAGTCCTTCAAGAAGACTGCTATTGCTTCCATGACCAACTTGGCCCATCGGGAAGCTCGCATCGCCGGCGCCGAGTGTGAATGCCAAGGAGAACGCAAGCACTGTTTGTTTGTCCACGGCCTCTTTGTTTTCATCGACAGTCCCATGACCGACTCGTTTCCACTCTACTGGGGCGACATCCATGAGCATGTTCCGTGCTGCTTGAGCACAAAATTTGTCCACTTTGACACGATCAACCAAGGCTGGAACGACGACTCTCTCCAACAAGACTTTTGCCAAGCCGCCTTGGAAGTTAGCGGCGCGACCGACACGACGGTCGGCCCCCTCAATGTGATCACGCATTCCATGGGCAACATGATTGCAGGGGCTGCTCTCGCCACTGGCAAGTGCAAATTCTCGAACGATGTGACTTGGATCTCGTCAGCTGGACCGATGCGAGGAAGTCAAGGACCCAACTGGATGGCTGACCGATGTGAGCAAGACGGTGGCGTGAACGAACTGCTCAAGGGCCCTCTTGAGTATCTCAGCTTTTGCCCCCTCACTCGCGCATTTGAGTCGCTGAAATACATTGACACATTGGACAAGACTAACCAGGATCTGCTGGTCGCGGCGCAACAAGCTCGTGCCAGCCATCCCAACAAGAAGGTTATCTGCGGCACGGACGGCTACGGCATCACGTCGGTATACTCCCTTCCTCTCGAATTGATGGGTGAATTGGTTCCTCACTCGGGTCTGAATGACGGGGCGGTTGCCTTGGAGAGCTGCGTCGCTGGACTTGGAGACGACATTGTCTTTGATGGGCTCATCACGAGCCCGCACTACAAAGGCCGCATAAACCACGAAGACTTGGCTTTCCGCAACGGTGACGGCTGGTTGGGCGACGACCGTAAGCCCGTCAAGTGGCTCAGTTGCGCCTTCTAACTGCACTCTAGCTCATCGATCAAAGTATTCCCCCAAGGGATTGTATTTACTTCTAAAAACTAAATAGATTCAATTTTATACTCAAATTATCCCTCACTCCTACAGTTTTTTCGACTGCCCCTGGATCGCCCCGTTTTCCCCCCAGTACAGGGGGTCGAGGGGGACTAAGGGGATGTTATTCCATGCTGGCACTACGCCTACATTGGAGGCTCTAGAGCTGAACAATCGGCAGATAGAGAGTGGGGGGCAGGCAGGGTGTAGAATAAGACAATAAGTATTATAATAGACTACAGATAGACTACTACTACTTCTAAACCTAAACTGACAATTCCATGTCGACAAGCCAAGGTGACGACAGAGCATTTATTGGCAAGTGGTCTTGTCAACGGGGATGCCAGTGCCACCAGCAATGTGCCAGCACCACGTCGACGGAAAGAGCGAGAAGATGCTCACGACAAACTGATACACAAGCAAGACGACAAATGCAACGACCGTCACGTAGCCAGCAATATGGTCTTTCTTCCCACGGCGCTTGAGCAGTTGCAAATGTGTTTTTTGCTTTGGAATAAACGTCAACATGCCCAATGTTGCAATGCGTGTTGCATACGCAATGATGAACGTGTACGTGACTTGCCAGCGGGCGTAGTTTGTGTCGGACTTGATCGTGTTGGTGTCGACGACAAAGTAGGAATCGACAGTCTTGAAAATCGTGCCGGCAATTGGCGCGGCAAAGTTACCAAGCGTCGAGACGAGACCGTGGACAGCACCTTCATTGCCCATGTCGGCAAGCTCGACCGTCGAGTACGATCCGATGAGAAACTGCACGCCGATGGGGATGTTGGCTATGAGGATGGTCATAGAGAGGAAGAGGTTTTGGAGCCGAGCCTCTTCGCACCAAATCGTGGCAAAGACAGTGCTGCCATCGATCAAAACCGCAAGGACTGTCGACGCCACGATCGACGTCCGCCAATTCCATCCAAGACCAATGCGACCGACTGCAAAGTACGTGATGGTCGTCACGACGTAGCCGCTAGCTGTGTACATTGATGACACCACGGGCGTCGCATTGACCCACGACTCGAGGATAATAGAGCGGGGCGTCGCGTCAAACTTTTGGGACAAGTAGAGGAGGAAGCGAAAAAGACAAACTTGCCACATCACTCGGAGCTGGATGAGATCCCAAAGCCCCTTGATGTACTGGCGGAAGGGGGCAGGGGGGCTTGGCGTCTCCACGACGAGGAAGTAACTGGCCAAGAGGGCCAAGACGCAAGCAACGACCATCAACCAGTACATGACATTGGGTTCGACGGAAAAGTCAAACGTGCCGCCGTAGACGTAGCTGTTGAGACCAACGCCGATGAAAAAGTTGGGAATTATGCGAAAGCATTCCCGCACGGTGTAGATCATCGTCTGGATTCGTCCACGCATGTGCAGAGGCTCACGTTGCGCATGCTGAACCATCATGGCATCGGCAGCCACGTCAGCAATGATGTAGCCAAAGGCGGCGACCATGGACCACAGGATGAATTGGTACCCATCGGCGGCGGAATTCATGTTGACATAGAGAGCGGTCTCATTTGGTGTGAGAGCTGAAAGGTTCTTGCCTTTGGTTTCAGGGCCATAATGCGGCGCTGGGAACGGTGTGATGGCCATGGCCAAGCAGCAGATAAGCGCCATGATCCACCCTATAAAGATATAAGGCTTGCGCTTGTAGCCGTAGATGGGGAAGCAATCGGACAGGATGCCAGGGAAGAGCTTCAAACTCCAAGCCAAGTTGACGAGTTGAGTGTACGATGCAATTTGGTAGCCTTCCATCCTGAGGTACACCGTGAAGACGGGGTAGGCCAAGCTAGGCAGCATGCCGGAGAGGAAACCCACGCCTGCGTACTGGACCAAGAGCCCCAACGATTCGCGACTCAAGAGCGGGAAGGCACCACCCGGTTGGAGCGCACCGTCGCCTTCAAAGAGCTCAAACTCGCTCCCGCATTCCGACTTGCATTCAAGCACGTACGGTGGCGAGCCGACCGTTTTGTTGCTGAACCCGTCGCTGTCGATGACCTTGGTCATGTTCAAAGCATGCGACGTCATACACAAAAATTACCAAATGAGCCTCTGGTGGATGTCTGTCGACCTTGTGACGCCGCAGGTGCTGACGCCAGCAGCAGATGGAACCCATTAAATATCGCACCGACTGGCCGTCACCTGTCTTACTCACACGCGTGCACGCCAATCGAGGTCGACATCCCTACTGTAGTTTGCCAAACCATGAGGTACAAAAGTTGACTCACCAAGTAAATGTACCGCATGGTCAAGCACATGGCTGTCACAGTGAGCTGTAGACAATCCCAGCCACCAAACGACAGCGAGGATGATGAGAGATGGTCATGGTCCACTGCTGTAAGCTGAGCTTGAGCGACGACAACCAGGTCGATTGTTGCATGCAGTCGCGGCTGTCGTTTCCGGCAGAATGCGATGAATATCAGATGTAGTCGAGTCTGCAGACGTGGGACGAATTAACAACCCGCCGAGGCAGTAACGCGGATTTCATGTTGCCAACAGCGATTGATGTGTTCGCACTTGTGTGCAGTGATCAACTCTCCACAGCCATTGGAACCAAGGGGGAACCCATCGTGTTGTATCGTTTCGATGGTTGCTTGATGAGATTGTATGCAGAGAAGCGTACCGCAGATGGAAGCAGCTCGAAGACTGGATGGTGCAGGAAGGAACAAGTTGTAAGTCACCATCTACGAGGCGACAACAACAGAATTGCGATCAGATGATTGCATCCTCTGGGCGATGTTGCTCTACTTTCGTGAATAATTTGTGGCGAGGACAGATGTCTTTCGATGCGCTCAGCGCCACTGGACGGCAAGGCAGTCTTTGCGTTCTTTGATAGCCCGCGGTCGTCAGAAACGTCGCAGTTGAAACGGTGGAGGACTTGATATATCCCACAAAGCTTTTCAGCAACTCGGTGCTCACTTTGTCCAACCTGGCCTTCTTTGCACCGTCGAGTCACAAGAGCACCCATTGCTAAGCTCGATCAGTCACAGGATCCAAATCCATCCTGCGGGCATTGCACTGAGTTGGGAGGAATTTCAAGCAAATTCACGAGCAGATTGACCTCTTCGTTCGAGATGTCCGTCGCTTCGTTCCTTCCGTCTGATCTGTGGCTCCAGCGACTTCATTTGCCTTGACCTGAGCGAGCCTTAGCAAAGCTTTCCAAGGGCAAAGTTCAATTGTTTCTTGTGTGGTGATGACTGGAGGATAATTTGACTCGGTGGTCAATTGTACAGTGTACTGTATTACAGTATTTTGGGGGTTCATTAATCTGGATTGACATAATCTTGTTTGACGCTACTGTAGATGATACAAAACAGGTCACAATTTTCGCTTGTTTTCAAATACCACTCGAGCGCACCTTTGGCGGGCTGTCCCCCAAGGCAGACAGGCCAAGGTTGTCATGTAGGACTTTTTCTGTCTGCATAGTGGTAACTATTCTGAAAAAATCCCATGTAATTTGAATACTTTCAACCTTAATGTTTTTGAAATTTGAGTTCGGTATCAAATCTGCTTTATATTTAGGGTGCGTCTGGCAAAATTTCAAAATCAATATGCCATTTTCAGCCAAAATGGGATCAACGATTTATGGCATATTCAAAATGGCATTTTGGGAGCCTCCAGTGAGTATATCCCAACCAAAAATATTGGACTTGGTGCAAAACTCTTGGAGATAAACAAGTTCATATTTTGACCTCAATTATTGAATTTGGCCTCAAAATGGCATTTTGGGCCCATTTATTGTAATATTTTCGGTTGCTAGACGGGCCCTTACTGTTTAATCTAATTTACTTTGCAAAACTATATTCACAGTATTGATTATTTCGTAGAGGTTTTTGTTTAAGTCGAAAACCTTTCAGAATTTATATCATAGAATACAGGACTGTGCACTCTTAGAGCATGCAATTGAGTCAAGGCTTGGGGGTTCCATTTAGAATAGTTTTGCATTCTATTCTTTGCTGAACATGATATTGGACAACCTTGAAGTCGCAGAATGTCTGCGGGGGGGCGTCTATTTTCCAAGGTTTTGAGGAGGTCAAACCTCAACCCTCAAATCAATGTAAATGTAAATGTAATCGCTAAACTTGATGACATGGAATGCAATGGATTGAATTGTTGGTTGCCTATCACATAAAATCACAAAGACAAAGGAATTGGCGTCCTTCATGCTCTGCGTCGATAAATTCCGTGCGATTTGCATTCTCTGTGGATTCATGAAACTTGGAGGAAATTTGGGGTCGAGAACCCAGCAACAAGATGCTCAACATGGAAGATAAGGCAAATAATGATTTATTCTTCAAATAGTTTTGGCTTTATACTTTGCGCTTGATGTATGCGATAGCCACAAGCACGTTGAAGACTGAAATCACAGCAATGGCAAAATATGTGCACAAAATGTCAAAGAGAACGCCTTTGCAATGCTTAGAATAAGTCGTTGAGAAATAATAGCATACCGTAAGGGGGAGTGCCGGGCAATGTGTTGCGGAAAATAGGCACGGCAAAGAGGGCAGAGATATAAATGACAGGGTAATCCGCTGGGCGTCGTTCCCAAATGACAGACATGCTAAAATTCTGTCAATCTATAACTACCAGGGGGTGGCTTACCTTCCGATGTAGGCAATTGAGAAAGTGACAGCCCAAATACCAATAAACACCAGCGCCGTGTAGAGCGTGTAGTCGCGACTTACTTCAATCTCAATGGTCCTACAAGACAATATTAATCGTCGTGTTTTTTAGCGGATGTACTTGATGCCGGTTGCAACTCTGTCAGACTTTGTCGCTTTAAATCTAAGAGAGCCTTTACAACTGTCCATCGATGATAGTTCACGTACGTCCAAGCGTAGTCTTTCGGTGCGACAACTTGAGGCTCAATTGGAATCGTGGTGGTATTTTCACCACTGAGGATTGTGCCGCCTTGGGATGCTACGATCAACATCCTGACGTTGTATCTATCGACGAAGTCAGCAATTCTTTATGACCACAAGACGAACTTGTCGAATGGATACCACGCAATTGTGCCTTTTGCAACTAGAATTTTGCTCACGAGTGGCGTATCAATCTTGACCGAGTTCTTTTTGAGTTCCAGCACTCCTGTTTGAATTTGGACACGAATGGGTTGGTCAAGCTACAAAGCCAGAGTCGTCAGCGGTGGTTGTCAATCAAAAAGCTTACAGCGCCAGTCGTTGGATTGAGCAGTCGCTTTGGAATTCCTTTTTGAATTGAAGCAGCAGTCGTGATATCTACAACCTGTATCAGGACAATCCTGGTTCGGGAGTGGTGTACCAAACGTTCGTGTGTTCATATTCGACACGACAAGTCTCACATAAATAGCGGACGGCTCGACTTCCTCCTTGGGTCTGTAATCCAACAAGACGTCATAGCCATCGTCATTCTCTAGTGAGGCAAATGCAGTTAGCCAAACTCGGTCGTGCGTGGATGGACGTACTGCTTCGTTTTCCTTGGCGAACAAAGAACGGGATCGAGACGGAAATGATGATGATCACGAAGACCGCGACGGGGATCCACTTGAACAAGGCGTGCTGGAGTCGCATCAAGGACAAGCCACTGAACTGAGGACGCACGTCAAGACTTTTCTCGATTGTCAGCACTAACAACCAGCAACCCAATCGTCGAAGTTCTTTTGTCACAATTTGACAACCTTGTCCTTCAATTCTGGCCAATCAAAATTCACAAAGTCACTAAACGAGCCAATCAAATCTCCAGAATGCGGTCATTTGACAGCTGTGAAACTGAATGTTGTGATGATACAAACCCAATAATGCACCATTGCATACGACTAACTTTATACGACTTATGGAGTTGTTTATCCATTTACAAACTTGAAGGTATTTCAAGGATAGACAAGGTCGAAATAAGCTAGCTAAGCTGAAAACAAACACAACAGACCAGCGAAATGACAACAACGCAGCAGTGGCGTATTGTGACTCGTCGTTGATTGACAGCTAGGTGTATTTTTCTTAGTGTTCACGCCAGGAAAAAACGATGGGAGCGAAGGATGACATGACGACGACGTCCAAGGCTGAGCCCATGTACGTCGTCGACACAGCAAACCAAGACGACGCTGTCGAGAAGGCACCTGTCGACCGAAGGTTTCAGTTCCAATTTGGCCTGCTTGGCCTCTTCTTCGTGGTCTTTCTGGCGACGCTGATCCCGTTTCTGGTCAGTCAGAAGGAGAAAGCACGTACGGCCAGCGCCGTCCTGAACGTTCTCACTCACGGTTTATCTCTATAGCCACGTATCAAGCTCTCGGTGACCTTTTTAACAACTACGACGTCATTGAAGCCAATATTGCCGACAATGCCAATTTGACGTCTGCCGATGTCAACCTTATCCTCTTGTGCTCAACCATGGACGCCAACAACTACGGTATGACCTCATTTTTCGCGGCAGTGCTCACTGAGACGCTATTGCAGAACTCGCCTTGAATGCATGGATGACCAACCCGCCCAAAGCTGTCCAAGGAATGAGAGGCGTACGAACCTTTTCTTTGGTTTCAAGCTGAGCCAGAAGTGTTGTAGATCACGAAATCTTTTCGCATCAATGTCGGACCGCACTCAACGATCGTCACGACGAAGACGGCCAGCATGTATCCAACGGTCAAGGCCATTGTGCCGCTCTCGCAGGGCTCAATCGTTTGGTACCCGATCGACTCTTATGAAGTCGATATCCACGTGTATATTGTCTCTGGCGTGTCGGCTTTGGACGGCGACGCTCATGAAGAGCTTGACTTTGGCTTTGCCGTGTTGACACCGCAGAACTTTGACTGGAGATTTGAAGCTAGCCAAGGACGCATCAAGTCTGAAGCCGACGACGAAAGCATCATCGGGTACAAAGTCCACATCAACGTGAGTCGCAAGTTCAATCAATACGTGCTCATGGTCTTTGTTGCAATCTGGGCTGTGACTTTTGCCATCGGATACATCGGCAGTATGACAACCATTTGGAAACGACGACCAGCCGACTATCCGATTATCTACATCTCGGCGATCTTTGCCGTCCCTGCCGTGAGGAATACGCTGCCTGGACGACCGCCTTATGGTAAGAACGTCATGAAGGAGAGCTGTGTTTGATTTATGTTCTAGGATGCCTCTTTGATGTCGTGTGCACGTACTTTGCCATTGCATGCATCACAGTCTTCACAGTCTTTGTGTCGATTTCGTACATGCGGAAACCAAAGCCGGCGCCGACCGCGGCGGATAAAATTTAATATCATATCTAAACCTTGCTGTCAACTTGTTGCGTGCTCTTTTCAAAACCCCAAAACGATAGTCAAGACATCGTCATGAATACGTGGCTGAATTGAACATTAGCAAACGGCATCGTCAAGCGCCAAGGTGGAGAGCATTCTTGCGTGGATTTAGAAAAAGACGCCAAAGGTGCCCCAGAGAAACGTTGTAAACATGTTGCGAATTTTGTTGGTGACTTGACAGAGGCTTCAACCTGTCGATGGTCTTGTTGTCTTGAGGAGGAGGCAAAATCGAAAATGACCAAACTCAATCTATAGCTTGGTACATGATCGAGTGAGTTTCTTTAGCAGTAGAGATGACGAATCCGACTCCACAGTGTGCATTGAATGTCTACGTCTGTGCTACAGAGATCTTCTCTCAAGGGTGCCAAGAGATCGAGACACATGGACCGAATAGCAGCTATCCTTTATCCATGCCGCCTGAGGCGGCATGGACAATGACGCTTGCGGCATCCTGACTCTCTACTGACTCTTCAACCCTGACTAGACAGCTATCTCCTCTCTGGTTGTGTGCATCGGTTGCTTATCATTCGTCCTGGCGTCTTTCCACCCAAAGCACCACCAAGAGGCGAAGACTTTACTTTGTAGCTGCATTCATGTTGGTTTACAAGACTATTGTTGGATGGCAATGAGCAAACTACGAGGTTTTTTCCAGCGACATCCATGAACACTCTCTTGCAGAAGATTAAAAGAAAAAAGTAATGACCCAGGCCATCGTTGTTGGGATTTTGTGTCGTGGAGTCTTGACAGAGAGGGTGAGGCAATATGCGGTTCTTCCTCGGTGTGGCGAAGACGAAGTTGTCGGTCCGAGGCAAATTCCAAAATGACGACAACTTCATACTGATCCATGAGGATGATCGAGTGACGCTCTGCAGTTGCTGAGATGACGAGTGGCGATCCCACGACATGGGACGTGTTTTGCATTGCTCGTCAACCTGAATTCCATGACATGCACAATTCCAAGACGTCATGGGGTCGCAACATATCCATCTCTACTCTTACGGACGTCCGCGCTATCATTCTTCGTCCTCTCTCATGATTGCTTGCAGGACCTTTCGAACTCGTTGAATCGCTCAGCTCTACTGTCGTTGGGGATTTGTTTCCAAGACAAAATGCATGTTCGTGTTCAAGTTATGGGTTTTGGACGGCCGGTGGCTTTGGCTTCATGTAGGCAATCGAGACGAGGACCAAGTAGGTACAAGTGACTGCGATCGCAATGTACGTCCCAATGATGTCAAAGAGGACGCCTAGCCATGCAAACTTCACGAAATTGATGCTTGTCATAGACGTACCATAGGGAGGATTGCCTGGACAGGTATTCCGAAAGGCTGGGATTGCAAAGAGAGCCGAGATAAAGATCACTGGATTGTCAGGAGCTCGACGCTTCCAAATCACAGCCAAACTAATGAGCAAACGACAGTCAGTCGACATCGAGAGGACGCTCCAACCTTCCAATGTACGCAATGGTGAACGTGACGGCCCAAATACCAAAGAACACCAAGACGGTGTACATATTGAGCGACCGACGCACGGACACTTCGAGGGGACTACCAAGACAATCGGCTCGAGTTGCATGTGTGTCATGGTCTTACATTTGTCCAATTGTCCTGGCATCCATCGTGTCCAGCGGCGAAAACTTAACCTTGTAGCTAACAACCATGTCAATCAAGTCGTGTGGATGGCGTTGCCGTACTTCCATTCAAAGTCTTCATGCTGGGCGACGATGATATCGACACGCACTGGAGAGTTGTCACTGCCATTGAAAGCTGCGACTCCAGTGGCAGCCACGACGTCCAGTCGAGTCGTGTACTTGTCAAAGGGATACCACGCAATGGAGCCTTCAACAATACTAGCCGTCGATGTAATTGCCGTGTCGATGGCGGCGGTGGTGTTGGTCAACATGAGCAAGTCCGAGTTTAATTGGATTCGCACGGCCTTATTGAGCTACAAGGCAGACACGTCCGTGAGATGAAGGACGACTTCCACTGCATTACTGTGTTGGTGGCATTGTTGTACAGGTCTGGCGACAGCGATTGAATCGACGCAGACGTCGTGAGCTCTAGATGGATTGTGGAGCGACCGAATGGAGCACGAAATGGTACCATAAGTGAGCGTGTTCATGTTGGACAGCAAGACTAGCAAGTAGATCGCCGAGCCGTCCAATGCGCCTTGGCTGTACAAGACTTCATAGTTGGCACTGCCACCTAATCAAGCACGACAACGAGCAGTCAGGAACACTGGATGAGTCGGTTCAAGCGTACGGGTGACGCTGCGTTGCTTGAGAAAGACTGGAAGGAGCATGCCAATGAAGATGACGGTGAACGCGACGATCGGCACCGACGTCAAGTACCAGCGCTTGTCAACCATGGCTCCAACGAATCGGTCGCAGAATGGAGACCTTCTACGATGTCAACTCGAGCGTTACGTTGGTCGGTTGGTCGGTGAAGGCGAGGACGGAAGAGCAAAGCTTCGGTTGTTGTCGTCCAGAGTTCGATTATGGAATGACAACGAGCTCCACACGACGGCAGACACTCGACGCGTCCTCGCTCGCAGTTGGAGATTGACCAGCAGCTACTAGTCACGATTCGTACACCGTCGGACGCGGACGCTGACTATACATCGATGCAACTTCCTCCTGGCGAACAAGTTCGGCACTCGAATCATGGCGACAACGGCGTCGCCACAAATCTCATGGCAACTCGTGCGAATCAACCCATCGACAAGCGCATGTGGCAGCAGGGTGGAGTCGTCGCGCTCTTCGTTGCGTTCTTCCTCGTGGCTTTCATTCCATTCGTGGTGAACCAGAACGACGATAAATGTAAATCCTGCCGACAATTTCCCTCTGACTGACGCGTTTGCGCTAGTTCTTGGCTACGATTTGCTCTACGGCCAGGGCAACTTGTCCAACTTGGAGCTCCAGATCATCCTCTCCAACATGAACACGAACGACTTTGGTGAGTCCATGCCATGGCAAGCTCTCTCATGTTCAATCGTAGATTTGACAGCGTCGTCAACCCTTGGACAGCCGCCCAGCCAAGTCTTCAACACGACAAGCGGCACGGTAATCATGGACGCAGCGACGACAACCTTGACTTGGTGGTAGATCACCAAACCTTTCCGTATCCTCGTTGGATCGAATGCAGCGGTGGTCACCCCGGCAGCGTCCAACCCGTTCGCCCCCCTCAAGTCCAAAATCCCCCTCGTGACGGGCTCCATCGGATGGTATCCCTTTGACAAATACGAGCTCATGCTGCCCGTTGCAGCGCTCACAGGGTCAAGTGCATTCGACAGCAACGTTAAGCCGTTGGACTTGGCGTTTGTTGTGCTCGCCCCTGAAAACTTTGACTGGAAGTTCACCATCAACGAGCAAGCGTCGAAAGATGCGAGCGCTCAAGCTGGCACGACGGTCCTCCAAGTGCACGTGCGTCGCAAGTTTAATCTGTACGTTGTTCTTGTCTTCGTTGGCATTTGGGCCGTCACGTTTGCCATCGGCTACATTGGAAGGTATGCGCACTAGTCGAACCGTCGTTGTGAATGTTGTGGCTTGTAGCTGTGCTGTCATTTGGCAACGCCGCGCGGTGGACAATCCAGTCATCTTCGTCTCGGCTCTCTTTGCCGTGCCAGCAGTGCGCAACACTCTGCCTGGCAAACCGCCCTACGGTCGCAATGCTCTCGTTGAAAGAAGGCTCACGGTGTCATTCTAGGTTGCTTGTTTGACATTCTCTGCACGTACTTTGCGATCGCGGCGTGCTTGACCTACTTGGTCCTCATGGCCATTTCGTACATGAAGAAGCAGGCGTAAAGCAGCATGAATCTCTCTATTGCAGTCTTTGTCTTGCTGTGATTCCCCAGGCTGGCCATACTGAGCTGGCTAAAAAAGGAGGGCAGCATCACGCAGTCAGTCGACTGAGATTGTCTGCCCCCATGGTCTTCTCCTAGCCGCCGTTTTTCGGCGCTGATACGGGTAGGATAACATGAAACACAATGGACTTTAGGTTATGAGCTGGGCTTTAAACCTAGCAAACTTATCCGATAGTCTACAAGGATCTAGATGGCGCAGTAGCTGCCTTGGGCGATGTTGAGCGCATAGAGGACGTAGCCAAGGGCACCGCCAAAGACAATGCCAACGGGGGCTGGAACATTGAACAGACCAACCAAGACACCAGTGGCAAAGCAAACGGACGCTTGAGCGTGGTTGTGGATGGCTTGTTGCCAGAGGAGTGCAATGGCAGCCACGACGAGGCCGATTGCGGCAGAATTGACGCCTGTCATGAAGATTTGAAGTTTGGTGTTGCTACGCACGAGTTCCCAAAGTGGCAAGAGGGCAAAGAAGAGACCGACGCCAGGACCAAAGAGCCCAGCAGCAGCCAAGAAAGCCCCCGGGACGCCAAAGACGACAGCGCCCAAATATGTCGACATGTTGAACAAAGGACCAGGTAAGGATTGAATCAACGCAAAGCCGATGAAGAATTGTTCCTTCGAGACCCAACCAGCGCTGACAATATCATTGAGCAGCATGGGAACCATAACTTGGCCCCCTCCAAAAATGATTGAGCCCATGCGGAAGAAGGCATAGAAGAGGCCAAGATAGCTACGGCCAAGCTCATGCTACAGAGACCAGTGAGGCTTGGTAAAGAGGACAAAGACGTACGATGGAGTCGAAGTAAGATAAAATGCCAAAGGCTGCCAACCAGACGACAATAATGAGCACACCAATCCACGCTGGAATACCCAATTCACTAAAATCAGCGATGAGAATTGACCTAGAGAGACGACGAATTTACCGCGGGATGAGCGAATTTTGAGCTTGGTTTGGCTTGATGAAGCTCTTCGTGTAGCCAAAGACGGGAGCCAGCAACGTCGTGATGCCACCAGCGACCATAAGGGCTGGAAAGATCCACGTGCCAAGTTTTTGCGTCGCCAAGACAACAACCACAGAGACTGCAGCAATAGCCATCTTGACTTGGTCGTCGCCACAGGCTTTGTTCCACAATTTCACGGCGGCAATGATGACGAGGGACGTTGCCGCGGGAGCTAAGCCAACCATCCAAGACGGCAAATTACCTAGAACCACCGTTAGATGATGATAAATTGAATAAATCGTACCGCCGAGATAATGCTGAGCGCCAAGACCAGCTAGCGTCATGATGATAAAGCCAGGGAGACACCACACGATAAAAGCCACAAGCATCCCGAGTGGTCCCGCACGAAAGAGACCCATAGATGACACGACTTGAGTCGAAGTTGGACCTGGCAACGCCGAGCCCAATGCAATCACTTCGAGGAAACGATCATCGTCGAGCCAATGCAAGCGTTCTACTCGAGAAGGATGAGATCAAAGAGGAAAGAGGTTGAGCCGACCGACAAAGCGTTCGTGGGCGAGGCCAAGATGCGCTTGGGGGCCACCAAATGACACGAGCGAGATAGGAAAAAGCTCGACGGCAACAGAGACGAGGCGCTTGAAATAGGGCTCCGTGGACTCGTGCACGTCCTTGTTCAGCAACAAGGAAGACTCGCCTCGCTCTGTCATCTTGAATTCAAAAGTGACTTCGGTGGAGGCAGCCACGTTAGCCGGCCGTCCCACATAGGATGGCTATCGAATCTTCAAAACTTGTCATATTTTATACTTCATCCATAAATGCACTTATTATTTCCCAAAGGTCCTTTATAACATAATCTATTTAGTTTATGTTCTTAGAGCATCCGCACGCGTAGGGTATCGTTAGGCTAAAATTGGAATGCGTAAATCAAAGTTTAGCATGGAGAACTCGAATCTCCACACCGCGAGCCATTGTAAACGCTATTGCAAAGCCAATTGCCATATGCTCTCTGTCAATCCCAGCTGCTCTCATACTGTCGAGACTGATGATGACCTCGTGGATCTTTACATTCAACGGCTTGTAGCCCACTCCAATGCGACTACAGCGACGCCGCTGAACGGTACCATTCATCATTCTCGTGAGTTCCAGCGTTGAAATCATTGGCAACACGCAGCCAAAACGCGTCCAGCCTCTGGCCATTCCCCATGATAGAGTCTTGAGATATCGTCAACCAACTGGAACAAAGTTTTTCGTCGTCAACTTGACGGAAGTTCTTTCCGCGTCGGCGCTTTGGCGCGCTTTCTTCGGGCATGGCAGCGGTGTGACTCAACAGATGCGCTTTACAATATAGTGTATTCTCGTAGGGTAGTTTTCCCTAGCAGTTTCCACTACGCTAAAATAGAATGCGATATGTACTACGCGGTGTAGGCCGGTTTTCCTCGCATGTATGCTATATTTAGGTTTAGCATGCCATTTGGCCTGTGCGGTGCGGATGCTCTTAGGGCCCGTCTGGATGCCACCTATTATTGAGATAATTCGCAATATTTTGATCAATTATTGCATAATTTTGATT
The DNA here is from genome assembly GCA_019828595.1 of Aphanomyces cochlioides. NCBI lineage: Eukaryota > Oomycota > Saprolegniomycetes > Saprolegniales > Verrucalvaceae > Aphanomyces > Aphanomyces cochlioides. Next base: position 1,664,038 of record JAHQRK010000015.1, read on the forward strand.
ATCGCATAATGCACTGTCTGGATGCCAAATATTGCATAAATTTTGTTGCAATAATTTATTTCAAAACAGGTCAAATATGTAATAAATAATATTCTACTCAAAGTAGAATATTTTCCCCAATATCGTATACTACTCTGGTCCACAAGAATTGCACCATTTGTGTTTGGATTGGCGGGATTTTTCTAAAAATACAGATATGATAAATGTGATTGGTGCGCTGAAAAGCGCAAGATCTGCTCTTTAATTGGTTGTATTTTGATAGTGCAAATTCGTTCTCTGGCGCAAAAAATGAGCCGCCAAAGTTGTCGACTCACTTGTGCCATGGTCTCTTTTTTTCGCCAGAGCTTTAGTGCTAAATTTTACGGCTAACCGACAAGTGCAGTGGTTCCTCTTGCTTCTGGACATGTCGTGCTCACCTTGGAATGAAATGCTCTTGAGAGCAACGGTGAGCAACAAGCTGCCGTACGGAACCATAAAGGAAGTTGCCCATCGTATGCAATGCCACCGCACAACAATATATCGCCTGTGGACGCGTGCGCAGCACTCATTCAGTCGGGGTGATCCAGAGATCGACGTTCTCGCCAAAATGCACGGTATGACCTCTTAAAATCAATATTTATACCAAAATTATTCATTTCCAAAGATATTAATTCTCACAAGTACGATATTTTAGGTAATTGTGGCAAGCAAAGACGACGCTCACCAGAAGCCATTGAAGCAGCAATCAAGTCTGTTGATCACGAAGACAGACAAAACCTGCGCTCTCTGTCCGCCCAAAGCGGCGTTCCGAAAACAACAATCCTGCGACACATGAAGGAATCCAAAAAGCTCAAGGCACGCTCGAGTTATGTCAAGCCCATGCTAACCGCGACGAACAAGATTCAACGCCTCCAATTTGCATTGAAGTTTCTTCGACCTTCGCCGAGAGGGAACCATTTCTTTGACAACATGTACGATCGCGTACATCTCGACGAGAAATGGTTCTTCTTGACAAAGGTCAAGAAAACTTTTTATGTGTATGACGATGAAGAGCTGGCTTTGCGCGCTACAAAATCCAATGGGTTCATCACGAAAGTGATGTTTCTTGCGGCCGTCGCGCGTCCACGTCACGACCCACACACCAAGCGCTTGTTCGATGGGAAGCTGGGCATTTGGCCCTTCGTACAACGTTTGCCAGCGGCCCGGAACAGCAAAAATCGGCCTCGAGGAACAATGATTACGACCACCGTCAATGTGGATTCTGCGGCATATGTTGACTCTGTTGTCAAGAATGTCCTGCCAGCCATCAAGACCAAGTTCCCACGAGGTTGTCTCCAACGTGGCGTGCTATTACAGCACGACAACGCGAGCCCCCACAAGCGTTTGACAACTGCATTTTTGCGTGCTAATGGGTTTGATTTCGCCGAGATTGAAACTCAGCCACCAAACAGCCCAGATTTCAATGTGTTAGATTTAGGTTTTTTTAACGCTATTCAATGTCTGCAGCATCAAAAGAGAACTCGGTCAATTTACGAGTTAATTGATGCTGTACAAGAAGCTTTCTTTGAGTTGCCAGTGATTACACTGGCTAAAACCTTTATAACCTTGCAAAAGGTTATGGAGTGTTCAATGGAAGTCGGTGGTGGCAATAACTACAAGCTGCCACACATGAAAAAGGATGCTGTGATCCATGACCTCTCAACTTATAATGTTGATTGTAGTCCAGCCATCTACAGGAATGCTATCGACCACCTGAATTCCCTAGATCAAGTTGATGTAATATAAATGTCAATTTAAATTTTATTTTCCCGGGTCGATATTCAGTTTCGAGGTTGCATACAAAACTCCATATAAATATTGACATGTTCATATACATTAATCAAGTATAAATAATGTTGCAATTCTTGTGGACCAGAGTAGTAATGCACACAAATTCCCAATGATTATTTTATTTTCGTGGAAATCCAGACAGTCCGAAATTTTAATTATCGTGATATTATAATACGTGGTTTGTATTATTTTGGCCAAAATACAAAATATAACATACCGAATTTTCACAATATTTTTTATTTGGCATCCAGACGGGCCTTTATTTGGCGCCCTTAAAATAAAGTATACAGTATTAATATAAATAATATTAAAAAAATAGTATATTAAATTAAAAGGTTCAAGATAGAGTTTGATTCGCTGAAATTTTCAGCCAATGAAATGTCATCCTTTGACAAGGCATACTGAACTCCAATAATCTGGAAAGTCGGACATCTGCAGTCAAAATCCGGATAATTTATCCGGATTCCCGGAATATCATCCACACTGTTGGAGGGGACCATCTGACTTGCATTGGAGCATCTGCTGAACTGCTGGGTGGCCATTGACATGCTCGGAATTGAAGCAACGAGATGATTAAACTCGACTCTATGTCCAGGCAACGATTCCTGACGATTTCCACTCCCTAAAAAGTAATGGTGCAAATAATGTCCTACCCCTGGACGATGGGGTCGCTACCCCCTCGCCCGGCGATAATTTGTTCCACAACGTTCTTGAAAATACAACTGTTCCTACATTAGGATCGGTTCGATGGGGAAGGACTTTAGGGGGGGGGCAGACTCGATTGCGGGTAGAAACTCGTCTTTGGCTTCGAGGGGGAAATGACAAGCAAGTGGGGGGGCGACTGTCGCCTGCATGGCAATGTCTTCATGACATGAACCCAGCATTTGAAATGGATAGTGTTGATTGCCAAAACGAACGTCTTCGTGATATTCAAACTTTGTTGTCGTGACGACAAACCCCCTCAGCAGCCTGGGGCTGTACTCTTCACTCTTGACCTAATTAGAAAGATCGCATCACCAGAGTTGACGCAAGCTGAATGAAAGAGACTATTGAAACTTGTATTCTTTCGAGCCATGATAAGTGTTTAAATAATTTGCAATACACTTTGTCGGTTTTGGTAAATTTGCTTGGCAATGTCGTCATCTTCCAGAAGAGTGCCTCGCGATTGACGAATGAAGTAGTCGCCTCCATCGGTGCTCGGTTTGCGATGCAGGGAGGACTCCTTGCGGCTCATGGACGAGTCTTTTCGACCCATCGACGACTCTCTTCGACCCATCGATGACTCTCTTCGGCTTGAAATGGAGACTTCTCTCGTCTCGCTAGGCGGTCTGCTTTGCATGCTGCCGTACATCATGGACGAACGCCGCCGCTCTAACACTTGCTGCATGGGCCAGGCATCTTCTTTACTCACACGGTAGAGATCGGGGGAGGCTGGTAAAAGCACCGACATGCGTTGCTTGATCTCGTTGAACATGGCTTCGTGCGCTTGAGATGCTTCGTCTTCGTTGATCCACACGTCAGCATCGTCTTCAGGCTGTTGGACCATTTCTGTCTGACGAGACGCATCTTCATCGAACGACAGCCGAGACTTTGTCGACGTGACAAGGGAACAAGGCAAACAAGCACGGAGTTTGGTCGGCACGCCCAACACTTGGACTTGCCACTGCGGACAACACGTACGACAAAACACCTACAGGAGCTTTAGTCACCTCCGAAGAAACCTGCTGAAGCATACCAGTGAGCACTTTTGGCAGCCAACCTTGGGGTGAAATAGGCTGAAGCTCTTTGAACATAGCTGGCAGCGAACATGCGATTCTAAGATAGACATATTGACGACAGCGCCGATGCTGAGCCGCCTCTGTCGAAGGCAAAGGTCCATGTTGCGCAGATGCTGGCCTTTAGCTAAGAGTGTTTTGGCCACTGCTGCTTCATTCATGCTTCCACCGAGCGAGCACTGCATGAAGAGTCGAACGTGAAGAACACCTGGCCGCGACGATTCCATTACGACGTAGCCACTGCGAAGATGTTGGCCACGAACAATTCGGCCCTGGTCTTCTGGGCAATTCTCCGTTTCGACGGACGTGTAGGCGCGAACCCAGCCACGTCGGCCTTGCACTGTCGAGTTGACATTATACTACGAGAAGGTGACGAAGCGACAAAGTTGGAGCAGTACCGTGAGTAGACACCAGTCGCGTGGTCGCATCAAAACGCCTGGCGATCGAGTGAGGATCCAATCGACGCCCATGGAGGCCTCAATTGTATCCTCAAGCGTACAGACAGAAGTCGCGTCGAGAACGTCGCTGTCAAAGATCCTGCAAGTGTCGAGAATGTTCGACGGTCCATCGCCACGAAACAACACATCGACTTCTTCAATCGTCGCTTGGACATCCATGACAGCACACCACGTTTGAACGCCTGCAGGAGCGCTTTCATCTGTTGTTCCTCGAAAAACTTGGACTTGTTTGTCGTGGAATTGCCTCGTCCAGCCAACGCTTCCACCTCGAAGTCGAGCCAGTCGAACCTAGACGCCACATCACCCTCCCATGAGCGCTCTACCCGACGAGAAGGACGAGGTTTACCAGCTGATCCTTGGTCTGCATAGCTAGACGACGCCATTGCGCCGCCGTATCCACGCTAGGCGGCAGGAATTCTAAAGGAAGCGGGAGCCTGGTCGCTGGCATGGTGGCGGCAAGCAGCTCCACAATCCACAACTGAGCTCGAGATTGGACAATGTCACAAGGGTGACAAATTACCATAAGAAGTACGACAGACGGCAAAGTTTATACAGAGAACCCGTATAATATACTTGGTTAAGGGAATTCGTGTTGGTAGCATTTCACTCACACTATCCAGACTGGTCGTCGTGCACAGAGTCAAAGGGAGCTCTCTGACTACAGTGTATCTCCAAGCAAATGTATCCACTCTCGAGTACGAGGAGAAAGTCCTTGGATGCACTTCAACGTCGAGGGATGCGCGGCTATGGCAGGCAAGGCATGGTTTGGGTTTTATAGAATAATGATGATGTCGAGTTTGCACTCAGAGACGAACATTTTGGCAGAAGTGTAATCAGGGAAATAACGTCTATTGAACTGATCCGACAAAGAAGACATGAGGAGCCCCGTGGGGGGATTCAAGGGGGATGCTGGGGGGGCGCCCGCAATTTCGACAGTCTGATATTCCGCATGGAGAGACTTGTCCTCGCCTGCGCCCAGGAGCATGCATCTGATACGATCCAACTGAACGACGTTTTGGATACGATTTGGAACTTGATACGAATGCATATAAGCTGAGATAAGTATGCTGCCTGGTGCATAGAAAGAGAGACTTGGTGCTTGCCCAATGTCGTCGTAACGTAAAACAGCGTATCTAGTAAAGACGGAACTGGCTGAGGAGCCCAAACTCGGTGCGACCAAGAGCGATTCATGTGGATAACAAGGTTAAGGATAAGTTTCTAGCAGTACGCTCGAGGCATTTCATGGTTGCAACAATAGTACAAATTGGAACAGAGGACAAGGCACCAACGGGGCAACAAAGGAGAGCTTAGGGGGCTTATGGGGGGGGCTAATGGGGGGAATGAGCTTTCATCCAGACCTTCTGACAAACCTGTGGACGCGTTTGTTTTTGCCGCATACAGTGCATCTGATGCGATCATGCTCACTTTCCCCTTGACGATACACTCACTTCGGGCTGGAAGGGGGCGAGAACTTACAAGCTGGGCAATCTGCTGGCCTGATTCATGTAAGGAGTAAGACTTGTTGCTTGCCATTGCCGTAACGTAAAACAGCGCATCCTGTAAAGACGGAGCTCTCTTGCGGCGGCCGACTACGGTGCGGTCTTCAAGATGCACCCTGGATACCAAGCTCAAAGAAAGTTTTCAGCATTGGGCTCTTACATTACTTTATAACAACGACAACGTTTCTAGCGATCATTTCCCCCTGAGACCTAGCCTTGCCTGACACCTTGCCATGCTTCCATTGGCAGGGGGATCCCAGTTTACCCTTCCTTCCACCAAGGCGTGTATGTGTGGGATCTCTATTCCAGGCTAGGCTTGCCCGCTGTCGACATTTATCGATCTCACCAGACGACGAATGGGTTGCAGTCCAAAGTGAGCCACCACTTGGAAGCGCGTCGTCCTGTTTTCGGTGACGAGCTCATTCAGAGCAGTCTCCCATCGAAGACGGCCTGCAGGAGCAAGCCACAGCTTAGAGACCTTGCATGTACTCGTCCAGACCATGTCCATGTTGCCTTCTTCTTGAGGTGTCTTCCAAGTTGAACCGAGCGTGTTACCAAGGCGACGTCCATCGAATCGAGCGCTCACGGCATGCGCCAACGGAGTTACTCTTGGCGGTTTGATGCTCTATCGTGTCGATCGCAGTCAAACTTGGCCAAAGCTACAAGCTCCATCCTGGCCGGACGACGCAAATCCAGCGCGCCACAAGGAACACAACTGTTCGTCCACCGAGCGACCTCATCGATGCCTCTATCTCGTCCATCTAGCGTTCGTTTCATATAGCTTTGGATGGTTTTCTCCAAGTCGGACACGAGTTTGAACTTCGAGTTTCGTATTTCATCTGTTGGCGTAATCGAAAGTGGTGCAAGTCGACTTGGTCCATTCAGCGCCATGCCAGGAGCATCGTTTGTTGAAATGGACAGCCAGCAGCAAGCCAAGCAAGCTGTCCATCCTACACGACGATATCTCCCGCTGCTGGCTGTCGTGGCCTTGTTGCTGGCCATGGTCGTCGCCTTCTTTGTTGGCCATTCCGTTGGCACTGGTATGCCCATCCCAGCACTCTCTTGATTTCACGTCGTACACGACCTCTCTTAGGACCTCGATTGAGTGGCTACAAGGTGCTCTACAAGTCGCCCACTGCCGATGATTCAAAGACGGCCGTTGCCTTGACTGTCGTAGTTTCTGCCGTGAGCCTCGACACGTATGGTCCGTCCACCGTGGTCGAGTTGGTTGTGCGCTGAACGAATTCCCACCGTAGACGTGACTCTGACCAGCCATATCGACAACATGGGCGACGTGTCGACGCCATTCCAAGTCGAGATAGGACGGACATTGTTCAACATTTCCAACGGCGTCGCAGCTCCATGGGTCGTCAAGGTAGTCGTGGAATCGCATGACGAGATGTCAACTTTGCTGGATAGAGTCATCCCTTTGGCAGGTTTGGACTTGATGGACGGCTGCAGAGCTCAGTGTGCCTCGTAGATATTTGTCATCCTGCCAAGTGGTTGCAAATTCCGTCGAGACTACAACGCAGCAGCTCCTCGTGGCATTGACCGTCCTGTCGTCCGATAGCTTCACTTGGGTGTATGCAACAAGTCTGTACCTCCGACGAGAATGAACCCTTGTGTCTTAGGACATCCGTGCGGCCGACTGTCCACTCCGACTTCGATGAAGAGCCTCCGTCCAACTCGTACGTCTCCCTGGAATTGTCCTCTTCTCACGGCGACGTGTACTTTCAGGCTGACGATTCGAGTCCACCGAGCGTTTAATGTGTACATTGTCGTCCTCTTCGTTGGTATTTGGGCGGTCATCGGCGGCATTGCCTACGTCGGCAGCATGACGATCATTTGGAAGACGCGCGCGCCAGATAACCCCGCTCTCTTCTTCAGCGGTCTCATCGCCGTGCCCATCTTTCGCAACACTGCGCCTGGCAATCCTCCTTACGGTACTTTCGCCTCGCCTTCGCACTGCTAACTTGTCAGAAAGGCTGCTTGTTTGATATCTTCAGCACGTTCATCTCGTTCATTGTCATCTTGACCTTCTTGGCCTTTGTCTCGTTGGTGTACATGCGGCCAAAGCCAGCAGCACCACGCGCCGTCTAGTCAAACAACTTTCAACCAAGTGAAGTCTATCAACTCTACACAAGTCTGTAGCAGCCCGCAAACCCTTTCGACCGCAAGTTCCTCGTGCTATCGTTGCTCGATCGGGATACAAGTCACACAGACCGTGTCTGCTCTGTCGATTGCGCTGCATGCGGTCGAACGGTTGGGAAGTTTCTAGTCGCGTCGACGAGGTTGTTACGCCGCGAGTCACCCTTTTGTTCCAACCTGCTGCCCTTTGAGATAGGCGTCGCATTGCGCAACTCGTCTCGACGCATTGGAGATGCGGGAAATCAACAATTTAAAAAAATACGTCTTTTTTAAATTACATGATTGTTGGTGTTTACAACATTTACAAAAGTTTCTTTAAGTTCCAAAATCTCTGACTTGTCGCTTAAAAAACTAACCAAGACATTTCCCATTGCGATTACTTTTCGTTGAAGCTACAAGTACAGTCTACAGCTGAGAACAATGAAATCCAGGATTGAAATGGTTTGAATATGGTTTTTTTTAATGTAAAGTTAAAAGAAACTTCTAAAAACTCCGACTTTGACGTATGACAAAAGTTGATGTTCCTCGACTGATATCCTCATGAAGCATTCCTAAGTACCTTGTCCTAAAATATCAAGCTTTGAATCGTTTGGGAAGTGAGGGTTTTTTAGGTCGTTTTGCAAGTTTCTTCTTAGATTATATAATCCTAAAAGAATCCTCTACAAGAATCTCGAAGAAACTTTTTTTAAATTTTGGGAATATTTTTTTAAATTATTGATAGTTTTATTAAAAGTCGTGATTTCCCGCATCTCCCTTGTGCTGCGACTGGGACCTCCCCTTCGAATTCCAACGCCGTCGACTCTTCTAGGAGGTCATTGTGAGCTTTGGATGAATCATGGATGGCCATCCTCTGCCTCTGTAGTCCTCGGGGGATCCATCGCAGGAGATCTTTTGGCATCCATGTCTCCATCCTCTCAGACACTTGACATCTTGGACTTGTCACCTCCTAGCAAAGCCACGCGACGCTTCTTCCACGCTGCAATGTCGAGTGCGCTCTTGGCTACAACCATTTCGTCAACTTTGAGAACCCTCTTGCCCCTCGCTCGTCCTTGCAATCGAGGATGTCTTTTTCCTACAAGCTTTGGCCAAGGGAAGGATCCAACTGAGCTCCATTTCACGTGGTCCGTCTTGCTGGGACAAGCAGCACGTCCTCGTTCGATCCCCTGCGCGGTGGCGACGTCATGTATGACTTTACCATCTGGGTGGACGACTTGGACGACCACAAGTGCAGCCCAGGGCGGTCAACTCTAAATGCAATTCTATCGTCCTGGACGACTCGTTTGTCCAGAAAGCGTACGCAGGAATGGCGCTGTGCTGAGTGTCCACTCGGTGGTTCTCGCCCTACAGTGTACGCCCATGAGACACACGAGGCATACTCGCAGAGCGTGCTGGTTTTCTACTCGGACCATCGTGCGCGTCTGATGGATCAAGGATTTAGTTCCAACATAGACAAGCTATCGTGTCTTCGTCGTCTGGATTTCTTTTCACGGCTCCAACAGGGCGACGACGCGTTGGCATGGCTATGCATTGCGCTGAAAATCTTTGGCCCGTCGTCTCGACGCCATTATTCAATACTCCTCGTGTCTTCATGGCATCCTCGACGTACTCGGACTTGGAGAGTCCAACCAAAGCCGCTAAACCCAAACTTACCCACCGACGGTACTTGCCGCTGCTACTTGTGCCGGCAATGGTGCTGGCCATGGTCGTCGCCTTCTTTCTCGGCCATGCTATTCACTCTGGTAAGCCACGTCTGCTTGTCCTCCTTCATGGCTTGGCTAGATCCACGCCTGAATGGCTACATAGTACTCTGCAAAGTACAACCAACCAACAACTCGGGATCCACCGCCGTTGCGGTGACGGTGGTCGTTTTTCTGCCGTTAGCCTCGACACTTATGGTACGCTCCGCAGCTAGTGTTGGCTTTCCTAAGCGACTGTCGACGTAGATGTGACTCTCACCGCTCATCTTGACAACGCGGACGCAGCCCCCAAGGCTTTCCAACTCGAGTTGGGGCGTACGCTAGTCAATGTAACGACCCCCCTGGACGCCCCCGTGGTTGTCAAGGTAAGCCCCCCGCGGTCCCCCTTCCAGGCGATCTTGACAGCTTCTTCATTCCTAGAGTCCATTCATCAAGGGAGCGCAGACCATGTATCCTTTCGACAGGTTGGAAGCTCATCGAGGAAGTCGTGGCTCACTGGAGCGCGTAGATATTTATCCTCCTTCCACGTGGTGGCCAAAACCACCGACAACGCGACGACCAAGCAGCTCCCCGTGGCGTTGACAGTCGTGTCCTCTGACAGCATTGCTTGGGTGTACGTCGGCTTCCATGGAGTGGATGGATCGAGCTCATTTCTCTCGTAGAACGTCCGTGCGACCAACTTCCCGTTCGGACTTTGACGTGGACCCGCCGTCTGGCTCACTGACGATCCATGTTCGTCGAGAGTTCAATGTCTACCTTGTCGTCCTCTTTGTTTGCATTTGGGGCGTCACTGCCGCCGTCGGGTACGTCGGGAGCATGACGATCGTGTGGGAGACGCGACCACCCGACAATCCCGCCATGTTCATCAGTGCGTTCATCGCCATCCCCATCTTTCGCAACACAGCACCAGGAGCTCCAGTCTATGGTACGTCCATTGGCACCGCTCTCGTCATTGAGTTGTCTTCAGGCTGCCTCTTTGATATCTTCAGCACGTTCATCTCGTTCATCGTGACACTCGTCTGCCTCCTCTACGTCTCGCTGGCGTACATGAAGCCCAAGCCGCCACATCCCGTCGTTGTCACGTGGGACGATGCGAATCCTTGCACTCCGTGACGGCCTTGACGACCGCGCTCTTCCGCTTGATCCAACGCCAATGCACCGAGTCCATGACCATGTGTCTGCGACCAGCTGTAGCTTCCATAAACTCTAACAACTTATCATTCGTTGGATTTGTTGACATGGCGAGCAAAGCGCGGAACGACCTCATCCTCGGCGTGATCTCGTCGTTGAGCTCAGCGATGGTCGCGCCGGACATTGGCAACGTCGAGGGCAATCGCCGTGTTTGGGACGCATACGCCAAGGACTGGTCGCCGACGGCCGACTTTGTCCAGTCCATGTCGCCGCAGTTCTCGCATCCGCTTGCAGTTCTTGGCGACGAGTGGAGCACTCCGGAAGATCTTCACGCCGTACTCGACGCTTACGTCTATCCTTATCTAGCAGCAGGGGAAAGCCTCCATGTCGGGGAGATTGGCAGCGGCGGAGGTCGCGTGAGTCGTCTCGTGGCGCGACAACCGACGGTCTCCAAGTATGTCTGCTTGGACATTTCCGCGGAAATGCTCGCCCATGCCAAGAATACCCTCGAGGACGTTCCCCATGTCGAATTTAAGCACTTGCCAAGCGCGTGGCCAGCCGCAACGTCCCTCGACTTTGTCATTGTCTTCGACGTGATGGTCCACATGGATCTCCACACGATCCATCAAACTCTGCAGCAAATCCACCGCTTGCTCAAGCCAGGCGGTCATTGCTTCCTGTCGACGGCCAACCTTCTAGCTCCCAGTAAGTTGTCCAAGTCTTGAGCGCTGACTTTGATCGACATAGAGGGCTGGGAGCGCTTTGAGAAGCAGTCCAAATTCTCCATCGGCGGCTTCTACTGTACGTCACCGTTCCCCTCCAAGTTCCCGACGACTTCTGCATCTTTGCGTAGTCTTGTGCCCTCAAATGGTCGACTTTGTCGTCGTCCAGAACGGCTTTACGATCGTCCAGCGCAGCCAGCCACGCGGCGACAACATGTACGAGAACCGAGACTACCTTGTCGTGATTCAGAAACCTGTCTAACCCTTGCGTTGACCTCTGCATCAAGTGTTGAGCCAGACTTTTGCTCCTTCTTCAGCGTCAGCGTTCCACATGAATTGGTTTGCTCCCCACTTGACGCCACGGACGGGAGGGCAGCCGCCATGTCGAGACAAGGGATCGATCTGGAACGACGGAGTTTGCAAGTAGAACAGCGACGCATGGAGCGCTCTGGCTGGGACAACGAGTCCTTGGCTGCATTCTTCCATGCCAGGACGAACGATCGACTCGTTCGTTGGCTTGACAGCTAGTGCGAACGGAAAGACCGTCTCGCCGCCTTCATCGACGTCGTTCAAGTACAGAAAGAGTGTCACGAAGCGCTGCGGCGATATGGGCGGCACGTAAACTGGCATGGTGTAGTGCATGACGGGATCAAACTGCGCGGCAGCTTCCCAAACTCGAATTAACTCGAGAACGACCGCTTGGCCAAATGCATTAACGAGCTAGTAAGGAGGGCATTACATGGGGAGCGAGTCGATCCTTCTACCTGGGATAGAACTTGTCTTCTTCCTTGGTTTTCATCGAGCCATGCGATCCATTCTGCGTTGACGACCGTGTCGCCGCGGTTTCGGGTGCGATGTCGCCATAATTCTAGCACTTTGGTCTCGAAGGAGTTGCTGAATTTAGGATACAAGCTCGCATTTGGCTGAAGATGGAGAGGGGCAGCTTGGCCAAGAGCGCTGATACGTTCCTTCATGACGCGAACCCATCGAAACCTACATCTTGCTCGTCAAGGGGAGGAAATACACCAGCAGGATTACCATTGAGCCATGCCATGGGGCGATTCCTCCTTCGGAAAAGTATACCGCAGAGCTGGAAGACCCAGCTCATCTTCCCAGAGCCGAACGAGCGTCGGCAAGTATTCCCCCTTGTTTTCTAGCAGCTCTTCGAGGATATTCGTCGCCTTCGAGCGGAGATTAAAGTCGAGCCAGTCTGCCCATGCTTGTGCAAATCTACACCATCGCCATCAAGCTCTCGGGGGATTTTATGCTGGTTCCTTACCGGGCGTTGAAAAAGTTTGTGGCGTTGGCAAAAGATGCAAATGCCGTCAGCAGTGTGTTTGGAAACATCTCCTTGTTCAGGGGATACCAAGGCTGGCCTCTTTGAAAGTGCACGGGGACGAGCGTTTTGTCCATGGCGTCGAGCTTTGCAGCTGCCCACTTGGCCCAGATCTACTTGCCGTCAAGAAATAAAGTGTCGAATGCAATACGAAATTTGTACCTCAAAGTCCGTCATGTTGAGTTTCTTGCGGGGAATGACGTCCTGCGCACCAAATGTGTCCAAGTGGCGCTTGTAGAACTCGCCTTGGTTGTATCGGACCAACTGCGTCCTCTCGCCAAAGGATGGACTTGGCAGCCTTGCGATCTTTGTTGCTCGGACTTGCAGCTGTCGGGTGAGTTGACTTGGCGGAAGGAATGCCGTGTGACTCGTTCGAGAGGCAGAGACGCCTACGTGCTCGTTGATTTCCTCGAGTTTTGCTAGCTAGTCAAACCTCGTTCGCCTTTTTGGTCAACCTTGGAGCGCACAAGATGAGGTTCTCCCTGGGCGATGATCGCCTCGGCCTCCTCTTGGGTGAAAAAGCCCGACACGTCAAAGACTTTGGGCGACAGACTGTTGGTTGTAAGCTTGACGCCATCGTCGAGGACTGTTTCGTGCCCGATGGCAATGCCAGGCCACAACCACATTTGGAATTCAAGCAAGACGTGGATGATATGGTTGGAAGCATGGAGGTCGGCGACATCTTCGATGACGTCCCCGAGCTGGGTGTAGAGCCGCACGCCCAAGGCGACCCAATCTGCATCACCTCCCAGTGCAAGAGCACCTTCGTGACCAAGAGCGTGCAAGCAAGAAGCGTTGCCACTCCATGAAAAGAAGAGACCGCTGTTTTCGCCGTTGAGCATGACAAAGATAACGCTGCTGTTCTTGGGCTGGGTCATTGCCTCTGTCACATGGACGGTTGAGCTCAATGGAGATGGAATCGAAGAGCAATTTTGTGGAGCGATAAAGCGCTGCGCCTAGAGTGACGATGGATGAGTTGTTCAAAAGGGTAAGAGCACCTCGATTGACACGACGTCGGTCGCGTACTTTGGAATCAACTTGGAGTCGACGAGAGCCACACCAGAGCCCAAAGCCGGCGAGAGAGCTGGCAGGACAGTCGGCACACTGACATATTGGCTGGTGCTAGGTGTGGAAAGGAAGACTCGATGCACCAGGACGGCCACGAGCACGACGATCGAGCCGGCGACTTGCCATGCCGACAGCTTCATTTTGACGCTTTGCTACAAATCCATCATTTTGGCCAATCATGCCGACATGGTCATCCAAGTCTCCGATCTGTGAAGCAACCGACCAAAACTGGCGATGGTCGATTGTGCTCTCGACCAGACTTGTTCAATCTCGAGTCTTGGTCATGATGCTAATGACCGGAGCAATAAATTTGCTTGCCTCAATAAGCTCATCACCCGTCGTTTCGCGTCAGAGTCACTACTTGATGCTCGTCTGCTGTTTGAGAATCATCGTCTCCTTGGACCTGAGTATGGAAATCAATGCTCAAAACGAGAAACCAGCATAGATCCTCAACTTTCCAGCTTGTCGAATGGCTCGATATCACCATACCAATGCCGTCCCGGTTTCAATGCTTTACACTTTGCAATCGTCCATTTGCAATCATCATCATTCGGTTCACCAGGACGCTCAAATTCTCTCGATACGAATCGATTGATTGCGACGGTCCATTGTGTGATGTCCACATCGTTCCAAGGTTCCGTCTGGAAAGATTGCCTGTTGACGCAAACGCATCAATTGAATCTTGCATCCGTGAGGGAGCCAACGAGATGTCGTCCACGGGCCGTCTCAAGTCGCGGGAGTCTTTCCCACGACAACTTCATGGACCTTCTCTCGCGTCTCCATAGAAATGCTCATACTCCTATGTGGAATATTCCGGGATGGACAACCATCGCATACAAATTCTCATATAAACTCATTCTCGCGCCAAATATACCATGTCGCCTGTTCTAAATTCCCCTCCTCCAAGCTCGCAAACTTCGCTTCCGATCTCAATAAGAACCCGACGACCTACACTCGATGGAGTTCTATTCTACGAATATATATCCGCTCTCAATGCTTAACTCTTGTCATTGAGTCCATGGCTGGATGGCGGATTACAGCGAGGATGGAGAATAAACGCGTCGCCAGTTGGTCATGGGCATATGCCGTCGGGTCGAGCCCACGCTGGCTTCTTTTTGTACGAAATTGACATTTTTTTGGAAAAAGGTTCAAATTCCAATGGATTGTGGGTGAATTTTATAGGGAAATTTGGCCGTGTCTTTGTGCAAAATTCGCATTTTTTGCAAATTTTTGACAAAAGTTGTCGATAAAATATAGTGCTTTCACTTGAAATTTGTATGGAGATCGAAAACAAATAATGGATTTTCAACGAATACGCCGCCAAGCTGGCTTTCCATTTCATCAGACACCATTCGAAATTTGCCGGCATTCCTCGGATCCACGCCGACAGCGATGGGAGCGTCCACGGCTGAGCTCTCACCATTGATGGAGTCCAGTCCAGCGACGTCGACGTCCAGCAGCTCAACTTTTGATGCAGTGATTGTGCCAGTTGTCAAGTCGACGCGATCAATTCATGTCCAGACCAAACCAAAAGAAGAAGTATATCCGCTGCCATGGTTTCGATCGCCAGAGATGCCAAAGAAACCCGTTCGACTCATACTCAAGAAGGAATCACCCAAGACGATCTGCTGCAATTTTACAAGACTCAACGACGGTGAAAAGTGTATCCATGTCCTCGTCGCGGCGATCCTCGTTTGCACGATTGTCGTGATCCTGTCTATTATCTATCACAGCGGCAAGCAAGCGCCCAAGAACACGCTCCATCCGCACTTTATCTTGCGAGGGAATTCATAAACAAGGTCGGTGGAGAAAATTGTCTGTGTATCTTTTCTCGTCCACGCTTCCTTGCTGGTCGGACGCCACTCGCTTTCGGTGCTGCGTGTCTCTAGGCTGTGGCGATTTTTCCAGTGTGCATGTCTGAATTCATGGACCAAGTCAATGGGAGATGAAAAGCGCCACACTTGCTTGCATAACATGAGACGGACGATCGATTAAAAGTTGTCTTCCTGCGTGTGCAACGTCCATCCACGCTTGCATCTGGAAATCATTCTCTCTGTGATTTCTCGATGCGAGCCGCACGAGACGCGAAGAAGGAACGACATTTGACGATGTTAAAACCAGGAATACATGAAGTCCCATCTAATCTTCAATCTCTCAACAGTGCGACCAGGTTACAGTATTCTTTGGGTGCATTGAGTCGAGCGCATCCGAGTCTTACTGCCTCTGCGCAAGGAACATCGTTTGCAGTTCAATCGACGAAAAGCCTTCCAACTTGCTCACCTACATGGAAACACAATACATAATTCAGAGTACCTCCAGTCAGCAATTAATTCTGCGACCTTTGTCGTCAGGAAGCTGCCATGGAGGGCACTGAAGGCAACATGTAGCGGCGTTTCTTCCGATTAGAAAGGGCGCCATACTTACAAATAGACAAGTTCATACAGGAGGGAAAGGCTCAGATTAGCATGACCAGAACTCTTCATGGACAAAGAACGAAGTCTTTGCCAGTTAAAGCATCAGGCTCAAAGGTTTCGCTTTCCTCGTTGCCCATCTACCTGCAAAGAATGACACAGGATGCCGCCAGGATGTCGCGGACGATTCACAGCCTGTCCTATCGAGAAAGATGATTTGTGTTTTGTTAGGCACTATATAGATTTTCAAGGGCAACATATAAAATATGAAGGTATTACATTAATCCGGATGTGCTTTCCGGTGGAACAAACTCCACTGCATTATTCTAGAGTCGATAATTGGAAAGATTTGCACAACGGTCCTCTTCTCCATGTGCCAGGTGGGGCCGTTTTTAGACTGTTGACACTACTTTCTAATGAGGAAAATAACTTGTAAGATGCATTTCGAATAATGTTAACTTCAACAACTTAACACTTCCAAGGTGCTCAAACTTGATAAAATTCATTGATCTTTCAACCTCGATGGGGCTGCCATTCTGGGGAACTTTACCTCTTTTTGATGTTTCGTGTTGACTTGAGGAGAGAATGAAAAGTCGAGCGCCAAAGACACCTCTTAAACTCGGTACGGATATTTATCCGGATGACTGTTTGGAAATACACTGGATATGATATCCGGATAGCACAGTCAAAAAAGCGCGAAATGAGCAATGAAATGAGCGCGGCGATCTTACGCCAGGTCCTTGGCCAAGTGAAGGCAAACGGCGGCGAGTTCACGGCAGAGCACGGAGAGATCTTAGTATCAGTCTATTCCAATGATGTGGAATTGTCTCTCTTGCAATCGGCGTCAGAACTGGTTGAGAAACGTCGAATCACGCGCGTCGAAGCGACTCCAAGTGGTCGTGCGTTCTATCGCGTTGCCTCGCATCATGCCGGCGCAAACGGAGGTCCGTCGTTTTACATATGCTTTGCTCATTATTGCTCGTGCTCGGGATTTGTCGAAACCACAGTCTTAAGCAAGACCAGCATGGTACTTACACAATTAGACATGTCAACGTGCTCATGTGTACTTTCTACTAGTGCAAGCATATTCTTGGAGCCCTCCTCGCCGACGCGACGGGAAAAAGCATCGTGGAAACGATTCCAGATGATCAATACGCTGACCTGCTGTGTCCCAACGTTGCTAAGGCGTAAGAAGCCAAAGTCGTTCAATAAACGTACATCGATTCTCTCGACTATTTTGACGTATCCTAGGAAATCCACCACCCAGGGCCGTTCGACGTCACTGCTGCCGCTTGGACTTGGCGCCATCGCGGTATTTGTTCGCAGCATCTAGTCTCAAAAAGTCCCCTCGACAAGTTGTCCAAGCGCTCTTAAGGTCTCTTCATTTTTATAGTCTTCCACTCGAAGTGAGGAGAAAGTCCATTCCCCCCCGAAAGGATGGAAATTTTCTCCTAAACACTTTTAGCTTGGAGGATGTCGATGAGCACTTGCCTAGAGCTGAGGAAGACCATGATGGAAAGATGCCGCACAAGACACATGTCGACGGCATTCGCTGAAGCTTTGTTTCGGAATGGCTCAGAACGGCCGAATTTATTTTGGTGGTGAAGAGGGATCTTTTTCAACCAATGGGAAGCAGTCGGTGGTGGACTGCTCCTATCCTCGGGTTTGCCGCGCAGAACAAGCCGCGGGCGATGAAGCGACAGACTCCGGCCGTAATTGGAAACGACGATCCAGCGCCAGAAGGTGAAACGCCATGGTGCGAAGTGTCTATGTCTGGCTACGTGGGTGGAACTATGGAGGAGTCGGTGATTGATCAATTGTTCAACAAGTGGACCTTTGAATGCTCCCACGAACACACATCGGGTGATGTTGTGCTCAAAGTTACAAGACCGGAAAACCCTACAGGACCAATGATGGTTTATGCGGCGTTGTTGAATGGTGCATTGTCAACATCAGGAAACCTTTATGTATCTGCAAGTCTCGATGAAGAGGACCCGACTTTTGTCAAGATCACACACATGTCCATGTTGATGGAGCCCAATAATCCATTCGTCGACTCAAGACACGGTAGAATATTACTGCGACCATTTTGACCCATTGAAATGATTGAAATAGGCACATTTGAGGTCAAAGTCGCCGTGTATGAAGGCACTCTGGAGGATATGCCCTCGAAAAGAGTCAAAATTGGGAGCCCAACAAGCGTGGGCTACAAGAACCCAATGGAGTCAGAATTATCGCTTCTGAATGACCCACTCGAACCTGATCTCTTGAGCGACAAACCTAGTTTGATCGACCTGACCATGAATATCAATTACGATTCCAAGCAAGCCACGGGGATGGTTGGTCTAAAAAACCAAGGTAATGAGCTTATATCGTGGAGAAATATGTGACCTGTAACTTTTAGGTGCTACATGCTACATGAATTCGCTTCTTCAGACGCTATTCTATTTGAGACCATTCCGCAAAGCCGTCTACGACACTCCAACTGCCGACGACGACAGTACAAATTCCGTCGCTCTAGCCCTCCAAAGAGTATTTTACCGTTTGCAGACAGGTTTCCCATGAAGAATGAGCATATTCTGACGACTCACATGTAGCTGAAAAGGCTGTCAGTACGAAAGAATTGACGAAAGCGTTTGGTTGGTCGCACATGGATGCCTTCACGCAGCACGATGTCCAGGTAGGCGTCCAAATATTGAACTTGAGAACTGATGGTACCCATTAGGAATTGTATCGCATTTTGTGCGATCGACTCGAGGAGAAAATGAAGAAAACTACTGTGGATGGCGTCATTCAACAGCTCTTCGAAGGCAAAGTCAATTCGTTTATTTCATGCGTCAATGTCGATTGTACTTCCAGTCGGGAGGAATCGTTTTACGATTTGCAGCTTGATGTCAAAGGTTGCGAGAACCTCGATGAGTCTTTTGCAAAATATGTTGAGGTGGAAATGCTCGATGGAGATAATCAGTACGACGCGAAAGGCTTCGGCAAGCAAGATGCGAAGAAAGGTTTGAGTTTTGTCTCGTTTCCGCCGATTCTCAACATTCAACTCAAACGGTATGCTGTCATCATAACCTTTGAAGGTTATGACATATTTCTAGCTTTGAGTACGATCCTCTTCGTGATGGGATGGTCAAAGTCCACGATCGATTTGAATTTCCTAAGGAATTGAATCTCGAAAAGTATGTCCACAGTAATGGCGCTTCGGCTCGGTATCATCTTCACAGGTAGCTGTTGCATGTCTTTGCACGATGAATGCTGATGCAACTTCTTAGCATCTTGGTTCATTCTGGCGATGTTCATGGAGGTCACTATTATGTGTACATCCGGCCGCAGGAATCCTTCCAGTCACCCGATTCCCAATGGTTTAAATTTGATGATGATATCATTACATCCGTGGAAGAAGAAGCAGTCATGGAGAGTGGTTTTGGCTCCAAAGTTGCTGCGTCGTCTTTCAGTAGTGCCTATATGCTGGTTAGATTGTACCATCCAAGGCCATTTCATCATGGAGTCCTCGTAGGTTTATGTTCAAACAGGCAATTGGACTGAATGTGTCGTTCCAATGTCGTTGTTGGAGCGTTTTCAAGCTGAAGAAATTGCCGCTCGGCGCCGAAAACGTCTTGCCCAGCGGTAAATACTTCGCTTATTTCTCTTTTCAAATATTTGAACCAGGGAGCATTTGTTTTTACAAGTTCGACTTGCTACAGACGATTCGGTGGCACGATTAAAACGCATAACTCGGACGACCGACTTTGCCTTCTTTCCAAAGGGCACCAAGCCAGCGCCACAACTAATCAAGATGAAAGTTCTCAAAACCAACACTGTATGAAGGGTTGATATTCTCTATGTTGACCAATGTCGATAGATTCGAGAATTTTACGGTCAAGTACACTTGGAGACAGGAGTCCCGATCAACAATATGCGCTTGTGGAAGATGGCAACGCGAGAAAATCAAACCACTCGTCCTGACGAGCCTCTTGACAACTATCCCCTCGAAACAAGCTGCGCTCAAATATTGGAAGAAGATCCACATTCAAAATCTGTTGCTCTTTTCCTTGAAATTCTCCAAGATGGCCGTGCCGATAAGTAAGTTTCAGGCATGCTCGCAGCTTGACAAGAATGCTTGTAGCATTGGCACCATCAAGAAGTTCACATTGCAGGATTTTGATCCCGTCGTGACGTCACCTATGCCGTCACCTGAGGAATTAGATGATGAAAGCCCGCCACAATTGCATCCCCTCGCGGCTGAAGCCGCGACGTTCCGAGAAGCCCTTCCTCCTCCAACTGATACAATGCTACTATTCATCAAGCAATACGACCCCACTATGACCGCTATGTGTGATCGTCTGAGTTATGTTGGCAACATGCTCGTTTTAGGGTACGCACAAAGGAAGAATTCTCGATCGCTCAGTAATTGTCTTATCTAGGGCATCTTTGGTCTCTGAAGTTTTAACTCGCATTCACAGCCATGTGGATCTCGGTGATGAGGCAATTGATTTGTATGAAGAAGTACAGCCGGAATCGATAAACCTGCTCGAACCATCGCATTCACTCCTCGAATCCGAACTCCAACACGGCGATATGTTGATCTATCAAACGACTCCAACATCTTCAGACGAAGATGCGTACGCAACCGTGCCGCTATATTTCGATTATCTCCTTAACCGCACTGAAGTGACATTTCGCCCTCTTCAATTTCCAAAGGACGACGAAAAGAGCACAACATTACCATGTCTACTCACGTACACTTACGATACTGTCTTGGCTACTCTGGCAAACCATTTGCACGTGGATCCTCTGCATTTGCGTCTATATCAGCACTCCTCGATACACGAAGGCCCCAAGCCAGCCCCCCTGCGACACAGCCGATACTCTGGCGACAAGTATACAACACTCCGGTCGCTCGTTGTCGAGTACGGCGAATCCTCACGCCCATCTCCAAATGCAACCATTTATTACGAGATTCTCCCCGTCTCAATCATCGAGATGGAACTCAAGATTAAGTGGGTATTGCATTTATCGCCATATGAACCTGCCTTTGGTGGCACTGAAAAGATGGAAGTGCTCCTCGATCCAACTAATACAGTCGCTGATGTACTATCTATCGTCCAGAAGAAATGGGATTGCCCTCATCCACTCAAGCTTGTGCTTACACGAGATCGAAGTACAATCCTGAGCTTCGCATCTCCATTGACGGCTGTTTCAACCGTGCCGTCATCCACCAGCGCCCCACTTTTAGTTGAATCAATCCCCCCAGAGGAGAGCAAGAAGTCAGCTAGCCTTGGTGTCCTTGGCTGTATGCAGTTTTTCACTAACGGCGACGAGTGGATCACTACACACAGCACTCCTTGTTGCATTGAATTGTTTGCCGACGACACGTTTGCATCGATCCGTGCCCGACTCCAAAGAAGGTTCGTCCACTCTCAATGGTTCAATGACTCATCTATGATCCTAGGATGGGAGTGGCGGATGAAGTATTTAGCAAATGGCGTCTTGCAGCAATATTCGAAAACAAAAGCATTGCTCTCGAGAAGGAACCAGGTAAATTTGGCTTGGAAATGTCAGATCGTCATTTGTTCATTTTTTAGGGGATATGAATATCGAGCGAGTGGTCGACTGGCTGGAGAAGCAGCAACTGCGTATGGATATGAGCTTCCTTGGGCTTGAGCACACGCCACCTGTCGTCAAATCTGACCATCGACTCCGCCGCCACGAACAAGGTATTAAGATTCGGTCAAGCTCATAAGGACACGATCGTTTAAACCAAATGTTTTGGACAATCACATTACATTTAGAGACTAGACTTATTTAGAGCACGTTGATGGGCAAGACAAAGACGACTGGTGGAATGAAGAGTATCGCGCTGGGCGAGACGTTTGCAGTTGGGCAGACTGCACACTTTATGTCGTCGATGAATCTCGCAGAGTCCTCCGCCACGATCCGTCCGACCACATCCATCGAGACTACAGATTCTTGAGCCTCCATGCGAGGCGCAGTGGTCCCCTCGTTGGGCGCCAATTGTGCAGTCTGGTGTCTTGCATCGACGACCTCCTCCGTGCTTTCGGCATTTGCCCTCTCCTTGGGAACTTTTATCACACCCTTCAACTGTGCATCGTGCGCCACCACCATGCGCTTTACACAGACCATGGGATTGGGCAGATCGTTCGCAATTGTCCACGCTGCAACGCTTTCCCCCGCCGTGGGCAATGCAGAGGTTCTTGCCTTGGCTTCCCTTTTGGCATCCTCGCATTTTGCATCGGCGAGTTCCCCCATGGTCTTTGCACATGCCACGATATGACACCGCATTGATGCATCCTCTTCGGAGACATTGCCCATTCACTTCTTCATTGATGCTTTTGTAGATATCTGTGTCGTAGTTGTGGACGACGTCGATCTGCTCCATCTTGATGGCATCATCGAGGGACACAATCGACTCAATGATACAATCGAGCATGTCTTGGTCCATGGCGAGATGGCTCACGGGTCTCATGTCAAATGTGGAAATGACTCACCCCTTAGAGGCAAAAATAAAGAGTTGGCTCGATCTCACAAGCAACACACACGGAGCTACTGAATACTTACAGTACACGTGGTGCAAATCTCCATGTCGAATCAGAAAGGCCATCGCCTGACTGTCTGAATGCAGGTTCGTCGGCTACAATCTCTCCGTCTATAAGAGCTTGTGTAGGCCAGAGTATACTCGTCGTAAAGTTCAAAGTGCACTTTGCCATGATGGTACAAAGGGCAAAGTGCCCTGGTTGTTGCGCAAAGTGATGTCATTGTTGACCATGCGACGATCGACGTGGACTTGAAGGCAGATACACCTCGGAAAGGTTCATGTTTCGTCAAGATTTGCGTTGGGACGAACGTAACACAAACGCAACTCCCGTGACGCAACGCTTCGCTTGGACCTCGCTCAGTATGAAGAGCACCCAAAGGACATGCGAAAGCTCCTAGCAAGGGCTATCCTGGCCATCGACATCGGGGCGATCATGCTCTGATGGCGTCATGACACAACGAGAAAAACTCTTATGCAGGCAGACCGATGGCCATCACGCTTTGAACTGTATGGCTGGGCCTCATACACGACCTCTTTTGTGACTCATGCACAGACCTCATGAGATAAACAACCGAATTCCTGGTTGACCTCAGAGGGACTAAACTTTGCACTTGAACATTGTAAAACTTGATTACTCATAGAAGAGATCGATGACGAGTCTTTCTTCGACAGTGTTGAGTCACTCTGGTGGCCTTGAAAAGCAACCAGCCTGTCCTAGCTTTCAGATCTCTTGAAGCTTTGCGACAAGGTTCATTGTCGGGTGCACAACCGGTGCAAAAAACGCCAAACTTCCACTGCGACATAGGTCAAGCTGTAACAAGCCAAGGCAGTATTATCCAACTTGGAACCTTCCTGCCACTATAGCTCATGGGGGCCCTCAAGGGTGGTGGCGTCGTTGCGAAGGGGGGGAAGGACAATTTTAGTGGTGTGTTTCTTAGCTTATCCCAAGTACCAGTAGAGTTCGATCGCTTCTGGAGGAGCAGATCGTAAGAGCTGCATAATGCGTCACAAATGTGTCAAAGCTGTGGGATAAGTTTGTTGACATGCGCTGAACGTCTGGCTGCTCGAACTGATCCAACATGTTGAGAAGCAAGAGCCGCTGATGGATTGCTCACAGTGTCTGCACCCAATCTGACAGACCATTGAGTCGTCAAAGGACGTGCAATTGTTGTCATTCTGTTGTTGACGATCTTTCATGCAAACTTGCGCCTGTCGTGCACCTAATAATCTCGTTCGAGACATGCCCCGGCGTGGCGGATACTAGTATCGTTCAACTTTGAAGTCGAACTTCATTACGTGAGCGTGGGATTTCTCGACCGAGTTCCACCCCACGTTTGACGTCTCGTGGACTGCATCCCACGTCAGTTGGAGCTTCCACATCGCGACTGACGCGTATGTGTCTGCATATTGTTCGCGTATGCGTTACCGTTTGTTAATCTTGGCCCATAAGACGAGGATAAGGTTTGTGAAAACAAAAGAGATTAACGAGAAGATGATATTAATTGAGTGGCTTTACCCTTAACCTCGTATCATAACAGAGTAAATGTAATACCGTAGACTGGTTGCCAAAAGTGAAGGATAAGTTTTGTAACGTTCATGTTGATAAAAACTTGTCGAACTGCATTTTTGTAACCGACATTTATTTTAGCCAATCATAATGCAAATAATGAAGAATGAGCCAATCAAATGATAGAATACTTGTCCTTTTCAAAATCGTCATCCATTGCAAACTTTCATACTCACGCTCATCAACAAGGCGAACAGACAAGAAAATATTATTGTCTTGCAACTCTCTTCGACCTGTTTTTACACTTCTAGCGGTGACTATGTCGCGCTCAGTCGGTGTTCGTTGGTATTCTTGGAGAAGTGGTTGAGAAAAGCTAGAGGGAAAGTTCCGCCGCAATGGACATGCTTGATATCAAAGCTGAACAAATTTGTCTCCGACATAACTGGCGAAGTGTCGTCCACGCTGTAGGCGTGGCAGGATATTTCCCATGAGATAGGACAATGCTGACTATTGCAATGGTATTGCAAGCCATCCCCCGTTCATTTACCCAGTCCGATTAGCCCACATCGCATGACGGTGACAAGAAGACACTAAGTTGGGCTATATCCTTCATTGTCTTCGAAGCTTCGGCATTATGAAAAGCTGCACAATATAACGGGGGATTACATCTACTCCTTCCTTCGCGACGCTTTCGTCGTATTGCCAAAGCCCGCAGATTCGACGGAGGTAGAGTTATGTATGTGAGGACATCTAAGGCGTGGCAGACTTTACTAGACTTGATGGCGCTTCTGTGGTTGCAGCTGATCTTGTCTATTGGATCCTGAAGACAGGGAAATGACAAGGTATATATATTGATTGAATTGAGCAAGATTGAAGTGACACGAGTTAGTCACCTTTGCGTGGTTTGGGCTTTCGGGGGCTGGACGAGCCTTCGCCTTGGATGAGACTGTGAAGCTCGTCGCTGTGCATGACTTTGGCATTCAGGAGCTGCGACTTGATGGTCGAGATGACGCCGCCACCAACGCCACCTCGAACTTTGAAATCTGTGCCGTCGTCTTCTTCACGCTTTTGCAATGTATCCATTTCGTCCGTTGAGACAACTTTGACGCCATAGCGACCAGTTTTCGACAGATTTTGTTGGCGGAGTGCATACATGCAGGCCGCAAATGTCGCCGCGTACACGACCGCTGCGATCGCGCACGTCGTGTGCGCATGCGGCTTCTCGTGGTGGTGGTAGCCTCGAATGTATTCCGGCTGCTTGCTAAGCATGATCGACATGAGGGAGAGGAAGATCACGCCACAGGCAGAGAGGCCGGAGCAGCATCGCAAACAGCCTTCCTTCATCTTAGCCTAGTCGCGAAATGCGAAACGACCCGATCTTGGGCTTAAAAAAGAAACGAGCGGTTTCATCGGCCGCCAGCCAGCGAGCAGCATCTCTACCTCAATCGAATTCCATTTCGAGACTGAATGGACTCGGCCCAAAGCATGTCATCAGACGTCGAGTAGCTCGCCCTCTCGTCTTGGAGCTCATTGGACCGGTGGGTGCCAAATCAAAAAGTCGACGTTGCATTGTCATCAGCCTCCAGAGTGCTTCAATCTCCCTGAAACCGCGCTCCTCCTTGGACTATTCATGCTAAAGTCCATCCCAGTCGTCTTAGAGCTCAGGGTTCTGCGCTCAGCGCAGGCTACGACACGAGAATTGCAGCCAATGTCACGACTTGAAGCTCGAAGTCCATGTCCGTCGGTCGTTGAAGATTGCAAGCATGGTGGAAAAATCCATTAATTCATAAATAAATGAGAAATCAAAATCGAAAGTTTGTTTCAAAAGTATACAAATTCCAAGTAGAATTGAGTATTTCCGTGCAGAATTTTTAGTACAAAAAATTGTCAGTTGAATTTTAATAAAAATTGGAAGTTATATTGAGATAATATATACCAATTCTCTAAATGCAATAAAATATATCTACTGTATTGATAACAATGCTACAAACGAGTTAACGTCCTATGAGTCTTCACGAGAAGCTGAAAATGTCAGAAAACGTAAATCGGTGGATTTACTCAAGATTATCATCCAATTAGAGTGCAATGAGTTGGACGATATGTTGAGATTGGGCAGAAATAGTTCATTTGGAAAGGCACCAGCCCGATGAAGTCTAGCCAAACTTTCTGCACGCAACTTGCTGCGCAGTGCTTCTC
Source organism: Aphanomyces cochlioides (assembly GCA_019828595.1). NCBI lineage: Eukaryota > Oomycota > Saprolegniomycetes > Saprolegniales > Verrucalvaceae > Aphanomyces > Aphanomyces cochlioides. Next base: position 1,690,354 of record JAHQRK010000015.1, read on the forward strand.
TGGATCTGTTTGATGGAACGATCCAGAGAAGCACGCATGTAAGGTAAGCGGCTTTTGATTCCGCTAAAGGAACATTGTATTGATTGCGAGTAGAACGGAAGCGCACACTTTAACTCCTGTTTGGAGATGTGTGGCGTATCCCAACATGTAATGTAATTAAAAAACACAAGCAGCACAAACTAAAAATATGTCCTTCCATAATCTACATGCACGACGGAACTGAAAGAAAATGGTCAAGCTCTGAAGTTAAAGATGGCACAACATTCACCAGTCGATGAGTTTAATGTTGTCCCATCTTTAGCCTCAGAGCTCAGCCGAAGGAGGTTGCCATGCTGGTCAAGACTACCCACTTTTACTGTTCAATATTCGATGCATAGCCTTTGAGCTTAGGCTCCTGCTTCGGTTTTTGCTTGCTTCGCAGTGCAACATCGATCATATTGGGGAGATTTTTGTGAATTCTTTGATGTTTGATTGGCTCTCCTTCCAGTAAATCTATGGATTTGCGTTTTCTCTGCGGCTCTCTCCGAAGAAAATTTATTAAATTTCATACAAATATTCATACTATTTTGAATAATAATGTGAAATAAAAGATTAACTTATCGAAATTGTAAATCATTTGATTTACTCGAGAGCATAATTTCCTATATGATTTACAAAATCTTGATTATGGAATACTCGAATGCGTTGTGTAAAGCTAGAACTTTTTCTCTTAACTTGAGACATAGCCACTTTGAAATCTCCCCAAGCACATGAAGGCTTGACAACTACGAGTCTTGACAATGATTGACTTCACTCAAAACAAAATTTATATGAGAGAATGTATGCATGTATTTAAATATCGAATGAATTTATGAATGAATTAAATTATTGATTTTTCAAAAAGTAATAAAGTGGTGCATTCCAATATTTGATCGCGGAGACATGGAAACGAAAGCGCGAAACGGGACGACGCATCCGTCGCAACTTCCGATCCTCGTCGTGTCCAACCAGCTACCTGCACGACTCGAAAAAGATGACCACGGCAAATATACAGCGACGTGGTGCGGCGACCGTCTTTTGGCGTCCACGATGGCGTTTTCCCATCAAGATTTATTTCGCTCGAGTCGACGACGGATCCGATTTTTAGGCCGTGTTGAATTGTACGTCCCTGAAGAAGACCATGAAGCCGTCATTCAGGTATATTTTTTATCCTCTTTGTCATGGTTCAATCGGCACGTTCGAACTTGTAGGCTTGTGCAAGTGTAAGCTGTATTCCGGTCTTTCCATCGCCAGAGGCAGATCCATCAGCATTTGATCGCTTTTGCACCGGACCACTGCGCAATGTATTTAACAATATGATTCACCCATCGACACTGAGCACACAGGTACAAAGCGGTATTGATTCTAAGCAGTTTGATATCATTCGTTAGACGGTGGATCCCATTCCTTGGTCTGCTTTCATGAGCATGAATAAAGATTTCGCTGTTGCGATTACCAAAGTCTACGAAAGCGGAGATCTTATCTGGATCCAAGACTATGAATTGATCATGGTTCCACATTTTATTGCACGAACGTCTTTACGCCACCATGCTCCGATCGGACTTTATTTACATGTTCCATTCCCATCCAAGCAGGTTTTGCTTTCGCTTTCCTTCCGCGAAGAGCTGCTCCATAGTATGCTTCAAGCGCATCATCTTGGTTTCCATCTCTACGAGTATGCTTCATTGGTCTACGGTCATTCAAAGATCATATTGTAGACATGCTCGGCAGTTTATTGAATGCTGTGAAGCTATTCTCCATCTACCGCCTCCAGTGATGCTCCAAGGCCAATTAGTACTCGAAAATAACGGAAAGCGAGTTGCCATTACGTGCTCTCAGCTCACGATTGACCTGGCGCGGGTACGTTGCTATCTTCTGTCGGATTTTCAAGGTCAGGACCGCTGTAGATTGACAAGGAACTCGCGTCAAATGAAGTCCGTGATGAAATCATTCGGTGGCGGCAATTATATCCTAACAAGCTCATCCTCGCCGCCTGCGACGTCGTGGATGTCTTCCATGGATTACCGCAAAAATTCCTCGCTCTTCATCATGTTTGTGCCGCTTGGTATTTTGTTGAATCTGATCAAGAACTCCTTAGTTTCTCCAGCGAAATCCAGACTTTGCTAGCCGCGTACTCTTGATCCAAGTCGGCATTCTCACATCTTCTTTGGGCTCAACAGAGCACAAGGAGGTACATGTTTCGCCGTCTAGCTGAGCTCACATGTATCTTCCAGGTTGTCGAGCAAGTTGCCCGTGAAATCAATGCCAACTACGACGAACCTGTCATTCTATTCGATGTCCGCAATGAAAGAATGACGATGTCAAACCGTGTTGCCCTGTGGCGCGTCGCTGAAGTTTACGTTTCAACTGTATTTGCCGAAGGATTGAATACCTGTCCATTCGAATATATTGTTGCTCATCGGTATGACCTTATCGCCACTGATAGCTCCATTTAGCATCCTTCTATTTTAGCAATGCGACAGGATTAGCAATTTTGAGTCAATATGCTGTCGCGTGCCGCTTATTGCACGGCACAATCATAATCAATCCTTGGAACATCGATGAGGTTGGCGCCCGACTACCACTTGATTTGAGTCTTTTCTAGATTGCCAATGCAATGGACGAAGCCGTGCATATGTCACTGAAAGAAAAAGAGTTTCGACGGGATTGCGACTTGGTTTCTATCGCATCACACACGCCAAGTCGATGGGCGACAACGATAATTTCAGACATTGCCACAGCTTCCCATGGAGCGTCACCGAAGAAGTTAGAGGTCCATACGAAGCCCTTGACAGACGCGTTGCTCTTGGACATTTACCGCAAAAGCCGCGGACGGCGCATTTTTTTCTTTGATTACTACCGCACGTTGGCTCCTGACGTCTCCTCGGATTTTGGCATCGTCTGGCCTGACGTTCCCGTCGATGTCCTTTCCAGTTTAGAATTGCTCTGCCGCGATCAGCGCAACACTGTACGTGTCCTTTGGAACTGCTGAATGCCAATGTTATTTGCAGGTTTTCGTCGTGAGTGGATGTAATTGTGAGCTCCTGAGTGACAAATTTGGCTCTGTTCCTGGCTTGGGACTTGTGGCAGAGCATGGTTATTTTATTCGATGGGCCATGTTGGGCCAAGCAGCTCGCATGGACAAGTAAGCTCCCCCCGAAAGGCTCAGAATTAATTGAGTTTTTGTAGGCCATGGGAGCTGTATGGCGATGTCTTTCGTGTTAATGCGTCGTGTGGAAAATGGCGAGAGAAGGCCGAGTGGATCATGCAAGCTTATGTGGATCGAACAAACGGTGCGGCATTAGAAATGCGCCGTAGTTCTATTTTATTCCGCTACGCTGGAGCCAACTACAAATTTGGATTAATGCAAGCACGGGAATTGTACAATCAACTCAAAGCCGTCTTTCAAGTCCGATTCTGTTTATGAGCTCAAAGTTGCTGACGGAGAGTTTTATCATAGGAATGGCCATTGGATGTCATCCAAGGCAAGGATTACATTGAAGTCCGTCCAGAAGGCCTCGGCAAGGGCAAAATAGTCCAACAAATCTTGCGCAAACTCCACGACGACACAACCAAGTCCGACATACCGATTGACTTCGTTTGGACTTTGGGCGATGATGTTGCCGACGAACTCATGTTTGACGCCGCACTTGGGTGCGCCCATGACTTTTCGATCCCAAACGGTTCGTACTTCCATTCTTCAATCTTCTTACAGCTATCATTCTTCAGTTTTGACATGCACAGTTGGCCATAAAGCATCGAAAGCTCAGTATTTCGTCTCGGATCACGCTCAAGTAGTTTCATTGCTCGGAAGCGTTCGTCTAGCGCTGACCAAAGTCCGTTCCCTTGTCCACTCTTTGGTTTGCTGACATTCAGATCGAATTTTGTAGAGCTCACGGTTTCATTCAGTCGCGGATATGCAGTCCATCATGGCCAAGCACATGCACCACCCACCACAGATTTCATACACGCCAGCTTCGTCGTCCATGGAAAGCCATGATTTTCCAAGAAAGAACAGCGCAAAGATGCTTCGAAATACATCGTCCGGCTTGTACTCTTTCTCTATCCTTGTCCTTCATTGACTTCAGTGGATTAGAGCTCCAGTTCTTGAAGAAGAAGCAACAACATCGCGATTGTCGTCGTCATTGCTGGATATGCCTATGAAAAAACCAACGAAATGGTGGCGGAGATCCTTCCTTGGCCTCATCTCAACGCTTATTTTCATCGGAGTGGTCTATCGACTCCGCCGTCAACTTCCTCGTTGGCTTTGCGTTTGGAAGGAACGAAAAACGACCGCGGCGACCGCAACAGCGCTGAGTATGCTGGCGTTGTCGTGCCTTTGGTATCACAAACGAAAACGACTTTACAGTGGTGGAAAGCATCGAGGGGACTTTTGAGGATTTGCCTGAAAAAAATATGTTCCTGACAAAAGGAAAATTGTATACCTATACAGATTTGAATGCTGAATTTAACTGTATTATTCGATTTCCTTGAAACCGAATCGATTTCCTTGAATTGCTAGAAAAAGTACAACATGTTTGGGAATGATTGTGGATTTTCATCCTTTAACTTGATAAATTTCAAAATCGAATATATATTTTAAGAAAAACGATTATAATTTTAAAGAGGTTCCATAAAAAGCACGTTTCTTACTCGAACTGTCATTTTTGATTTTGCAGGCAACAGGGAATTTATGGCGATTGACGTTATTGTTTTATTGCAGCAATTCTTGATAATGGTGAAGAAAAATCAAAATTAATGGGACTTGACATTTTTCAAGGGGGTAAAAAAAATGGTAAAGAACCAAAGGATTATCATGGAATGTTTAACAGCGTATATTTTATTGATTAGTTTGGTTCTCTTTTGAATGAAATGGATTTTTGGGATGTAAAAAATGCCTTGATTGTTATGGACAATGCTAAATACCACAAGTCTTTTCCTCTTAATACCCCAAAATATGGTTGGAAAAAGTCACGCCTTCAATCATATTGCATTGAATTTTATATTCCTTACAAAGATAGCGATGTGAAATGTGATTAATGGAAAAAAATTGCGAAATATATTCATGAATTTGTTGTTCCAGTTACTATGACCATGACAAAAGAAAGAGGTCATGAAGTTGTTTTTACTCCACCGCATCACTCTGACTTGCAGCCTATTGAGTTGGTTTGGGCAAATATTAAAGGGGTTGTGGGTCGACAATATTCCACGTCAACAACATTTAATGACTTGTGATTGGAATTTGCAAGGCATTGATGCCTTGCTCAATAGTTTTATCCAATCAGAAACTATTCAATATATGATTGGATGGAACCATGGGCCTCGCACTTTTCTCACTTGGACACCCGAACGAGAGCATGCCAACGCTGAAGCTAATGAACTTCACGATGGACGAAGGGTAAGACGGTCGTGCTGGTGTGAAGCCTACGTACGTACTTAATCTTATCGAGCTAATAGGAATGTTGAAGAAGCACATACTCGAGTCCACTGGCGCTATCAAGGACAAGTGTGAATACATGGTTGTGGGTGGTAGCATCAAGAATCACGCAGAGTCGGCTTTCTAGCTACAAACAACAACTCTAGCTAGAAAGCAACAATGTATATCAAACAATCTATTCATTGAGGACACTAGAGCATCCATCAAAGAAAGATGACGTCCAGTATGCCGTGTTGCTCAACTATGCATCGAGATGGCAACACGCTTTGATTTTGCGTAAGAGAAACAATGAATCGGCTCTAACATAGACATTATAGAAGCTAGTTATATGCAATTTGGCTACAACAGAACTGGAGCGCCAGCTACTCGTCGTCTGTTCTTGAATGGTCTTTGCGTCTTGCTGCCTTCCACCAATCGAAAATTCTTTACAACAGTGCAGACTTTCATCTGGCCGTCTCGACGCTGTCTCTTTTTAGCAGTATTATTGCTGACGGGATCAAGTATGTGTTTGACCATATCGAAGGCGTTGATAACATCGGCTTCTGTTGACTTGCTCGTCAATGGAGCTCCGCCACATCTTTGCAATTCAGGAAGAAGCTTTTCATTCATGAGATATTTCCATTGACTCAACGTGTTCTTGAGCGTACGAGTGGGCAAGTCACGAGGCATGATTTGAGAGTAAGCAACAATATTTTGCACGGGATTGCCGAGCCACCAGAGCCTCCAGGCTGCTGCAACATTGACGCTTGGAAAACAAAACGAAACTGGAAGCTTGGATGTTGGACCGTCGAAAATAGAGTAATTTGGGCGACATGACGAGTTCACATCCGCTTGAATTTGCTGAGGTCGATTCAACTCGGCAATTCTCGAGACTGCCGACGCTATAGTTGATTCGAGAAAGCTTCGTGTGATATTTCCGGCTGCGATTCCTTCTTCAAGTAACATTGCGATATCGCCATGCACTTGAGTTGGGATTGAGCACACAGAAGAGAGGATGGTTTCAAGCTTTTGGTACATGTATACATGGGGAGGCACACCAGAGGCACGCATAACTAGTGACTCATGGCCAACGACCAATATTGATCGTAGATAGAAAATCATGCCTGTGTTGCTAAATAGCACTGTTTGAAGCAACGAATGACTTGGAGGCAATTCAGCTACCAAGTAATCAAAGTGATGGACTAAGCTGGCCAGCAGTAGACGCCAAACACCAGACAAATGAGTCAATTCGTGGAGTTGGGGAAACACCAGAGCAATTATATCATCCAATTCGGGGTCATCGGTGTTCCTGAAGTGTGGAGGTAAGACACAAAAATCGTTGCTTTCACAGGAAGACCAGCGACCACTCGACCTGTGCATTGGTCGCCAGCGGCTTCATAGCGGAAATACCTATCCATCACGTTCCCCAACGACCACCCACATCTCAAACAGATACTCACAATGGACGGACCACCTGTAGAGCCCGAGGTTGCAAAGGTAGCAACCCCCTTTCGAATGGAATGCGTTCCAAACTCACTCTTACGGTTTGGCTTTCCTTCATTGGCACTGCCAATGTCTGTCGACAGCAACCTTCCTAAGCTTTTACCAAAGCGTTCCTATAACTATGATTAAAATTATCTTTACCATTATACCTTCTGCTTTGACCCAGGAAACAAGCATCCAGGCTTTATTGTTGAATTGCAAGTCAGATAAACACCCAAAGCAAGAAACAAACACACTGCAGGCTTCAGCGGGTTGGCATAACAATGCTTTGGGTCGCGAATAGTTGTTCCTAGACAAAATTTATGCATGCTGTCTGCAAACTCTTATCACCTTCTTGCTTTGTCTTTGTTTTGTAGAATGTAACTCCGATTGCGTCGTCTTCACATGATAAATGATCAAATCTACAAACAAAGCAATAAGCATAAGAATACGTCGGATTTATTCAACTACGAACCTGATCGTTTCCGTCGATTTCGATCGAGCCATCAAATTCCACGTTAGTATGAGAAATACGTGTGTGAAGCCACCATCCCTCAATTGTAGACTTCTTTGACAGAGGTTTTCGAACAAAGAGTAAGACAGGGGCCTCTTCCCTGTATCATTGTTTTCCCCGGCTTGCAAACTCTGCGCAATGGTTCTCTTTATCCCTTAACAGATTTAAATCATTGTGAAAACGAATTGTTACCTGAGAAGATTTCTTTCATGTCGTCGCCGAATTCGACTGGCAACACAATTTTTCTATCTTTGTAAAGGCTCTTAAGGGCACATCTGTATCCGCTGATAGTTGATGCTTGAATAGAAGGTTTGTTCCGAACTGTCCATTCTAGGAAATCCAAGAAACTTTGGTAGTCGAATGTTTCTAAGTTGATTGTCAATTCGTCCTGCGACTCTGCTACATCACACGACATCAGCAAGTGAGACCGTCCCACTAGCGTGGCCCACTTCTTCATTTGGTTTATACCCGACTTGTAGCAGGTTCGAGTGGGATTTGATATACGATTCCGCCTAGCATGCTCAATACTGAACTCGCTGCGCTCTGTCATGGTCTTTCACAATTCGATTGTGGGTGAATCACTTCATTTTGACATTTCTCTCATTTTTTATTGGACACCTACCAGCAAGGCAGACTGACTTACGATTTCCTCAAAAATCATATTAATCCTTGAAAATAATTCAAATTATATTGAAAAATATATAGATTTGCCTGTATAAATTTGTGTGAAAACGAAAATGTAAGACAAAATGCCTTGCTGTAAGGAATATTTTTAATATATAGCCTTGCTTTTTTCATAGAATGACGTATTAATTCGATTAAAAAATGCATTTCAGGATTTAAAAGCTACAACAATTTATGGCTGCATTCGATCTGCGAACACTCGTCTGGTTGAGCTTCACAACCATTTTGGACTTGTTGAGGAAATTGAAGAAGCTCCTCTGAACAATATGTCTCACGAAGAGATTGTTTATGGTTCCGATATTGATTCACCAAGCAACGATGAGTATTTGGACTCAATGGTTGATGAGGATGACAGTGATTCTGGCGCTCACTGAGTTTGTTTAACTGTATACATTGATTTGTTTCATAATTAATATATTTTCATTCATTTGATTTAAGAGGTTCAGCAAAATGAGATGATGTTTTAGACAGTTGCAGTCTTCTTCGAAATGTAATTAATTTTGTTGAAGTCCCCTCGATGCTTTCCTCCACTGTTAAAACGAATATGACTAAGCATGGATCTCATCTTTCAACTTTCTCTCGCATCAATTCTCAACATTCTTTCTTTTAAAATGTCACTGATCCACGTTCTGCTTCGAGAGCGCGGAAGTCTCGCTCTTCGATGCGGATTTGGACATCCTGAGGGCCGCTGGGCAGTCGTGGACGAATGAACGAGATGTTCTGGCGCGGTGGCACACCGCTGTTGCCGCCATTACCACCGTTTCCGTGATATGGCGACGACAGGACGGTTTGTTGAGAATGCTGGGAAGAGTCGTTGCTCTGCTTTCGAGACATGGCACTGGAATGTGTAGTTGGAGTGTAAGTCACTTGAGCTGCGCTTGGCGTGTATGCCGTGGCGGCAATGTGCATGGGACTTGGACGGCTGTAAAGAGATGGGTCTCTGTCAAATTGTTTGGTGCGCTGTTCGACATGAAGCGCTTCGGCGTGGCCATTGTCATCTTCGTCGTCGTCTTCTCGACGGCGCGATTTGCGAATGAGAACAACGACCAAAACACCAAGACCGATCAGAGCAACACCGGCAGCGATCAAATATGGCGGGAGTTTGGAGCTCGAGTCGCTACTGGACTGCGATGGACCTACGTTCGACGAGGAATCCGATGTTGATGACGATGTCGAAGTCGGGGATTTCGTCGTCGTCTGCGACGAAGGTGTCGTCTGTGAGGTTGTCGTGGGGTTCTTCGTAGTAGTGGCCAAAGTAGTAGTCGGCGCTGTGGTTGTTGTAGTCAGTTGATCTACTCGAGATCATGAGAACACTTTCGAGACAGACTAACGTACTACAGTCAACTGCATTTGGAAATGGACATGTCGTCGTGCCTGCATTATAGACGTAGCAGTCAGCATGATCATTTGTCCAGACAAAGCATGGAGACTGGAGCAAAGCGGCATCGTTGTCAATGGCGGGCACCATGCCGCCAGGACGGCAAGACATCGCACAGAGCGCTGTTTTACTGGGCGTAGCACCGTGGCATACAGAAACTGCATCAGAGAGTGAGTTTTCGATATGAACCAAGCGCTAGGAGCGCTAGAAACGTACCAAGAGCCGCCGCTAAGACTGTGATGGCCTTCATTGTCGCTCTCTTCGGCACGTAGCAGAATGGCACACTTGTTTCCTGAAGTGCTGGACTTAAAATTTTGAGACCACGACCATGTCACGAAGGATATAATCTACTGAAATATATTGAATTATACACAAAAATGCTGGTCGTGATAGTTTGATTAGTCAAAATATGGAAGAATAAACTTGATTAAAGTATATATATTATTCGGTCGGGTGGTGGCAAGGACAACCGGATCTTTTTGTCCAGAGTGGCACTCAAAAAAATAAAAATTGGATTTTTCGTATTTATGTGGATTTTGAATACTTTAATCAAGTGAAAAATTTCACATTGTATTTTGAATCACATTTTTTGTATTATTTTTCGGGATTATTCGTTATGTCCACCTTTGACCATTACACAGATTGACCAGTCGGAGCGATCGAATTCCAAAGCAAAGGAGGTCCAAGACTTGCGAACGACAATTTGAGCCCCGTTCAATGTGATCTTTCAGTTGTTACCGTGTAGTAGTACATTGTACTTTGCGCAAGAGGGGCCGCTCTTTTTGAATTTTTATTTGAATTTCGGATGAAATTACTAAAAATTACATGCAGTTTTGATAAGGATCGGCAATATCACCTTATTCATACTGAAATCAAGTATAAACAGGTGTGATATTTATTCCACATTGATTCCCCAGTGGCCTTCCGACCAGAGCAGTCTATCGCCAGCCACGGCGCTCGTGTCGGCGCTCCATGAATTGCATTTTTTCAAGGACGTGCGTTGTTTCTAAATGTGTGTGACAACGTGGATGCGGGCTAGGCGGCTGTTTTGCCGACGAGATCGTAACAATTTTTTTCGAGTTTCATTGGTTTGATTGACATCCAGAGTGTAAAGACTTGACGAGAGAACGAACAAACGACAATTATGACAAAATTTCACATGTACAGCCGATGACAGCATCGAGAAGCCCTTTCTACACACCACAAAACTGGTCTAACTCTACGGTAATTGAGGACCCATTGATGATGTCAATGACTGTTTGGATTGTTTTATTTATGGGCGGCGCCGACTGCATCGCGCACCGATGTAAAGCCATCTCGCTTGAGCAATTCCGCCAATTCTTGCTTGATACGAGGCTAATCATCAAGACGTTAGAGAACTGAAAGCCTGAAGATAAAGCGTACTACAGCCAATGGACCATCATACACGAGCGACGAATAAAGCTGGACCAACGTCGCCCCGGCACGGATTTTATCGTATGCATCTTGACCGTTGGAAACGCCACCGACGCCAATGAGGGGAATCTTTCCTTGGGTCAATTTGTACATGGAATGTAACACTTGCGTCGATAGCTCTTTCAACGGAGCACCGCTTAAACCACCGGTTTCACCAGCGTGAGCACTACAATTTCCAGTGAAATGGGTTGCAAGACGATGTTTGTACCTTTGCAAAGAAGACGGACGTGTAATTGTCGTGTTGGAGATGATCAAGCCATCAAGCTTGAGAGCTAGAGCGACTTCAGCAATGTCTTGTTGGTCTTCGATCGTAAGGTCGGGGGCGATCTTTACCAAGAGAGGCACGCGCTTCCAAAGCTTGTCGCGTGCTTTCAAGACTGCCGAGACAAGTTCATGCAATTCTTTCTTGCCCTTCGACCCAAATGATATGTTAATGCAATCAAGGGATGGATTACCTGCAAGGAACGAAGGCCGGGAGTGTTGGGCGACGAGATATTGATGACTAAATAGTCGCCAAAGGGTCCAAGCGTCTCAACGCCTCGTACATAGTCATCCTAATCAAGCCATGAGCTCAAAATTACCAGACCACACCGACGATTGTGCTTGGAGATGTCTTGTTTTTGCCCAAATTGACTCCCAATGGACCCCGTCGATGGTTTTGAGATGCTCGACCAAGCGTCCAGTACTTGTACACCTCCAAACGATCGCGGACTTTATCGTGTCCTTCGCTGTTGAAGCCATATCGATTGACCACCGCACGATCTTCCAACAAGCGAAACACTCGTGGCTTCGGGTTGCCGGCTTGAGGTAATGGCGTCACGCTTCCAATCTCGACAAAGCCAAAGCCCATGTCCAACAGTCCTTGCATGGCTTCGGCGTGTTTATCAAAACCAGCGGCAATCCCAATGGGATTGTCAAACGACATACCAAGCACATCAACATGCAAGGATTCGTCATCTGGAGTCTTGTCCTAGCGAACACGCAGTCAAACATTGGGCGTGAACAAACCGAACCTTGGGAGCCCAGCCATATTTCGCGGCTTGGACGGCTGCAACGTGGGCCATTTCAGGATCCAACATGCGCGCAAGTGGCATGAGCACGGGATCCATAAACTTGTTCAGAAACGATTGCCGAAACGTGTAAATTCCGAGCGCGCCAGCGCCCAAAATCAGCGTCATAATTGGAAACGAGGATTGGCCTGGGATGGAACTCATGGAGCGACGTCCACTCTGGACAGCGCTTCGAACGCCATGGCGAAGAGCTCGATGCATCATGAATGGATGTGTCGCGCTGCAATCTCAACAAGCAATGCATTATCCGGATATTAATATTATCCGGAAAATATATCTGAAAAATATGAAAATAAATTAACAAGTAAAATAATTGAATTAATTTTTGTATTTTTAAATCATATTTATAAATTATAAAAGTGACCTCTGAAAATAAATAGATCCATTTCTGTGTGACCTTTCGCAAAGATCCATAAAGATGCCAGAACCAGCCAAGGTCGATGTCCTCGGGAGCGAGCTCACGGACGCCGAGTACCGCAAGCTGTCGTCGCGCCCACATATGAAATACAACGACATGACGGCCGAAGTCTGCACGGAGACGATCGAAATCATCACGATGGCCGTGGACAAGCACGTGCCAGTGAAAAACTACGAAGCGGCGGCGCAGCTGATCAAACAGAGCATGGACAAGAAGTTTGGCGCGTTCTGGCATTGTTTTATCGGCGAAGGCTATGGCTTTGATATCAGCTACCAGCAGCGTCATATGCTCTACATGTACGTTGGTGAAATCGGCATCTTGGTGTACAAATGCTAGTCTCTCTTTTTATAACTCGTCAATGTCCGTTTCTTCGTCTTCGATGCGAGCGGGCATGCCGAGATCTTCCCAAGACGTCAGAGATCGCTGCATTTCGAGCAATTTGTTGGCTCTCTTCTTCTTGAACGCTTCGTGTCTTGCGTGGATACACAGAGAGATGATGGACACGACCCAAGTGCCAGCATAGAGCGCCGCGCCGAGCCAGCAATTGATCGCCAGTCGGTGTTTTGGAATCGTCGCGTCCAAGCCATGGATATAATCTGGCTGGAGGTAGAGAATGACGCCAAGGAGCGAGAGGAAAACGACGCCAGCGACGGAGAGGTTCGCGCAGAGGACAAGTTGCGGGCGCATGTTTCAAGTTGATGAATGTCGGAGCGTTTCAGAAAATTGAATTATCGATGGATTAGCACCAAAGCATCGAAATCCTCAGCCAGTTTGACCATGAGCTGCTTCAAACTTTGCCAACAGGCTAGCAGCATCGACTGGCGGCGCGGTGAGCGCATTGCGGCGTTCCTGAACGTAGCTCTTCCTGCTAAGGCCTTCTTTCTAGACATTGCCAAACTGTCAAACTTTGCAAATTGGACTTGATATACTTTGGCAATCACGACAAAGACTTGTGGCAGAATCGCATCGCGAATTGGGTCGCCTGACATTGCAATCGCGTCGAAAAACATGCGCTGGACGTGTGCTTCAGACGCCGAGTAGACCTAGCCGCCGGTCGCAATACAGCTACATCATGGAGAGCCATCGTACTTTTTGCACCAAACTGTTGAATTCACTAAAACTGAGCTCTCCATTCTGGTCAATGTCCGCAACTTGGAATGCCTACCGATCGCGCCGACGTCAGCGGCAGGAAGGAGCAAAGTTAAAGAGCGCACCGTGATTAAATGGTCGTGGATCGACCGTTCGATGGCTTCAAACGCGTCGAGACAAACGCCAAGCACTTCATTGCGATCGACATACGATACACTAGGAGCGTTGAATCCTATCGCCAGCGATTTCAACTTTGACATAAACGATGGCAAACCAATCTCACGGTCTGTTGCGACGTGCGGCAAGCGGCTTAATGCGGCCTCCAGGTCCTTATAAGTATAATCTATAAGAGAGAGGACACAGATTAAAGTTATAGTGGAGAATAGCCGTACCAGGACTATATTGGATGAGTTCTAGCATGCATCCAGGCTCAAATGTGTGGATTAAATCGACCGCCTACGTCCAGAGAGCCATGAAAAGGCTCTAGTCTCTGGCATTACCTGGCGGATGACGTGGGGAAGGTACCAAATTGGAATCGCGACTTCATTCTACAGAGTTGCGGGGAGAAATGAGGGGGAAGAAGGGGGAAAGGGGGGAAGTACTCTGTGCGTCGCACCAAGACTAGCTAGCAACGAGACGTAGTAGTCAAAGGCGTCTAAGCTCAGGGGCGGCACTTGTCTGAGCTGGCAAACGCGAGCAAAGAGTCGAATCTACGCCAACGTTAGTTGAAGCTACGATGGAAGGACAGACTTCGGTGTCGTCGACGACAAACTTTTTCAACGACGTGAATAAATTCACGAGGTGCGTCTCGGCGACAGGACGCAGGCCGTACTTGCGAGCGAAGAAGCGATACAAGAAGACGCCAAGGGGCGGTCGCAAGTCGTCGGCCATCCTTGCCATGGAAATCTACACGGAAAAGGACTTTAAAGTTTCAAATTTGCCGCGGAATGGACCTCATGGAGGAGGAGCTTGAGCTGCGCCAGGCCCATGCATCGTGGTTTGTAGCTCTGGACTTTACCGACGACTTTGAAAAGATCTTGGAATTGCACGGGCACGTCTTTCAAGCCGTGCAAGTGCTGCTGCTGCTGGTGATGTTGGCCGTGGTGATGGCGGTCGCCAGCGTGTTTCTTGGGCGATCCTTTGCCTTTTTTGTGCTTTCGATCCTTGTCACCGTCGTCTTGGAGCTGGGTTTGCGTCGCGACGTCCATGGCGTCCGGGATATTCGCGAGAACGTGAGCTTGTGGCGACTTTGACGCGGATTCCTGGCGAGCTAGCAAGGCGAGAGCTTGCAAGTACGTCGGTTGCTTGGCCAAATGTGCTTCTGTCTAAAATCCCATCACGAATTCAACATTCCAAGCAGAAGAATCGTCGGTTCTACCTGAATTGGGACGGAATTTCGCTGTTGTTTGGCTTTTGCCAGTGTAAAGATAAACAGTTCTAGCTCGTTGTTGGTAGATTGCACAAAGTCGACCATTTCTTTCGGCGTGTCGACTGGCCTTGGACTTGGAGGATAGTACTGATGAACTCCCTAGAGAATAGTTAGTCTTCCCCCACGAGCCCCCCCCCCGTTCCCCTTAAATTCCCCCAGAGTCTACAACGTACAAGGCGTTGATCGTGGGCTTTGGTCAAGTAGGGCGACGTGATCACGTCGATGGAAAAGAGGCAATTCTGCGCGAGAATTGACGCGTTTTGCTGCAAAAGTTTGAGTTCGTCCTTTAAATCATTGACTTCCCACGACAATCTCGCCCGTTCTTCCTATCGAATTATCGCGTCGAGTATGACGTGGCAGCATGAGAATGCAGCGTACACTGAGACTGAGCTTCCACCAGTCGAGGGATAAATCCCGAACGAGCTGCGTGACTTGCCACACGATCGCTTTCATTTCTTCTTCCAATTCCTCCATCGACGGCGGTGGCGACGTCGTCGCGGCGTCAAATTCCGCCCATTCATGCTTCTATATCATATTTCATTTGAAGCAAAACGAGACGAGCGTACGTACGCGCAGTTTATGATGGAAGACTTGCTTTGTGAGTCGCATCAATGCCACAAGTCTTGCGTAGCGTATTCGCTTCGTGGCGAGCTTCCCCCTGGCGAATTTTTGGATTTGAATCGCGGCGGATTGCATCGCTGGTGTCGCGGCGCTGCTGAGTCTAAATTCCCCCACAATTTGGCGCTATCCCCGTTGAAAAATCGTACCGTTTGAGCACGTTTCCGTCGGAAGTATGGGCTTTCAACCGCATGAGGAGCTTGGCGTCGGCTTCCTTTTGACGATTCACGTCGGCGTTCATGACTGTCGTAAAGATCGACTCGCGCAGACGCTAGCAAGAGATCTTGGGCTTCTTTTCAGGCGTTCCAGCCGTCTACCTGCATTGAAATCAATTCTTGGCGTAGAGCTTTGACCTACACGACGCTCTCGTGAGCTTTCTACGAGCTCGTCGACGTACCTTGGCCTCTAAAACTTTGCGCACGTCGTCGATTTGATCGACGAAGCCAAACGTCAATGCAGCTTGACTTAATTGACGACGTCGTGACGGTGGTGGCGCCTCCAGTGATGGAGTTATGGCTGCTGGATTTGGTGTTTGACAGCTTGGAGTGCTTTCTAGCGCGACTGACTTGGAAATTTCAGCAGAATTGACTCGCGTGAGTGCTATCGCCGCCTTGGACTGCACACGAGCTAGCGTAGTTGGTCGTGTCGCCGCGGGACGACTCGATTCAACGTTGTCAAGGCCGAGGCGTTTAAATTTTTCAACTTGGTCGTGGAGGGGATCGACATAATCGGTCCAAATCCGCCGCAGGACGTCCGCGAGCTACGTAAATCAGTCGAAACAAGCGCTAGGAAGGCAAGAAACCCCTTGCGATGCTGGATTTTGGTCGAGTTGCAGCGCGACTTGGTGGTACACGTCGCTGTAGTAAGCGTGCGATCGTTTCGTCTCGTTTTGATTCGATGCCGCGCCTAGAAATGGCCATCAATCGCCTTCAAAGCCATGAAAAAGCTCCGTCGTACGGCGTTTGCCCTGCTCTTCATCGTGGCAGTCGAGCGATGCGTTCAATTTGGCCGCGATGAGACGCATGGGATGTTTTACGAGCGGCGTTTGTGCTCCTGGCGTCGTTCCTGCTGTCATGGGCCTTCGAATACCACAAGATCGAGGTCGCATGGTCTTTTTCGCGCGACTTTGACCAGCTATCGGGTCCGCACTACCTTGCAAGCCACCGCCAGCGATGTCCTTGGAAGCACACAGTTGAATATGCGGTGCTGACATTGAAATCGCGAGCTTTCGGGGTGTCGTGGCCTCTTGAAAGTCGAGGATTTGGCGTTTCGCATGCTGCACACGCGCTTGCAAGCTTGGAATCGCCGCGTTTCCACTGCCAGAGCCCACGACGGATGGCTGCAGAGCGTCCAAGTACGGCTCGACGCCATGGGCCACTCGTTTCTTGACGCACGGCGCCGACAATGGCCGCGCCGGCATTGTAACCGAAAATTTTGTAACCGACAGTATGAAAAAAACTCAGTGTATATTGTAACCGAACCGTGGCTGTCTACGACGACGGCGTTTGCGGCGGCGTTTGCTGCTTCTTGGACGGCTTGTTGGCGTACGTTTGAACAAACGGTTGGTTCTTCTGCGCCTGGGCAACGGCGGCTTGGAACGGCGATGGGAACTGCGAAATCTTGGTGGCGGAAAACGTCGGTGCCGCGGGTTTGGTCGGGATGCCCAAGGCGGCTTTCGCCCCTGGGATTTTGAGTAGCAGCGTCTGCGTCAATGTAAACAAGTTGGACGAGACCCAGTAGAGGAGAATGCCCTAAATGCCGCCACCGACGGCGCCAGTGAGAACGCGCAGGAGGAGGATGACGGCGGTACCGATTCAAAGTTCATCGTGACGGGGATCATGATGACCGCGACGACGCGCATGGCCGTCTTGGCCTTTTCAATGTACTCTTCCGACAGGCCTTCGCCGCCCATCTCGAGGGAAGCGACCATGAGAGCCGACGACATGACGGGAAGGGCATAAGTTGGATCGGGCGCCGCGAGGTTTTCAATCCAGAATGCGCCGTCGTTTGCGTAGTCGGGCATGTACTTGGCAATGTCCTGCAGGCCCCAGAAGAAACCCAAGAAGATGGGCAGCTACACGACCATTGAGGGCGTTAGAGATAGAAGCTCTGGCGCACCTGCGAGAGCGGCATCAAGAACGAACGGAACGGCGTCACTTTGTGCTCCTTGAACAAAGCCTAGAACGACAGTCAAGACGCCAGCGACGTGGAGGAGGATCTACTTGAGCCCGCTTGCGGAAATCGGCCATCTTGGCAGGGTCGTAGGCGTCAGGAGAGTCCTTGATCTCAGCTTGGAGTTTCTCGAGCTTGGGCTGCAGGATGGACATGCGCGCCGAGTTGCGCATCTGCCACAAGTTGAGACGACGAGGTTCCCAGCGCGTTTGAACGGACATACCGACATGATGGAGATGGGAAAGAAGGCGGCACGGACAACGACAGTCGTGGCGATAATCGTCGCCCACCACGGCAATCCTGACGTGGCATGGACGATGTCCAACGTGCGGATGGCCAATTCCGACAGCGAGTAACCTATTCCACGCCATGAAACCGAGCTGTCGAAGGCTAGAACTACCCAAATCAGCAGTCGTAGGCGCAGCTACAGCCTGGACAGCGTCGATCGCATTGTGGGCAGCGACGACGTCGATGTTTTGCTGAATGGAGCCCAAATCCTGCGAGATGTCGGTCGTTGTTTGGTTGTCGGCATTGCCAAGCACAGGCGAGTGCGAGAAAGCACGGAATCCAGCCGGACTTGCGGCCCTACAAAGCTCGTGACGTCAAGAACACGCTGAAAAGTCTACTTGGAGCTGCGGAGCACTTGGCTAAAAGCCACAGCACGGCCAGCGCGCGCTCGAATCAATGTCGCCACGCCGAGCATTGCTTCAATTTGCCAGCCAATACTTTTATCCGAATAAAGACCAAATTATCCGGATGAATCTTGGACAATGAAAGCTTGGAAGTTCATCGAAAGGGCAACACCGAGGGGGATGACGATATCTCATTTCTTTCAAGTCTAGAGGAGTCGCCGTGAGCGCTAAGGCCTATATCAAGATGTCTGGCTGTCGTTGTGCCCCTGCCGCGTTTTTTTGGAAGAAAAAGCCGAGAAAATGATGTTGGGGGGAGATTTTGAGGCCTTTGAGCCGTCTTTTGCCGTCGAATTTGCAGTGGCATTCAAAATAAATTGCTCTCGAGGTACCAGAGTTGATGCTTTAGCTGCAGAGGAGCACATGAAGCACGTAATAACACATCAAGACGTTAAATTAGGTCGCCATACGATGAGTTTGTGATCTCGTGCTTGATCGCAATGGAGCTTCATCACCTGGGGATTTAAGAAAGACGATCTTGAGAGGTAAAACAGGGCGAAGATTGATCTTTCGAGTGTTTCTAGACTGTTTTCATTGAGCTGTGAAGCTTTCACGACAAATTTGGCTGAGAACTTGCTCATCGTATTGAATGTAGTGCGATTGTAACTGCACTTTTTTTGTCATCGGTTTGGAGTCTCGCTTCTTGCTTGGTAATCAGGGTTTGAGAGCCTCTACAGCCTTGAATAGGCCTTGCGAGACGTGCTTTCTTTAGCCAGACGAGCCAAACCAGATTCATTTGGACGTCCAACCTTCGTTCGCATTACGATTTGCACAATCTTACACTGCACAATCAGAATAAATTTTCAATGTACTCAATATAAAATTTCACAAGTATTAATTATGAATACTGTATGATACTAGTAGTCTCATTAATACCTCATATTTAAGGGTGCGTTTGGTTGTACATAATATATGGATACGACAAGAATCCGACAGTGTTATGCGTTTGATTGGACGTACGACGAAGAAACATACTTATCATTCGTTGAAATAAAACAGAGCGAATTGATTGGGCGAGGCGTTTGTCGCACGGGCAACTTAACCTCAACATTAAGCTTAACCAGCCTTTGATTGGATAAAATTGGGGAGTGGGCGCTGGAGTGTGCAGTCATTTCAAAATTTCCCTCGTTTGACATGGCGCAAGTTCCATCCAAGGAGACGATTGAAGAGTCATTTCATGGAGCATCGACTCGCAAAGTCTACAAGACGTATCAAAAGCAGTTTGTCGCATTCTGCAAAGAAAACAAAAGTGAGTTGTTGCCCGAGCAAGCATCAGCAAAGGAATGTACAGACTTCTTTCATTATCTTTACTCGAACGGCAAGTCAGCTAGAACCATTGATTCAGCAAAAGCAGCACTGGTGGCTTTCTTTACAACTAAGAACATTACTCCAAACCCAGCCAGAGACGCCGAAGCAAAACGATACGTAGTTGGCCTGCAAAAATACAACAAATTAAACAATTTGGACGAGGAGAAGAAAGCCCACCCCTGTCTGTCTTTGAGCTTTCCGCTGTCATGAACGCATTTGCTGTTTATCATCCCTTTGTTGGTGCATTGTATCGTTTCATGTTTTGTGGCTGCTTTCTTGGATGCTTTCGAATAAGTGAAATGCTCAATTTACGGTGGAATGACGTTGATCTTGGCAACGATGAAAATGGGCAATATCTCTCAGTTCGTCTGCGTTGGCATAAGAAAGCCAGTGTCGAAGATGACTGTCAAATCTATCACCTTGTCGACGAGAAATCTTATCCTTGTTTGAAAATATGTGGCTTGTACAGCGACTATCTTGGCGTTCTTCAAAAGTCATGTTCACAAATTTCTCAAGATGCGTTTGTTTTCCCACACTACACTATGCTTGCAAATGGCATTCCTTCGGTGGATTGGTTTAAAAAGCTTGAGCAAAATCATATACGACAGTGTCTACAGGAAGCTGTCCAAAACACACCTTACTTGCCTATTGGATATCACTCCGTAGTATGAGAAGAGGCGGTAGCTTCTTCCGCGTCTTCGAGTCCAAGGACAGAAAGTTTAATTTTCGTGAGCTGATGGCCTGGTGTAGATGGAGTGATGCCAAAACGCTATGTGAATATCTTGTGACACGCAGTATCAGCAATGAAATTGATCCTCGCAACCTGCTTCGTAGTGGCAGATCTCAAGGCGATGCAATCACTGAAAAGTCCACACAAATTCTGCCATTTGATGTTGACAGTATAGCCACTGCACTCTACGAGAAGTTGGAGCAGAGCTTGCCCAAGCCCAGAAAAGCGCAATCTACTACTATCAAACGGCAAGAGAGCATCGCAGTTTTCTTGAATCAAAAGTCCATTCCAACTGCTCGATCAGCCAAAGACGTCTGGCAGCAGTGGTTCACGGTTGATCCCAAAGTTGGACTTCGTCGTCCACTGAAAGACTTCACGAAAAGCATGATCCTGTCAGATAGAAAGAGATATTCAGAGCGACAAACAATTGCCCTGGCGTTCAGCAAATATCAAGACTTGGCGCAATTTGAGGCTGCGTATGCTGGCTACACTGATTCATATGCCAAACTATTGCATGAAGTTCGAAAGAGAAAGCGAAGCAATTGCTTATGATATAATGGAGTTGAGATGTCAATGCTTGTATTGATTTGCATGCTTAAGAGCTCGTGATTCTCAATGGTAAGGACCCGTTACGAGTCATTCAAATCGCCAAGCTTCCACACTTCGAGAAATATTGCCGGTTTGACGACAGTCAAACGGCTTTGGTTGCTTGGGAGGGCTCGAGTGAATGGTAGAGTAGTTTTGGCAAGGGCAGCAATTTCGCCGTTGGCTGGTGGTGGTGCATTTGTTTCTGTACAGCATACTGGAACTTCGACAAGACGAGCCTACACTCAATCCAAATGCTCGTTTTGACATTCACACACTCACCAGTAGCAAAATACCGAGTCTCATATCATCAGCGCCTTGTAGATGAGCCACCCAGACGCCTACAACGGACCTTGAGCCTTCGCGAGACTAGCGTAGCCTTCAACCCGCGTGCTCTTCCTTGACCACGCCGACTCCGCACCCACAAATGAGCAATGCGTTGTTTTTTATCCAATGAAATACAACAAAGAGGCATATCGGATGATTGAGTCGTATGCGACAGATTAAGGTTACTTAAAAGGTGATAAATTATGACAAGTAATTTATTATATTTAAAAGTTCATTTATTCAAACAAGTGTTCATTGATCGGGATGGACTATCCATTTACGACCTGGATAGTTGGGAGAGCTGGCAACGCAGGAGACAATCTAACGCCAAGATCTGTCTTCTACATTGCAATTCCTGCTAAATAACCGCACGGAATCATCGTTGCCGACGTGCTAGCGATGTCACAAGCTTGAAAGATGCATTTGAAACCTTCACCTGCTTCATTCCCAGTGAAAAAGGCGAACGGATCTTGTCGCTGCTGGTTGCTTGGACTCTAAAGTAGATAGCCCACTCTACAAGGTGATCGTGGACTTGATTCAATGCCCGGTCGGAGTACTACATTATACTACCGTATTTCCTGTAAGGTTGTCACCACTATTTTTTCCCATTGAGTTGTCACCACTGATATATTTATTTAAATGATTCATACAAATGTATAGTATACATTTATAATACAATCTGATGAAATTTTTCGGAGTTCCCCTTGAGTTGTCACCAGTCAGATCTTATTGGAAGAAATGCAATGGCTCAATTTGATACAAGAGCCATAAATTTATCGTGTTCATGCGTTGCAGTCGGCAAACCTGGACCCAAATGAGCGTTGCAGGTTTTCATTCTCCCAAACTGGAGTCAGCCACTCGTAAAGTCGACATACGACTGCGAGGTGTTCATGATAGTAATATGATTGGTAAATAAGTCTAATTTTTACCCAATCAAATGTACCTCGTTTGATATCTGATTTCCTTTGGACTTATCATTTTCGAAAATCATTCGTGGTGACAACATTACGGGAAATACGGTAGTACTCTGGCGTTGTGCATAGTATTGAACAAAATCTTTGCTCGTCCACTCTACTGTACAACGAGGCTCGTCTCACAACCCTCTCAATCTCTTCCTCCGCGACTGGAATTTCAATCTCCATGGAGGCTACAGCACGAACTCGCGGCAATCTTACAGCCAGCGCTTTAAAAGCTGCAGAAAATAGCGGCAAGACGCTGCGAATCTCAAAACTTCGTGTCCAAAGCATCACCATCTGAGTCAAAGTGCAAACTGCACATTGACATTGGCCGTGCAACTCAGACGGCTCATTCTTCAATTTCTTCTCCATCTCATGCAGCTTTCTCTTGTCTTTGGCGTTGTCGCCGCGATGGCCGCTTTAAAGCGGCCAATTCGACCACGCTGTCGTACAAGATTTTACAAGTGCCAGATCTTCACTACACGGGCGATCCGACCTACAAATGCAGCGATCCACCGACGGATGTTCAGGTAATTCGACCTCTTTTGCCACTGGATATGCTCAAAGCTGCGAGCTAGAAATGCACGGAAGCGTACATGACGGACATCTTGAGCAAAATGCTCGACGACGTCCAGCCCGACTTTGTCGTCTTCACGGGGGATCAAATCGAGTCGCTCATTTATATCCAAGTACGTTAAGCCGAGCTAGCTCTGTGTGAGTCTCACGTGATCGAGTAGAACAATGCCAAGGCCAACCATGCGATTGATGCGTACTCGGCGCCTGTCATTGTCGCAAACTTCCATGGGCGATGGTCTTTGGCAACCATGACGAATCATACATCCCAGTGCGTCGCCACCGAGCCTTCTACCATGTTTGACTCTCTTTTTGCAGGCTATTTCATCCGAGAAGAAAGTTAGGATCAAGCACATTGAGGAATTGCCATACTCGTCCTCGTCCTATGGTCCTCAGGACATTGGCGGCGTCGGCAATTACGAACTAGCTCTCCAAGCGCCATCGGATGGGTCGTGGGGCGCTGCTGGCGCGGATGTCCTGCGCATGTATTTCCTCGACACGTTCAAAGACGGCAATGTCAAGGACACCCTGATGAGCTACTTTAAATCGCTCGCTGCAGCCCACAAGACGAAAGCACCAGCGCTCATGTTTTTCCACATTCCACTGGCCGAGTACAATGAATTCACCGGCCAAGGTCAAGGCGAGAAGAATGAAAAAGTCTCGGCGACCAAGTCGAACGGACTATTGCAAGCCATGGTCGACAGTAAGTCAAGGAAGGAATAGCTCGATGTTGACGGCATTTCTGTGTCTAGTGGGCGACGTCAAGGCGGCATTTGTCGGCCACGACCACAAAAACAACTTTTGCTTTTTGAAAACTCCCATCCATTTGTGCTACGGCGGTGGCGTTGGCTACGGTAGACAAGAGCGACCAGAGTTGGAGATCTCATTGTGAGTAGGAGCGGCGTATGGCGACAAGACGATCCCGAGAATGGCTGGAGTCATTGAATGGTTTAAGTCGCCCGACGTCGAGTCCATTGTGACGTGGCAGTACAAGCAAAACACAGTCAACACGTATGACAAGTACACGATCTACAACCAAGTCCGCTCGTAAAATTAGTCGCGATGTCAAGCTGTGTCGTCCTCTTTGTCTAATAAAGCTGTGAAAATTTAACATTCTCGATTTGTCTCCTCAACTTGGGCTCTTTAGACAGACAAAATCGAAGTCGACTGACTGCAGATCCATTTTAATGTTCGCTACGTGAGTTGTAAGCGTGGATGACGTTGAGGATGATCTTACCAGAGGGAGATGTGGCTCGAAACATAATTGGCAAAGACTGAGCTCTGCTTGCGCTCTTCCATGAGTTCCAGCATGTACTGCTTGGCCTCGTCGTGGGTCATTTTTCCACCAATGTCTTGGATCTTGTCGAGTGCAAAGTCTGGAAGCTTCGTACTCAATGTTTCCGCAAGCGATCGCAACGACCACGTGGCTTGCTGAGGTGGCACATTGGCTGTTGACAGGATAGAATTGTCAGGATTGATCAAGAAGAAGCAGACAATCTTTCGGTGGCCGGGTTTGGTTGCATCGGCGAGTTCAAACGGTGCAACGCAGTGCTGCATAAAGTTTGGAAAGACAACACAACGGCCTTCTTGCGCTTGGATATGACCGACAACTTGGAGATTGTCATCGCCGTCTGACGAGATCCCATAGACCTAGGATTGCAGAATTAGCAGGAATATTTATGGCAAAGACATACGCCCGTGATGGCTGCATGTTCATTTTGCTCATACTCAATCTCTTCAATGAACGGAGGCGAGAATGCATGGCGAAAAGCGAGCTTGGAGGTTGTAATATTCTCGCAGTCGTAATACAAAATGCCCGTCGCGGCAATGCTTTCGTTGGTCATGCCTTCAATGTGCCAGGATCCGCCAGGATATTTTGGATTTTCAGGGGTCAATTCAATCGACGCAATCTTGACAATGACTTGGAAGTGTGTTCCATTCATACCGCGGCGAGGATATTCTTGAAAGTGTTGATACGTGGTGGGCATTTCAGGAATATTCAAGACGACGTTGCTGTCGTCAAATTCATCGAGGAACTCGTAAAACTCCTCAGAGTCTTCATCGATCTCGTCAAGGTCAGGGTGTTGCTCCTTTTGGAGTTTCACCCATGCGGCTTTGGCCGTGTCATGGCGATTCAGTGGCATAATGGTCTCCCAATCTTTCACTGTGATGCGATGCGCAGGATCTACTCCCAGAGATCCCAAAGATCGCTCAAAGAGAGGCACCATTTTTGTCAAGAGCGATTCCAGCCCTGGATAAATGTCGGCATGGTCTTTTGGATGGATGTTGTTGATATATGACTCTAAGGTAGTGTTGCCTGCTGCGTCGGCTTTGACTGGAGTTGGAAGCCATTAGAACTTGCTCGAGATATCCTGTCCGTTAATCTCTGGCCACTCGAGCACTTGATCACCCACCATGGCGTTCGGAGTGTGGGAAATGCGCGTGCGGCCGTTGACTGCACAATAGAGCGATGGATGGACAATATCCAGCACTTGGTTGTTTGAATTGGGATGGTAATCGCCTCGAGCACGTGCTTCATCTTCTAATTTAGCCGCCGCAGATCGAATATCTTGAACTAATGGCGATCCCTTCAACGCATCCGTCATAAATACGCCATGCACTGGCAATGGGATCGGGATGGTCGAGTCGGGATCTTCAAGATGGCACTTTTGCGCAATATCTTTCAATTCAGCTTCCAGATGGGCGAAATCATTGTCCGAGAGTTGGGATTCCGTCTTCCACTTGGCCAAAATCGACGCGTCGTTCATCTTTGTCCACCAATTTGGCTTGGCGAGGACTTCACAGAGAATCTCCATGTACTTGAGCTCGTTCAGCGTGTACGCCTTGTCAAACGTAACGTAGGCGTACTTGTTGTCCTTGTACGATGTCGGGCGCCAGAACTGCATCATTTTCGTCTTTGAAGTCGTCGATTCCGCCATCGCACGCGGCACTTTGATGAACTCTGTGGTTGTCAAATTGCAAAATGCAATCTTTTCATATTTGGAGTGAAAATCCTGACATTGAATGAGTGATGGTCGTCCAGTGAGTGAACGCCATTGTAAAAACAAGATAATACATACATTCAGCAATGCTGGAGTCACAGTGACATATCCTCACATCTCTTATTTCTCAATGTTCTGTATAAGTTTATATAGTTGTTTGAGCGTTCCGTGACAATAACGACCTTAAAATACTATTATCTGTGATATCGGATATTGAGAGTTCGGGTGGATTCATGCATTGAAATATGAAAATTCACTTTTTGAAACTGCGAAAGATACAACCATGACTTCGCACTCGAGAGATGAGAAAATGGACCAAAAGAAGCGTTTCTGGTGGTTTGCTGGCCTTGAAATGAATTTTGTGGGTCTTTCCCGTCTTTGAAATGCTCTCAATGGCATTATCATGACCTTAAACTAGACTGACTCGTTATTTATCGTTGCTGACGTGTATTGAAGGTATATGAAGATGGTCGTTGCCATGCATGGGGGACAGCTTAATGCTCGCTACACGTGCCACTGAGGGTGAATTTAGTGCATGGTAATCCTACCAGAGGGAGATTTCACTCGTCAAGTACTGGGCGAACACCGAGCTCTTTTTCCGCTCCTCCATGAGACCCACCATGTGCTTCTTGGCCTCGTCGTGGGTCATCATGCCAGACAAGTCTTGAACTGACTGAAGCGCAACGTCGGGAAGTTTACTGCTGAGTGCTTTTTCCATGGATCTCAGTGACCACGTCGCTTGCTGAGGCGGCACATTCGCCGTCGAGAGGGTCGAGTTGTCAGGATTCACCAAGAAGAAGCACACGATCTTTCGGTGGCCTGGCTTGGTTGGATCCGCAAGCTCGAAAGGTGCCACGCAATGCTGCAAACAGTTTGGAAAGACCACAATTCGACCTTCTTCAGCTTGGACGTGCCCGACGACTTGGAGATTTTCATGACCCTCTCGAGTAATCCCATAGACCTACAAAACGCTTTGAGTTGATGAATCATTCGATCAGCGCACTCCAGTGATGGCGGCATGCTCGTCTTGTTCATAACCAATCGACTCGATGTATTGTGAATCAAAGATATGTCGAAATGCGAGCTTGGACGTCGTGATATTCTCGCAGTCGTAGTACAAAATCCCCGTCGCGGCGATGCTTTCGTTGGTCATGCCTTCGACGTGCCAGGATCCACCAGTGTACTTTGGATTGTCAGGCGTCAATTCAATCGAGGCAATCTTGACAATGACTTGCAAATTCTTTCCAGCCAAAGGACGGCGAGGATATTCTTGCTGGTAATCAAATGTACTTGGCAATTGAGGAATGTTGAGAACGACGTTCTTGTCGGTGAAATTCTCGAAGAAGTTTCTCCTTTGCGCTTGGAATTCTTCCGACTGAGTTTCCTCAGCAGGAACATCTTTGGTCATCTCGGCCCACTTGGCTTTGGCACTTTCATATCGACCGAGAGGCATAATCTCGTACCAACTTCTAATCTTGATGCGGAGGTTTGGCACCACGTCGTTCGACCCCAGAGTCAGCTCGAAGAGCGGCAGCATGGTTGAGAAGAGAGATTCCAACGCGGTGTACATCCCAGCATGGTCCGTTGGGTGAATATTGTTGATATACGATCCAAAGCTAGCTTTGCCTTTATCGTCGACTTTGACAGGCGTTGGAAGCCATTGGAACTTGTCAGAGATGTCGTATGCGCCAATCTTTGGCCAGTCGAGCACTTGGTCACCGACGAGAGCATTGACAGTTTGAGAGATTCGCGTGCGGCCATTCACAGCACAATATAGCGAGGGATGGACAATATCTAGCACTTGATTGTTCGATCCAGGATGGAAATCACCACGAGCGCGAGCTTCTTCTTCCAATTTGATGGCCGCAGATCGAATGGCTTCATGCAACGTCGATTGCTTCAACTTGTCCGTCGTGAAGACTCCAACGACGGGCGATGGAACCGTCCCAGCCGACGTTGGATCGCTGAGATTCCACGAGTGAGCAATATCTTTCAATTCGGCTTCAAGGAAGGCGAAATCATTGTCTGAGAGCTGCGACTCGGCTTTCCACTTGGCCAAAATCGTCGCATCATTCATCTTGATCCACCAACTTGGCTTGGCCAGCACTTGGCAAAGGATGTCCATGTATTTGAGCTCATTCAGCGAGTATGGCGTGTCAAAGATGGCGTACGCGTATGGATTGTCCTCGTACGACTTTGGTCTCCAGAATTGCGTCGCTTCAGCCATTGCTTGTTAAATTGAAACTGCCCCCATGTTCCTGAGCAAAATGCATATTGCTGTGAGTGATGGTACAACTTGGAAATGATGGTCTGTTTAGAATTTTGGTGGTCAAAATGCATCAGAATGCTGGAAAGAGGACGACTCATTCGGGTTTAGAGAGGAAAAAGGCAATATTATAGGCGGCAGACACCTACCAGAATGACATCCATACGCCAATACGGCGTGGATAGACCACAAGAAAGAAGGGGGGGCTCTATTGAGTTCTCTTCTTGTTATTCACGACGTGGAAGACGACAGAGGATGAATTCGATTCCAGATTTTATCAAAAGATTTAGAGCAATGACGATTGTGCTAGGATTAGATTAATGCTCGCTACAGATGGATTTCATGCAAAGGCTGCGATGAAAGGTCTTACCAGAGGGAGATTTCGTTTTTCAAGTACGTGGCAAACACCGAGCTCTTCGTCCGCTCCTCCATGAGCTCGAGCATGTACTGCTTGGCCTCTTCATGGGTCATTTTTCTTCTGATATCTTGGATCTTCTCCAGTACAAAGACTGGAAGCTTCGAGCTGAATGCTTCCTACATCGATCTAAAGGACCATGTGGCTTGTTGTGGTGGCACATTGGCGGTTGAAGGAATCTGGTGGTCCGGATTGATCAAGAAAAAGCAGACGATCTTTCGATGGCCAGGCTTGGCTGGATCCGCGAGCTCGAAAGGGGCGACGCAATGCTGCATAAAGTTTGGAAAAACGACACATCGCCCTTCCTGCGCTTGGATATTCCCGACGACTTGGATGTTGTCGCCATCGTTAGTGATGCCATATACCTACAACAGACTTAAGCTGATAAAACAATCGATCTCATATACTCCAGTGATGGCAGTGTGCTCGTTTTGTTCATACTCAATCGTTTCGAAAAATTCAGCGTCAATGTCAACGTCAAAGACATGGCGAAATGTGAGCTTGGACGTTGTGCTGTTTCCCTGAAACCACCGCGTTTCGTCAACTCAAACACACAGATAGGGGAGTGTCGCCTCCCGTGAATATGCACTTGATTGACTTGCGCAGTAGCTAGCAAAACACAGACTGAGACTAAGATCTAAATCTCATCTTCTCTTCCTTGACTGGTGCAATTCACTGGCGGCAGACACTCGGCTGTTCAGAGAACAAGCCTGTGACGTGGCGGAGCATGGCTGAACCACGCCACCGCACACATCACCCCCCAAGCCATGCTCCGCAAGGAAACATGCTTGGTTGAAACCCTGAGCTACTTCGCCATCGCAGCCTCAAGGTCTTCTCGTGCTTTCTTGGTCTGGATCGTCTTCGCGTACGCTCGCACCACTGCAGGACATTCGCGCATCAGCTTGCTGAGCAGCTCCCATGAGGCTTCGATGTCTTCAAGGCCTTCCCATTGTACAAGCAGGGCATACTCATCAGCGTCTCGATCGATCTTGTGCTGCAGAATAGCGCTAACCTTCAATAGAATACCTTGTTCTGAGATGTGCTCGAGTAATTCTTCCGTGACTTGGAAGCTTTCTTCAGCATACAGCTTGATCCTTGACAGATGGGCTTGACGTCGCTCCTTCGTGAGTAGATGTTCGATTTCGACTGAATACTCGCCAACTTCTGTCACTCGATAGGGTTCAAGCCATGTCACGAGAAGCTTCGGATGATGATTCTCGTCGACTCTTGACCATAGGACGTAGTCGCCTTCGCACACATTGCAGGCTTCAGCGTTCGCAGTCGCAGCCGTTGCTTTCTGTGTACGTGTTTCGTTCTTCTGGAGGACTTGCTTGTGCATCGCTTGTAGACTCAGTCGCAGTTCTTCGAGGCTGCGTCGGACATCGACGCTGGATAGCTCGACGTCACGAAGTCCTTCATCGAGATCTAGTACAATCACATCCAAAGGTGTAGTGGGTTCCAATCCTGTAAAGAGCTCCATAGGCGACTTGTTTGCGAGGGATGGCACTGGTGTCTGATTGAGATTCGCTTGCACCACCTGCAGTAGATAATCCCATTGATGGTCGGCCAAACGGAATTCGCGCAGCATCACTCGCATGACTTGTAGTATGTCGCGGTTCATTCGCTCGACTGTTCCGTTGCGCCAGGGACAATACGTTAGAGTGAAATCATGATGAACCTTGAACTTGTGGGCCAGTGCTTTCACAGCCACGTTCTTGAAATGAGGTCCTTGATCGCTGATCCACACTCTTGGCATTCCGAATCGCTTCGCCCAGTTCACAATCGCATCAACGCACACTTGACTTGTAGGCGCATCGCATGCAACGAGTTCGCAAAAGTGTGTCAAGTCGTCCTTGAGTACCAACACGTACTTCGCCCCACCTAAAGAGTTTCCCATAAAGAGATAATCAAAATGTAGCCCTTCGTTTCTTCGCTTCGCGTGCCAAATCGGTGCATACGGTCTGTGCACCACTCTCCCCCCTTTCACATGAGGACATTGAAGGCATCCAGCGATAAACTTTCCAGCCAGGTCTTGCAGCCGCTCGATCCAAAATAATCGCTTGAGATGGTTGACCAGCACGGCTTGTCCACGATGACCCATGCTTCCACAGTGTGCCACAACCAAAATGCGTTGAATCAATTCTTTGGCCGCTGTTGGGATCCAAATTCGGCCCTCGACAACCCATGGTTGGTCGTCAGAGGTCCGTAGCGCACGCGTCGGTCTTGCTGCTGCATGTAGCGCTTGAGCTTGGGTAATGTCTTCAATACATGGCCAAACAAACTTTTCGTCATCGAGCGGTCGTAAAACATTTCGCTTCGGCGCTGGTCTTGGACTCTTGTTCTTCCGTTTCTTCGTCCATCTAGCCGCCATGACCTTCTGGGTCGCCTTGCCTATAGCCGGCAGACCCCATCGACTCATCATGTCCGCCCATAAGTTGTGGATGCCGTCGATGTGCTCGATTGTATAACGATATCTGCCAATGATTCCAGCCCAACGCATGAGCTTGCCTCGCGTGTGTTCAGGCCATTCTTTGCCGGGAGCAAAAATGTGGATGAGGTTCTTGTGATCGCAGTACATCCTAAAGCCGTCGGGACGCATGAGTAGATAGTTGATTTTCTCGCATGCACGCGCGATAGGGTACGCTTCCTTCTCGATCATTGACCACGACTTCTGCGCTCCAGTAAACATTCCAGATTGGCAAACGAGCATTTCATGCTGATGTTCGTGTATCGCCTTCTCTTCGTCGATCTTGTCAACCTGCGTAACAATAATAGACCATCCTCAATCGCTGGCATCTGTGAACAGGCACAGCGTGGCGTCAGCACGTGGGTGCGACAAGTCCACCGCCGCCCGCATCTTGGACTTCACAGCATCGAATGCAGCTTTTTCACCTTCAGTGAGCTCGATCTTGATGCCCGAGGCGATTCGCTTCTTCTTCACTTTGCCTTCAAGAGCATTGTTCAGCGCTTGTTGTAGAGGTTCCACCGTCATCGCATATTGCGTGATTGAATCGCGGATCCAGTTTGCGGCGCACACAATTTGTTGCAGGTCGCCAGCGTTCTTGGGGTATGGGATCGCGCATAGTTGTTCAATTCGTTCCGGGTCTTGCTTGACTCCTTCACCGCTAAGTATTCGCCCGCACCACTTGACTTCCTTCGTGAGTAGCACGGTCTTCGACGGCGATAGCTTGAAACCATAACGATCCACTAATCCACAGAACTTGTGCACTGTTTCGAGATACTCTTCTGCGTCCTTGGCAAACACTAGGATGTCGTCAATCCAAACAAGCAGGTGCTTCAACAGCAGAGGAGCGTAGCACTCCTCGCTCGTCGCTTGCACGTATAAAGCTGAATCGACGTGGCCTTGCATGACGCGATCAGGTGTGTAGACGCATCCGTTCAACATGAATGAGAGCATGCCGCGACTGTCTTCGTGCAACGGAAACTGCCAGAAGCACTTGGGTAGATCGAACACTCCCATCGCTTGCATTCCCTTGAGATGTTGCGTAATTGTCGCTTGAAACGGCATTGTGCCCGCTTTCGGCTCTGTCTGTTGACCACTCGATAGTCGTTCGTTAGTCTAAAATGTTTCAATACATCATCGTCAGTCCATTTGTCCGCCGTCTTCAATGACTTTCGTCCTTCAGGCTTCATGACTGGGTTGACAGGACTGCACCACGCTGACTGTTGGTTGCGCTTGATGACTCCAGCGTCCATCAACTCTTGAGCAAATAGCTGCAAAAATCTTTCGTCCAGCGGATTGTTCTTCCTTCCTTTGCATCGGTATGGAACACATCCAGCTTTGGGTGTCACCCGCAATGGCTTGACCTTCGCAGGGGGATCTGACTCATTGAACTTGATTCTCCAGATGACGTATTCGATCAGCACTTTCCACATATGCGCAGCCAGCTCTTGTGGGAAACCGTTCTTCACAGCACTCACCACCATCTCCTGTAGAGCTTCTTCAAGCTTGTTCTTGGCCGCGGGTAATCGCAACTGTATCGAATAGACTCGCACGTTCTTGACTGTTCTGTTTCTTGTTCGAGACACTCGCGTATCGCCATCTTGACTACATAGGTCCGACTCGCGCATACCGGCGTCATCAAACATCCACCGAGACACACAACTACCGCCGTCATGACTGCTTTGGCCCGACTTGCGCGTATCGATGTCATCAGTCTTCGAGTAAGACATACGACTACCGACGTCATGACCTCGAGGGCCAGACACTCGCGTATCGACGTCATCACTCGGCGCACGAGACAATCGCATACCGACGTCATGACCACTAGGGTCAGACATACGCGTATCGTCGTCATCGTGTTCTTCTCTTTGAGTCGCTCTCCACATGCGGTCTTCCTCTTCTTCGACATCGCTGGTCGACTTCCGCGCACATACTATGCCGGCGTCAGACTCAGCACCCAGATCGTCGCCGTCCGCTTCACGCTGCTGAATCGCGACTTGCTCCAACCACCGATCAATATCGAGCCCGATCGATTTGAGTGTGTCGTGGGAAGCTAGGAATTCGTCGCCTTCTTCAACAATGTAGCACACTTGCCTTCCAAGGATCTTGACCATTCCCGCTGCTGTTTGCAAACTGAGTCTCAGTTCGACATAGGACTTCGTTTCAAATTGCATGTCGTTGCATCCTGTTCCACTGATAGGTTCAGCCAGCGTCACGATCTTCACGCTTGGTCGCTCCTTGATGAGTGCATCCACCATTCGTCTTGGAATAATGTTCTGATCGGCGCCGGTATCTGGACAGTAGGGCACTTCAAGCGCATCGTTCAGCACGATCAATCGCTCTTCTTCCTCTGTTTCGTTCGTCGCAGCGGCTCTTGCCTTTAGCCAAGCACGCTGGACCTTCGGCTTCTTCTTGTTGTTCCGCTTGAATCGATTTATCGCATTCTTTCCTTTGCGGTACCCTCGGAGTTGTAAGTTCGGACT
This sequence comes from Aphanomyces cochlioides, assembly GCA_019828595.1. NCBI lineage: Eukaryota > Oomycota > Saprolegniomycetes > Saprolegniales > Verrucalvaceae > Aphanomyces > Aphanomyces cochlioides. The sequence goes on from JAHQRK010000015.1 coordinate 1,723,895, forward strand.
GTTTTCCGGGCACTCGTTCGACTTGTGTCCCGGCTTCTGACATGCATAGCAGACTATGTTGCCTTCGCGATAACCAGGCTTGTCTGTCCTCGCTTGCGTGTCCTTGGGTTCATACTTGTCGTTCCTAAAGGGTGAGTTCGAATTGCCTGACCCGTAGCCACCAGCGGGGCCACGGCGATCAGGCCTTGCCGAATTTCGATTGTAGCGCGTGTTCTCCCAGACTCTTCGTCTTTCTTCTGCGCGCTGCTTGCGTTCTTCATGATCGCGGAGTAGGTCATACGCTTGCTCTTCAGCATACTGGCTTCTTGCTCCAACGACTCCCTTTTCGTTACCCCAGCCCGTGACCTTGTCAAAATGCACTTTGACTGGCGTTCCTCGTCGTAGCTTGATATCGCTGTTGGTCTACCCTATCGGCGGGCTTCGCTTCTTGCTGACCAGGCCTTCTTGTTGCGCCAGTCGGTCCGACGCTTCGATGCGGTCCATTTGTTCGCGCACAACTTTGGCAAATTTGACGATCGTGGAGACTGGTTCGCGTTTGATCTGGTCTCGCACTAGATTTGACAGTCCAGGTGGGTCGATTCGGTAGACCACTGCTTTCAGAAACATCTTCAGACTTCCCTTCACTTCGAGGTCTTCCTTCAATGCGTATCTGTCAATGACATCGTTGACTTGCATCATGAATAGGCCTAGACGACTGGCAACCGAGCCTGTAGCCGGCATCCGCAGATCGTGGCAGTAGTCTTCTAGATCAGCTTCAGTAATTCCAAATGAATGAGAGGGTGTGTTCAGAATCTCTTCAATTCTTTCGCGCAGCCGCTGTTCCGTGATGTCGGGTTCGAACCAGATCGTTTCACACATGGCACGCAGCAGACTTGGATCGCAGGACTCGATGTATCCGACCATTTGGCTCTTCGCATTGCCCGCATGTCTGCACTTGTCTCGGAGCAGCCGTTCGTACTCCAGGCGCTTCTTCTTCAATTCGACTAGGAACTTGCGATCAAAGTTCGTGATCCGCGGGTACTTGATATCTGTAACAACCACGGTTAAATACATTCGATGATTGCGCCGCATGAGTTCTTTGTTCTTGCGCTTTAGTTCCGCCTTCTTCGCTTGCGCTTTCAGATACTTACGCTGGTTGTATTCATCGGTGTCTTCGCCGCTGAGGGATGTGACGGAGGAATCTGACTCTGCGCGACGGAAATTCGGTCCATATTTCTCGATCTTGCGGCGTTCACGTCGTTCTCGATTGATCCGATTCTGTTCCCGCATTTCGAGGAGCTTACGCGTCTTCTCGTCCAGGTCACGGTCATCATCTTCGTCTTCGGAAATGTAGAAATTGCTCATGTCCTTGACTTCGCCGTCTGAACTGTCCGTTGAACTGTCTTCAGAGCTGCCTTCAGAACTCCCTTTATCGTCCGCGTTGTCCCCTCTTGTCGCATCTTCTCGCCCGGCCGCCGCTTCCTCAGGTTCACCTAGACCGTCATTGCCTTGCGGCAAGACAGTCCCAGAGTGTTCCATCTCAGTGCAAATTTCAAACTGTCCTACCTTGTGTTCCTCTTCAGTTCCGGTTGGATCCATGGTATCCGGATAACCAAAGGTGCTCGGTACACTATCGCTAAAGTATACTTTGTGCTGTTTCCCTGAAACCACCGCGTTTCGTCAACTCAAACACACAGATAGGGGAGTGCCGCCTGCCGTGAATATGCACTTGATTGACTTGCGCAGTAGCTAGCAAAACACAGACTGAGACTAAGATCTAAATCTCATCTTCTCTTCCTTGACTTGTTGAACTCTTGATTGTCTTCTCACCGACCGTACGGCAGTCTTCCGGCTGAGCCATGGTCGTTGAATCTTGGTCTTGATCTTGAAGTGGCTTCAACGTGCAATTCACTGGCGGCAGACACTCGGCTGTTCAGAGAACAAGCCTGTGACGTGGCGGAGCATGGCTGAATCACGCCACCGCACACATCAGACGTCGTGATATTCTCGCAGTCGTAGTACAAAATCCCCGTCGCGGCGATGCTTTCGTTGGTCATGCCTTCAATGTGCCAGGATCCACCAGTGTACTTTGGATTGTCAGGCGTCAACTCAATGGAGGCAATCTTGACAATGACTTGCAAATTCTTTTCCGTCAAAGGAAGACGAGGATATTCTTGCTGATGGTCATACGTGCTTGGCAATTGTGGAATATTCAACACGACGTCATCGTCGCTGAAATTATTGATAAAGTCCCAAAATTGCTGCTTGAATTCATCCGTCCGAGTCTCCTCGGGAGGCAAGTCTTTCGTCCGTTCTTCCCACTGAGCTTTGGCACTGTCGTATCGATTGACGGGCATGACATCGTGCCAATTGATGTCATTGATACGATGCTTTGGCTTGACATCCGCAGACCCCAAGCTCAGTTCAAAGAGAGGGAGCATGGTTGAGAAGAGAGACTCGAGCGCAGTGTACATTCCGGCATGGTCCGTCGGGTGAATATTGTTGATATACGACCCAAAGCTCGCCTTGCCTTCCTTGTCGACTTTGATGGGAGTTGGGAGCCACTGGAACTTGTCCGAAATGTCGTATCCGCCACTGTTTGGCCAGTTGAGGACTTGGTCGCCCATGACAGTGTTGACAGTCTGAGAGATTCTGGTGCGGCCATTCACTGCACAATAGAACGAGGGGTGGACAATATCGAGCACTTGATCGTTCGATCCTGGATGGAAATCTCCACGAGTACGAGCTTCCTGTTCCAGTTTCACGGCCGCCGATCGAATAGCTTGGAGTAATGGCGATGTTTTCAACTTGTCTGTCATGAAGACACCGTGCACTGGCAATGGAATCGGGCTTGCTGTCGATGGATCGTCCAGGCGGCACTTTTGAGCAATATCGTTCAATTCCGCATCGAGGTAGGCAAAGTCGTAGTCTGAGAGCTGCGATTCACTTTTCCACTTGGCCAGGATCGTCGCATCGTTCATCTTGATCCACCAGTTTGTCTTGGCCAGGACCTCAGAGAGAATCGCCATGTACGAGAGCTCAATGAGCGTGTATGGCTTGTCAAAGACAGTGTACGCATACTTGTTGTCTGTGTACGACATTGGTCTCCAGACCTCGTTCGCTTGAGCCATGGCTTGTGAAATTGAAAATGAAACTGCGCGGGCAACGATTTTCAGTTACACTGTAAATGCAATTTGCACTGGTCCGAGTGAAGTTCGGTATTGTCAGACTCCAGCCAAAGTTGAACGTGGTGGGCAAACAAGATGACAGCATAATCTACGTGACAGGCAATTGGAATGCAGCGGCTGAAAGCAGCGGGTCCTGGCAGCCAGCGTGAAAGAGTCCCCGCGGAATGAATCTAGATATCAGTAAGCTAGCCAGCCTTCATTGCGTATCATTTGGAGGAGCGTGGCTAAATTAATGTCCATGAAGTCGCACGAGACTGTTCTAGGCTTGTGACAACATGCCATACGCTCTTGACAGTGGCGACGACATCACCGACGGTTTGCTGTCGTTGGACGAACAACAAGAACCAGTCAACTCGTAGCACAAATCATACAACGTGGCATTCTTGATGTGTTGCTCGATTTTGCAGCTGGAATTATCCTCGCCGGCATTGCCCTCTCACTCATTCCCGTAGGATGAAAGAGTAGTCATCGTCAGATGCGGGAAAAGCTCGGAGTTAATCCTCCCGGTATATTTATTGAAAGGACTCTAGATGGGGGATCGTCCATCATAGTTATGCTGCACCGTCACTTGAGTTTCACAGCGTGAACTCCTAGCAGAGGATGGTAAGTTCTGGCAGGGTCTACTTCTGTTCCATCACACAAAGCCGAGTGTCTTCGACAGAGCCAATGCTGCCGAGGTGTATTTGATATCTTGTCGCGGATTCGGTTCCAAGATGCATTCCTTCCTTAACACAGCATCGTCGCCATGCGATTCAACTTCCAGAAGTGGGAAAATGAATCTATCGTAGATGAAGATTTATAAGTCCAAGTATATGCAACCCAAGGTAGAGACTTGTTTGCATTCAGCTGTGTATTCTGGTGCAAGTTATAGACACTACCAGGACGTTCAGAAAGGCTCGGAGGCTCCAAGACAACCTTCGTGGGACGTTCTCCAGAAGAGTCAACTTTGGAGTCCAGTTGTTCGATGAACAAGTTCCACGTTCACATGATGACGCTCGAGTGTGAACTTGATCATTTTTTCTCTTGACAAAGTTGGAGAAAACCACGTCTATTTCAACCCCGACGGTCCCCCAGACGCATGCGAGGCGTAGTTCTTAAAAAAGTTCGATAGACAGGCAGCTATGGTTTGTCATAATGCTCGGTCGCATTTGGGTGCAAATTGTGAGCAACCAAGCGTTGCTATTGCTACTCATCAAGTCGGATCAGTCTGTATGAGCAAAAGAGATCAACCCATGTCAGCAAACAAATCCCACAGCTTTGACAGGCGTGACACATTTGCCTCTCCTGGGGTCCACCTTGAGCTGGACTTGGATGAGTTGGTAGGCAAACCAGAGGCTGCTCCGACTGCAATCAAGATGCCATAGGCTTGAGCTACGGACTGCAAGAGCTACCGAGTGCTCAAGGTCGCGTAAATCTTGTATGTTGTTTTGAGTTGTTACTGCTGAAATTTTTGGTGTCTGTTGCAGCACTTTGAGCTTTGTTGCACATTTTCAAGAGATCTCCAGGACAGGCTGCATGCTTTCACTACAGTGACTCAACACAGTCGAGCGGATTTCAAAACAGACTCGTCAGCGTTGTCCCTCGGCTAGAGTCCAACGCCAAGTCAAGCGTGGATTCTGGGGTTGTCAACTGGTCCATGACTCACAAAGTGAAGCAGTGTATGAGGTCTACAATGCAGTACGCGGCCATGATGGCCATCTGCCTGCATGATAGTGCTCCTCGTAGTATTTCAAGCGTCATCAAGCCTCTGTTTTCACCACGTTCACGTCGAGGAATTAAGTCGGTTGGGGCTCATCCTTGTCGTTTGTGGCTCTTCAAAAGTAGTAAGCTCAAAACGCAGCGTTGCGTCACAAGAGTTGCGTTCGTGTTACGTTCGTCCCAACGCAAATCCCGACAAGACGATTGACTGAATTAGCCTTTCCAAGGCGTGTCTGTCATAAAGTCCACGTGAGCTGCAGTGGCAATGGTGAAATCATGCCACCGCTGGGGAGTTTGCACTTTGTACAATAACGGACGAATTCACTTTGCACTATTCAGCATACTCTGACCTAGATAAACTCTTATAGATAGAGAGTGAGGCCATCTGAGGCATCAGGACGGTCAATTGATGGACTTTCCGACAGAATATTGAGGTTGGCACCTGTTGTACGCAAACTATTCAGTCGCTGCGCGTGTGTTCCATGCGACCACAAGCCAACTCTATGTCCTTGATGCTGAGAGTCGAGTCATTTCCACTTTCAACATGAGAGCCGCGAACCATCAAGCCATGGATCAAGACTTGCTCGATGAAATCATTCTTTCCCTTGACGAATCCATCAAGATGGGGCAGATTGCCATTGTCCACAACTGCAATGTCGTCCGCTACCCGCCGCCTACCTTGCAGTCTCAAACTCGAGTTATGTGCGAATATATCAAAGTCAATCCTGGGCAATACGTCCATCAACATTGCCAGACCCCCCTGCCATACCATGGTTATTCCCATCAACACGAAGGGCGAGAATGGCATGATGTCACTAGAAGTCGTTGTTCTGAATTTGACGCCAATGTCAAATTGACTCCAGTCCTAGTCGTGGAGCATTCTCCGTCGCATTCTGATACCTCCAAGAGCATTATTGACGAAGTGAAAGGGCAATGTCTCCAAGAAGGATGCATCAACGCAGTATCGTATCGAGGCAAATGCAAAGAGCACGGGGGAACCCGTCGGTGCCAAATGCGAGGATGTACAAAGGGAAGTCAAGGCAAGCATCTCTGCATTGCCCATGGTGGGGGAAAGCGTTGTAGCGTTCCTGATTGTGCACGATCCGCCCAATCTCGAGGTCTATGCAAAGCTCATGGAGGCGGTGCACGATGTATTGTCGACGGCTGCGATAAGAGTTCCCAAGGAGGGGGCAAATGCCGAAAGCACGGAGGCGGTCGCCGATGCAAGACACCAGAGTGTACAATTGGCGCCCAACGAGGGGACTACTGCGCCTCGCATGGGGGCTCAAGAATCTGTCAAGTCGAAGGATGCGGCCGCACAGATCGTGGCGGAGCACTTTGCGAGATACACCGTCGCCATAAAGTGTGCAGTCTACCCCACTGCAAACGTCTCGCCCAGCACGATCCAATTCATTCTATCGGTCGTCTTTGTCTCGCCCACCAACGTGCTCTTCAGAACTCTAGTCCCTAAATGTAATGTGATTCTTCACTGAGGGAGCTGTAATCAGGAAATCTCTATTGACTTTATTAAACGCTTCTTTCTCCTGTAATTATTGCTGAAGTAGCTCAAAGTCTTTGTCAAGGAAAGCGCTAGCGGGCAACGACGACTCGACTATGACCAACGGAGCTCAAAGATGTCTTAATAGCGAGTGCAATGTTCAATAGAACAAGCGGCTTAAAAGCAGACTCTTGCCATTAAGATACACTTAAGATATTCTAACGAAGTGCATTGGTTGGATCGGCCAGTTCAAAGGGGTCCACACACTGCAGCATTGAGTTTGGAATGACGACGCATCGTCCTGTTTCAGCAGTCACAAGACCGACATTTTGGACATTTTCGTCACCATTTTGCTTAATTCCATAGATACAACACACGAGTCAGTAGATGACAGGTGTGCTTGACGTTCTGCAGTGACAGTCTCGTGGTCCCAACCATAAGGAATCGTTTGGATGAATTTGGCGTCAAATATGTGGCGAAACCACACTTCTGGAGTCGTAATGTTCTCGCAGTCATAGAAGAAAATGCCGGTGGCGGCAATGCTTTCGTTGGGCATGCCCTCGAAATGCCACGATCGGCCGGGCCATTTGGGATTTTCAGGTGTCAATTCAATCGACTCAATCTTGACAATAACTTGCAACTTCATTCCAGTCAAGCAACGTCGAGGATATTCTTGATGGTTCTCGTACTGGCGTGGCAATTCAGGAAACTCGAGAGCTTCGTAGATTTCATCGCTATGAAATTCGCAGAAAGTGTCAAACTCCCTGTCGTCAACCATCTCTTCAGTAAATGTGTCGCGGTACAAACTCCTCCGTTCATCCAAATGCAGATTCATGGAAGTCTCATAAAGAGCCTCCCGAACTCTGTCCCAGTCTTTGATCTGGATACGATGCACTGGTGATACTTCTCGAGATCCCAAACTCAGTTCGAAGAGTGGCAGCATGGTTGAAAAGAGCGATTCCAGCAGTTTGTACATCTCAGCCTGGTCGGTTGGGTGAATATTATTGATGTACGATCCAAAGCGCGCTGTGCCTTGAGCGTCAACAGTGACAGGAGTGGGCAACCATTGAAACTCGTGTTCAAGATCAACCTCATCAGGTTCAGGCCATGCAAGAATTCGATCGCCCAACAAGGCATTGATAGTCTCAGAGAACCGCGTCCTGCCTGTCACTGCACAGTACATCGATGGGTGAACCACATTGACGACTTGATTGCTCGACTTTGGATCAAAATCACCACGGTGGCGCGCTTCGTTTTCCAATTTCCACGCTACGGATCGAATATCTTGGATCAATGGCGATTCGTACAAACCATCCGTCATGAAAACCCCATGGACTGGTAATGGAATTGAAGTCATTGAGCTGGAATCGCCGAGTTGGCACTTTTGGGCAATATCATTCAATTCTGCTATTAGATAGTTGAATTCGCTCTTCGATGCCTCCAAGTCGCGTCGCCACCGGACCAAAGTTGCCTCATTCTTCATGTGGATCCACCACTCTGGAACGGAGAGCACTCGACATAGAATATCCAAGTATTCGAGCTCGTGACGAGTATAAGCTTTGTCAAACGTGACGTAGGCATGCTTGTTGTCGTTGTATAGCGTCGGCCGCCAGAACTGCGTCGCTGTCTCCATCACAACGCAATTTTAAAAATGACAAATTTCGAACAGGAGCTGAGATGTTGATGTTGGTCGCAACAAAGTGAAAGTTCAGGAACGAACACCATCACTTGTGTCGAATCACTATCTATATGCGCAACTGAACGGAGTTGTTGCTCAATATCCATCGATAATGCGTGAATCTACGAGTCAAGTTGCTGAGGGCTACCACACATTCCAGACCAGACTTCGCTCCATCTTGTAATCGCACGTGTGCGGGTTTGGTTCGCCGCTCTCGAGCTCACAATGTCTACAAACTATTGGTGTTTTCCCCATGTCACGCCCGAAGCAGTTTATTCTAGTCGACATTCTCTTTTCACAAGATATTCAAGTTTTCACTGCACTAAGTAGAGTACACTGCTGGTCCATGACGACTCAACTGCAATGCCATGACCAATGCAGCTCGATGATCTCTTAACAGTCAGTGCAATACGTAATAGAACGAGCTTGATTGAGTACTTTAGTCATTAAGATATACTGAAGATATTCCAACGAAGTGCATTGGAGGGGGAGCTTGTTTACTGCTGTTTGCCCAACACACGCGCTATCACGTCATTTGTCCACTTCCAAACACGGTCGACTTGTTCAGGATCGCGACTCAAGTCAGTCGCCTTGGTGAGCTTAGCGATAGGCGTGAAGTATTGGCCTTGCCATTCGTTCTTCTGGAAGAATCCTTCACAGGTCAATTTTGGGTCAGGGTCACGGGTGCAGGTCACAGGTTCTTTCTAGGTTTTTACTGGTTTTATTCGACTTTCTGATCAGATTTTAGGTTTTTCTCATTCAAACTGCAATGGCAAAGCCTTAAACTGCGCGGACGACGTCAGACATCCGCCCAGAAAATTGCGCTCACCGCAGCGAAGCGGAGGTCGAGTGAAAAAATTTCTGCAGGCGGATGACTCGGAGGAGGGAGCCCCCAACGTGCACCAAAAAGGGGTTTCTTCTGATGAGGCCTGCTAGGGAATGACAAAGTATGGCGCTCTAACTCTTCCTGGTCGTGGAGATATCTTCAATATTGTCATGTGACCTAATATGTGACCTGACCCGAAATTGACCTGTAAAAGACCTTACCGTTCTTCTCAATGTCGGGAGTTGTCGCCACGTACAATTGCGTCAGCGCGCCTTTTAGAGGAGTCGACCCGGAGGTCATGACCCTCCTAGAATTACCGCAGTGTGACAACAACAGCCTGGGCTTAAGACGAGGTAACAGAATGCACCAAACAACCATTCCACTACTGGGCGAATGAGCCATGGAAAGTGTGGGAAATGAACTCCCGTCTTGAAAATATCCGTCACGACAATACCAGGATGCACGATATTGATGTACACTTTGGACGAGTCTGCAATTTGGCAACGGGTGTAAAGTATTGTCCCTGCCACTGGTTCTTCTCGACGTCTGGACTTGTGGCCAAGTACAACTGGGTGAGCACCCCCTTTTCAAGTGCAGTACCGAACGACCGCATGTACAAGTTGAGCAAGAAGCCGAGTGATTTGCTGACGCAGTCGGGAAATTGGGTGAGTACGAACTTTTGGTAAGGTCTTTTACAGGTCAATTTCGGGTCAGGTCACATATTAGGTCACATGACAATATTGAAGATATCTCCACGACCAGGAAGAGTTAGAGCGCCATACTTTGTCATTCCCTAGCAGGCCTCATCAGAAGAAACCCCTTTTTGGTGCACGTTGGGGGCTCCCTCCTCCGAGTCATCCGCCTGCAGAAATTTTTTCACTCGACCTCCGCTTCGCTGCGGTGAGCGCAATTTTCTGGGCGGATGTCTGACGTCGTCCGCGCAGTTTAAGGCTTTGCCATTGCAGTTTGAATGAGAAAAACCTAAAATCTGATCAGAAAGTCGAATAAAACCAGTAAAAACCTAGAAAGAACCTGTGACCTGCACCCGTGACCCTGACCCAAAATTGACCTGTGAAGGATTCTTCCAGAAGAACGAATGGCAAGGCCAATACTTCACGCCTATCGCTAAGCTCACCAAGGCGACTGACTTGAGTCGCGATCCTGAACAAGTCGACCGTGTTTGGAAGTGGACAAATGACGTGATAGCGCGTGTGTTGGGCAAACAGCAGTAAACAAGCTCCCCCTCCAATGCACTTCGTTGGAATATCTTCAGTATATCTTAATGACTAAAGTACTCAATCAAGCTCGTTCTATTACGTATTGCACTGACTGTTAAGAGATCATCGAGCTGCATTGGTCATGGCATTGCAGTTGAGTCGTCATGGACCAGCAGTGTACTCTACTTAGTGCAGTGAAAACTTGAATATCTTGTGAAAAGAGAATGTCGACTAGAATAAACTGCTTCGGGCGTGACATGGGGAAAACACCAATAGTTTGTAGACATTGTGAGCTCGAGAGCGGCGAACCAAACCCGCACACGTGCGATTACAAGATGGAGCGAAGTCTGGTCTGGAATGTGTGGTAGCCCTCAGCAACTTGACTCGTAGATTCACGCATTATCGATGGATATTGAGCAACAACTCCGTTCAGTTGCGCATATAGATAGTGATTCGACACAAGTGATGGTGTTCGTTCCTGAACTTTCACTTTGTTGCGACCAACATCAACATCTCAGCTCCTGTTCGAAATTTGTCATTTTTAAAATTGCGTTGTGATGGAGACAGCGACGCAGTTCTGGCGGCCGACGCTATACAACGACAACAAGCATGCCTACGTCACGTTTGACAAAGCTTATACTCGTCACGAGCTCGAATACTTGGATATTCTATGTCGAGTGCTCTCCGTTCCAGAGTGGTGGATCCACATGAAGAATGAGGCAACTTTGGTCCGGTGGCGACGCGACTTGGAGGCATCGAAGAGCGAATTCAACTATCTAATAGCAGAATTGAATGATATTGCCCAAAAGTGCCAACTCGGCGATTCCAGCTCAATGACTTCAATTCCATTACCAGTCCATGGGGTTTTCATGACGGATGGTTTGTACGAATCGCCATTGATCCAAGATATTCGATCCGTAGCGTGGAAATTGGAAAACGAAGCGCGCCACCGTGGTGATTTTGATCCAAAGTCGAGCAATCAAGTCGTCAATGTGGTTCACCCATCGATGTACTGTGCAGTGACAGGCAGGACGCGGTTCTCTGAGACTATCAATGCCTTGTTGGGCGATCGAATTCTTGCATGGCCTGAACCTGATGAGGTTGATCTTGAACACGAGTTTCAATGGTTGCCCACTCCTGTCACTGTTGACGCTCAAGGCACAGCGCGCTTTGGATCGTACATCAATAATATTCACCCAACCGACCAGGCTGAGATGTACAAACTGCTGGAATCGCTCTTTTCAACCATGCTGCCACTCTTCGAACTGAGTTTGGGATCTCGAGAAGTATCACCAGTGCATCGTATCCAGATCAAAGACTGGGACAGAGTTCGGGAGGCTCTTTATGAGACTTCCATGAATCTGCATTTGGATGAACGGAGGAGTTTGTACCGCGACACATTTACTGAAGAGATGGTTGACGACAGGGAGTTTGACACTTTCTGCGAATTTCATAGCGATGAAATCTACGAAGCTCTCGAGTTTCCTGAATTGCCACGCCAGTACGAGAACCATCAAGAATATCCTCGACGTTGCTTGACTGGAATGAAGTTGCAAGTTATTGTCAAGATTGAGTCGATTGAATTGACACCTGAAAATCCCAAATGGCCCGGCCGATCGTGGCATTTCGAGGGCATGCCCAACGAAAGCATTGCCGCCACCGGCATTTTCTTCTATGACTGCGAGAACATTACGACTCCAGAAGTGTGGTTTCGCCACATATTTGACGCCAAATTCATCCAAACGATTCCTTATGGTTGGGACCACGAGACTGTCACTGCAGAACGTCAAGCACACCTGTCATCTACTGACTCGTGTGTTGTATCTATGGAATTAAGCAAAATGGTGACGAAAATGTCCAAAATGTCGGTCTTGTGACTGCTGAAACAGGACGATGCGTCGTCATTCCAAACTCAATGCTGCAGTGTGTGGACCCCTTTGAACTGGCCGATCCAACCAATGCACTTCGTTAGAATATCTTAAGTGTATCTTAATGGCAAGAGTCTGCTTTTAAGCCGCTTGTTCTATTGAACATTGCACTCGCTATTAAGACATCTTTGAGCTCCGTTGGTCATAGTCGAGTCGTCGTTGCCCGCTAGCGCTTTCCTTGACAAAGACTTTGAGCTACTTCAGCAATAATTACAGGAGAAAGAAGCGTTTAATAAAGTCAATAGAGATTTCCTGATTACAGCTCCCTCAGTGAAGAATCACATTACATTTAGGGACTAGAGTTCTGAAGAGCACGTTGGTGGGCGAGACAAAGACGACCGATAGAATGAATTGGATCGTGCTGGGCGAGACGTTTGCAGTGGGGTAGACTGCACACTTTATGGCGACGGTGTATCTCGCAAAGTGCTCCGCCACGATCTGTGCGGCCGCATCCTTCGACTTGACAGATTCTTGAGCCCCCATGCGAGGCGCAGTAGTCCCCTCGTTGGGCGCCAATTGTACACTCTGGTGTCTTGCATCGGCGACCGCCTCCGTGCTTTCGGCATTTGCCCCCTCCTTGGGAACTCTTATCGCAGCCGTCGACAATACATCGTGCACCGCCTCCATGAGCTTTGCATAGACCTCGAGATTGGGCGGATCGTGCACAATCAGGAACGCTACAACGCTTTCCCCCACCATGGGCAATGCAGAGATGCTTGCCTTGACTTCCCTTTGTACATCCTCGCATTTGGCACCGACGGGTTCCCCCGTGCTCTTTGCATTTGCCTCGATACGATACTGCGTTGATGCATCCTTCTTGGAGACATTGCCCTTTCACTTCGTCAATAATGCTCTTGGAGGTATCAGAATGCGACGGAGAATGCTCCACGACTAGGACTGGAGTCAATTTGACATTGGCGTCAAATTCAGAACAACGACTTCTAGTGACATCATGCCATTCTCGCCCTTCGTGTTGATGGGAATAACCATGGTATGGCAGGGGGGTCTGGCAATGTTGATGGACGTATTGCCCAGGATTGACTTTGATATATTCGCACATAACTCGAGTTTGAGACTGCAAGGTAGGCGGCGGGTAGCGGACGACATTGCAGTTGTGGACAATGGCAATCTGCCCCATCTTGATGGATTCGTCAAGGGAAAGAATGATTTCATCGAGCAAGTCTTGATCCATGGCTTGATGGTTCGCGGCTCTCATGTTGAAAGTGGAAATGACTCGACTCTCAGCATCAAGGACATAGAGTTGGCTTGTGGTCGCATGGAACACACGCGCAGCGACTGAATAGTTTGCGTACAACAGGTGCCAACCTCAATATTCTGTCGGAAAGTCCATCAATTGACCGTCCTGATGCCTCAGATGGCCTCACTCTCTATCTATAAGAGTTTATCTAGGTCAGAGTATGCTGAATAGTGCAAAGTGAATTCGTCCGTTATTGTACAAAGTGCAAACTCCCCAGCGGTGGCATGATTTCACCATTGCCACTGCAGCTCACGTGGACTTTATGACAGACACGCCTTGGAAAGGCTAATTCAGTCAATCGTCTTGTCGGGATTTGCGTTGGGACGAACGTAACACGAACGCAACTCTTGTGACGCAACGCTGCGTTTTGAGCTTACTACTTTTGAAGAGCCACAAACGACAAGGATGAGCCCCAACCGACTTAATTCCTCGACGTGAACGTGGTGAAAACAGAGGCTTGATGACGCTTGAAATACTACGAGGAGCACTATCATGCAGGCAGATGGCCATCATGGCCGCGTACTGCATTGTAGACCTCATACACTGCTTCACTTTGTGAGTCATGGACCAGTTGACAACCCCAGAATCCACGCTTGACTTGGCGTTGGACTCTAGCCGAGGGACAACGCTGACGAGTCTGTTTTGAAATCCGCTCGACTGTGTTGAGTCACTGTAGTGAAAGCATGCAGCCTGTCCTGGAGATCTCTTGAAAATGTGCAACAAAGCTCAAAGTGCTGCAACAGACACCAAAAATTTCAGCAGTAACAACTCAAAACAACATACAAGATTTACGCGACCTTGAGCACTCGGTAGCTCTTGCAGTCCGTAGCTCAAGCCTATGGCATCTTGATTGCAGTCGGAGCAGCCTCTGGTTTGCCTACCAACTCATCCAAGTCCAGCTCAAGGTGGACCCCAGGAGAGGCAAATGTGTCACGCCTGTCAAAGCTGTGGGATTTGTTTGCTGACATGGGTTGATCTCTTTTGCTCATACAGACTGATCCGACTTGATGAGTAGCAATAGCAACGCTTGGTTGCTCACAATTTGCACCCAAATGCGACCGAGCATTATGACAAACCATAGCTGCCTGTCTATCGAACTTTTTTAAGAACTACGCCTCGCATGCGTCTGGGGGACCGTCGGGGTTGAAATAGACGTGGTTTTCTCCAACTTTGTCAAGAGAAAAAATGATCAAGTTCACACTCGAGCGTCATCATGTGAACGTGGAACTTGTTCATCGAACAACTGGACTCCAAAGTTGACTCTTCTGGAGAACGTCCCACGAAGGTTGTCTTGGAGCCTCCGAGCCTTTCTGAACGTCCTGGTAGTGTCTATAACTTGCACCAGAATACACAGCTGAATGCAAACAAGTCTCTACCTTGGGTTGCATATACTTGGACTTATAAATCTTCATCTACGATAGATTCATTTTCCCACTTCTGGAAGTTGAATCGCATGGCGACGATGCTGTGTTAAGGAAGGAATGCATCTTGGAACCGAATCCGCGACAAGATATCAAATACACCTCGGCAGCATTGGCTCTGTCGAAGACACTCGGCTTTGTGTGATGGAACAGAAGTAGACCCTGCCAGAACTTACCATCCTCTGCTAGGAGTTCACGCTGTGAAACTCAAGTGACGGTGCAGCATAACTATGATGGACGATCCCCCATCTAGAGTCCTTTCAATAAATATACCGGGAGGATTAACTCCGAGCTTTTCCCGCATCTGACGATGACTACTCTTTCATCCTACGGGAATGAGTGAGAGGGCAATGCCGGCGAGGATAATTCCAGCTGCAAAATCGAGCAACACATCAAGAATGCCACGTTGTATGATTTGTGCTACGAGTTGACTGGTTCTTGTTGTTCGTCCAACGACAGCAAACCGTCGGTGATGTCGTCGCCACTGTCAAGAGCGTATGGCATGTTGTCACAAGCCTAGAACAGTCTCGTGCGACTTCATGGACATTAATTTAGCCACGCTCCTCCAAATGATACGCAATGAAGGCTGGCTAGCTTACTGATATCTAGATTCATTCCGCGGGGACTCTTTCACGCTGGCTGCCAGGACCCGCTGCTTTCAGCCGCTGCATTCCAATTGCCTGTCACGTAGATTATGCTGTCATCTTGTTTGCCCACCACGTTCAACTTTGGCTGGAGTCTGACAATACCGAACTTCACTCGGACCAGTGCAAATTGCATTTACAGTGTAACTGAAAATCGTTGCCCGCGCAGTTTCATTTTCAATTTCACAAGCCATGGCTCAAGCGAACGAGGTCTGGAGACCAATGTCGTACACAGACAACAAGTATGCGTACACTGTCTTTGACAAGCCATACACGCTCATTGAGCTCTCGTACATGGCGATTCTCTCTGAGGTCCTGGCCAAGACAAACTGGTGGATCAAGATGAACGATGCGACGATCCTGGCCAAGTGGAAAAGTGAATCGCAGCTCTCAGACTACGACTTTGCCTACCTCGATGCGGAATTGAACGATATTGCTCAAAAGTGCCGCCTGGACGATCCATCGACAGCAAGCCCGATTCCATTGCCAGTGCACGGTGTCTTCATGACAGACAAGTTGAAAACATCGCCATTACTCCAAGCTATTCGATCGGCGGCCGTGAAACTGGAACAGGAAGCTCGTACTCGTGGAGATTTCCATCCAGGATCGAACGATCAAGTGCTCGATATTGTCCACCCCTCGTTCTATTGTGCAGTGAATGGCCGCACCAGAATCTCTCAGACTGTCAACACTGTCATGGGCGACCAAGTCCTCAACTGGCCAAACAGTGGCGGATACGACATTTCGGACAAGTTCCAGTGGCTCCCAACTCCCATCAAAGTCGACAAGGAAGGCAAGGCGAGCTTTGGGTCGTATATCAACAATATTCACCCGACGGACCATGCCGGAATGTACACTGCGCTCGAGTCTCTCTTCTCAACCATGCTCCCTCTCTTTGAACTGAGCTTGGGGTCTGCGGATGTCAAGCCAAAGCATCGTATCAATGACATCAATTGGCACGATGTCATGCCCGTCAATCGATACGACAGTGCCAAAGCTCAGTGGGAAGAACGGACGAAAGACTTGCCTCCCGAGGAGACTCGGACGGATGAATTCAAGCAGCAATTTTGGGACTTTATCAATAATTTCAGCGACGATGACGTCGTGTTGAATATTCCACAATTGCCAAGCACGTATGACCATCAGCAAGAATATCCTCGTCTTCCTTTGACGGAAAAGAACTTGCAAGTCATTGTCAAGATTGCCTCCATTGAGTTGACGCCTGACAATCCAAAGTACACTGGTGGATCCTGGCACGTCGAAGGCATGACCAACGAAAGCATCGCCGCGACGGGGATTTTGTACTACGACTGCGAGAATATCACGACGTCCAAGCTCGCATTTCGCCATGTCTTTGACGCGGAATCGATCGAAATGCTTGATTATGAACAAGACGAGCATGCTGCCATCACTGGAGTATTGGAGATCGAGTTTCATCATCACACTGAGTGTTTTTAGGTGTATGGCATAACTCGCGAGGGCCAAGACAATCTCCAAGTCGTCGGGAATATCCAAGCGCAGGAAGGGCGATGTGTCGTCTTTCCAAACTTCATGCAACATTGCGTCGCCCCTTTCGAGCTCGCGGATCCAACCAAGCCTGGTCATCGAAAGATTGTCTGCTTCTTCTTGATCAATCCTGACCATCAGATTCTTTCAACCGCCAATGTACCGCCACAGCAAGCCACATGGTCGTTGAGATCGATGGAAGAAACATTGAGCTCGAAGCTTCCCGAGTTTGCATTGCTCAAGATCCAAGATATCGGAGGAAAGATGACTCATGAAGAGGCCAAGCAGTACATGCTCGAGCTCATGGAGGAGCGGACGAAGAGCTCGGTGTTTGCCACGTACTTGAAAAACGAAATCTCCCTCTGGTAAGACCTTTCATCGCAGCCTTTGCATTAACTCCACCTGTAGCGAGCATTAATCTGACCCCAGCACAATCTTCATTACTGTTCGTTCGCTCAGACAAAAATCTTGATAAACCTATAATCAATTTAGTCTTCTGTTTTTATCTACGTCTTGAATATCAAGGAGCAACGAACTCAGTAGAGCTGCAACCTTTCTTGGCATCTATTTCATAGCCTCGCCCTTCTTTCTCGTAGATAATCCAGGCCAACAAGTTTGTTGCAGGCTGATTGACGTCACTCTGTCAGGTGTCTACCACCTTGGATGTTGCCTTTTCCCTCTCTTAACCTGAATGAGTCGTCCTCTTTCCACCATTCTGATGCATTTTGACCACCAAAATTCTAGACAAACCATCATTTTCCAAATTGCAATTCTGGAGACCAAAGTCGTACGAGGACAATTCGTACGCGTACGCCACCTCTGACACGCCGTACACGCTGAATGAGCTCAAATACATGGACATCCTTTGCCAAGTGCTGGCCAAGCCAAGTTGGTGGATCAAGATGAATGATGCGACGATTTTGGCATTCCATGGCAACCATGCTGCCGCTCTTCGAGCTGACTGGGGTCGAACGACGTGGTGCCAAACCTCCGCATCAAGATTAGAAGTTGGTACGAGATTATGCCTCTCGGTCGATATGAAAGTGCCAAAGCCAAGTGGGCCGAGATGACCAAAGATGTTCCTGCTGAGGAAACTCAGTCGGAAGAATTCCAAGCGCAAAGGAGAAACTTCTTCGAGAATTTCACCGACAAGGCCGTCGTTCTCAACATTCCTCAATTGCCAAGTACATTTGATTACCAGCAAGAATATCCTCGTCTTCCTTTGGCTGGAAAGAACTTGCAAGTCATTGTCAAGATTGCCTCGATTGAATTGACGCCTGACAATCCAAAGTACACTGGTGGATCCTGGCACGTCGAAGGCATGACCAACGAAAGCATCGCCGCGACGGGGATTTTGTACTACGACTGCGAGAATATCACGACGTCCAAGCTCGCATTTCGACATATCTTTTTTGACGCCTCACAGTTCGATCCAGTCATAAATTTATAATTTATGGATTACCACTCCATACAAGCACCATCAAGAATATCCTCGACGTTGCTTGACTGGAATGAATTTGCAAGTCATTGTCAAGGTTAAGTCCATCGAATTGACCCCCTAAAACCCGAAATACCCTGGTGGGCCCTGGCACGTCGAAGGCACGCCAAAGAAAGCAGTCGCACCATTGGATTTTTCTACGACGGCTGCGAAAACATAACAACTTCCGAACTGCGGTTCTGCCATGCATTTGACGCTACATTCGTTGAGACGATTTTCTTCCGGTTTGGATGACAACAACGTCACTGCAGTATTCCCGACGAACTTGTCATCTGCTCAGCAGAAACTATGGAAGATGTGTGGCCTTTTCTAAATCTATGGAGCAAGGTTTGGAACCGTTTGAAGTGGCCGATCAAACCAAGCGTGGTCATCAAAAGATTGTCTGTTTCATTCTCCACAGACTGAAATTCCTCATTGAACCTTATGATTTACTTGGACAGTTGAACAGAACTCCTGGAGTCCAGCATGTTGTTGTCATCCAACTCCTAGGACATTTCTTGTCTTGCTTGCGACTTCAGATCACCTGTCGCAATCGTCCCAAACTGATATTTGCTTTGATTGCGACGTCAGATCAGCCGCCGCAATCACCAAAGGCGATGGAATAACCTGACTGATTGGAAGACACAATTCCCCAAGAGTATTTTTGATCGATTGTCATATTTCAATTCGACCTGACCCACAATGACGTTTTCTGCTCGAGATATTCCCGACCAAAGCGGCCGCGTTGCCATTGTGACCGGCGGCATGGCTGGTATCGGCTACGAAAGCGTCCTGGCACTTGCTCGCAAAGTTTGCCATGTCATTTTCACCGCGCGAAGCACAGCCCGAGGCGAAGAAACGCTTGCAAAGATTAAGTCTGTCCTTGCACCTGCATCCTTCCAAGTCGAATATGCCGTGGCGAACAATGAAGATCTTCAGAGCATTTCAGCTTTTGCCGCGTCGTTTCTCGCCCGCAACCTTCCACTGCACGTCTTGCTTCTCAATGCTGGTGTCTCCATGGTGCCTTATCGAGTTATCCATGGCGTCGAGTCGACATTGTTTATCAACCACGTCGCACACCAGCATCTTGCCTTGCTGCTTTTGCCCGCGTTGGAACGATCAACCCCATCTCGAGTGGTTGTAGTTTCAAGTAATGTCCATTCGTCCTAGAAGCAGCTCGACTTGGAATTACCCACGGCTGAGACTTACAATAGTTTGGCCATGTACAGCATGTCGAAATTGGCCAACATGCTCAAGATGCACGGACTGCTGAAGCAAATCCAATCGCCCAACGTCTACGTCAACTGCTTGCATCCTGGCATGGTTGCGACCGAGATATCCCGCACTGGTGTCCATGCCGAGTTCTTGCCGCGCTTTATTCGTGGCCTAGTTGAAACTTTATTCCATTTTCACCACTCGACGTTTGGTTATTCCGTCGAGAAAGGAGCGCTGACTCAACTGTACGTGGCTACAAGCCCTGATGTTGAAAAGCACAAGTGGCAGGGCGAATATTTCACCCCGATTGCTAAACTGGACAAGGCCGACAAGGTCAGTCGTGATCCAGAACTCGTCGATCGTCTCTGGAAGTGGACAAACGAAGTCATAACGAGAGTCTTGGCTGATGACAAGCAATAAGAAGAATGCCGAAGGGAATAAATGTGAATCAAAATTGCGTTCTTACCAAATTCTTCCCCTTCGTGGTGTTTTCAGCACACATGACCGACGCCTTTGTCAAGCCCAGCCAAGCTCAGAGGTACCGAAAACCAAGTTGCGAAACAATCTATTGAATAATTAATCGTTACATAGAGGCATCAAAGTGTGCTTCAGACGTGGAAGCTACACAGGAGTTGTTGGTGCATTTTCATAGTGGTCCTCTTCGGTCACGTTGCTCTCTTCCGCTTCTTGGTCGTGGTGGTTGGACAACAAGACCATGTACACGCCACCGCCCAAGATCGCACCCACGATCGGAGCTGTCATGGGAACCCACCAGTAGTAGTCGTACAAAGTAAAGACTTGAGATCCCCAACCAGCACACGCCGTCAAGACACGAGGACCAAAGTCACGCGCAGGATTCATCGCCGCTCCCGTCGACGCACTGACGCTCATGATGAGCATGATGACCACCAAGCCGATCGTCAATGGCTTCATGACTGGATTCGTCGGCATGTTGGCGGGGTCGTCCACGCAAAAGATCATAAAGACCAGCAGCGTCGTGCCGACCACTTCGTTGACAAACGCACTGCCGCTGTCTTCCCACGTCGCGGGGTATGTGGCAAAGATGCCGGCGGTCTTGATGGTCCGGTCGGGGTCGAACGCGTTGAGCGCCGGGTAGTACGTCAAGAAGACGACGAGTGCCGCCACGAACGCACCCACAAATTGCGCCACGGCATAGAAGGGCACTTTCTTCCACGGCAGTTTACCATACACCGCCATGGCAATCGAGATGGCCGGGTTCAAGTGCGCACCGCTCACGCCACCGGCCGTGTGCACGCCGAGCATGACGGCCAAGCCACACCCGATGGCAATCTCGGTGAACGATCCATTCTTGTTGTCGGGACTGAGCGTGACTTGAGCAATGACGCCGTTGATGAAGACCATCATGATGAAGGTGCCGGCGAACTCGGCGAGGCATTCGCGCAGGAGGTGGCTTTGGAGTCTCCACCACGGTTTGGAGGATTGGATGTTGTGTTTCATTCGAGTCAAATTGTAGAATGGCTTTTGTGCCAACTTGCGTCTCGACGCAGCAGCAGATGCTCGATGGGACACCACGGAGCTTGTCTTTGCTTTTGCCACGTTGCGACATCATCTACACGGATAAAACCGACATTGGATGTGAACCTGCCAGCTGACATCTCAGTGCAAGACCAGCGTTGCAGCCGAGTTGGCACGATTCCATAGACTAGTTGTCGCTTGATCGGATTAATGCAACCAGAGCCTTGCAACGTACGCAGAGTTCTCTATTGTTGTCATGGCAGTAAACATCACAACGTGAGACACAAAAGTTTCGTCGTGACGTGTTTATACTCCGACAAGTACAATGTACTTTGTGCCTGTGCTATGGGATTTGTTTCCTCCCAAGAACAACAACATAATGAAAAGCGCTTGGCATTTAGTTCTTCTGGCGTGAATATGCAAGCGAGGAATGGTTCTAGCAGCTCTGTCGATGCAGCAACTTGTCAGATTTAGCAAGTTCGATCTACACTTGCTTGGTTTCTGTCAAAATTCTTGTGATGGTATCGTTTGTCCACTTCCACAGACGATCGACTTGCTCTGGGTCGCGACTGAAGTCGCTGGCCTTGTCCAGCTTGGCAATGGGTGTGAAGTATTGCCCTTGCCACTCATTCTTCTCAACGTCAGGACTTGTTGAGACGTATAATTGAGTGAGCGCTCCTTGCTCGAGGGAGTAACCAAAGGTCGAGTGGAAGAAGCGAAAGACTGTCTCGACCAACCTACGAATGAACCATGGCAAGAACTCGGCGTGGACGCCAGTGCGGAAAATCTCGGTCGACACCATGCCAGGATGCACCGAGTTGACGTAGACTTTGGGCGACTTGATTTGCTTGCGGAGGCCGTGGACCATCAAGATGTTGGCCACCTTGGACGCGCTGTACATGGCCATGCTGTTGTACGTCTCGGCCGTCGGTAAATCCAAGTCGAGTTTGTTGTAGAATGCATGAGCATCACTTGTGATGGCCACGACTCGAGATGGGGCTGAACGTTCCAATGCTGGCAAGAGGAGCAATGCTAGATGCTGGTGGGCGGCATGGTTGATCAGCAGAGTCGACTCGACGCCATGAATCACTCGATACGGCACCATGGCGACACCAGCGTTTAAAAGCAAGATGTGAAGCGGAAGGTTGCGGGCGAGAAATGACTCGGCGAAGGCCGAGATGCCCTGGAGGTCTTCATTGGTCGCCACGGCATATTCCACTTGGAAGGATGCAGGAGCCAACGCAGCTTTGATCTTCTCGAGAGTTTCTTCGCCTCTTGCAGTACTTCGCGCTGTGAAAATGACATGGGCGCCTTTGCGAGCCAAGGCGAGGACGCTTTCGTAGCCGATGCCAGCCGTGCCGCCGGTCACAATGGCAACGCGGCCACCTTGGTCGGGAATGTCACTCGACGTAAAGACCATCGTGCACTCCAAGGCAAATTAAAAAGTGATGCACAGACACCTCGATGTTTAAAGATCCAAAAGTTTGATTGGTCTCATGTCTTCCAATCACTAGCGCCATGCTGCGCCTCTGGTGGATTGCGACGACAGACCAGTTGCCGCAATCAAGAGGAAGTTTCCACGGGCTTCACAGGGAACGCAGCCCCATCCGTGAATATTGACCTTATTGTTAACGAAGATTTGACATTGACCGGAGGATGCACTGCGAAGCAAGTCTTGATGGACTCTCTGTCCTAATTGCGTCGCAATGTGCGGAAGTCCTCATGGACGTCAAGGTCAGTGTGGTGGCAAATCCAAGATATTATATCCTCAATCGAGGGTTTGCTTATGAGTCTACTCAGTTAAAACACTTTGCCAGCGACGATGCTACTGAAGATTAATGCACCGAACCACTTGTTGGATCCAAATCGCTTTTGGAGGTTGACGGGATCGTTGATGTCTGCCGTGTTGACTTGCCATGCCAATTGAGCGGCGGATGCGCTGAGACCCAAGTAGAAGGGCAAGCTTAAATCCACCATGTAGCTGGCAGTGGCGAGGCCAGCAATCGTCACGGCCGAGAAGGCATTCAAGATGGGCTTCGTGTTCTCGCCAAAGAGAAGAGCCGTGGATTTCACACCGATGCGAGCGTCGTCCTTCTTATCCTATCGCACGCTGGTCAAGACGTGTGAAATATTTTCAACGACGAACCTGATGGGCATACAAAGTGTCGTAAACCAAAGTCCAAGACACACCAGCGCCATACAGCGGCAACACAACAGACCAGTCACAGCTTCCATGGACAGCAGCCCAGCCGACCAAAGCTCCTTCAGAGAGAGCAATGAGCTTGCAGATGTTGTCGGGCTTACCGTAGTTGAAAGTAAGGCCAAGCATTGCTTGTGGCCAGTAGGTGATACGCTTCATGTAAGGATAAGCCGCGACGAATCCAAGCGAGGTGACGCCCAAGCCGATTGTGTAAGGGTTCAACTGGACAAGCACAGCAAGACTAGGTCAATGATATGATGAGAATGCAAGATGGACGCGAGGTGTACCCAGCAGAAAGTTGCAAGGCTAAGAACCGCCAAGCTTGAGGATATGTGAGAGCGCCGGAGGCAAGTGGACGCATATTGGTGCGTTCGACTTGCTTATCAAAGTCCTTGTCCCACATGTCATTGATCGTGCAGCCAGCGCTTCGCATGATGAGCGATCCCGTGGCAAACAAGGCAAGAAGACCTGGGTCTGGCAATGCGCCGGCTGGTGCAGCCAACGCAGTGCTCCAAAAACAAGGCCAAAGAAGCATATATGTACCTAGAACATACAGACTCAGAGAGAGGCGACTCACATCATGTCATTACCCGCTGGTCGATTGATGCGCGAGATCTGAATGTAAGGCAACATCCATTTTGGTGCGTGCGTCTCCGCCCAGGTCTGCTTTTCCAACGCAAACGGATTCGGCGACGGCTCTGGCTTATCAGTGGACGATGTGCTAAAGATCCGAGTGCAGATTGCAGCCGGGCGGTGTCGAGACCACGACGACAGCGCCGTTCGGACGAACGCTGGCCTCGCCACCCACACCCGAACCATGTCAACTTTTTGATGGCTGATCACACTATAACAAAATTAATTTATATAGTGCAACCTCACTGATCTAATTTAGTGATATAATACTTATTTAGTGTGAAACTGTTAGATTGAATATAAATTTATAACGATTTTTCATCTGCTGTTGGTGAATTTGCCGCCAAAAAGATTTTGTCCAGCGGAGTCAACATGGGAGACGACGCATCGTCCTTTCCGCTTCGACGAAAGAGTGCCGCCTGTGAATACGAGCACCAGCGCTTTATTCTCAAGAAGAAGTCGTACGACCAGCAATATTCCCACATGTATGTGAGCCGTCTCCGCGTTCTGGAGCCTGTTATTCGCGCGCATGTCGAGAAAGGCGGGTTGCCCATTCTACCCAAGATCATTGATTTGAAACCGGGCGATCCATGTGTGATTATAGGCACGATCTTTAAGAGTCTCGCCAAGAAACCCAATATTCTGGACGAATTTGTGGCAGACGAAGTGCTGGTTCTCCAAGAGGCGTCGACCTGTTTAGCATCGGACGACGATGAGCTCGTCTTGGAGGATGAAAGTGGTCGTATTGCACTATATGGTGATATCCGAGTGCAGGAAGTGGTCACAGGTGTCGTTGTTGGTTTACAAGGTGAAATGCGACCCGGTGGAGATGGGTTTCATGTGAGCCGTGTCTTTACACCAGGCATTCCTCCACAGTCTACACTTCCAGCCCGTACTTTCATTTAAAAAATGCTTTGAATGACTTTATATTGTAGGATCTGACGATGCATACGTTGCGCTTGTGTCTGGTATTCAAATGGGAAGCGAGGCTTGTGATCCAGTGAAGACATCTCTCATGATCGATTACCTTGCTGGCCGTATTGGCAATGCAGACGAAAAGAAATTTGTTCAGTCGATTGTTCGAACTATTGTCATCGGAAATACGCTTGGAAAATCAACAAAGGACAATTCACTACCGGTAATGGTAACAAACTGGAGAGATGAACACAATTCTCCTTGATAGAAAGCTTCAGCCACTGCAATCGCACAACCTCTTGAACATATTGATGCCCTCTTGTCGACATTGACGACTACAATGCCAGTGGATATCATGCCCGGTGCATTTGATCCCAGGTAGGTTTCTATATTCCGAAGCTCTGTGCTCATAGAATCTATGCAGCAATTTCACACTGCCCCAGCAACCCTTGGCAACGTGTTTGTTTCCTCGATCAATGTATACGACTGCATGCCACGTGATTACAAATCCTTGCCAATTGTCTGTGGATCAAGTTCGTTTTTTCGGCACTTCTGGTCAAAATATTGATAGCATTGGTATGTGCTGCACGGGCTTGAGTCCGATTCAAGGCCTTTCCGCGATGCTGGATTGGCGTCATCTTGCGCCTACCGCCCCAGACATTCTTGCTTGCTATCCCATGCCCCAAGAAGACCTCTTTGTCATTGAGGAAGCTCCTCATGTCTTCTTTGCTGGCAATCAGCCTCAATTTGAATCCCATGTCGTTGAAGGCAAGTGATTATACGAAGTTTGTGTTGTAACACTGCCTGCAATGTAGGCGAGAACAAGCAGTCGATACGAGTCGTGTGCGTGCCGTCGTTTGCCGAGACGGGAGTGGTGGTGCTCGTGAACCTGAGAGATCTCTCCTGTCTTCCACTTACATTTCAATAAGAGTGTATTATCGACGACCAAAACAATCATGAGCCTCGACTGTCTCAAGTGGGATCAACTGCTGGCACAACTTACACGACACAGTCATACCGCTTACAACCTTGAAGGGATATCGTGAAATGTCGTCAGGACAAGTCTCGTGTACCTGGTGGGCTGTCGGTCGAGCAGCCAAAATGATTTTGAATCCACTTGGCAAACAGTCGACGATTGCTCCCATGGTTTCCTTGAGTGATATGACATGCTCTGCTCCATGGGTACTGTGGGTGACTCCGACAATACAGCCTTTAGCTGCAATATCGTCGTCATCTTCGTGGAAGGTAGAGTCTTCGTGGCGTGTGATGAGATGGAGAAGAAAGGTACTCAGAGGCCAATGGCGCTCGTAAGGCAGGCGATATTGCACGTTGTAGCTCACTGCAAGCCCAGTCTCGGTCAAAGAATTGCTGGAGTCCACTTACCTTTGACCACGACTGATGGCTGTTGGACGGGATGGATTAGGCTTTCAAAAGTCAAGTCTTCCATGATCGACGCACTGAGGAAGACTCGGGACGCCGACAAATTCCCACTGCTACGACGTGGACGTGGCGACAAAGTTTGCCACAGACTTGCTTTAGTTTGTAGCTTTTCCTACGCTCACAGTCAAAAGATTGCTTGATGGTCAAGCCTCGGGAACTTACATGCAGAGCTTGTAGGTGCTTGTGTAGCGTGGTCTTGAATTGTGCCGGAGTAAACTTTTGAGCAGCTTTCAAGTGACGATAGGCCAACTTTGTCATGCCTTGGGCCTTGTACACATCGTAGAGGGCGACTGACGCCAAGAGAGCGCCAATTTTGTGACCAATTTCACGAGACAGCCTATGGATTCGGCTATTTTACCTTCCCTGGTCATGGAAGAGCGTACCGAAATGCCATTTCAAGCTGGGAAAGCGCCGTCGTGTACCGAAGATACCGGCAATCAACAATCCCAAGCCCGATCAAACTCAAGACGTGCAAGTCTGGCCAGTCCAAAGTTAGAGCGGAATTAAGCCCAAACCGGAGCCATGCTGCTCCCTGTGGATTGGACTCTAGCTCCATGACGACTCCGTGCTTGAGTTGCATGACCAAAGCTGCCTGAATGGCTTGAATGTGAATTGGAGCTCGAGGGATATGCAAGGGCTCAAAAGCAGCCAAGTGCGAATAGACGGTCAAAATTGCAGCCTCATACGCACTCGAGTGACTATTTTCATAAGTCAATGGTGCTTTGATTAACCTAGCCGAGATGAGTTGAGCAGTGGAGTAGAACGGACAATGTCGACTGGGATGTGCTGGATGACCATAGAGTGTAACTTGTCGACTCGTCGCTGGGAACGGAATGTCTACAAAGGAAGTCTTGTATCTACAAAGTCGACATGGCTTACGATGCAGACGGCCAAGTATGCGACGGTGGAGAGCTGCTGAAATCGTCCAAGTCGAAGTGGTCAATTGAAACATTGCACATTTGATGCAGACTGTCGAGAAACGCGCCTCTCGCTTGATTGTAGCCAAAGCTGAGTGATCCTGTCTCGCCGTTTGTCCAGGTGAGGATCACATCGCTCCGTCTTGTTGCAATTGCATTGCCATTCGTTTGGTATGGCAGCCACGCTTGGCTCAATTGTTCCAGTGGGGCATGGCATACTTCGCGAACACTTCCACAAAGCAAATGGCAGCACGGCATTTCAGACGAGCATGAGCACTTGGCAGCGACGAGCTCGAAGATGATCAGAGCTTTACCATCCAACACGACCAAATGGAAACCATGCCCGTCATCGCCGACCTTGGCAAAGCCACCGAACATGACCAATGGAAGTTTCACTGTTGCGGTTTCATCCCAAGTATAACATCACAGTCAACACAGTTGCCGCCCTATGATAAACTTTTGGGCTCTTCTTCATATTCAAGCGGTGAATTTGTCTGGAGTTCTTTGAACTACTACCTCCGGTCCAAAATAAAAGTCCGTTTGGCAAAATGTTGAAGATCCGACATAAAAGTCCGCTGAGGTACCACTGTTAAACAAAAATAAATCCATACAAAAATCAATATATTCGTTTACTGCAGGTTCAATCCAAAAATACGTGGAATGAAATCAAGATTTTCACCGTCACTTTCGTCTTCGTCACCATCTTCACCGGAAGACTCCATATCGAGCCCACCAACGCCAATGCCTTCTAATGCGGTACATATATCAGTCATTTCAATGACATTTTTGACCTCCTCCGCCAAAATTTGGAAGCGTTCTTCGAGGTCGAGCCCGTTGAGCAGCTCACAACAACGATTAAAGACACTCGTTTCGCAAGGCAGAACTTCAGGGAGCATTCCACTGGCCATCAACGACGACTTACGCATATGTGGTATCTTGTACTTGTTGTCTCCTTCCACTTTAAGAACTTCTTGCAGGCATGCCTGCAGAGTCAAAAAATTATTGTTCAGAGTGACAGAATCGACGTCTCTCCAAGCTGAATTGGCCGAGTCGATGACATCTATCATACGACGTGAATGACAATTTTCTTGTAGGCTTTGGATTGCGCGAAAAAAACCAAATCCAAGACATTCATGTCAGGTGAGTTTGGTGGCTGGCATCGTACGACAATATTCCAACCATCTTCATTGCAAGCAAGAGTCACATCATCGTTAAACGCAGCAGTATGTGGCCTTGCATTGTCTTGTTGAATCATGACATTTCTTGTAGATCCAAGTGGCCACTTATCCTTGATACTTGGAATAACTTTCGTAAGGAGCATCTGCTTGTAAGTCTCTTTGTGCAAGGCCGGGCTACTGCCGCGAGAAACATGATTTTGGTTATATGCTGCTTCGACCGTTCGGTACGATGAGGGGGTTCTTCGTCCGGGGCGAGGTAGTATGTCGTCTTGATTTTTGTGAGGAAAAACCATTTTTCATCAATGTGGACAACATCCATCATGCTGTCAAAGAACAGGCCACTGTTGTGTCTTACGTGGTCTAGCGCCCACTTCACCCGTGCATGCTTGTTGGCGTCACTGAGTTTAGGTCGTATGTTGCTCCTGTACTTGACGACCACACCACGTTTAAAATATCGCTGCAATGTGCTGTACGGTATATCAAGTGCTTTTGCTGTTTATCGAAGACTGGTTCGACGAGCGAGTGAGATATGCTTGATCCGTTCAGCCACACGCAACCACTTTTGTTTGCGGCCAACATTGCCAGCACGCCAGGACGACACATCCGAGCAGAGGACACGGCCACAGTTGACGTCTATGGCGGCTCGTTGCCAGATTCGAGAGATTGTTTTTGTCGTTACACCAAACTTCGCAGCCACTTGACTAATTGCGCCTGGTTTGAGCTTCATACTTGGAGACTGGACATACAGAAGAAGATGTTGGACGACACTCTGCCGCTCTTGTAGAGTAAGGTTCTTCATGGAAGCTGTCGAGAACTCAAAATGCCATGAAAAGCGCGGCAAAGTTTAGTTTGATTATCCGGATCCGGATAATTGTAGCTTGATTAAAGTATTGAAAATTTATTCGTTTTTTACGTAGTCTGGTTGGTTGGGTTTCGAAGTAGCATGGGTACCGTGGAATTCCCGCTAATCAGAGCTTTTTGAGTATGTTCGAGTTTTCGAAGAATTCGAAGTGTTGACTGAAAAACTATGATTTGAAATTTATGAGACTTTTATTTTGGACCGGAGGTAGTACATGGGAGCATGGGAGCATCGGTTGCAGCCTCAAGTACCTAACCGACTAACTTCTGTCTGCACCGAGGTGAACTCTGGCTCACAAGCGAGTTACTCCATCTTATTTGAGCCGTTTGCATTCCGCATGCCTCACTGTTGCCCATTGCCCCCTTCCTAACCCGGTAAGTCTGTACAACGCAATGTCGAGGCAAGGGTCTGGTGCATGACTGTGTGGGTCTCGGTCAGTTGTTAGATTCTGAGGATTCTATCAGGGCTAGCCTCGCAGCAAATGCAAGAGCGCTTCAGCTATTTGGTGCGATAAATAGCCTTGTTGGCTCTGGTCAAAGGAAACACTGCCCAAGTCGTTGCCTTGTTGGGTTTCTTGGCAAATTCTCAGGTGGAAGGCAGTTGTGAAGGGGTGTAGGGGTTTCGGAGACATCTGAAATATTTGGGGTTGAAGGGGTTATTTATCAATTTTAGGAGGACCTGTGAAACATGTTCCATTCTGTCACTTCCTATTGTCTGGAGGAGAGAGTGGAGGATGACGTCGAATCTCAACCAGGCGTTCCTCCAAGCTGCGCTTTCTGCGCGCAATGCGGTGCCCGTTTTGTCGCACAAGCAGCAAGTCACGCGCCTCTACAAGCGCTCCTTGAAGCTCTTGGACAGCTGGATCATTGACCGTCGTCTCTGGAACACGGAAGCGACCAAGATCCGCGCTCAATTCAACGCGAACAAAGCGGTCGAAATCGGCACGGCCCAACGTCTGCTGCGTGAAGCGAACTCTCAATTGGAGCACTACACCCACCCTGACCCTTATGTCATCGTGCACATGCCTGGTGGCTCCAAGTTTATGCGCAACCCCCCATTGCCATTGGAAGTGTGCTTTCCTGATGGTGTCATCCCCGACGACGTTGAAGTGTCGCCCGTGAAGGCCATCAACGTGGACACGACCCCATACCGCGAAGACGAAGTGAAGGAAACCGTGTTGGTCGATTTCACCACCAAGACGTCGTACTAAGTCGGGCAACGAGTTTGCACCCAACCCGTTTTGAATGCAAGCTCCAAGTCGTACAATGTTATGTTGTTTGCATTACATGATGGGATTTATTCGTCTTGTTGGTTTTCTTCAATGCTGCCTAGTGACGGCGAGCGTACTCGAAGGAGAATGCGGCGTGGTGTTGGGGGCGTCTGTGTCTTTTTCCATTTCATTTCCTACGAAGTCCACATGAGCCATGGTCAAGTCGCGGAAGAACCACCTCTAGGATTTCATGGGCTTGCTCGTCCAGCGAGAAGAACCCACGCAGCGATTGCCCCACGTCTTCGCTAGACGTCTGGGAGCTCTCTTGGCCGCGCCGGCAGTCCATTTCGAGTTGGAAACTGGACATGGACACGTCGATAGGTGGCGATGTGGGTTGATTGGACGCGGTTTTAGCTGGTGGAACCGTTTCAAAGCGCATGCTGTCCGTTACAAGCAGCAGTCTGGTAAATTATACACGATTCCAACTTGGAGGCGCTTCTTATCCTTGCTGCAGTGGACTTGGACGCTGAGCAGGTTACTCTTGTTAGGTCTAGAGCGCCGATCCCCCACAAGACCTACGACGGCGACGAGATCACTCGGAATAGAAACGAGTACAAAGTCCAAGTCGCCCCGCCTTCCCCTTGGAACAAAGTCGCAATCTTGTCGTTTCAGGGCCACAGAAGAGGTGATTACGAGCTCCGAACAACAGTGAGAGGAGCCAAGTAATCTTGGCAAATGTCGCCTTCCTCGATGGAGCTGCAGGATGCAACGTCTAGGCACATGAATGATGTCATAGTTGACGAGAGTTTGCTGATGCTCGTTGACAAACCAACACGCGAGTGGAAGAGAAAGTCTGGAGATATTGACGATAACTAGATACATCTTGGATGATAGCCTTAACAATGGAGGATAACTTTATAAAAGGTTAACCTGAATTGGATAAGTTTTAGAACCCAGGGGTGTCGACACTTAGATTTGCTTCTCATTCCGGTTGTGCTAAAAGCACGCAGTCGTAGCTCCTTTGTAATGTTACTGCGTTGAGTCTCCGTGACGGATCCAACGCTGTAATGTTGACTAGACAAGTGTCGACATTCCCGCCAAGGCGTCTTTACTCGGAACCTTCTCAAGGCAGAGTGGACATCCAAGACATACACCCAACAGGATCGCCCCCCCCCTCCAGCTGCCCCCTGAAACAGTAAAACATATCCCACCCGATTCCCAGCAGAGACATTGAAGCCAAAGGCGCAGAGGTTGCTAGGGTCTCTCGTGTCTTGTCATCGGCAGTACAATCTTCTTTGGAATCACAGCTTCGACCACTCCAGAGCTGAGCAAGAGCAAATGGTAGATGCCAATGGCAAAGATGTATGAGGGAAAATCCAACGCAGATTCACAAAGACATCGTTGCTCCATCTAGCAAGTTTTGAGCATTGTTGGTGTTGTTAGGAGAGATGCAAGTTGATTCCGCGTTGGCCCTGGCGGTTTAGATTTTGGATGTTATCTTTCGATCGAGTGGCGCTCACTGGTGGCTACGTACATGAAACAATAGGAAATTAAGCTCTCTATCAGGTCGCAGTAGACCTTAGAGTCCTCTGCCTTTATTCCTGGCCAAAGTCTCGCCTTGTCATGCTGGTCTGCCTTTCCTATCCTTGTCATTTGTATCCTCTTTGAGTGGTAAGAAATTCCTTATTTGGTGAATTTTGATTGGTCAAATGTCAAATACTGATATTTTATTGGCTAAAATGTTTATCCCTGAGTCATGACACCTTGGAATTGACTTTGGCAGGATGTACCACCGACGCAGGCAGCCTCAATGGAGGCCATATGTGATGCCTGGTCTTGGAGCTCTGTTCCTCCTGGTGCTGTTTATCAACCGCGACTTTTTCCGCCACGTGCCACCTCCGGAAGCTGGATCTACCGTCGGCTCTGTCGAAATTGTACCTCAGCCCAAGGGAATTCCCAGTGTGATCAGCCAAATGGACTCGGTGGCGTGTCGAGCTGCCCAAGCAGCTAATCCACTCGAAAGCTTTGAAACAATCACCAAGACGCCAACAGCTGAGCATCCAAACAAGGAATCCCTCGTCTATCGGCTGAAAAATCTCCGCGTCATGGCGACGACAGCAGCTATGCAGGAAGCTCTATTGATCATGGTCGTCACCAAAGACAAGGTACAGAGCCAAGATCGCTATTCCATTCGGACTTACCTCTGTGAATAGACGTCGTGGGGCAAAGGACGCACGGCCCAAGACTTTATTGCACTCGTCCAGACGTTTGATTACCCTGCCCACCAAATTTCCATTGGCATTCTGACATCCTCCATGGAGGAGTACGTTCAACTCAAACGACTCTTTCAGCGAACACTGCTGACGCATTTTGCCCAGTACGCCCGTCATTTCTTGCATGGAATCAACCAGGTCGTAGAGTCACAATCATCTTTCGAGACGATCTCAATGTCCGAATCGCCCGCGAACGACGTCACGACGACGATGTCCAAAAAATACGACGGCGAACAATCGCTCGCTACCGCAACGTGGCCTTGTCGCAGTGCCTAGAGCCTTGGCATTCGCACGTTGTTTGGATCGACTCGGATATTATTTCCATCCCGACCTATTTAGTCTCAAAAATGGTTGCCGGTAAGAGTCCTACGAGTCTATCGAGATAAATGCCGCGTAGCCAAGTTGGACATTCTCGAGCCTCTTTGCAATCTAAAGCTTGGCCATGTTGACTACGATTTGAATGCCTGGGAAGGCCCACGATTGACCCCAACGCCTGAGGAGCTTAAAGCTCTTCACGATGGTGATACCACGGCATTTGTCGGTGGATCCGGTCGTGGTACTCGACACATAAAAGACATGAGATGGCATGAATATCATCCATTGGACTCTGTTGGCGGTACGCCCATGCCCAAGGATTTTTTTTGCTGACTGTGAAGTAGGCACGATGCTGTACGTGAAAGCCGACATTCATCGGCAGGGTGTACTCTTTACGACGCATTACATCATTGGCAGTGAGTGGAAGCACGAAGGCTACGACGGCATCGAGACAGAAGGGCTGTGTTATGTCGCGGGCATGCTTGGCTACAAATGCTACGCCATGCCGCAAGATATCATTTTCCATATTTGATAGACATTTCAATTGTGTGCAACTTGAATTTGTGTAGTCGACCTTTGACAAGTGTGAAGCATTTTAATGCCCATGAAAGACATTTCACTCGTGTGAACTTGGGATGGAATTTGCGATGGACATTTGAAATTTGTGATATTATGGGTGGGGTATCCACTTCTGACGACTGATCTCATCTGGACTGATGAGATTGCGTGAAATTTCATTTCCAAGAATGAGCGAGAAAGGTCAAGTGCCACAAAGGAGGACGGTAGTCTTGATGGCGGCCACGGCGGTCTCTATGTTTGCCTTCTGGAGTATGTTGAACACGCTCCAGTCGCAGAATCCTCCTGCTGTCTCAACCAGCTTCAAAGGAGCGCCATTGTTCATCACATTGGGTGACTCCATTACGCAACTTGCTGTTGATCCTAAACGCCTCGGCTTTCAAGCTCTTCTTAGCAGTGACTACGTTCGTAAAGCAGACGTCGTGAATCGAGGTCTCTCTGGCTGGACGACGCGAGGGTGGCTGCCCAAAGTCCCGCTTTTGATTGACGAGTGGCAGTATAAACCACCAAGTCTCATCACGATCTTCCTCGGTGCAAACGACGCCGCATTGATCGATTCCGTCGACAAGGGCCAGCATGTTCCACTTGAGGAATACACAGCCAACCTTCGAAACATGGTTAACCTCTTCCATGCTGCGTTTCCATCTTGTTCTTTGCTCTTTCTCACACCTCCAGTGGTCGACGACGCAAGATGGCCTAGTCGAGCCAACCTTGAAACCAAGAAATACGCAGCAGCTTGTGTCCAAGTGGCCAACAAGACTCATGTACCAGTGGTGGACTTTTGGACGCGGCTACAAGGGCGCACGGATCTCCTGGCTGACGGCTTGCATTTCAACGAAGCTGGCAACGTCGTCGCGCATGAAATGATCACTCAAGCCATTTCTCAATTCTATCCCCATCTTGTGCCTTCAGCATTACCCGACGAGTTTTAAGTAAACGCAAAAGCTCCAAGAAGTCGATATGTTCATGTTGACAAGCTTAATATATCGAGACTTCTTCTTCGACTGAATCTGGTGGAACGTCAGGGTAGAGCTGAGAAAGAGCGTCTGGAGTGAGATGTGGATAGTGGTTGGCGATCGCGGCTTGAATGAGGTCATGGAAGAGGATGTTGCCCTGAATATTGGGATGCAATCCATCGCGGAAGAGATTCCCCTTGCCTTGCGTTGCATTCCACAAGTCAATCATGGGCAAATTGAGCTCATTGGTAACTTGGATGCATTTTTTGGCGTACACTTGGGTCACGTTGTTAAGCTTGTCAGCTGAACTCCACTTCTTGTTGTCCACAGCAGGGGGCGACAAAATCAAATACTCGCACGATGGGAATGCTTGCGATGTGATGTGGATGATTGCACGCAAATTTTCAGCGTATTCTTCAACAGGAACGTATCGAATGGACGACGTGCCGTGCTCTAGCGATGCATCGTTGGCACCGAGTTCGACGATCATCAACACCGGAGGCTTCATGCGCCATTCATGGATAGACTGTGGCAAATACTCGAGCCACCACTTGGTTGTCCATCCCCACAGACCACGGTTCACAACATTGGCTTTGCGAATGTAGTCGTTTGAGAGGAGGGCTTGAAATCCTTGGAGTTGAGGATTCACTGAGTACTGTGTGATCGAGTTGTCATGAGACGCAGACGGAGAAGCTGTATAGAACGGCCTGTCATGCATCGTCTGTAGAACGACATCTGCGTTCTGTTCTCTTTCGTCATTTTATATATTCTACATCATCTCAGCCTAGATTGATAAGTCGATAATGCACTCACTTTTGAACTTCCATCCTCGAGCTAAGACATTTGATTAATCAAAACCAAGTGAACACATCCAGCATGTCAAGCACCACGAATCCCTCGATTT
Organism: Aphanomyces cochlioides; assembly: GCA_019828595.1. Taxonomy (NCBI): domain Eukaryota; phylum Oomycota; class Saprolegniomycetes; order Saprolegniales; family Verrucalvaceae; genus Aphanomyces; species Aphanomyces cochlioides. Next base: position 1,759,301 of record JAHQRK010000015.1, read on the forward strand.
CAAACGCCAACCTTGCATCTGAAACAATTACGTACTACATCTATGTGGGCGGAAGTGACAATCCACAAGACAAAGTGAAGTATGAGATGGAGACATTCAATGACGGCGATACTATTGCTTGGCTACGCTGGATTCGAAAGTTCAAACGTCTCATAACCCTGAAAGGCTGGTCACACAATGCGCCAGCACTGTTCATCAATGCTCGTCTGCTGTTTACTGGCGCAGCGCTCAAAGTTTTCGAATCATGTTTTAACGAGCACGAACAAACTGAAGAATCCATAACAACATTCAACGCAACAATGTCCTCATTGGCAACGGAATACTTGGCAGACAACCCGCGAGCATACCTCCTTGAGCGGGTGCGATCAATGCGCAAGCCGAAATACAACACGGTCACCGAGCATGTCACTGGGATGGTCGACCTCACCGATTTAATCACTCACATTCCAGAGAACAATCAACCTTGTCGGAAGAAGACTTGAGCCACTACATTGTGCGAAGCATGCCACTTACGTGGGCCACAAAATGGGAAGAATCTGGACAATACGCTGGCACAATTAGCGATGTCCGACGGTACTTCAGCACACTAGAAAAACTGTCAAATGAGATGAAACCACGAGAGATTCACACGACACGAACGTTTAATAAAAAAATAACCAACCCAACGCGCCACCGACCGAATCGAGAAACAAGACCGCCGACGAACAAACTCGCGATACAGTGAAAAAGGGAAACAAATGGTGTTCGCTGCATAATACAAATTCACACTCCAACAACGAGTGCTATGCTCAAAAGCAATCAACGGAGGAGAACAACTTCATTGCTGACGATACCAGTGACGAATCAGCGAATTGTTTCCACGTCTATACACCACAAAGTAGTGGGCAGCTATTGGGAGTGAAATTACCTGCTCATTTACACGCCATGATAGATCCTTGGAAATTACTCAGGCACTCGTCGATACTGGAGCATCTCTATCAGTGGTGGATCGTAAACTTGTCGATGGCTTGACAGTACCAAGTAAGAATTCATTCTTAACGGCGAATGGACACATGAATGCAAACTACAAGGCAACACTTCAAATCACGCTACCACAATTTACAAAGCATAGAACTTTTGAATGGACCTTCCACGCAGTAGATCGACTACACAAGCCAATGATTCTGGGACGCGATGTGCTTGAAGCCCTGGGAATCATTGTAGATTTCAAAGCAATGACCATGCGCTGGGACGAAATTGAAATAGCAATGCAGAACAACTCCCAAGCCATTATGTCCACCGAGAACTTGCCAGACATTGACGCTGCCTTACCCAATACTCGGACGGTTCCACAACGCCTTCTGGCGTCCAAGTTGTTGACTGAATATGGGGATCTCTTCAATGGGCTTGGCAGGATGAATGGGGATGCTTATCATATTCCAATGAAACCAAATTGCACTCCAGTTCATTCTCGGCCATACCCGGTTCCCCAAGTGCACCTTCAATCAGTGAAGAATGAAATCCAACAACTATTGGACTTAGACGTGATCAAGCGGAACACTTCGTCATCATGGGCTGCGCCGGCCTTCCCTATATTGAAAAAGGACGGAACCATCCGCCTGGTCATAGACTATCGCCGCTTGAATCAAGCCGTCGTACGCCACCCTTTTCCCTTACCAAAAATATCTACAATCCTGCAAAGCCTTCAACGTTTCGTTTGCGTCTCAACTCTTGACGGGAACATGGGATACCACCAAATCCCTATCGCAAACAGCTCACAATCACAACTCGCCTTCGTGTTACCGTTTGGGAAGTACACCTTCAAGAGATTGCCGTTTGGACTGTCGACAGCACCAGATGAGTACCAAGCGCGTATGAACACTCTCTTGGGAGACCTATCTTATGTCCACGTATACCTCGACGATATCCTAGTTATCACAACAACGTCAATCGAGGACCATGTGAAGCAACTGAGCACCGTGTTCGAACGCATCCGTGGTGCCAATCTTACGCTTAACTTTGCCAAATGCCGTTTTTTCGCAAAGTCGACGGAATATCTTGGCTTCACAATTACTTGTGATGGGATTCAACCTATTGAGAGCAAGGTTCAAGCAATCCATTCTCTTGCACGTCCTCGCAACAAGCATGAACTTAGGCGATTCATTGGTCTGGTGAATTACTACCGTGATACATTCCCAAGACGAGCACACGTCATGCAACCTCTGACCGCAATGACGAGCAAGCAAGCAAAGTTTACATGGACCCCGCAATGTGAAGAAGCCTTCCGGGGCACGCAAAAGCTCTTGTCCGAAACCACGTTACTTCACTACCCCGATTTCAACGAACCCTTTACAGTTCACACTGACTCTTCGAGCTTCCAACTGGGGGGTGTCATAAGCCAAAATGGCAAGCCCTTGGCGTTCTTCAGTCGCAAGCTCTCCTCGTCCCAACGAAATTACACCGTGACAGAGCAAGAGATGCTCTCAATTGTGGAACTACTGAAAGAGTATAGAAACATCCTACTCGGCCGCAACATTGTGATCTACACCGATCACAAGAACTTGAGTTTCGCAAACTTTACAAACCCTCGAGTTCATCGTTGGAGGCTGATTGTGGAAGAGTTTGGGCCAACTATCAAGTACATCAGAGGGACAACGAACGTCGCGGCTGACGCACTCAGCCGACTAATCATACAAAACACGCCAGAGACAGCCATGGCAAACGATGACGACTTCCCGTTGAAGCTGAGCATTGTACGTGACCAACAGAAAATCGCTGGAATTACGGGAATGACTTCAAATGTGGAAGGCATTGAAATAGTCGTCGACAAGCATGGAAGAGTTGTAGTCCCCGATGCGCTCCAACTGTCAGCAATGCAATTCTACCACCAAAGCCTTTTACACCCAGGCGCTACACGCATGAGCGCCACCATGAAGGCTATGTTTGCGTGGGCTGGTATGGACAAGGATATCGCCAAATTTGTGAAAAACTGCCACATATCCCAGGTGTGGAAAACAAACAACAAGAAATATGGCCAACTACCACCAAAGCTGCATTCAGCTCTGCCCTGACTGACGTCCACGTGGACCTTATTGGACCTTACGAAGGTCACATGGCCATGACAATGCTTGACGCATCAACAGGCTGGTTTGAAATGCTTGCCATTCCCGACAAGAAGGGACCAACTGTAGCACGACTCTTTGATGAAGCTTGGATTTGTCGTTATCCTCGCCCCCAACGATGTGTCCATGATCAAGGGGAAGAATTTACATGCAACGAGTTCCAAGAGCTTCTTAGCTCTTACGGCATTCAAGATGTACCCACAACTATTAAGAATCCGCAAGCAAATGGACAACTCGAACGTCTGCACCAAGTTATTCATAACATGGTACGCACAGCGCACCAAGACGATCCAAATCAAGAATGGATACAACTCATTCCTGCAGTATCCTTCGCCATTCGTGCTTCATTTAACACAACAATCGGCATGTCCCCTGCGCTAGCAGTTTTCAAACGAGACATGATTTGGAACAAAACCTGCGAAATCGACAACGAGTCTATCATTCAGAAACGACAATATGCCGCCCATCAAAACAATGTACGCGAGAACAAAAACCGAATCAACCACGATTACAATACAAAAGACTTCGTGCTCCTGCAATCGAACAACAAGCGCAAGCACGCCCAAAGACATCTTGGACCATACGAAATTGTGAAAGTCCACGACAATGGAAACGTAACCATTGACAAGAACGGATACTATGAACGCGTGAACATTCGTCGCCTCCTTCCTTACAAAGGTTAGGAAGAGAATGTCGTGAGACGCAGACGGAGAAGCTGTATAGAACGGCCTGTCATGCATCGTCTGTAGAACGACATCTGCGTTCTGTTCTCTTTCGTCATTTCATATATTCTACATCATCTCAGCCTAGATTGATAAGTCGATAATGCACTCACTTTTGAACTTCCATCCTCGAGCTCAAGACACGAGTCCCCGAGCATCACGATGATCGGTTGATCGTGGCTAACAATGCGAAACGGTGGCGTTTCCCTCGTGACTACCATGACCATAGCCATCATGGACATCAAGGCCGTCATGGCCATCATGATCGTCGCTGTCCTCGAAGGCAGCATTGGTTGTCAAAAGCTCCACTGTCGGCTTCTGTCAACGTGGTCGGTCGATGAGTTTTGAAGTTGCGAAAGTTCATTTTGATTGGCTAAATATTCTATTAAAGCAATTTCATTGGCCAACAATTTGGATTTAAACCAATCAATTTCATTCTTGGAGAAAGTTCAAGGACAATCCGGTGGTGGTTGGTGCAACCATATGACTATCCTGGGACTCTTCCCTTTGCCTTGATCCGAGCTTTGCGGGTTGCGAGCATGGCTTTTGACCTTATCAATCGATACGAATGGTAGAGCAAGCGCAACAATCTCCGACAAGAATGTTGCTATCTCGTGATCGAGATTTCAAATCGAATGGCATCAATTTTGTCAATTCACCCTGTTATTCGGATAAATGTTGTATTATCCGGATATGAACTTGGGATTGAGTTTGACGATCTTGGAGAGTTGGCAAATCCACGCCATGTGAGTCTCCTGGTGGTTTGATCTCGAGTGTGATTACTCAAGGCCTTGTGTTTCAATCAAATCGAAAAAGTACGCCAAAGAGGGACGACGACCACAAGCACTGTTGAATACCTTATTCAAAGACAGCGACCCCTTGAGGCTGCTCTTTTAATTGATTGTCCTTGGTTAGATTCCCATCGCTGCCCGATCTTCCACGTAATCTGCAAGGCCTTAATATCAAATTGAGGTGGAGTCAGGTTTTGTCTTGGGCTTTGCAGATGGAATAGAATACTCTTCTTAGCGAGAGGGTGCCACACCCACTGCCGTGGAATTTCTCCTTGATTGTGCGTCGCCAACCGACCTGATTCATACACTGCCAAGGTTAAATCCCTCTAGGATAATCGCAAGGTCTCCCCTTGAAAAACATTACAGAAGTGCATCCCCCCCCCGACGCAAGGTAGGACACAAGGTGTTGATATCAAGCTCAGGAAGTCCATATCGTGGGGGGCGACCCTCCATGATAATCTCAGTTCGCAGAAGAAGGTCAAAGTCAAGTTTGATGGTATATTTCATCGATTCTGGTAGGCGCTACACTCAAAGACATCGATGCAACTGTCTGCTGAAGCGAAAACGCCCCCACGGATTGTAAATTGTGCTCGTTTGGCACGACGGTGGTAAACGGGCCTCTGACCAGATTACAGTGTATGCCGCGTTGTTGCGAGTTGAAAGATCCAATTCCAAGTCGCTCAATTCGTTGAATGACTCATCAATGGGATGTTTAAGCTCTCCACGGAGGTTATCCATGTGGAGTTTCGTCCTCGTTCTTCCTCTAGATTGACCAGCTGCCGACCAGGGCGAACGAAGAGGACCCAAAATACGTGCGTAACAAGACGAACGCGGTGGATTATCTCTCGTGTCTCGTTGGCAATAGGACGAATAGATACGCCGTCAGATATATCACACATCATGATGCATTGCCAGTGGCGCCAGCGGCATCTTCTGAGCTGAGTAAGCGACGCGCAGCGCAGCCAACAGTATCCATCGTCCTTTCGCCAAGATTGCAAATCTGTCCAACGCTCCTTCCTCCTGTCCTCCACGACAAGACTGGTCAGTTAACATTACCCGTGGGATGAATACCCTCGCCATGATGGGAAATAACAAATCGTCAGCCACCACGGGCGACGGCAGAATGGATAAAAACCACCGCAGGGTGTCGGTTCCGTGCAGTTCTTCATGGATAAAACCGAATGTGAAATGTCATTTTCCACGGCTTCCCATCTCAGGTTGACCAAACTTTGGCTTGCTATCATCAACCTGTCCAATTTCCACAGCTCCCCACGATCCAACGTCCACCTCCGTCGGCTGACCTCAGTTGGACTCGCGGCAGTGGCATCCCCCTTTTGAACGTCGCTCAAATTAGTCAACACGCCACCCACCACCATGACATCTGTCGTCGCTATCATTCCCCCACGACCATATTGTAGCGCTTGTTGACTCATCAGCTTCGAATCTGAAGCGCGCCAGGGAAACAAGATGTTCTTTCTCACCCATGCTTGGACACGATCACGATCTTTCAAACACACGAGATTGATTCGAGCTCAACATCCTTGCTTCAGGAGCTCCCACATCATCGTCTTGTGTTTTCCTTGATGGCTCGTCTCTCCTCACGATGGTGGTGTATACACATCACGAAGAGCCACCGACGACAACTAAAACGATTTGTCCAACAAGGCACGACGCCAAGTTGCTCCCCGCTCCAAAGAATTCCCGCCGTGAGGTGTCTACGCTGTCGCCATACCATTCGACTACCACATCCCCCACACTCGACCTATGGCGGTAGAGATGCCAGCCACCGACAGACCGACTGTGCAACCGACCGACCGACCGTCCGCTCATCTTTGTGCATTAGACGCCGCAGTAAAAAGGTCCACGTGTGTCCTACCTGGCTGGTGAGATGCTTCTTGCTCGCTTTACCAATCGTTCCAACAACCAGATGTCCTGCCGTCTCAGCGAGGTCTGTGGGATTCGCTCACTTTGAATTTTTCTGTCTCGAGTGCACACTCGGTGATGCATCACACAGTCGCGAGCAGCCCGAGCTACACGCAGCGAAGCGCCGAGCTCAAGCAACTTGTGCACACGTACGTCGAGCAAGTCCGCGATTCCACCATGGTATTGCCGGCCGAAATCCACCACCAGTGGCAGCTCCTCCAAGAAATCAAACGACAGAACGCCATGCTACGACAACTCGTGGAAGAAGTCGAGCCGGCACAATTCAGCTACCCGATTCCAGACCCAGAACCGACAGACGTCGAGACGACCAAGCGGATCCTCGCTTGGTACTTTTCAGAAGAATCGCCCGTCGTGAGTACTTAAGTAACTCCATGTCTGTGCGTTCTCCATCATCTTGACGGCTTCTAGACGGCGAATCATCCCAGTAGTCTGCAGATTCACTGGCGAGTCCAGAGATCCCACGGCCGTGCCTTTAGTCGTCGTCGTCGGACTTGACCGTTCAATAATTCTGAACGACGTTGCCATCTTCGCGACTTACTGGAGCTGCGTCAGTCAACAACGTTGTCGACCAGACTAAAGTCCACGGCTTGACCGATCACCGTCTTGGAGAAGAGCTGCTGCTGTGCAACCAACGCCAGTCGTGTTAGGTTACACCGTCACCTGGACAGTATTGAAGACCGCTTAATGCTTTGGCGCAGTCTCCTGAGGACTAACAAATACAGAGCGATTTTATATGTTACTTACTATCTATCAAATTTTGACCAATCAGATGTCATGAAATCTGATTGGTCAAAATTTGACTTCAAGTTTTCAACGAAACACCCTTCATCACACAGATTTCCAACAAGAAATTTGCTGTTGAGAATAAATCCAACGTTGAAAAGGTTGGTGCACATGAGAAGTGAAAAAATTCTGTAGCAAGGACTCATAATCAATTACTTTCACTTCCCTATGAAAAGGAACCCCATTTGTGATTGGATACATTTTCTGAGACGACCATTTAGATTGAAACCCCCCAATGTGATTTCCGTCCGTGCGAAGGTTTAGGTCATTGGTCGATTTTTTGTCTTTTTTATGGGATTCTGTTGTTTCCTCAGTCTTTTTTTATTTTGTTGGATTCTTTGATTGGCTCTATGTCCTTTTTATTTTCATTAATATCTTTGATTGGCTCCAAGTCATTTTTTGTTTTATCGGATTGTTTGATTGGCTCCAAGTCATTTTTTGTTTTATCGGATTGTTTGATTGGCTTCATGTCTTTTTCAGAATAGGGGGTCTAGAAGTAGATATTTATATCCTGCTAAAATTTATATTTGTTCTTACCCATGATAAAATATATTTTGTTTCCTGTTAAAATTAATATTTTCAAGAATCGGCGATGTCGACACCAAACAGATCCACAGGCGCAGGCACACAAAAAACTAAAGGGCACAAAATCCAAAGGGCACAAGTAGCAAAGCAGCACAGCGTCGAGTAGAATAAACTCACAAACTCGACTTCTGTACGACAGCTCTGTAAGCTCGATTATCACCCTTCAAGGAATGTAAAGGCACTGGTGTTAGATCATTGCTTTAAGCAACCTATCACAACCCCCAGTGCAACCACAAAGAGTGAATTTAACGAGAACAGCTCTAGTCTACCAGTTGCGTGTGGAAAATCACGAGTTTCCACCGGCCGCATACACCAACAGCTTGCAGGTGCAAATGAGATCAGATGGCTGTGCTGACTCCTGCTAAAAAAACATAGCTATTTTAAATATTAGTTCAATAGTTATTTAGTCCGACTATTACTTCGATAAAGTAAATTAAATAGAATAGTAAACTTATTTCGATGAAGTTAACTATTTAATCTTGACAACACTTGATAAAGTAAATTTTGAATTTAATTAAGCGAGGGGGACAGACAAGATGACAACTTCCCCGCAAGCACCACCCAAATCGTCACCTTGACGCAGTCATGAGACTGCGAATATTCCACGGCGGGGTCGCCAAGTTGCATCGACCGATCGCGTAGAGAGAGGGCAAGGAGCCGCGGAGAAGAACGTCAACGCCACCAACAAGCTATTTCAAACCATGAGGTCTTTGTCAATCTTGTGACAAAATCACAGATGGTGACTGCGAGCCAAATGGTGGACGACCCGATGCGTCACGTTCGATCTCATGCTTGGAGAAGTGTTTACGAATGCCTTGGAGACTCACTGCCGACCTCCAAAGGGTGTGCATCCTTCTCAACCGTGACGACAGGCTAGCGGTCGTGCAAGTCACTTTAAGACGGAGTTTGACGGGGACCAAGTTGGACTGGATGGGTAGATCCACCACCTACGAACGACAACTAACTCGCGACTTGTCCCTGAGGTGTCAATGCTGTGACAACAGGACGTCATGGGTAAGAGTTGACAATGCTGCAGCGAGGAGGCGGCTCTCACCGCTCGGATGCAGAAGGACCTCGAGGAGGAGCTGAAGGACACTGTTCACGCAACGAGATGGCGACTGAGACAGGAGAGTTGGTGGTTGTTCTGGAACGATCGAGAATACCACGACGGTGGCAGACCGACAGTTGTCAGTTGGTTTACGTTAAGGCTGCGAGGTGTCAACTGAAATCCACCGACAAGATGGTAGTATAAGTCACAATTTGTACTATCTACGGCCCACACCACGTGAACGCCGAGACGCTATTGCATTGAGTAGCAGTCCAGCCTTTGAAACACGCCGTCGTTGGGGCAAAGTAGCAGTTGGAGCAGCTTCCGCAGTTCTTGGCTGGTGCTCGTCTTGTTGTCTGAGGACGGGATTCTGGTGTCCTCGACGGTAAATTCCGTCGGCCCGTCGTTTCAACCACGTTCGAGTGCGGCAAGCTGTCCAGCGCTTTTCGGGCGTTCTTGGAGAAGACAAAGTTGTCGAAGTGGTCCCAGTTGATCGACCAAGTCATGACGCCGCGGAACGTTGGGTATGGATTTGACGGACGGATCGAGTCGCAGCCAACGCCTTGAGCCAGACAAGTGACGGCGCGATAGACCGTCTCTGGCGAAACTTGACCACGACCAGCGGCTTGAGGGCCAGATGGAACGCCGAATGCGACTTGATCTGGTCGCAAGCCGTTGAAGCGCCAGCCCGCGCCGTAGTTGGTTTGGAAGCCTTCGATGAGCATGATACTGCCGCCAACCAAGCAATCCACGGTGCCTTCTTGCACCATGCGGCCGTCGAGGTACGTGAAGCCGCCATTGTTGTAGTACTGGACGTGGATTTGGGTCAGTTCGTCGCGGAGGCCATCGATGATGGGAAGGTAAGCGCCCCAAATGCTGCCGTACGAGACGTATCCGCCTTGGACATATGGATGTTCTGGCGCCATGCTGAGGTAGAACGACTCGCCGATGAGTTGCTTGAGCTGCTTAACGGCGGAAATGAGGTTGTTGATGATCGGCAGGTCTTGGGAGATGCCCGATTCCAAGTCGAGGTCAATGCCGTCAAAGCCGTATGTCGACAGCAAACCATAGACGGAATCGACAAAGTTGGTCGTCTCGGTCGCGTCGCTCAGGGTCACGCAGCCATTTTGACCGCCAAGCGAGAGCACAACTTTCTTTCCCTTGGCTTGAAGCGCTGCCACGTCGGTAATAAAGTCTGCAGGCGTGCCAGCAGCAGGATCAAGCTCAAAGCCGACGGATCCTCCCCCCAAGTTGGATCCAAATGCAACGACAATGACATCCCAGTCGGGGCTGATCTTGCTCAACGGGTATGTTGGTCCAGCTGGGTTTTCAAAGTTGTGCCAATAGCCGACCAAAGTGTGCGCTGCCAGAGCTGGGGCTGATGGCGCTGGCAGCGCTGCTGGAGCCGCATTGGTATAGCGCATGTGTGGCGATCGTACAGCAGTGGCTGCTGCTGCAGAGGCAGTGGCGGCGACGGCGGTGAAAACTAGAGCGAGTTGCATGGAGGCTGGTCGTTTCTTGGGGGGATTTTCAATATTGACAAGAACGACGGCACGAGATTTACAGAGCAGACGATCGTTTCGCTGGAGTGAGACAGAGTAGGAGAAACCAGAGAGGAGAGAGCCTCCTTGTCGTTCTTTCGATGACGGTCCAACGGTCGGAAACGAAACGACTCCCTCCCAGTGGCAAGCGTCTATTTTTAGCCGTTGGTCTCGTCCCACGTGAGTACCAGGAGTTTCGGAAGACTTGGTCGCCTCGGACGAGATTATAATTCGCCCTGCAGATGTCCTTGATACAGCGAAAATGCCTCCAAGTCGTGCCTTGCATTGGTGAATTGACGCCCTAGCGCCGACGACTTCCCCCCTTGCAAGTTGGGGGGAAGTTGGGGGGCGATACGGGGGGAAGTTGTCGAGTTGATGTTCTACGTCGCGATGGAAGAACACGACGACCCTTTGACAAGAAGCAGAAGATGGCGATCTTCTCGAGGAGAGAACGACGAACGGTTTCACGTTTTTGACACTTGGTCACCGTTGATTTTGTTCATTTTGAAATCCGCGTCGAGAAATGAAGTCAACTTGCTTTGCAGCCTTCCTGGCCACGATGTTGGTGTCGACGACAGCGGCGGCGAAACTCAAATCAGTCGTCTACTACATGGAATGGGCTATTTACCAACGCGATTCCAAGATCTTTGACTTGGACTGGTCGCGCATTACGCATGTCAACTACGCCTTTGGACGGCCGCGGGACGACGGTACGGTCGACTTGTTTGACACGTGGGCGGCGACGGACAAGCGCTATCTCGACCACAACGATTCCTGGAACGATGCTGGCAACAACGTCTACGGCACGTTTGGCCAAGGCAACAAGATGAAGAAGCAGTTTCGCAACACCAAGTTTGGTCTCTCGATTGGAGGTTGGACGCTCAGTGACAAGTTTAGCAACATTGCGAGCACTGACGCTGGACGACGCACGTTTGCCGCCAGTGCGGTCAACCTCATGCTCGACTTGGGCCTCGACTTTATTGACATCGATTGGGAATACCCCGTCGAAGGGGGAAATCCGTCGCCCCCCGTGCCCCATCGCCCCAACGACATTGCCAACTACGTCGCGCTGCTCCAAGCCATCCGCGATGAGTTCAAGAAACTGCCGTTCCAAGCCCAGCTCAGCGTCGCGTCGCCCGTCGGTCCTGCGAACTACCGTCACTGGGACTTCGCCAAGATTTGCAACTTGGTCGACCATATCAATGTCATGGCCTACGACATGGCTGGCAGTTGGAGCGCGTACACGGACCACCAAGCCAACTTGTACCAAGACCCAAACCACCCTGAAGGCGATGTCTACAGCGTCGACGGCGCGATCCAAGACTACATTAAGAAGGGCTGCTCCCCCGACAAGATCGTCATGGGCATGCCTCTCTACGGTCGATCCTTTGAAAACACAGACGGGCTTTACAGCAAGTTTACTCCCCCATCCAACCGCGGGTCGTGGGTTGCTGGCAACGGGGACGGTGCTGGGGTTTGGGACTACAAAGCCTTGCCCCTCCCTGGCGCTGTCGAGTATTTCGACGACAAGCTCGTCGCGGCGTACAGCTACGACGCTGACCAGCGCATGTTCATCTCGTACGAATCGCCCATCAGTCTCGCAGCCAAGCTCGACTACATCAAGAAGCAAGGTCTTGGTGGGGCCATGTTTTGGGCTGGAGATGCTGATGCCCGCGCTGGCTCGGCTAGATCGCTCATTGCGCAAGTTTACAACACGTTTGGCAAGAACAACATGGCGTTTGAGGAGAATAACTTGCACTATCCAACGTCAAAATACGACAACATTCGCAGCGACGATGTCAATCCAGAGCCAAACCCAAGACAACCCGTCGTAGTACCAGCCTCGTGGTCAAGACAGCCTGTCGTCGCCCCCTCCGTCGCCCCAGCACCATCCCAGCCTGTGGCTCCTGTCTCGCCCCCCGCAAGCCAAAGCGGTGGCAGCAGCGACTGCAACGGCAATCGCAATGTGTGCTTTTGGCCAGCGGTGAACCAAGTGCTTCCATACGGAAAGAAGGACTGCAAATTGTTTCCCTCCTTCAAGTGGTGCTCATAGAGAGAGACTTCTCACGGCTAGTCTAGTTCTAAATTACATGAAATCAACTCATTAGCAAGATAATATTGTCAGCAAGTGGCTCCACGGAAATCACCCCGATCTGCCTTACAGAGAAGTATAACTCAGGAAAATCATACTCTGTGGTTGCATCATTCCTACTTTGTGTACTTGATAGTACACAGGTAAGGATTACCTACTAATGAGTTAATCGTCCTACGACGTCCATGCGCGCTTTACCTGCTTGAAAACCTCCCACGTGATGAAAACGGTGTCGATTAATGTCACGATTGGCTCAGAAAATGGTTGGCTCTCATTGACCGCAGCAGTGGCCAATGTGGAATTTTGTTTCCTGGCATGCAACCACCCATAGAATAAGCTACGGGTATTCCAAGGAGGTCTACCCTGTCTGGCTCAGTTCACTGTGGCATCTCCTTGCGGCATTGTTCTACCGCGATCGCTGATATCGTCGGACACTCTAGGAGGAACGGAGAGTGGCTTTATGTTAGTTTAGCAAGCCTACCACTATGGTGGAAACAGGCCGCCGGTAGAGAGGACGGTAGATGACGATGTTATTCCTCATGAGGAAAGTTCTTCGTCGACCAAAGTCCACGGCGGTGCAACTGAGTGACTGTGATTATTGTACTATAAGTCGCAGTCAACCAAGTTGGACTCAACGAGGTCTAGAGTTACATTGCCGTTGTCACGACGTCTGTGCAGTGCTGTGGCTTGGCGATACACTGTGGTGTCGACATGAATTAGTAAAGAAACTACAGTTCCGTCTTGGGGGAGCGCTTGGCAGCAGCTTTTTTCTTCTTTTTCTGTTTTTCCTGGGCAGCTTTCATCGCGTCCATCTTTTCTTTCTCGCGCTGCTTTTCATCCACGCCAGGGGGATAGTACGTCTCAAAGTCCCACATGACTTCGTCGACTTCAGGCTGGTTCACGAGGAACTCGACGAGGTCTTCCGCGAGCCAGCCGCGGCGGATCTTGGCGACAATCTTGAGCGGGGTTTCGTTCACTTCGAAGAACTCAACTTCGAGGCCCCCGTTGACGAGCATTTCTTTCCACATGTTCGCAATGGCGAGCGTTGGCTCTTCGATGTGAGGGTAGAGTGCTGTGAAGTCCGTCAGTGCGTTGTCTTTCAAACTCACGAGCATTGTCTGAGGCAAGCCAACGTCGCCCACAAAGTTGGGTCGCTTCGCCCTGAAGCCATGTCAGAAGTTGCCACAAGGATAACGCAGTGTGTACCGTTCTTCAGCTTGCTTGCGCTTGTGCATTTTGTCCTCTTCTTCTCGCAATTCTTCGTCCATGTCTCCAGATTCCCATGCTTTGTCCACGGCATCGTAATTGATATCCTTGGAATGGAGCCATGCAAACGTCGAGCAGACCACCAGCATCAACACGACGCATCCGAAGAACGTCGATCGGCGCATCTTGGCGCAAGATTGCAACTGAGGAAGTCTTAATGTTCCATCGTTTGAAACGTCACTCAGTGAAGAGTCGTCTCCATGAGTAGACATCATATTCCCCCCCGATTGCGACCCATGCAGAGTAATGTGTGCCTGCCCTGGCCTTTTTCTTTGCTCTACAGAGGGGCTCGGGGGGGGGGCACTGACCTCGACGACTGCATTATTGTCAATTGGTGCAAGCCAAGGATAGTTCTGCGCTACCGCGGCAGTCTCTGCGACTTCTAAAGGCCGACTCATTGAATATGGTGGCGAGCAAGTTACAATTCATCTTTACGCTTTCGCTTCTTTTTCGGTTTGCGAAACGTGTTTTGGTCCCACGTGACTTCTGTCACTTCGTCTTGCTCGAGGAAAAAGTCGCGCAGTTCCTTCACACGGGAGCCGTGCTGCATGCCAGCGAGGACTTTGTACGCTTCCAGTTCGTAAAAGTTGACGGTGAGCCCTCCTTGCAGGAGCATCTATGCAAAGTATCCCATGTCACCCTTGCACGTTGCTAGCATCTCCTACTTGCTTCCATGTAGCACAGAGTTCAGACACAACCGAGATGGCTGGATCAGTGGGCTTGCGTTTCCTCAGTACAGCCTCGTTGAGACTCACAAAGACCATTTCAGACTTGTCGAGAGTTCCCCGTCTAGAAAATCATTGAGCTGGCAATGCACTACAGTCATTTTACCGTTTGTACTCGAGTTCGTCGTCAGAGAGGAGCTCGTCTTCATGATCCCCAGCTTCCCATTGTCGTTCCAGTCTGTCGTAGTCGATCGTCTTTGCCAAGCATATCGCCATCGTGACCAAGACCATCGTGACGGTGACGTGACGCTTCATGTTCTTCAAGATTTGTCAGTGTCATTTTCATTACAAAATGTCACTTTATACTATTGTCAATTTCATTCGAAATTGTGAGGGGGGTCCGAAATGTATCGATTTTTCAAATCGATCTGCAAATCGCTCAGCCAATCAGAATCGAGTATTTACATAATTCACGCAAAACACACCCAGACACACGTGTAATTAATTTGGGACGTTTGCCATACTTTTCATTTATACTTGACTTCAGTATGATCGAATCGATTTGGAATCGAATTCGATTTTGGTAAAAAAATACAAATTTGGGTGAAAAAGACAATATATTAATATCAAAATAGTGTAAAGTGACATTTTGCAAAACTATGTGATATAAAATCACATAGTTTTGGTCAACTTGCACTAAAAACAGCAAGGTGATACTTTTTCGCATTTTGATGCTATTATAGTAATCAAGTGCCGTCATTTGTAGATGACGGCACTTGACATTGATGCAGTTGCTGCTTGTGAACGCCCACCTTACAGCATTGCCACGGTGCTTGGCAATGTTGACGATTCCCCACGCTTGAATCCGATAGAGAAAGGTTTTATTGACTTGTGGGCTCAGGGGGGGGGGGGCGACGAAACACTCAAAGGGGGCTACGACGGGCAAATGCCATGGCCGATTTTTCATGCGCAGTGAAAACACGCCGCATACTATGCTACCGTATTTGCCGTACTTCTGCACCTACGAAAATGTCATCAAATTATCATATGTCTGGAACAAAATATAAGGAATTTTTCGTCCAATCGTGCACAACTTTTGCTATATTTGACCAATCCTGACGTGTTAGGAAGCAATCAACCAATCACGTTTAGACGTATCCAACGCACCAATCGCCGTGATGAAAGAATGATAGATCACAAAAATTTCTTCAAAAGATTGGACCATACTTTATCTCATATGTATTTATAATGACCAAATATAAAGATTTTTGTATAGTATATAAAAACCTTGATCAATATCAAATGTTCTTTGTATGGATATTTGTATAGTTTACTATGATCAATATCTAGCATATCATGATATATGTATACTATACAAATATCTATATTTTTTACAAATGTAGATAACATATCAATATTTGTATAGTATACAAAAGTCTTTACATAAAGCATCTACTCTGTTTTGTTGTTGCTCAAGAAAGAACTTCACGCAACAAAGATAGTTTCAGCTACTTCTATCATGAGCCATCTAATGAGACCCTGTGTACTGTTCATGCAATGAGCTGATGGCCGAAATTCACTGAAAATACTTATATTACGTCACATTTCCTTATATTTTGTTCCACTCGGACAGTGAATAATTCCTTATATTTTGTTCCAGAGTAGTAAATTGGAAGATGCTTCACTTCTACATTCTAGCGTTTCATTGGTTGAAATAGACTGATATTTCATCGTGATGGTGTGTTCACTCCACCAGCCAGTTCTCGTTCGTTGCCTTTGACCTCATGGCTAAACGAAGTCGCCAAGAAATACCGACGACATATATGCACTTAGCTCCATTTCAAAGGGATCGACGCAGATGCCAATACTTTTTCTAAGTTGAGCATCATGATAGGCTGATTTCTGTCCAATCAAGAAGGAATAGGTGCAACTCATCGATAAATCCTGAAATCTTTCAACCATAGTTAATTTTTGCTGTTAGATGCAACTCAACGATGATAAATCGTAGGTGCAGAAGTACGGCAAATACGGTAGTTCTGATCGAGTATTTCGACGTCTTGTGCATTGGAAGGCTTCCAAAACCCACGCAAATTCAATATTTGCAAATCGCAATTTGAATATTTTTAAACACAAAATACTCGAGCAAAATTGCGAAGACTGTTTTCTGGTCTTCGCAAATTGAGCCTCGTATTTCATTTCAGCTCGCAAAATTGACTGGTGGTGACGACTCCAGGATGTTGATAGCATCATTATCTAACAAGCATGGCTTCCAAGACACCAAGGGGCCGAGGAAAAGGATGGTGTAGTGCATCCGTAGAGTTTCTACTCGATCAAGTCGAAACATACCTTCTGATCGGACGAAACGGCTGGGAGAAGGTTGAGCACGCGTTTAACTTGTCCGACTTCGTGCAACGCGATCTAGACGCACTCAAAAGGAAGTTTGTTGTGCTTAAGAACAATCCCAAACCAACAGGTGATCCCGATTGTCCACCATAAGTCGTGCGAGCGAAACGTATAAACCGTGAAATCGACAGCAGAGCGTCGGTTCTAACGTTTGAAGACGATAAAGAGAGTCACCACAGCGAAGGTAAGTCTGTTATCAAAGCACTACTCTGTTCACTGACATTATCATAGACGAATTCGATGACGAGGAGACCGTCGACACTGTTGCGCCATCTATCGAAAAACCAAACCGGACTGGCATGGGCAGAAGTGAGTTGTCTGAGCTTGGCAGCGCTCTAAAAAGAAAACAACCGACCGTTGATGCTGGAGGAATGTCATACGTAGCCAAGAAGCGCTTGTCGCTTGACAAATTCAAGGACAAGGTGACATCAAATGATGACAAGATATCGTCCGATATGATGTCGATGATGCTTATGATGGACCAGCGAGCTGCGGAACGTGAAGAGCGCCGCGCTGAGCGTGATATGCAATGGAAGCAGGAACAGTTGCAATTCCAAATGGCTATGGAAGAAAGGCGCATTGAGCGCGAAAGCCGCCGCGAGGAGACTCAAAGGATGATCATGGCAAAATTATTCAAAGAAAAATAATAGAAAATATTTTGTGTATTTTTATCTTAATGTTTGTATATATATATTAGAAACTAGATAATGTTTTAATTTACGTTTCAAAGACACTCTTTATTTGACTTATTCCCGTGCGGCGAACGAGGAGGTTGTACAAACGAAACATGTTGTTCAAGCGAAGTGCGCGCAAGTCTGGATCGTATGGGAGAGGCAACAAGAGCTGGCGATACACCTTTGTCACTGCGCCCATACCCCATTCAGCGGCTTGACGCAATGACGTGATGCAATCGCTCATTGCTTGCATGCCATATCGGCAATCAGGAGGATGACGGTCGAGATCGCCTTCTTTGATTGGAGTCACGATTCTTCCAACGCAACGGCCACTAACAGGAAACGCTGAGTCGGCTGCAATCCTCATTCCAGTGGCGACTTTGCGTGGATTCGACAATAGTTCTTGAAGCCGCCGGCTAACTTCGCCATCATTCCAGGAACCTGGACAATTGTGCCTCCCCCAAATTAGAGTGCCGTCCAAAGCAAAACATAGAATGCCAGTAACAAGCACACAATGTAGCCAACCTAGAGAGATGTTAGATTAAGCTAAGATATCATTCGTATCACCATTGTACTGAGCATTCTGTAAGTCATTGTTGGAGGGTGTTTGGACGCGAAAATTCTTTCCATCCACAAATGCAAATACCCCTTCGACAAGCGGCTCTCTGGCATTTGTTCTTGAGGCCCACAATCTTTGGGTTGCTTTTGAAGGCCACCTCACGTCTGCATCCCGCAGTTTTGCCAGCGCACGATGAAGCGCAGCTTCAGCATTCTTGAGAACACGACAGAATGTACTTGGTGCTATGCCAAAGAGCTCATGTAGGGTCTTGTGCTCCACGGCCGCTGTGTAGAAATGTAAAACCATAGCCAAAACGGCATGCTTGAATCGAATACGAGGGGGGCGGCCTGAGTGACCATATCGTGATTTAACGATGTATTCTTCATCAAAATAGACGAGAAGCTCATCGAAGTCTACTGGAGGGAGGGAAACAGTGGCTATAAATGACGGCTCGCTGCGAGGCATACATACTGTACCATGGCGTATCCTCTTGGTCTCGGACAAGCGCTATATTCCGGATGACGTTTCTTGTCCGGATCATGCCGCGAAGTCTGAGAGCGAACATCAGACGTCGAACGCGGTTGCGCTGCGCCAGCCTGAACACTGCTGCACGTAACATGTTGCCAACTGCCTTGGAGATATAAGAACCAGCCAACTTTGATCCAATGACATGAGTTGAATATATTCATCCAGCCGATTGCGCCGCAATGTCAGATGATAGCCCTGTTGCTCCCATCTCGTCGACCGCCGCCGACTTGATCGGTTAGGCGGAACGTTTTGCCCAATCTCTCACATTGGGCTTTGCTGCTTGTGGATCTTGATAAGAGCCGTTTGTCGGACCTTTTTTGCAACATGGGGCCCCCAGATCATTACAGCACGTCAGTCATGGGTAGAAAAAAAGGACGAAGATGAACCTGTTTCGACAACCAAAGGCAAAACGCTAGGTGTTACAACTGTAGGCTTGACCCAAACACAGTGTGTCTCAATGCAAGTGTTTCCAGCAAGGTTGTCCTTTGACAGCCCGTCAAACCGTGAACAGCCGCGAAAAGGACAGTCAACGGCGCCTGTCTACTAGTGCGAATGACAAGGAATCACAATCATCACACAGATCAACCGAGTTTAAACTTAACTTTGCCTTGTATAATTTCATGTATCAAAGTCGTCTTTGGCACATGACATTGTGCCTCAAGAGCACGCAAAGTTTGACGATCATGCAGAGCAACCGCCTTCACCTTCTCTTCGATTTCCTCCCCAGTCCATTTTCTCTTTCTACCTCTTTTCCTATGATACTATATGTCGATATATACATTTATACAGGTTTTACCTCGATTGTTCAAAAGAATTAGCAAGAACCGCATGAAGGGAACCATTGAAATGGTGCCAGAAAATGTCGACTCTGCGAACAGGAGATTGTGAAACATCAACGAAATAGGACTCTTACTACAGATATTGCATATTTACGTAATGCCTTGCACTCACAATAATGTCGTAGGCCGCTCAAGCTGTTGTAGAGTTCATCCCGCAAATTGAGTGGTATGATGTAGGAGAGGAGCTTGTGTCGTCAGGTCGCGTCCGTGAGGCTGTTCTGAAATCATTTGGTATAACCCTACCACCAACAACTGTGTCTCGTGTAAAGACTAAAGTTAAACAATTGATTTGGGGAACTGTAAGTTCATCATTTGCGAGTCTAGAATGCTCGAAGTTCAGCAAGCCCCTTGTTATTGATGGTTGTCATATGAAAGGGTTGTTTGATGGTTCTGGTGTCTACTTAGCTAACAGTGGTCGGGGGCGTCCATGAGCCGAACGTTCATATTTCGGTGAAAAATTATTGTCGAATTTGGAGTTGCCTGGCGAATCGAATCGACTGGGCAAATCGATTTGTGAATCGACTAGCCAATCATATCACGTTATAATTTATTTTTAACCAATCATATGCATTTAATTTTGCACTCTCTTATATACCCGCCTTGACATCAACAGGAAAATCGCAACTACAATGGTTCCTTGCGCAAAAGCTGCGCATCGCCAGAGTGGCTGATGCATCTAGGAAGAACTCTTTAAACAGTATTGGTAAAATATACATTTTAATAGAAAAAGACATTCAAACTCGATTCGGCCAATAGACTGGAAAGTCCAAATTTGTGCGAAATTGACAATTCCAGATTTCGTTCAAATTTGCTTTAAAGAACTGCCAATTTCACTCAAAATTCGCATGTAAAACATGAAACTCT
Source organism: Aphanomyces cochlioides (assembly GCA_019828595.1). Taxonomy (NCBI): domain Eukaryota; phylum Oomycota; class Saprolegniomycetes; order Saprolegniales; family Verrucalvaceae; genus Aphanomyces; species Aphanomyces cochlioides. Next base: position 1,779,706 of record JAHQRK010000015.1, read on the forward strand.
ATATCACTATACATTGCCAAGTACGATGCAAAACGTGAAGGAATGATAGTCAATTTTCATCCTGAATATCGAGATATTGTGAAAACAGATACATATGGTAATATCCATTGAATGTTGGAGAATTTTGCCCGTTTCCCATCCTCCCCCAAAATCTAATAATAGACTACTCTTTATTCTTGATGTGCATATCCGTTTTCATAAGGCAATGTCGCGCGCGACGATTGAGGCAGGCGTCTTCCAAGAGATCACGCAGTATGTGAAAGCGCAAAGACCACCCGCGCTCACAAAGGAAGAGCGGTTGGACATCCTCCGGCTCCATGCTTATTTCAGAAGTCGGGCAACCCCTCGTGCCAGTGAATTGATCGCTGAAGCCACTGGAAGGAGCCAACGAGTTGTCAAAGCTGTGTGGAAAGACTACTTAGACAGCAAAACAGTTGTACCCGTTGCACCTCCTTCAAACACAACACAACATGCCTCCCGAATTCCCAAATCTACGCACATAACATCTGCAGTCCAGGAGTTCATTCGCAACAGACGAATGACACGAACTCGCACCGTTGCGGGGGATGTCATGGAGTTTCTATTTGAAAACGGCTTCATTGCCCTTGACTACTCCTGCTCCAAGTCTCTTGCTTCAGCCGAGCGTGGCTCTGGCGATGAAATGACTTCTGACCTTGAATCCGAAAGCGAAAGTGATTGACTTCCTCCAGAAAATTTTATAACTCTATAATTTCATATTCGGTTTCATTACTAGTTGAAAGGTTTCTTGCTTGCACATGTTTCTGGCATCCTGCAGCATTTTATTCTTCACCCACCTTGGCTCATGGATGCCCCCGACCACTGTAAGATGGGTCAAATCACAACCTTCTTGTAGCTTTGGCCTTTGTCTCCAAGGAGAATTATGACCATTGGACCTGGTTTCTGCAATGCTTAAAACATAGTCGACTTCAATTGCCTGACAATGTTCTATTCATTTCAGATCGCCAAGAAGGTACAATATTCTAAGTAGCATCAGTAGATATCATAAGTTGTAGGGCTCATTTCTCCCGTCAAAACTGTGTTTCCGCTAGCAGGACATCGTTATTGTATGTGGCATATAGTACTAAACATTCAAGCTATGCGAGTGAACACAGACATCGAAGCACAAGATGCCATGACAGAGCTGCAAAAAACACAGCCAGTTGCTTGGAAGTTTCTAAAAGACCCCAAACCAGGCAAAGAAAGCTGGTGTCAATATTGTATCGTCGAGAGCGGCTACCCAACATTTTGCGCTAAGACGTCAAATGCGTCTGAACAGACCAACGCTTGGTTAGGTGTGCTTCTCCGTGCAGCTGATCCAGTGTCTGCCTTCTACATGTCTATGGTTAAGTTACTTGACCGCTTTGAAAAAATGAGAGACACTTACAGAGGCTTGTCCTCGGGTTCGCTTGTGAAAATTGTTCAGGTTGAGTGCAATAAGCTGAGGGACCTCACTAAGGAATACGCAGTAAGAAACAACAGTCTAAAAGCTTATCATAAATATGTAGGCTATGGAAAATAGTTCAAGCGCTGCCGAGCCTCAATGTCAAAAGTTTCTCGTCTTTCGTACTTCTCAAAAAGGATTTTTGCATCGGCGAACTCAAACAGTTGACATTGTCAATTCGACATGTACATGCGGTCGATGACAAAATACACTGATTCCCTGTGTCCATGCAGTTGCAACACACACAGACTTGAGTAAACTGCAGCACACTTAAGATTGTTTACGCGTTATTGTAGGATTTCCCATTTTCTACTCAGTGGGTGTACAGCAAGCGCTGTATTCCCGCAATGTTGCCCCTTCCTTACCACGCAGTCTTGAGATTGACCATGAAACAAAAAAGCCGCTAAAGCTTGAAGGCAGCAAACGGTTTAGATTTTCCTATGTGAGTCTAATAATGTTGTGGTAGTGGCAGAGGCGGGCCGAAAACAAAGCGCGTTAAATCAATAGGCGAAAAATTCACATCAAAAGTGCGTGTCAAGACATTATCTGTGCTATATCTACTACTTGCTTCTGCGTTCGACGGCTTGCTTGTACGTTTATAATCAATCATCTACGTATTTCCATTTACTAATTGCTTTTTGATCATGAACACTACGATTCGCTGGTTGTGAGCTCGTCGAGTGAATATACTGTTGCGTGTCGCTGCCAAATCGAACTCTTTCACAACATTGACGACGGCGATTCGACGCAATCTCAGCTATTGGGCCTTGTAGAGTGTTTGCCAGGTTGAGCCAAAGGAATGGCTATCGAAAGAGCTCGTCGAAGTTCGTGTTTCGTGGTCTCACGCGCTTCTCGTTTCATTCCACCCACTTGTGCACTGTACCAATACATGCCGACTCTCATTTGTCACACTGAGTGTCTTTCGAAGGAATATTTTCCGGAATATGTGTCCTTTATGGAATTATCTCCATTTCCATGCCATCATCGTCGGCTCCCATGGTGTTCTGGTCGTGCAGAGTAATTACACACATCCAAAGAACACAAGAGATGAAGTTGGTGCATCTCTTGCTTGCACATCGAATCTGAGTTCAACATGGTCGGGTCTACTTGTTCCTTGGTGTTCTACTTCAAGTTGAGAATGAGTTTAGTTCAACTTGGCGTGGCCATGCCTAAACTAATTCAGTTTTCCATTTCCACCAGTGTGCACAAGGCCGTCCCAACCGGGACTGCACGATAAAACTATTTTTTTCTGCGTGGAAGAAACTTCACCCAAGAACACTTGTCGGTCAACATGAGCTCTCCAGTTGCTCGCGTCCTCTCATCAATTGGTGACAATGAAGTCTCTGCCCGTCTGGTCCCCGAGGAGGCTATCATGTCCCAAGCGATAGACGTAAATGATCATTCTGATGCAACTCCGCGCTCTGACTCTGACCAAGTATTGCCGGAACCCCGCCCGTCTGATACGTCTCTTATCCATGCTTTTGGACGAATGAGACTTAACACACCCCATTATTCAGTTATGACAATGCCTCTAACGCCCGAAATTTACACGCAAGGGCTGTTTTCTGACCCAAAGAGACGACTCTCGTATGATCTAAATGTTGGTCCAATAATTGCATCGGACAACATTGAAGAGAGTGGTATCCGCTTGGAAGAGAGCTCTGGATATGCTGGAGCACGACTACAAGGTATGCCTCAACTACCAACCCCTCCCCGCTACGATGGAACTACGGCAAACGAGAAGAAGTTTATGCAGTTGTATCAAGAGTACTGGTTTCATTGTGCCTCCCTACGCCAACTTGGTTTTAAGCCTTATGGGATGCCCGTGGGATCGTGCATTGCCGATGCGAGGCGATCGCGCATCGGAAGACGAATGGATCGCATATTTCTTTCAAGGAAATGAATTGGGGTCGAGTAGATCGCCAAATGAAAGACCTTCGATTGAATACGCAAGGCAGTAGCCAGACAGGTGGTGCTTTTTTGTGCTGGTATTTGGAAGTAAGGATGCGGATTCGCCCACATCGGTAGTGTAATAGTGGGTGTCAGTGTATCAGCATCTTGGAAAGGCAGCTTGAGAAAATTGATTTCATTGGACAAAAATCTTGACTTTCGAAGATCCACTATTTTTTGTCACCTTGGGAGCATCTCGACATCTTGGATGTACAAGATTTCAAAAGGATATTTAGAAATATTAATTGTCGCAATGTCTAATGTTTCATTGGCTGATCTTGTTGTTCTACCGCTCTACAGAGTCGCGAGCAGTGGAAAAATGGCATCAAAGACGACGCCCAGGAAGCCCAATGACAAGTCCAATGCGCCATCCTCTGCGAAGAAGGCCCAATCTCAACGAATTCTGTGGAATACGGATGGCGTCGCAGGCGGCAAATCCAGTATGGATGTCCTTATTGAGTGGTTATCCAATTAAACAAACTACTCGCGATGGAAAGGAAGCGATCGCCATTCAGGCACAAAACGGGTCTGTTCTTGCGAGTGAAATCAAAAGAACTATGATGGAAAATGGTTTATTGCACCGAAAAGCAAAGGACATTATGGAAAGGAAGCGATCGCCATTCAGGCACAAAACGGGTCTGTTCTTGCGAGTGAAATCAAAAGAACAATGATGGAAAATGGTTTATTGCACCGAAATGCAAAGGACATTATGCAAAAAGTTTCAGTTTTGGAGCAGCAGTACAGGTCTGCACGAGACTGGCTCAACAATACTGACCAGGGCATCGAGGATCAAGCAACAATTGATGGTGAAGTAAAAAAATATGTCCATATTTCTTTGATTTAGACAGTGTTATGCATGATCGGGCGTCCTCTGAAGCTTTGGCAACAAGCGATAATTTGGACGATTCCGATGGCGATATCGAAAAGGAAAATGTCATCAAGCCACTTGACAAGAAACGCAGTGCTGCACAGGCCAAGCTGGATGAGTGGACCGATATGAATAACAAGTCGATGGCAATCAAAGAAAAGGAGGTAAATTAATGCGCCATAATATTAAATTCACTATTTCGAATAGATTGAGCAACGGGAAAGAGAGTTTGTTGCCAAGACAGATCTAGACGTTAGACGTCTGCAAATTGAAGAGAAGCGAGAGTCTCGCCTTGAACGGGAGGGCGACTTGAATCTACGACTTCTTCGAATCAAGCACGAAGAAGCCATGTTGAGATTGGCCTTACAGCGAGAAGAGGCACAAATGAATATTCGACTAAAAAAATGTGAGACTCGCAAGCGCCTCAAACAGCAAGGTTGGAGCGATCTAGAAATTGATGAAGCGTGTCCTCTGGCAGAATCAGTAGAATTTGCTTCTCATGAAAGCTGAGTGTAGATTTAATTCGATCAACAAATGTATGCTTATTAATAGTTCTTGATATTTGCAATTTTGATAAGCAAGGATGCCACTAAACATTTCAACTGCTGAAGCTAGACCATCTCTCACTACAGCGTTGTAATTAAACGATATCATTTCATCAGTCGATTGTGTACTACTCGCTAAACATTTACTAATTTTACTCGATTGAGAGGTTGCACTAAACAATAAATCAATTTTTCATTAATTGCGCGACAACAAGGTCCCTCTTTGTAGCTGTTGTGAGCTCCAAATCATCGTTCTCATGTGTCTCGCCGTCGGGGAAGCACAAACGACAGCCACGTATGTCTGCATTGCAGCAGCAGTTCAATTGTAATTCAATCCATGCGTCTGGAATTTCATCATTTTCTAGAAGTAAAATATTGTGGAGCACGGCCGCAGCAACGACAACACGAATGATCTTTCTCAAACTGCTTTTGTCTTTCAAAGTCTTTCTGATGCGCTTCAGGTACTGAAATCTACCTACAGAGACACTGTTAAGTCATTCATGTGCTTTCCCACCTTTTAACATTCCAATGCAATATTCGACTTTAATCCGACCACGAGCAAGAATTGTGTTAAAATACTCTTTCCATGGTGGTAGAGCCTGGTGCGGGGTTGCCTTGAAAGCTGGCACAATACAACTTCCATCTGAATAAGCAGAGTCGCCAAGAAGGTATTGATTCTCTGTGAAAAATGATCGCCAGTGTTTAAAGATGTGACAATTTTTCCAAACGCGATTATCGTGCGTCGACCCTGGCCATCCAGTGTAAATATCTCGTATCAAACCACGATGGTCACAGATGATTTGCGCTGCCAGGGCATAACAACCCTTTCGCGAGTAATAGTCTTCCCCATGTAGACTTGGTTTATTTTCAAAAGGAAACAAAGTTCCATCGATCATGCCTACGCAGCTGTCAAAGCCACATAAACTCTTGATTTCGTCAGCGATGGACAATGTTTCGACGTAGCAAGGGAAATAGATGTAAGTATTGCGAAGATCAACAAGGCAAGAAATTCCACGGTCAATGTAATCTTTGATTGTTCCACTTCCAATGCCAAAAAATGTTGCCATATGCTCGTTCGATGAAGCATTGCCACTAGTGCCTAAAAAGTACAACAGAACAAGTAAATGATGTTCAACTGCAGCCTTTTTTAATTTGCCGTCGACGGATTTGAAATGCGGAGACTCACGGAGTAAGACGACCAATCTAAAAAATGATGTACGATCGAGTCGAAAGAGCTTGCGGAAGCGTGAGGCTGATATTTCGAATTGATAATGAAAAAAGCGTGTAGACTGGAGCACCATATTGGCCCTCGAGTTGATATATCGTGTGGATTCAACCACGAGGATCCATCCATGCAGCATCATGTCAATTTGGTCCTCTCGATCGTCGGATATTCCAAAGGCAAGACGACGTTTCTTCATCTCTAATCTATATGCCATGATAGAGTGGCCCTTGGTGAGAAGCATTTGTCGATCGCTGATCTTAACCATTCTTGTTTTCAACACGCCAACACGTCGACAAGTCGTCCAAGATGCTGCCAAATCGCGGTCGGGTGTTTCAGACGTCGATCAAAAACGTCTACATTTGATTGGTCGTTATATTAATAAATTCTCAACGTGCCACCCCAAGCTGCTGACACTCTGACACCCACTAATGTACCATTCCCAAATTAGTGGAATGAAGTCTCGAAAAGCACGTACAATCAATAGTCTGCAAAAATTAATCATGATGGTGATTCTAGGTTTGACAGTTCAATGTTGAAACTATCATTAAAGCTGTATCCTTTTTCTGTATAAAAAAAAAGTATATCTTATTGATAATTGATCATTCGATCAGTAGTCTCTATTAATTTATACTTGTCAGATCTATCATCTCCGATAGTTGTATAGTATTACAGTGATATTATATACATCATTGGATTCTAGAAACTTATGCTGCTTAGAATCTCTATTTAGTGCACATATATCAAATTTCAGAGTTGTAAAAACAAATTCAATTATATATTTAAAACAATGAATGGTTCGCGACAGAATGGACAAGGAGGTGGACCTTCGCGGCGACCCAATATCGGATCTCGCCCGTTATGGATTGCTTCGAGTTTAAGAAAGCACTTTTGATGCAACTTGTGGTCACATTTGACAGATTGGAGCCACTTTCGCGGGAGATTCGCAAATTCCACACCGCTCCAACTTTGGTACATACTTTTTTCTTTTTCTCTCGGCGGCTTTCCTTTTTGCAACAGCTTTCGCGGCATTTAGACGCTTTTCGCGTAGTTCAAGGAAGCGCTTTTCTTTGCACCTGCGTCGCTTTTGATGAAACTGCATATTACGCTTGCATGAAAACGTGGAGCGACACTTTGTACAGTAGAATGGACCATTTGCCATTTGTGGGGGCAATGGCATATTGATAATGACAAGTGTGGGGGCTCACAAGAAATGACTGGTAATGGCCCCCACTTCCAATCGTTTTGCCCCCACTTTTGGTAAGATGGTCCACTTTTGTCTACTCTTATCAAATAGCCCCCACTTTTGTCAAAAACCCACGTTGAGCGAGGTATCCCTTTAGTTAGACAGAAGTCATAATCAGTGGTTTCATCAGTAGCATGGAATTCTTGAAGAAGTTCCTTGCGTTCACGGGTACTGTACCTACGGTATTGTCCCCTCATGGCGCCGATTGATTTGAAATTCTCGCCGCGATTCAAATATCAATTCCACCAATGGCAGCCGAGATAATTTGAACAGTTATAGACTATATTTTACCCAATCAATAGTCATTAATCAATTTCGGGGTATTTGTTAATTAAATTATGCAGTACCACTTGTGGCGAATTTTTCTGTCCATCACTGTACAGTGTACTTGATATTTTCACTGTTCTGTGGATGGAGCGCGTCGGTCAACCTGTCAAGACTTCTCTGGAGCTTGCCCACAAGTTGTGGTCAAGTAAAGTCAAATTTGGAGTGATATCGAAGGAAACAGGGATTGCCCCACGAGCACTGCACCAATACATCCAAGTTTGCCGAACACGTCGACATGCTGTTGAAATGCGTTCCCAATTCTGTGAGGCAATCAACATGTGATATTACCAACTGATGAATCCAGACAAAATTGTGTTTCTATATATATAAATTATATCCTGTAGCCATATATATATTTTTTTCACAAAGCCACTTTGGGTCAGATAATGTATATCACATATTTCATACAAATATCAAGATAAAATTTCGGGTACGATCGATAATACTTGAACTTTTTATGGGCATAAAAAGGTTTTTTTTTAGTTCTTTTTTTTAAAAGAACTTTTTATCGGCATAAAAAGTTCAAGTATTATCGATCGTACCCGAAATTTTATCTTGATATTTGTATGAAATATGTGATATACATTATCTGACCCAAAGTGGCTTTGTGAAAAAAATATATATATGGCTACAGGATATAATTTATATATATAGAAACACAATTTTGTCTGGATTCATCAGTTGGTAATATCACATGTTGATTGCCTCACAGAATTGGGAACGCATTTCAACAGCATGTCGACGTGTTCGGCAAACTTGGATGTATTTGTGCAGTGCTCGTGGGGCAATCCCTGTTTCCTTCGATATCACTCCAAATTTGACTTTACTTGACCACAACTTGTGGGCAAGCTCCAGAGAAGTCTTGACAGGTTGACCGACGCGCTCCATCCACAGAACAGTGAAAATATCAAGTACACTGTACAGTGATGGACAGAAAAATTCGCCACAAGTGGTACTGCATAATTTAATTAACAAATACCCCGAAATTGATTAATGACTATTGATTGGGTAAAATATAGTCTATAACTGTTCAAATTATCTCGGCTGCCATTGGTGGAATTGATATTTGAATCGCGGCGAGAATTTCAAATCAATCGGCGCCATGAGGGGACAATACCGTAGGTACAGTACCCGTGAACGCAAGGAACTTCTTCAAGAATTCCATGCTACTGATGAAACCACTGATTATGACTTCTGTCTAACTAAAGGGATACCTCGCTCAACGTGGGTTTTTGACAAAAGTGGGGGCTATTTGATAAGAGTAGACAAAAGTGGACCATCTTACCAAAAGTGGGGGCAAAACGATTGGAAGTGGGGGCCATTACCAGTCATTTCTTGTGAGCCCCCACACTTGTCATTATCAATATGCCATTGCCCCCACAAATGGCAAATGGTCCATTCTACTGTACAAAGTGTCGCTCCACGTTTTCATGCAAGCGTAATATGCAGTTTCATCAAAAGCGACGCAGGTGCAAAGAAAAGCGCTTCCTTGAACTACGCGAAAAGCGTCTAAATGCCGCGAAAGCTGTTGCAAAAAGGAAAGCCGCCGAGAGAAAAAGAAAAAAGTATGTACCAAAGTTGGAGCGGTGTGGAATTTGCGAATCTCCCGCGAAAGTGGCTCCAATCTGTCAAATGTGACCACAAGTTGCATCAAAAGTGCTTTCTTAAACTCGAAGCAATCCATAACGGGCGAGATCCGATATTGGGTCGCCGCGAAGGTCCACCTCCTTGTCCATTCTGTCGCGAACCATTCATTGTTTTAAATATATAATTGAATTTGTTTTTACAACTCTGAAATTTGATATATGTGCACTAAATAGAGATTCTAAGCAGCATAAGTTTCTAGAATCCAATGATGTATATAATATCACTGTAATACTATACAACTATCGGAGATGATAGATCTGACAAGTATAAATTAATAGAGACTACTGATCGAATGATCAATTATCAATAAGATATACTTTTTTTTTATACAGAAAAAGGATACAGCTTTAATGATAGTTTCAACATTGAACTGTCAAACCTAGAATCACCATCATGATTAATTTTTGCAGACTATTGATTGTACGTGCTTTTCGAGACTTCATTCCACTAATTTGGGAATGGTACATTAGTGGGTGTCAGAGTGTCAGCAGCTTGGGGTGGCACGTTGAGAATTTATTAATATAACGACCAATCAAATGTAGACGTTTTTGATCGACGTCTGAAACACCCGACCGCGATTTGGCAGCATCTTGGACGACTTGTCGACGTGTTGGCGTGTTGAAAACAAGAATGGTTAAGATCAGCGATCGACAAATGCTTCTCACCAAGGGCCACTCTATCATGGCATATAGATTAGAGATGAAGAAACGTCGTCTTGCCTTTGGAATATCCGACGATCGAGAGGACCAAATTGACATGATGCTGCATGGATGGATCCTCGTGGTTGAATCCACACGATATATCAACTCGAGGGCCAATATGGTGCTCCAGTCTACACGCTTTTTTCATTATCAATTCGAAATATCAGCCTCACGCTTCCGCAAGCTCTTTCGACTCGATCGTACATCATTTTTTAGATTGGTCGTCTTACTCCGTGAGTCTCCGCATTTCAAATCCGTCGACGGCAAATTAAAAAAGGCTGCAGTTGAACATCATTTACTTGTTCTGTTGTACTTTTTAGGCACTAGTGGCAATGCTTCATCGAACGAGCATATGGCAACATTTTTTGGCATTGGAAGTGGAACAATCAAAGATTACATTGACCGTGGAATTTCTTGCCTTGTTGATCTTCGCAATACTTACATCTATTTCCCTTGCTACGTCGAAACATTGTCCATCGCTGACGAAATCAAGAGTTTATGTGGCTTTGACAGCTGCGTAGGCATGATCGATGGAACTTTGTTTCCTTTTGAAAATAAACCAAGTCTACATGGGGAAGACTATTACTCGCGAAAGGGTTGTTATGCCCTGGCAGCGCAAATCATCTGTGACCATCGTGGTTTGATACGAGATATTTACACTGGATGGCCAGGGTCGACGCACGATAATCGCGTTTGGAAAAATTGTCACATCTTTAAACACTGGCGATCATTTTTCACAGAGAATCAATACCTTCTTGGCGACTCTGCTTATTCAGATGGAAGTTGTATTGTGCCAGCTTTCAAGGCAACCCCGCACCAGGCTCTACCACCATGGAAAGAGTATTTTAACACAATTCTTGCTCGTGGTCGGATTAAAGTCGAATATTGCATTGGAATGTTAAAAGGTGGGAAAGCACATGAATGACTTAACAGTGTCTCTGTAGGTAGATTTCAGTACCTGAAGCGCATCAGAAAGACTTTGAAAGACAAAAGCAGTTTGAGAAAGATCATTCGTGTTGTCGTTGCTGCGGCCGTGCTCCACAATATTTTACTTCTAGAAAATGATGAAATTCCAGACGCATGGATTGAATTACAATTGAACTGCTGCTGCAATGCAGACATACGTGGCTGTCGTTTGTGCTTCCCCGACGGCGAGACACATGAGAACGATGATTTGGAGCTCACAACAGCTACAAAGAGGGACCTTGTTGTCGCGCAATTAATGAAAAATTGATTTATTGTTTAGTGCAACCTCTCAATCGAGTAAAATTAGTAAATGTTTAGCGAGTAGTACACAATCGACTGATGAAATGATATCGTTTAATTACAACGCTGTAGTGAGAGATGGTCTAGCTTCAGCAGTTGAAATGTTTAGTGGCATCCTTGCTTATCAAAATTGCAAATATCAAGAACTATTAATAAGCATACATTTGTTGATCGAATTAAATCTACACTCAGCTTTCATGAGAAGCAAATTCTACTGATTCTGCCAGAGGACACGCTTCATCAATTTCTAGATCGCTCCAACCTTGCTGTTTGAGGCGCTTGCGAGTCTCACATTTTTTTAGTCGAATATTCATTTGTGCCTCTTCTCGCTGTAAGGCCAATCTCAACATGGCTTCTTCGTGCTTGATTCGAAGAAGTCGTAGATTCAAGTCGCCCTCCCGTTCAAGGCGAGACTCTCGCTTCTCTTCAATTTGCAGACGTCTAACGTCTAGATCTGTCTTGGCAACAAACTCTCTTTCCCGTTGCTCAATCTATTCGAAATAGTGAATTTAATATTATGGCGCATTAATTTACCTCCTTTTCTTTGATTGCCATCGACTTGTTATTCATATCGGTCCACTCATCCAGCTTGGCCTGTGCAGCACTGCGTTTCTTGTCAAGTGGCTTGATGACATTTTCCTTTTCGATATCGCCATCGGAATCGTCCAAATTATCGCTTGTTGCCAAAGCTTCAGAGGACGCCCGATCATGCATAACACTGTCTAAATCAAAGAAATATGGACATATTTTTTTACTTCACCATCAATTGTTGCTTGATCCTCGATGCCCTGGTCAGTATTGTTGAGCCAGTCTCGTGCAGACCTGTACTGCTGCTCCAAAACTGAAACTTTTTGCATAATGTCCTTTGCATTTCGGTGCAATAAACCATTTTCCATCATTGTTCTTTTGATTTCACTCGCAAGAACAGACCCGTTTTGTGCCTGAATGGCGATCGCTTCCTTTCCATAATGTCCTTTGCTTTTCGGTGCAATAAACCATTTTCCATCATAGTTCTTTTGATTTCACTCGCAAGAACAGACCCGTTTTGTGCCTGAATGGCGATCGTTTCCTTTCCATAATGTCCTTTGCTTTTCGGTGCAATAAACCATTTTCCATCATAGTTCTTTTGATTTCACTCGCAAGAACAGACCCGTTTTGTGCCTGAATGGCGATCGCTTCCTTTCCATAATGTCCTTTGCTTTTCGGTGCAATAAACCATTTTCCATCATAGTTCTTTTGATTTCACTCGCAAGAACAGACCCGTTTTGTGCCTGAATGGCGATCGCTTCCTTTCCATAATGTCCTTTGCTTTTCGGTGCAATAAACCATTTTCCATCATAGTTCTTTTGATTTCACTCGCAAGAACAGACCCGTTTTGTGCCTGAATGGCGATCGCTTCCTTTCCATCGCGAGTAGTTTGTTTAATTGGATAACCACTCAATAAGGACATCCATACTGGATTTGCCGCCTGCGACGCCATCCGTATTCCACAGAATTCGTTGAGATTGGGCCTTCTTCGCAGAGGATGGCGCATTGGACTTGTCATTGGGCTTCCTGGCGTCGTCTTTGATGCCATTTTTCCACTGCTCGCGACTCTGTAGAGCGGTAGAACAACAAGATCAGCCAATGAAACATTAGACATTGCGACAATTAATATTTCTAAATATCCTTTTGAAATCTTGTACATCCAAGATGTCGAGATGCTCCCAAGGTGACAAAAAATAGTGGATCTTCGAAAGTCAAGATTTTTGTCCAATGAAATCAATTTTCTCAAGCTGCCTTTCCAAGATGCTGATACACTGACACCCACTATTACACTACCGATGTGGGCGAATCCGCATCCTTACTTCCAAATACCAGCACAAAAAAGCACCACCTGTCTGGCTACTGCCTTGCGTATTCAATCGAAGGTCTTTCATTTGGCGATCTACTCGACCCCAATTCATTTCCTTGAAAGAAATATGCGATCCATTCGTCTTCCGATGCGCGATCGCCTCGCATCGGCAATGCACGATCCTACGGGCATCCCATAAGGCTTAAAACCAAGTTGGCGTAGGGAGGCACAATGAAACCAGTACTCTTGATACAACTGCATAAACTTCTTCTCGTTTGCCGTAGTTCCATCGTAGCGGGGAGGGGTTGGTAGTTGAGGCATACCTTGTAGTCGTGCTCCAGCATATCCAGAGCTCTCTTCCAAGCGGATACCACTCTCTTCAATGTTGTCCGATGCAATTATTGGACCAACATTTAGATCATACGAGAGTCGTCTCTTTGGGTCAGAAAACAGCCCTTGCGTGTAAATTTCGGGCGTTAGAGGCATTGTCATAACTGAATAATGGGGTGTGTTAAGTCTCATTCGTCCAAAAGCATGGATAAGAGACGTATCAGACGGGCGGGGTTCCGGCAATACTTGGTCAGAGTCAGAGCGCGGAGTTGCATCAGAATGATCATTTACGTCTATCGCTTGGGACATGATAGCCTCCTCGGGGACCAGACGGGCAGAGACTTCATTGTCACCAATTGATGAGAGGACGCGAGCAACTGGAGAGCTCATGTTGACCGACAAGTGTTCTTGGGTGAAGTTTCTTCCACGCAGAAAAAAATAGTTTTATCGTGCAGTCCCGGTTGGGACGGCCTTGTGCACACTGGTGGAAATGGAAAACTGAATTAGTTTAGGCATGGCCACGCCAAGTTGAACTAAACTCATTCTCAACTTGAAGTAGAACACCAAGGAACAAGTAGACCCGACCATGTTGAACTCAGATTCGATGTGCAAGCAAGAGATGCACCAACTTCATCTCTTGTGTTCTTTGGATGTGTGTAATTACTCTGCACGACCAGAACACCATGGGAGCCGACGATGATGGCATGGAAATGGAGATAATTCCATAAAGGACACATATTCCGGAAAATATTCCTTCGAAAGACACTCAGTGTGACAAATGAGAGTCGGCATGTATTGGTACAGTGCACAAGTGGGTGGAATGAAACGAGAAGCGCGTGAGACCACGAAACACGAACTTCGACGAGCTCTTTCGATAGCCATTCCTTTGGCTCAACCTGGCAAACACTCTACAAGGCCCAATAGCTGAGATTGCGTCGAATCGCCGTCGTCAATGTTGTGAAAGAGTTCGATTTGGCAGCGACACGCAACAGTATATTCACTCGACGAGCTCACAACCAGCGAATCGTAGTGTTCATGATCAAAAAGCAATTAGTAAATGGAAATACGTAGATGATTGATTATAAACGTACAAGCAAGCCGTCGAACGCAGAAGCAAGTAGTAGATATAGCACAGATAATGTCTTGACACGCACTTTTGATGTGAATTTTTCGCCTATTGATTTAACGCGCTTTGTTTTCGGCCCGCCTCTGCCACTACCACAACATTATTAGACTCACATAGGAAAATCTAAACCGTTTGCTGCCTTCAAGCTTTAGCGGCTTTTTTGTTTCATGGTCAATCTCAAGACTGCGTGGTAAGGAAGGGGCAACATTGCGGGAATACAGCGCTTGCTGTACACCCACTGAGTAGAAAATGGGAAATCCTACAATAACGCGTAAACAATCTTAAGTGTGCTGCAGTTTACTCAAGTCTGTGTGTGTTGCAACTGCATGGACACAGGGAATCAGTGTATTTTGTCATCGACCGCATGTACATGTCGAATTGACAATGTCAACTGTTTGAGTTCGCCGATGCAAAAATCCTTTTTGAGAAGTACGAAAGACGAGAAACTTTTGACATTGAGGCTCGGCAGCGCTTGAACTATTTTCCATAGCCTACATATTTATGATAAGCTTTTAGACTGTTGTTTCTTACTGCGTATTCCTTAGTGAGGTCCCTCAGCTTATTGCACTCAACCTGAACAATTTTCACAAGCGAACCCGAGGACAAGCCCTCTAAGTGTCTCTCATTTTTTCAAAGCGGTCAAGTAACTTAACCATAGACATGTAGAAGGCAGACACTGGATCAGCTGCACGGAGAAGCACACCTAACCAAGCGTTGGTCTGTTCAGACGCATTTGACGTCTTAGCGCAAAATGTTGGGTAGCCGCTCTCGACGATACAATATTGACACCAGCTTTCTTTGCCTGGTTTGGGGTCTTTTAGAAACTTCCAAGCAACTGGCTGTGTTTTTTGCAGCTCTGTCATGGCATCTTGTGCTTCGATGTCTGTGTTCACTCGCATAGCTTGAATGTTTAGTACTATATGCCACATACAATAACGATGTCCTGCTAGCGGAAACACAGTTTTGACGGGAGAAATGAGCCCTACAACTTATGATATCTACTGATGCTACTTAGAATATTGTACCTTCTTGGCGATCTGAAATGAATAGAACATTGTCAGGCAATTGAAGTCGACTATGTTTTAAGCATTGCAGAAACCAGGTCCAATGGTCATAATTCTCCTTGGAGACAAAGGCCAAAGCTACAAGAAGGTTGTGATTTGACCCATCTTACAGTGGTCGGGGGCATCCATGAGCCAAGGTGGGTGAAGAATAAAATGCTGCAGGATGCCAGAAACATGTGCAAGCAAGAAACCTTTCAACTAGTAATGAAACCGAATATGAAATTATAGAGTTATAAAATTTTCTGGAGGAAGTCAATCACTTTCGCTTTCGGATTCAAGGTCAGAAGTCATTTCATCGCCAGAGCCACGCTCGGCTGAAGCAAGAGACTTGGAGCAGGAGTAGTCAAGGGCAATGAAGCCGTTTTCAAATAGAAACTCCATGACATCCCCCGCAACGGTGCGAGTTCGTGTCATTCGTCTGTTGCGAATGAACTCCTGGACTGCAGATGTTATGTGCGTAGATTTGGGAATTCGGGAGGCATGTTGTGTTGTGTTTGAAGGAGGTGCAACGGGTACAACTGTTTTGCTGTCTAAGTAGTCTTTCCACACAGCTTTGACAACTCGTTGGCTCCTTCCAGTGGCTTCAGCGATCAATTCACTGGCACGAGGGGTTGCCCGACTTCTGAAATAAGCATGGAGCCGGAGGATGTCCAACCGCTCTTCCTTTGTGAGCGCGGGTGGTCTTTGCGCTTTCACATACTGCGTGATCTCTTGGAAGACGCCTGCCTCAATCGTCGCGCGCGACATTGCCTTATGAAAACGGATATGCACATCAAGAATAAAGAGTAGTCTATTATTAGATTTTGGGGGAGGATGGGAAACGGGCAAAATTCTCCAACATTCAATGGATATTACCATATGTATCTGTTTTCACAATATCTCGATATTCAGGATGAAAATTGACTATCATTCCTTCACGTTTTGCATCGTACTTGGCAATGTATAGTGATATAGAGTTTCATGTTTTACATGCGAATTTTGAGTGAAATTGGCAGTTCTTTAAAGCAAATTTGAACGAAATCTGGAATTGTCAATTTCGCACAAATTTGGACTTTCCAGTCTATTGGCCGAATCGAGTTTGAATGTCTTTTTCTATTAAAATGTATATTTTACCAATACTGTTTAAAGAGTTCTTCCTAGATGCATCAGCCACTCTGGCGATGCGCAGCTTTTGCGCAAGGAACCATTGTAGTTGCGATTTTCCTGTTGATGTCAAGGCGGGTATATAAGAGAGTGCAAAATTAAATGCATATGATTGGTTAAAAATAAATTATAACGTGATATGATTGGCTAGTCGATTCACAAATCGATTTGCCCAGTCGATTCGATTCGCCAGGCAACTCCAAATTCGACAATAATTTTTCACCGAAATATGAACGTTCGGCTCATGGACGCCCCCGACCACTGTTAGCTAAGTAGACACCAGAACCATCAAACAACCCTTTCATATGACAACCATCAATAACAAGGGGCTTGCTGAACTTCGAGCATTCTAGACTCGCAAATGATGAACTTACAGTTCCCCAAATCAATTGTTTAACTTTAGTCTTTACACGAGACACAGTTGTTGGTGGTAGGGTTATACCAAATGATTTCAGAACAGCCTCACGGACGCGACCTGACGACACAAGCTCCTCTCCTACATCATACCACTCAATTTGCGGGATGAACTCTACAACAGCTTGAGCGGCCTACGACATTATTGTGAGTGCAAGGCATTACGTAAATATGCAATATCTGTAGTAAGAGTCTTATTTCGTTGATGTTTCACAATCTCCTGTGTATTAGTGTTTTCTTCATCCGGGGTAAACATGTTTGAGATTGGTTGACCAGCACTGATAGTTGCAATGACTTCATCGATGTCACAGAACCTACTTTTCTCTGTTTTTTGCGAGTTTCTGCTTCTGTTTTGAAACATGAAGCTCGTGGCAATGGTTTAAGATGACAATGGTATTGTGCTTTTTACTCAAAATTTCCTCCGGCGATTGGTTGAACCAACCGCCGGCAAATCGCTGGAACTCCGAAATATAATACAAATATCAATTTTAGAAGGTTATTTTGGCCTTTGGTTGAAGTCTTGATCGGGATGGTACACGAAATCGACGAAGCTTCGTCGCTGCGCTGGCGAGGCCAGAGGCCTCTCCACTCATTGTACGCTCAACGTGAGGAGAGCTGAATGACGTGGAGTTCTCTTTGAGGTGGGGTCGCTGTGGAAGGTTGTTCAGAGTCATAAATATGACGTGAGATTTGCAGCTTTTCTCTCACAAACTTAGGTAAGTTTTCAGCCAATCAATTGATAGCAAAATTATTTTTAGCCAATCATATTGTCCGGACGATTTCCAGGCGATTGGAAATATCGCCTGAAATTGGCAAATTTGGATGGAAATCACAATAATTCGAGTCTAAAACATAACATTTATTTCAATTTCAAGACCAAGATGCCTAATTTGCCTGATTCATGCTGTCACTTTAAAATTGCAACTCTTATGGGACTTACACAACCACGTTTTATGGTCCCAGCCAAAGAAGTGTTCGTTGCCAATAACTATACCATGGTGGTTTGTCAATCGTAGAAGCGCTTCAGGGCGGTATTGATTGTCAGGCTGAAATGTCGGAGGAGATGGAGCTGCAACGTTGTTGTCTATAATGCTTGCAATGCCCATTCGTATCGACGGCTTCAGGTGTATGAAATGACACTAACACGAAGATACGTTACAGAATTGTAGTTATTTATAGTCCGAATATAATTGAAACTGATATTTTCACAAACGATTAACACATTTCATTTATTGTGTCTTGCAGGTATTTTGTCACCTGAAATAGAGCCCTAAACAATGCCTTGTGTTACAGATTTATCTTAATCGTCGTGGACTTATTTACTATTCGTCGACGATTTGTAAAACAGAATAATTCAACCCAGGAAATCTACGTGTCACTGTTTGAACAATTTATCAACAGGACAATGTGCCCATGAGTGCTGATATCGTCAACAGTTATTCCAGACAACTTTTTAAGGGCAATCCAATTTCTTTGCTGTGATAAAGGTGTGCGTTAGTAGATACCCAGTTTTAACTGTAAATGTATTGTGCTTTTGCAGTAAGTTTCTATTTTTAAGTGATTTCTCAATTTCATCACCATACATAACTCAACTGGAATTGCACTTTCAAATGTGCAAAATGCGGCTACTTGCTTAAATTGTTCGAACACCACAAAATTATAGAATTGCATTCGGTTTATCTCCAATAAGATTTCATCATTCTTATATATCCCAAAAGTTGATGTCGAATAAGTTTTGAAATTTTCATGATAGATCTCCAAAGTATGTATGAGTTTTGTCTTAAAATATCACAAAATGCTAGTAGAGGCGTGCAGGCCTGGAAGACGGTGATAGCAACGGGTGAAAGTTGAAGAGCAATACCAAACGCTCAAGCCAGTGAGGTCATCTGATGCTGAGACGTACTATGCCTCCAGGTACCGCTGGGGCTCATCTCGAGCGGCGATGTCTTCACCGGCAAATTCAAACATGCCATAACTAAGCTTAATCCGGTTGTCGCAGCATGAACAATACGCGCAATCTGACATTGGTGCGGGGACAAGAGACCGAGATACAAGGACGATCAAGTGAGTGGTCAAATATGAGAGGATATCATCGTACTGCTACTAACTTTTACTCATCGCAAGAAGAATCGTGAAGGAAAAGCTGTTTGTCAGCACACGAAACTGTTCACTGCGAGTGTGATAGCTTGAATAGCGCCATATTGGTCGCTAGTGTCAACAAGTATAAAAAAACCTGGGGCGAGAGAGTCTCATCTATGTGGACTCCAATGTAAGGCGCCAGATCCGGTCTGCAAGCGTGATCATCGTCGATGGGACTCACATGACGCATCGACACGTGTACGTAGCTGTGGACCGCACGATCTGGGATGTCATAAAGCAAGTCGATGCAATGTTATAGCATGTCACACCATCAAGTCTGCGAACTGGGCCAGGGCAAATCATCACCTGCAACGTCGGGCAGGACGGCAGCGCGTCGGTCACTAATGTCGCCTACTCAGAAATCTTCCGATTTTAGTCGATGTTTTCTCACTTTTCCACAGTAAAGAATTAAAATCCTTTGTGTGAGAGAAGCGAGCGGGCTCCCCTAGTACCTGGTTAATATTATATTGGCACAATTTCACAATGATAAAGTTTATGAAGTATTTCAAATGGTAGCTCCTCCCATGGGTGTGCTTCAAACGCAGTGGCGCATGGGCTTCTTTTTGCGAGAATCCAGTATGTTCTAGGATCAAATTACAGCATTCGAGGTCCAAAGTTTCACTTTGTATCACATCCTTTTAAGCATTTGAATACATCCAAAGGAATCACTTCTCCAATCTTTTGTATGATTTGTGACAATAATGGGATATAATAGGGAGATGTTGCAAACTCTACCATATCTGTGTCTGTGAATTATCCTCCAACATTTTATCAAATATATGGAAACTCTCAGATTGAATCGTGGATTCCATGAAATTCGACGATTTCATGGATTCCATATCTTCCCAAGTCATCCGGTTAAACGCCCCTCTAACGAGGCACGTCCGGTTATTTTAATTTTGCGACGTTTGAATGTATCTCCTCGTCAGTCCCATTTACGATGAGTTGGTGGAGCGACAAAGACGACTTGGTGCTACTCACTCAAGTGAACAACGACAGACCCTTCCTCTC